>RAOY01000004.1:624623-1224623 GCA_009806085.1 Neurospora cerealis | reverse complement strand
ACTGGTCGCGGGGTTGCATGCGGCCGGACTCAAAAAGGGCGATGCTGTGTTATTGCATCTCGGAAACCATGTGAGTATCATCCCGGACCTCCTCTTGTGCGTTGTTCTTTCTGTCCTCCACTCTGCTCTGCATCCGAGCCAACGAAAGATTGCAGCAATGGTCGCCGACGTCCCCCCTTTTTCCCTTCTCATCCGGGATCCACATAGACCCACATTGTCCCCATTGTCCCCATTGTCCGGGTCCCTGTCCCGTCCAAGAACGGCTTCCCTTCCCCAGCTTTGCTCCCCCTTTCCTCCGGACTGCGGACTAACGTGTACCGCTTTGAGAGTTTGAGTTTTTTGCAGTCGAACTTTGACTCACCAACAATTCATCACAGTATCTCTACGCCTCCCTGTTCTTCGCCATCGTAGGCGCAGGTGGCATCTGTTGCGGCTCTAACCCGGCCCAACAGTTCCAAGATTTGAACCATGTCGCCCATCTTTCAGCCTCCAGATTCGTGATCACAACCCAGACCAAGACGGCTATCGTGCACGAGGTATGCACAAAACAAGGCATCCCGCCCTACAATGTCTTTTTTGTGGAAGCTCTCGACCACCAGGTCCTCCAGCAAATACTCCGCAGCCCGAGTTGGGTGGAACAACAACTGGGAACCACCCTAGGCCATAATGCCCCAGGCAGGCCACTCACTGATCTCCTTCGCCATGGTCATTCCGACTGGATGATACTGAGCAGCGAATTGGCCATGAAGCAAACAATTGCTTGTTACTATTCCGCGCTTGGGCCTACCGGCATCCCCAGACTGGTCGCCGTTTCGCACTATGCCCTCGTGGCCCAACATATGGCGCTCCGCCCGGGGGATGAGCCCTACGGCGGGTCCGTGGTCCGGCTAACATGTCTCCCGCTCTACAATATGTTTGGCATCGTGTGGAACCTCTTTGCCGCCGTACGATATGGCCATCCCGTGTACATCATGTCCAAATTCTATTACAAGCCCTTTATCCACTACGTCGACAGGTATCGGGTATCTGAAACATATCTCACACCAGCGATCATCAAGGTCCTCACTAACATCGACGACCCTGGCGTCCGAGAAAGCTTGGTCACCCTCCGCTACATTGGCGTGGGTGGAGGGCCAATCGACTCGGTTGCCCTAGGGAAGCTGAAGGCCGTCCTCCACCCGGAAGCGACCGCGTCTCAGATCTGGGGGATGATGGAGTTCGGGGTTGCTGCGCTCTTTCGCTGGGGCGAGCACGATGAGACAGGATCCGTCGGCCGGCTACTGGAAGGGTACCAGATCCGCTTGGTTGATCACAAGGGTCAGGATATCACGACAGAAGGCCGGCCCGGAGAGCTGCTTGTCCGATCGCCGAGTCTCATGAGCGGGTATATAAGCATGTTGCCCTCTGTCGGAGTCGATCAAGAGGACTGGTTCCGAACCGGCACGCTTGTTTCTGCCAAGAGTGGTAAGCTTTACGTTGTTGGCAAAGCAATGGAGTCTTCCGAAACCTCGAGGAGCACACATTCCGGACAGCTCTCACCTGCTCTGAGTTCACATTCCTATTATCATGACACATGGTGAAAAGAAGAAATATCAAGAGGACGTTGATACGAATGAGGTTGGGACCCAAGAGGCGTCGCCAAATGTTCATCGGCAAATGCCGTGATGTCTTCGGACCACAGACATCCGGCTCTGCCCAACCTGCAGCTTACTATTCACCGCACACACCGCTTGATGAGATAAGACTTTAAAAGGCAATCGGACCTGCATCTTTGCAGGTGCAAAAAGTCTTTCTCGCACTGGATTGCCTGCACCTTCTCCTCCGCGAATCGGAGCTTTCTTCTCGACGACATCCACAACGTTCGCCGATGATACAGAAATCTCTGCGATGCGTGGGTCGAAAGCGAGCTGGCGAGTAAGCCGAACTTGCCAAGCTGGGCTGCGGGAGGAGTCTCAAACACGAGGTGTTTGCTAACCCGCGATGGCCTAATATCATGGTTAAGGTTCTGGAGTTGAAGAATGGTGGCAGCTTCCACAGTTAAAGAGCGAGGTATTGGTGCGCTCTCCATTCGTGGCTAATTGCCAGGTGCACTTTCACCAAGGTGACAAAATTCGCAAGAAAAAGTGGCTGGGGAAGTGACAGCCTGGAAAGCATGGCTGCGGTTTGTAGTTCAATCACACCTTTCTTATTTACATCTTTGTGTGATCCGCGCTTTCTATTCAAGAGTCTGTTTGGCAATCCTGCTTTCTGAGCTCCGCTTTCCCGTGTGCCCTAAGGCGGCGTATATCGAGATGATATTCCTGCCCAACTTCACCACCCAGCTAATCGCCTATGCATTGTATCGGACTTCGCCAAATACTCAGAAACTGAATGTCTGTGACATCCCTTCAGGTCGCTCCCCTACCGCCTCAGCAGCGTTTCAGTGCCGATAGAGCATAGTCCCAACCTGGTTCACCTGATCCCTCATCCGTCCATGTCCTCAGGCTCAGATCGAATCATAGTATCGAGTCCAAGACTGTGCTTCCTGTCTTCTCAGCTTCTGTCTGTGGAACAAAAGCAGGAAGCGGCCTGAAGTTGCTCATCCCTCTTCATATACGTCGACCTTCTTCCGCATCTGCACTATGCTTCCTCTCCACCCTGCTCACTCCTCCCCCCAACCCTCCATCCACTCGTTGGCTGTCTCTACCTTAGTAAGGGTAGTTCGACTGAGTTGCTTTGGGCTTTGTCCATGCCTCACTGGGCGACCTCATACATCTTTTCTCCTGGTACTCTTGGAAATCTACCCCGACCCGTCTGTCCCAAACCTCACAAGGGCACATTCAAAAGGCCTGAATACGGATTGGAGGTGCATCCTACAGACGCTGCTGTCAAGTTTTCCTCATCCATCATCTCGGAAGGAGAAGGCGCGGCAGCGGGAGGTCCTGTTTGCGGCGTATCATCGGATGATTGCTCCGTTGGACGAGTGGTTTGCTTCACCTTGGCCAAGGGAGCTGGCTCTACTGGTGGTTGGCATATTCAATACCGGTATCAGCATATTGACCACGACACTAGGGCTTTGATGATGGAACCAAACCCATAGATTCAATGTCCAAAGTGAAAACAACTGGGAAAGCTAACCCAGGGGGTTTGAGCTTGTCTGTATGGGAATACTGAGCATAATGGTCTTTACTATCCCTCGCTATTGTTGAGCTGAACTCATTACCTTTGCCCAAATTATGTTCACGAAAACCCCTTGAAGGATGGTGCGTGGAGCCAAAAAGCGTGGTGAGCTGAGTTCAGCTCTTGTTGTTCATTACTTTTCCCCGACCTTATGGTATTAGCCTAGAAGCTCCTCTTTTGTTGCTTTCCTTGTGTGTACCATTTGCCCGTTCTGGCCATTGACACTCTGACCGTTGACAGACCCGAGTTAACCAAAGCTATCCCGTCCTCGTCGTCAAATTTTCAGCAACGCAATCCCCTTACTTCCCTTCGAAACAGGAGCCGAACTCCGAGCTAAAACAAACAAACAAAAACCATTATCCCTTATCCGACTCTATCTCTGCCATACCTGTTCCTTTCAAGTCGGTCCCATATTGCCCTTGACCAGCCTATTTCTTCACAAGCATGGCTAAGGCACTGATACCCTCCTTCATCGTTTTGTTCTCGTCCTCGAGCTCAGTGATCTTCTTTTTGAGCTTCTTCTCGGTATCGCAAGCCTGGAAAACCGTGTCGCGACAAATGTCAACGGCAAACATCGCTTCGTCGTAAGAGCTCTTCATCCTCCCCGTACACTCCACCTGCTCGGCGAGGCCTTTCGTCAGCTCCGCCTTATCCTTCTTCAGCTCGGAGACCTCATTTTCAAGGCCCTTGATCTTTGCCTCCTTCTTCTCTATGTCGACAAAAAGGTCCATCTTCTCGCCCAAAAGCACCTCGAATTTATGGAACTGGACATCCCGGTCATCGATCAAGTCCTTCTTGAGGCGCTTGACCTCCGCGTTCTCCTCCTTGAGGCGCTTGTTCTCAGCCCAAAGCTCTTTGATCTGGCTGCTGTAGTCCTGGCAGGCGACCTTGTAGAAGGCTTCATAGTCGGCAGCGTGCTCGCTCTGGAGCTTCTTCTTCTCTGCGGCATGCTCCTCCTTGAGCTTAGCGATCTCGGCCTTGAACTTGGCCACGATACTTCTGCCTTGCTCTGGGGTGAGGCCAACCTCAGGCTTGTCGTAGACTGGAAATACAAAAAAGTTTGAGTTAGCAGTCTGATATTTCGTTTTCACTTTGAATTCATGCGGTACTCACTGTAGCGGCTCCACATCAACTCATCAGCAACGAACGCCTTGAACGCGTCGACTTGGTCGCGCGAGATCTGGTAGAAGGCGCCGTACTCGTCGAGGAGGCTGGTCACGTACGCGCATTCAACTTTGGTTTTGAACTCTTTCTCGAGTTCTTGTGTGGTGAGATTTGGGTGACCCTTGGTGATTTCTGAGAACAGGTAGCTGTGGTGCGAGTGGTACACAGGCTTGGTCGTGTCGTCTTGGTTGTCAGACATCTTGAAGTTGAGGTGAGTGCAAGGGAGAAGTTCTTGCAAAGTGAGAGCGACAAGGATGAAGTTGAGGTAAGTGCAAGGAGGAAGTTCTTGCAGAGTGTGAGAAGGGGTGAAGGAAAATGATAGAGGTAGAGGTAGAGTGATCTTGCTGTCGTTGATGCTAGACTTCTTGGAGTTCAAGTTCTGGCAAGCGCAAGTGAGAAAGTGCAAGTGCAAGTGGAAGTCGAAAGCTGTCGCAAGATTCAAGAACGAGGAGAAGGAGAAGGCAGAAAAGGCAGCGCGGGGTACTGCTGAATAGATGTGAAAGTCGTCTGAAGTCGACGCAAAATCCCAAACGGAGAAGGCAGAATAGGCACACGCAGGGTACAATACTATTGAGTGATTGTGGGAGTCCCTCGTTCGTCCTTCGTCTGGTTTCAGCTGTCAAGTCACGGGTGTCAACGACTGGCAGTGAGTGTTGAAAGACCGGACGATAAGTTCGAGGCTTCAAATGGAAGGAACGGAGCAAGATGTACACCTTCTTTGGCAGCTTCGGTTACGTATACCTCGTTGGAGTCATTGCCGGCCTTAGGCATCTCGCTGTAGGGCTTCCAGACTTTTTGGGGAGTCGAGGAGTTATCAGAGCAGGTACGCAACCTCGGCCGAGTATTAATCAAAGCCATTGAACACCAGCCTCGAATAAGGCAGGTCCATCCTCAGACAGTTTGATTCCAGCATACGGGACATGTCTACCTAGCCATTGTGGGCGAAAACGTAGTACCCATCTTCGTTCTTAATTTAATCCGAGTTGATCGGATACTTGTCGTCCGTGTGTGCTCCGTTGAGCTTGCGGCCTTTGATGTTCGTCTTCAGTCGCCTTGGTAAGGTACTCTGGATTGTTGGCGATGAACGTGAAGCAGTCTGTAAGGACACGGTTCTGCCTGACGACGTTGTCCATCTGTTCACTCATCACTTCCTGGTCGTGTTTGATGCTTTGGAGCTGCTCTTGGTAATTGACCGACATGGCGCTGATAGTCTAGCACAAGTTGTCGATTGTGTCCTCGGCGGCGGTTCTCTAACGTTTGTGTCCGAGGAGCCCGGCGGCATCGGCAATCACGGCGCCCGATGGTTGGACAGGTGCCGGCATCGGGTTGACCCTGGCTCTGGCCTTCAGTTTACTGAGTGCCTCTTCTTAGATACGGCGGAGTTCCTCGAAGTGCGCGTAGAGGACGCGGGTATTGCGCAGGTACACCGCGGCAACTCCGCAGGCCTTCAATTCCAGCTGGTCGACGGTGATCGGTGGCATCAGGGCTAGCGGTTTGTTCTGATTGTAGAGGGCCACTGGCTCGTTGGCGATGCAAAGCAAACCCCTAATGGAGTCCCAAATCCCTCTTCTCCTCAAAACTCATCTCCTTCCACCTCCTCGCTCTCAACGCCTCATCATCCATTACCCTAAACCTCTCCTTCGGCATCTATGCTTCCTCCTCATGAATCTGGGCCATCACCAGATCTATAGCTGATTAATTTCACCATACTGCTGCTAGAATCATGGACTGGACTGAAACGCAGTTAATTCTCCGTCGCCTCCTCACCAGGGCATAGTCGTGGCTGAGAAGGACGGCGGCACACATTATATCCAGAAGACCGCCGGAGAGGCTGTCACCCACTATGTCTTGAAGAAAACCTGCGAGATGTGTAATAAGCAATTTCATCTTGGTACCTTCAACCCTGCGAGCGATGAGAGCAATATTCGTCTTTTCCTTGATAATCAACCCTTCCCTGTCCATACTGTCCTGCTCCGTCAATGGTAGGGGACCAGCACTGTGAGCTTGGAGAAACAGAAACAAGCGAAAATGTCCTACACGGAGGTGGTGTGAAGGGCCACACTTTCAGTGTCATGACGGCAAAGAAGGGGTAGGCAGCAGCCAACAGAATCACAAAAGCTTCCTCTATGCTCTATGATACAGCTAGGGAGGCTCAAAATATCACAAGATTATCACTTTGCCATGTCAGGTTGGGCACCATCTAGTCGATTTTGTTCCCGATGATATTCTGGCGAGCTATGATCTGGGTTTCTATCTCCTATTGCTCTTACTGCTAGGTAGGTATACACCTCTACAATGCTATCCCCCCCAAATGACACCTTTGTGGTGTTTAATGTGTTCCCAGCTTCGACCCGAGATCTTAAAATGTCGAACTAGCAACCCGCATGTCCAGTGACTGCCTCCGATGGGCTTTGTTTGCATCCGTTACTCTTCCCTCTTCTTCCCAAACAAGTTGGCAAGAGACTTGTTCTTGTTGAGTTTTCGTCTCTGTGACTCCGCGCAATTCGCATCATCGTTGTCATCTTCTTTGGTAGGTGAGAATGGGAGGAATAGGGGGAGCAAAGGGATATGAATCCCACGACAAGACACGACCAAAGGAATTAACCCTGTCGAGTGGCAGTCTGTCGATTAACTTTCCTCTCCTCGGCACGAAGCATAAGCTGGCCAAGGCTCGAGTTAACCGGAACGCCAGGCTTCATACGCTCATTCTTGATGCCATGATCCCGATTAACGTGCGAACGCAGCGCAGTTTGATCGGGGTACTGTTGACAGCAGACCGTGCGGGCCGCATCTAGCGCGGGTAGGGAGCAGATGACGATTCCATCCTCGGCCGCGTTGCGGGAATGCCTGTATACAAGATGGTGGAATTCGTGTTAGCCATCGACTCAAGCTTTAGAAGAGCTAGAAAGGCCTTGGGATATTGGACTTACGCCTTGTTGTGGTACGTCAGCTGGCTCAACCACCTGTTACAGATCTGGCACCACTTGTAGCTGGGAGCAGGGAGTGTAGCGTTTCGGTTGAACTGCTGAACGAACCAGTCTTGAGGTACACCGGGCTCCAAAGCTGACTCGTCATTGTCGTTGTCAACTTGGGTGTCGTCGTCGGCAGCAGCAAGGGTCAGCGGAGCAGGACTAAATGTAGAGGTGGTATTAAGTTAACGGATTGCGCAACAAAGAGACGTGGAATGGCTTTGGGTTTGGGTCTTTCTGTCCCGTAACGTACCTAGCTTGCGAAACTTTGTCGCTTGGACCGTTGTTCTTGGGGGAGGCCGAAGACTCAGTGAGAGCAAGGAACGCAGGGTGATTCTCAATACCAAGCTCGATGAACCTTTTGGTGATGCATTCTTTGATTGTATTCGCCATGGGAGCCAAAGCAGTCGCACTTTGACGCGATCTCGGTCAGCTTTTTACTCATGACATGCTGTAGAAAACTACGAGGGCCCTGTTTTGGGCTTACCTCTTGATATTTCCAGCTTGAACTTCGACCAAATAAGCCTTGTCGATACAATCTCTCACCACTGAGGAGAGCTTGCCACTAGACGGTTGGATAAAGAGTTAGCAAACGTGAGCCACAGCGGTTCCCCGCGTTCTGCATGCATAGAGGAAGGAACTTACTGGGCGGACATTGTCGCGGTGTTCGATGGCAAACAAGGGCGGTTGTCGTCCGCTTGACCACAAGTTGTCAAAAGAGCAACGAAGGAAGGAAGTTCTTGCAGCAACCAGTACAGTTATACTTCCAATTTCCACAGCTTCCATTTCCATTCACTGTTCTTTTTCTCGGAACCTTTGATTACCTTCTGACGCCCATCCAAAAGTGCAGGTGGGTTACTACCTGTCACCGGCCCAGGCAGAATAACTGGTCCAAGGTTCAGAGATTGACTGTTCATGTTCTCAGAGTAAAGAAACGTTGGGTGGAGGTACCTAGGTACCCAGGGACAAATCAATCTTCCCATTTTGATCAGATGGAAGAAATGAAAATGAAAGCCCTCGAGTGGATATGGCTGAAGGAACAAATGGTAGAGTTAAAACGAAGAGGGGCAAAGAGGCAAACTTGAAGGAAAGATCGAATGAGAGACATTATTTCGTAAACGACAATAGGTAGACGCGTGGTGACACAAAGAGTCACTAGACGTCAGAGAGCCCCTGCAGTCTGGACTGAAGACACTGAGTTATGGAGAGCAGACGTTGAATGGTGTAGTGGTTCCAAGTGGAGTCTTTCGTATCTCTAAACTAGAGGTACCTGTCGTAACTAAGCGTCTCGGGCTGAGAGTCCTGGGCCTGATGGTCCTAAACCGGAAGTACAGGTAAACTCTGCCCTTTCGCAGATTGGAGCTCACGAGGGGACGGGGACGTCCGGGTAGTAGGGAACACGACGTTGGCGACGGACACGTTGATATGAAAGAGCGCTGTAACTTCCATATTATTGAGATGCCGCGCAGAGAATGAGTTGCCCGGTTGCGTATTGCCTGTGCCGTGGAAGTGCGGTTGGCTTTCGGAGGGAGGTGCTATCCGGATCTGTTCCTTCGGCTACAGTGTATTTTGGCCAGAAGCATTTCATCCGATGGCGCCACTTCTTAAACTTCTCGTACAACTCAGAGGCTGCGGGCGAACGAGTATTGCAGGGGTCAAACTGGTCGATACCTAGAGGTAGATACGCCAGTCACTAGTCAATCTAGTGTGTGTTGGACTGTGGATGTTTTCTCTTGACTAAAGGCTCCACCTGAGCTTCCCGACAGCCCACGTATACTATTCATTTTCTTCAGCATTGTTCCGAAGATTTCTGTTTCTTCCGTCTGATCTCAACGAACTGTTGCTATTGTCCTTATTCTGTGAAGACACTCAATAGGAGTTGTAGAATTGGCCTGGATAAATACTGGATATTCCAGTGACTTGCAAGAACCTTTCCTTCTTTCCGTCCTTTATTCCTCAACAACCTGCGGTCAAGGAAAGCTGAGAACAAGTTACCTCCTTACCAAGCCATACACCACTACCTCCAACCATGTCTGCCTTGTAATTTCATCATCGTATAAATTTACCACGACTCAGATTTGCTAACCTTGACAACCGTTCAGCAATCTCTCATCCTTGATTGACGAAGCCATCGACTTGGCCTTCCTAGGGGAATATTACCGTGAAGGAATTAAAGAGTAAGTCTAAAAAATGTGCCTTTGAAAGTTTTCAAAGCAACTGACAGATTCCTTGGTAAAGTCCCCTTGCTGTAGCTGATCTCAGAGACTGGGTTAAAGATAATGTGGCGGCAAGATTAGCCGAACTTGGTCTTGCCAACCACGCTGTCGTTCTTGCCCCCGGTGCTCCCACTGCATGTGAGCCTTTAGCCTCCCCCAAGGCTCCAGGCGAGGAAGCCTCGCAAACCAGGTATGTTACAAGAAAGGAGGACTTCTGCTTGCCTATAATACTAACGTAATACTACACGTAGTGCCCAGAATAGCCAGTCTGCCGCCGGCGTCCCTAGTCAATAAGTGTTCAGCAGGATGGCTATCTAGGGATTCCGTCAATCCACACATATAAATATATACAGGGTCCCCCACCCTCTTTCTCGTCACGCTTGCTTCTTCTTTTTCAATCAATGTGTTGGCCACCGTTTCTTGTGTCCTCATGATTACATGTACTCCGTTCGACAAAAAAGACTAGTTTATCCAGCAGTTCGACCCCGACGCCGTACTCCCGGGTCCCGGTTACCAGTGGTGCCACGTCTGTCGCATGTGGCTGAAAGGCATTGCGGAGCACAGCAGTCTGTACGTGATCAATACATCCGACAAATCCTCTCCTGTCCAAAATCTTCTACCTTTCTGGCAACTTTGAACCTATGTTGAATCAACTAACACGAGTGTGGGAAGGTGAGCTGTGCGCATAGTTGGGAAGGTATCAATACTTGGACTTTTGGGGCGTCCCGTGGTTAGCTTTTCCTCCTAATCAACCACCACCTAATTCCCAAAACGACCCCTCCTGGTAGTAAGCCCTCCACAGCGGCTTTCAAGTGCTATCATGTACCCAGGCACAACCACACTGGAGATGGAAGGGTGATCTGCAACCAAGGCGCACCAGATGGTTCTCGCAGGATCTGTGGTCAGCAGTATCCTGACCTTAAGGCAATGGACGCGCCCATCATGCGTGACCATGGGATTAGGAACTTTAACCTTTTCAAGCACGTGACGGTGGACTGGGAGTATGGTCAGACTCTGCCTCGTGCTGGTCAGTGAGAAGATGGGGACAAAAAAGAGGAGACACACACCACGTTGAAAGAGAGAGCTACTCTCGTGGATGCAGTGAGACGGAGAAGCAAAAGGAACAAGGCAGATGCTAGATACCTCTAGCTACAGATATCAACCGTTGATAGTCGCATTGTCCTACGCGGTTATCCATCCATACCTGGATTACTAGGAAACATAAGATACCGCAGCCCCACGAAACACTCGTTTCCCATTTCCCGTGCGAAACACTCAGTTCTCAGACTTGCCGTTAGCGTTCCCAAGCAGAGCCTGTCCCTCGCTAGAATTCACTCGAATTCCCCTCCTGTAAGAAGGGCCAGTGTGAAGACCATTATCACGCTGGATATGGCACCTGAGAGCGGTCTGGTCCTGAAGTTGCTCCAAGCAGAGCATTCCTGGTACGCCGCCCAAAAGCGGGTCGGGGCAAAGAACTGGGTCACTGACAACATGCCTATGTACGTTGGGAATCGTGTCAGATTTTACATTTCCCGCATCATTACCTAGGTATGCCGGTTCTTCACCAGGGAAACTTTCTGCCTCTTATGCTGAGAAGAATTCGACTGCCATCTCTTGCAGATTGCGCACCACACGTAGCAGCCTTTGGGAGGGTGAGCGGCTGGGTTGAACTGGTCGAAGGACCAGTCGCCAGTGAGCCTTTAACGTACGGTATGTGTCAGTACTTATGAGGCTTTACCAGTTTAGGAGAAAGGGTAAGGTTTGAGAGATTTACGGAGCGGCTGTGTCGTCTTGGGCTTCTCCGGCGTTATTGTCACCAGCCGGTGCCAAAACACTAGACGTGGCTTCCGAGCGTTCATTGCGGGAACAGCCGATCTCATTGTTCGCAAGAGGTAGGGCGACGCCACGCAGAGAGGTATCGCCACTGACACCGGCGTTGCTCAGCACGTTTTTGAGCTCGTTAGCAACCTTTTGCTGCATTCTGGCAGGGCTAGAAGGTTGGCAAACATTTGGTCAGTGCCTATGACAGTAAAAGCTGGTTGTTACCTCTAAGTTGCATGAAATCGGTTTGATGTGCCTCACATCATGTCATGTCCTGAGCTGTCTATTCCCTGGAACAACTGTCAAGTGATTGCCTGGATGGCTTCGTCGACGATTCTGTGACCATAGAGCTATAACCGGCATACGGATTGTGGGATTCCGGAGGGGCGTGTGAATAGAGGGGCTTACTTGGACGACATTTTGACAAGCTCACCGTGCGGCGTGGAAGCAAAAAGGCGGAAAGACAAATGTAGAGGCAGGGTTTGTTCTTGGGGATCACCGCAGACTGTCTGGATGGTGGTATAGAGAAAGTGACGGAGGTAAAAGGCCGACGACCACAAACGGGTTGACTTTGAAGTGGTAACAGTAAGAGAAGAAATGGAAGCTGGAGCAGCCGTGAAATACTGAGGAGATTGCCAATGAAGGTGTTGACAGCTGCCTGTCCGGCCGCTGTTGGTCACTTCCGCCTTTGAGCAGTAGATAGATTTCGTAGACTGGCCAGTCCTTTTGACTGACCATCTCCTCTACCAATCACCACTTTTCGTTTGTTCAGTCTCAGCCTCACGCCTTCAACATAAGGGAAGCCCGGTGAATAGGCGCTAAAGTTCAAGGTCATGGCAAGGTTGTTCGGTTCGACGAGTGGCAATAGCAACAACATGGTGAAGAGCCGAGATGCTTAATAAGGGAATTTTTACCTATCAGTAAAACAAATCGGCATTAGGCACCACAGATACAAGGTCCTTTAGCAGTTTAGCTTGCACTGGCAAGATACCTTATTCCTCGAGACCTCGACGCCTATGTCTGTTGAGAGAGACTGTCATTTCAAGATCTTTTGGAAGTCCGTGCCCTGGTTGCCCAGTGAGTAGCACTGGGCCGCCCATTCATCGCCACTCCCTTCCAGGTATTCAGGCCGCCCTGGTTTCCGTTTCTCCTCTTCCGTTCTACTCCAGAATCAAACACTTTTCTGTTGTCGCCTTTTCCAGTCTCAACAGGATCCGATCCACGCATGGATGAATCAGTCGTGTATAAAACGAGAGCTTTCATCCCTCCCCTGCTCTTGTGCTTTCCGCCATTGATCAATCCATTAAGGCTATTAACACCACTTAGTCCCTCGTTGTCTTCGTGCACTTCGTTCACTTTGACCGGCTGAGAGGGTGGAAGTGGTGTAAGGTGTTCGATTCCAAACCGCAAGAATCTTGAAAGGCGTAAAACAAGGACGAAACAAAAGGTATCAAGGGGAGTGGTATTAGGGTGTAGCTGAATACTTAACGAAGGGATAGGACGGCTGAGACCAGAGAAGCAATAGGTAGGCAAAAAGAAAAACGAAAAGAAAATTGAGGGAGGTTAAGAAGAAAGAAAGAAGTGAATAGAAGAAGAAACCCCGGAGGGCGACGCTACTCCAACACAAAGTAGTTCCAATCTTCTAGATCCCTCATTGACCCGCAAGAGAAGAGCCGGTCGTCGTAAGTTGTTGAGAATAAACTTTGCTTTCACATTCTGGACTGTTTGTTGTGGGACAATCATCAGCTACTCCTTGCTGTATAGCTGCGTTTGACAAAGCAGCAACCCCCTGGCGCTGTTAGAGGTATCCTTGAACCGACAAAGTGATGCCTCCGGAGAGCAGAGCCGCGCGGCATTGGTTACCAGGCGTACCCATGTCCGTAGCTTACAAGGCTGCAGGTACCAGGCACGCCAAGCTCCTTTGGCAACCCTCCGGAGGAAAGAAGTAGGTACACGAACGGGTTGTCCCAGCTTGCCAACCTTTGGTGTGTCATTGGCTTGTTGTGTGCTTTTCATCCTGTAGAAGCTGATAGTGTCAGGAAGGAAGATGCCGTGAAGGCAACGATCATGTAGAACAATGCTTGAGATTGGGTGGCTGAAGATAGTATGGCTGCGGTTGTTGTTGTGTTTGATGGTAGAATGAGGAAGCAATATCAAGCTTGAGGTGGGCAATGAGCAAGCTTTCGTTAACGACGCAGAGGGAATTTCCTTTTAAGAAGCACTGAGGTCACATTGAGCACGAAGGTTCAATATATGACAAAGGCGGCTCGTTGGGTTCGGGGGTTGGTCGCCTCACCCACTTGGTCCGTCGCTCGCTCAGGCACGTGAAGTGAATCGTCTTTTCAGCATCTTATATGAGGAAATGTACAGGCTTTAGTCGGAAGTTATTTGGTCATGGGTTAGGTGAAGCGGTGACGTACGATACGGGATAAACCTCCGGTCTGACTTAAAGCTTGGGCCCTGGCGCGCTTCAGACCGTCTTTTGCTCCGATTGGACGTCACCGAATGGACCGAGCCCACACTCTCCGCACAACTTGTCGGGTTCTGCTCCGGATAGCAAAGACATGGGTGGGACTAGGTTGCGGGAACATGGCCAATACTCAAAGAAACTCCTTGGCGAGTGTATGGGTGAGGGTCGGTATGTTTGGCGATGGGAAAGGCGGCCTTCTTGGAATCATCATCCGGTAAAGCCAGTCTCATGATAGAGCCAAATGCATGCCTTCCGTCTTGTCGAATCGCTATTCATTCCTTCTGCCGTCCGCTTCTTGATTTCAACGTCAAACTGGTCGTCTCGAATTCGTTCTGCAGTGAAAAGCTTTTGTCCAGACTGTGTCCTGTCACTCCAACAACCCCACATTCGAGATCCGGTTCCAGAACACCAAGTAAGACACTCAAGGTCAGCTGCATGGGAGTGTCACACTCAAAGTTGAACATTGTGTTTCTAGTTCGTTGAATGGCGTGACCTTGAGAATCGACCTCCCCGGTGGAATGAGGCATGTCTCGGTTTCTACCAGGGTAAACCATTCCCCAAGCAGCGCAAGCCATAGCAGCTTTTCGGGATGCACGAAGCCGAAATTGTGCGACCGATACCAGGACCCGATGGACTGGGTGAAGAAGCAGTGAAATGTGCTTCAAGGCACAGCCAAGGTGCCCTCATAGTTCTTGGCTGGATGAAGAATGTAATAAACGGAGCAAAAGCACGTTCGAGAACAAGGGCGCTGTGATCGTCCGCCCACAGGGTCCGATGACGTTGTCCACTCTTTGCAGCAAAGATCTTCACTGTGACGGAGTGGACATCCGACGATCAGGCCGGACTGGGGATCCCGAAAGCTGGAATGTGGAGAAGTGATATAGTGTAAGGACACCAATCGGTCGAGACTCCAGGCGACCGGATTGATCCGACGATCTCGACCCTGAGCGTACGTCAACAATCTCGTGGAACAAGACCTTCTTCTGTCGCTCTCTCTGATGCGTACTAAATCTCGGGGTTCAATGATCAGGGTGATGGACGAGAGAGCACAAGCGCAAGGGTGCTACCCTGACGATCACCGGAATCCATGATGATGGTTGTCCAGGAGCAAGGGTGAAAGAAATGTGCGAGGAGGTTTCCTGTCGGAGCTGTTGTTCTGACGTATGACTTGGAAACGAAACATAAAGGTCGAGTTGCACCATCCTGGCACGCTCGACGAGATTGGAGACACAACCACAACCGACGCCAAGGCACATGGTATTCACGAAGAATCCCATGTTTCATCGAACCTAGGAACCTAAAACTTTGTGCCATCCATCAGCGCTTTGATCCGTAGTGATCTGCTATAGTGGTTAGTCCTTCACAACCATTCTCCTCCAAAGAATGGCTCCAAAGACTTACCAAACGATTCGAAGTTGCTGACGTTCCGCTCGTAGGTGAAGTGTTCCTTTGCTGAGAACAGCGGTGAATTTCTCCTGCTAGAACGGAGGTGCCTGTTTGTTTTAAGGCCCAGCAGTCCATTCACCCTAGGCCTCGTGACCTAGACCTTCAGCGTTACTCGGATTGAGTCAGCCTCCGGACGTTCGGTCCCGCAACTTTGCGCAACGTCACCAAGCCCGGCATCTGATATCGAGAGACTCGTGACTCGACACCGCGACCGAAATTCTCCGGCAACAAGAAGCTCGACGGCCTATATAAACCCTTCAAATCTTAATCCTTGACGCCTTTTCCCCCTCCTTCCACAACTACTAATACCAGTATTCCCACAACCTGGAACAAGAACCGTTAGCCTGTATTCGAACAGCTTCCCCAATCTCGGCACCGATACCCACTTACCGAGCACCCATTTTATGAACTTGCTATTGAGGAACGGAACAACCACTACCGTCCATCATGCAGCTCACTACTCTCTTTTCCGCCATTGCGGCCCTGGCCATGGCCCCCCTGACCACTTTGGCCTCCCCGGCTGAAACCCTGGGTAACAAGGACTTCCCCGACCCAGCAATCACTCTTGACCCTCGCACTCACGAGTGGTACGCCTTCGCAACTAACAGCAACGGCAAGAACGTACAGGCTGCTTACAGCCCCCACCCTCATGACGGTCCTTGGACCTATGTCGAGCACGACCTCCTCCCCACCCCGGGCAAGTGGGTCAACCCCGACCAACACGACATCTGGGCCCCTGATGTGCACTACTTCGAGGCAAGCGACTCTTTCGTCATGTATTACTCCGGTCTTCTGGCGGACTCCCCCTACCACTGCATTGGCATTGCCACTGCCGAGAACATCACCGGCCCGTACGAAGCCCTTGATGAGCCATTTGCCTGCCCTGATTCCGAGGGCGGTGCCATCGACGCAAGCGGCTACCTCGATCCTATCGACGGCTCTTTCTTCGTTATGTATAAGGTGGATGGTAGCTCCAAGGGCCCCGGTGGTCCTTGCGGCAACGGTGACCCCCCTGGCGAGCCGACTCCCTTCCGCCTTCAGCGTGTCAACGAAAGCGACGGTATCACTCCCATCGGCCATTACACCGAGATCCTCGACCGTGATCCGGAGCTCGATGGCCCGCTTATTGAGGCACCCAACCTCATCCGCACCTGGAACGGCACATTTGTGCTGTTCTACTCCTCCCATTGTTACAACACTCCGGAATATGACATCAAGTACGCCACGGCGGATCAGATTGAGGGACCGTACCACCGCCGTGGAGAACTGATGGGCCTGAACACCATTTCCTTCGGGTTTGACGGTCCAGGAGGAGCGAGTAGTGTTCGCGGCGGCGGAACCATGGTGTTTCACGCCAACTGCGATGCCAGCCGTTGCATGTATGTGACGGAATTCGAAGTCGAGGAGGATGGTATCGTAACGCTTCTGGATTGATCTGTTTTCTGGATCGATCAGCACAAGCAATGGCATCAGGACAGGCAAGGGAAGGATATGGAGTTATTGGGTATAGCTTTGACTTGGCGATACATACCACAGGAGTACTGGCGGTCTTTTTTGCTTTACACATTTCTGATAAGTAGCGACAGGCGCATGGCGTTTAACCGATGAATACCCTGCTCCTTAAACAACATCATTTTCGCTCGGTGGAACAACTTGAATAGAGTGATATGCATAGAAAAGCTAGCACTTTCTCTCACCCCCGATCAGAAGGCATCTCGGGGTTTGTAGTTGAGTCCGGTGATCTTGCTCTACGCCACTTCATCCCTTTCCAACGCAGCATCGCGATGGCAGCGGCACCAAAGCTGCCACTCCATATGCCAATGATTGTGAAGTACCATCCTCTGCCAGTAGCGTCTAACAGCGGTTGCAGCATTGCTACACCACCAGCAGCCATTGCACAACGTGTGATGCTGGTTGTAGCCGCAGCAGTGCTTGGACTGTGAGGAAAGCTGTCGACGAGGAGCGTACTGTACGTGGTGTAGAAGAATGTGCCCCAGAAACCTTGAAAGAATTGCATAACCAGAGGAATAGCGGGATGCAGAGAGCGGGATACAGCCCATCCATAGCCGACTACCGTACAAGTGGAGATCATAAGCATCCAGAAGCTGCTCTTGGTTCTTGCCTTTTCTAGCGGGAAGTGGAGGAGATCGTCACCTGTAAATTTGTTGATAGTCCGCCCATTTCGAAGCGCAGTGATCTTGTAGTTGTAGTCCATAACTGTTCCCGTAAAGTAGCTCCCTGTGATGATGCCAACCCCTCGAGGGAGGTACGCCAGTCCGATCTGCAGTTCATTGAAACCGTAAATGTCATTGAAAATATCGGGAATTGCTGCTACCATTGAATAGTCGACGGTGTAGAAGGATCCATGCACCCAAAGTGTCAGGAAAGTGTCCTTGTAGAAGATCATCCGGAAGCAGGCAAGGATATTGCTCAGTCCATACCAATCGGATTTTGGTGTCGTGTTAGGAGCTGCGTTTGTACCGGTAGCTGGCGGTGATATCTTGTCGACTTGTCGCTGTGTCTCATTGCCCTGGGAAAGATGTCTCGTCGCCAAGCTCCACCAGCCGAGCTGCCACCATCTGAACAAGTCCTTGTCACTGCCACTGCCAACCAGACTTCTTGCCGTTTCTGGGAGGAAAAGCCCGACACCGATGAACAGTACGACACCAACAATAACGAGTGCCCAGAACACCCATATATGGCTTCCGCTCGTATAGGCAACGGCTCCTCCAACTACGGGCCCTACACAAGCGCCGAGGTTGAGAGCCATGCTGATGGGTCCGAGTATGCGGCCTCTCTCGCTGGGGAGGCAGACATCGGCCACTACACCAAAGCTTATGGCATAGGCAGCACTGGCACCGAGACTCTGCAAGGCTCTAAGTGTGATGAGGGCGGGATAGCTGTCATTGCTGGCTGCGAGCCCAATGTTTCCCACGACGTAGAGGGCCAAGGTCAAGAGAAAGAAGGGGCGCCGTCCATGGGTGTCGGAAAGAGGACCGAAGATTACGGGAGAAATGGCCTGGAAAATGATGTAGACGGTCAGCGTCAGGTTGATGGCTTGGGCCGAGACTCGAAAGTGTTCTCGCAGGATAGGCAAAAGGGGGAAATAGATGGTCGCGGTTAGGGGAGATGTGATGGTGGACAGGCCCAGCAGAAGCTGGAGCTGCCGTAACTGCGAGCGAGTAAACGACGAGTATTTCACGAGGGAGGTGCCGGTTTCCTCAACCTCCTCTCTTCCATCTGTTGTCCCTTTGGCAGTAGGGTCGCCGGGTTCTCCCATAATTTGTAGTATAATGGACAGAAAAGACGGTGATGTTGTTGATAGGAGGGAAACACGACGATGCTGTCGAAATTGAAGTGGTGGAAGTGGAGGTGCTGCCCGTGTGAGTGACAAAGCGGGAAGCGGCTGTAGCGCGCGTTCCCCTGAAGGGAGTGTCCTTTAGCGGCGGGTAACCCTGGAACTTAGGGGCAGGTAAGCGGGGCAGACGGCCCGGGAAAGAGCCCCGCGCTCCGTCCCGTCATGCGCCAGGGGCATCCTGCCGTGCTGCCTGTCAGTGCGGGGTAACACTGAAGTCCAGCGCTAACAGCACCGGGAAAGGGCGAATGGCCGGGGACGAGACCCAACCACCGATACTGCATTCTCACCACGGCGTTGGGTGGAAGTCATCACGGGATGCTTGTACCTACCTACTAGTTGGGACATCTGTGGACAATTGCGACTACAATACGCTGATATGAGAAAGGATATAAACCTATGGTAGGTGAGTATCCCATATTACTTTTGAAACCTTTTCTGTAACCAGAAGAATAACACCCTCATTAATCAATGACGTTATGATCCCCAGTGGCACGGAGCAATAAGGTCAGATATCGCAGTCGCACAGGACACGTCTGTTGTTCAAACGAATCGAAATCGTCGATTTCAAGTACGTCGGCTTCTATCCTGCTCTTATCAAGCCATCATTCTTTTCCTTCAGTTTCTCAATTGAACCTTTATACTGCTCATTCCGAGTCGGAAGCCCCATCAGAACCCGCATTCAAGTTGTGATTCTTCTCAGAGGGCAGCACCGCCATTTGGTCCTTTTCGATCCTTGGTGGCCCTTGATTCGGCTCGAACGGGGCGTACTTATCAATGAGATAGTACATATCGGAGTAGGCTCTTGAAAAGACGAGAGTTAGCATGGGCGGCACTCTGTGTTTCTCAAGAAGGGCGACTTACTGCTGTCTAACCGCCGTTCCCGATGTGGTGTGGTTGACGGAATAGATCACGTTGTAGTAAACGCCGTAAAGGCGATTCCGATCCTCCCACTCCTTTCTAGGCTCGCTTCGTTTGTTGTACAGATTGTACGTGTCCGTATAGATCGGGTCGCTAATCTTGTTGTAGTTGCAGCGCCAATCCGCAACATCCATCTCGTGATGGGCATAGAAGCAAGCCGCGTCAAAGACGTATATGTTTCCGTTGTCGAGCGAGGTCCCACAGTTTCCCTCCCACAAGTCACCATGGATCAAGCTAGGCTTTACCAAACGGCCGCCCTCTACAAGAGCGTCCAAAAGTCTTGGAATGACCCGTTCAATGAACCGCTTCCCGACAGTGTCCATGTGTTCCCAGTAGCCGTTGCCCTCAAAGTCCTGGGAAATGGCGTTCTGAAGAAGCTTGATGAAGAATTTCGTCCAGTTACTTTCCCACTCAACAAGCTGTGGCACGCGACCCTGGCAAGTTGACACCTGGAAGCCGAACTGCCCCGTGGGAGACATGCTTTCACGATGGAGGCGAGCTAACCTCGAGCACAGGTTATCAGGGTCCGGCATCCCCTCGTGCATCTCGATATATTCGGCCAGGAAAAAGTATGCCTCGGGCTCCTTAGCGTCATACTTGCCCCAACCATGGGGTTTAGGAACAAAATCAGGGGCCCACCTGTAGAGTTCTGACATGGCGTTGAACTCTCCTTCCATCATGGTACGGCCGTGACTCCCCGGAGCAGACTTGATGAAATACCGGCCCTTAGTTCCATCGGGGAGGCTTAGGACAAGGCGAGCGGTGACTGTCCAAGCTGATTGCCCAAAGTGATGAGCTGATATGACCTTGGTACCACTGGGAAATTGACCGAGAACACTGGAGTCAACCCTGAAGTCTCCGATATAGGGAGAAGTCACCTTGGATCGCTCAAGGAGGAGTGGGAGTTCCGAACTCATGATGGCCTTCTGTGTGATAAGGTTATGCTCGTTAATATGGCAGGTGGACAAATCTCAGTTATGGGATTCGGATTCGGATAAGGAAGGGAAAAGAGGGTGGAAGATCTCGCAGCCTGAACTACCATAAACCTAGGTCGAGCAAATTTGTAGTAAGTACGGTGACTTTTCATTTGTGGGGTTAACGTCTCACACGATAGTTTTCTAGCTGATCAGCTTTCTCACTCAAAGCATCGTCTCCGGTCGTTTGACGTTTGGGCAGGCGAGTAAACTTGACAGACGGAGCTTTCTGCTCTCGCAGCTACTCAGCCCTTACCCAACCACGTGCTGACACCCCTATCACACTTGCACTTTTGCTCTGTGGCTGCAGATGAACGTGGGAGGCTGCAACAAAAACGGGGAATGACTGGCCATGAAACGCGCTTCCAGCATCACCCCGCAGCTGTGTGCAGGGTCTGAATGTTGGTGGGTAGCATTCATGAACGCATCGAGAGATTCGAGGCGGGGCTTCGCCGCAATCTGGGCCCGAAGCGCGCGTATGTTCGGCAAGAGTACTGATGATGATTGGAACATTCCGATACCATCTCATGCCTCGGTCTCTTTTTGAAGAAGGTGTGTGGGATGGTAGGACGAGGCTCTGATGTTTAGGCACCTGGATGTGCGTGTCAAGTCTCGGAGTGTGTGGAAGACATGGGCTGGTCGTCTTGGTCCCCTTGTTGAATATTCGCGAAATTGTTTCTTACCGGAGGAGGAGAGCACAGTAGTGGTTCTATGATTGTTCAGAATAAGACGTCACCCGAGCCGAAAACTTCTGCCACTTGCGGATCCAGGCCATTGCGACAGACACACCCGACTTGACTGACACTCCAGTCCCGGTCAGTTTGGGAAAGACCAGTCCTTAATCTTATCAATCACCTCGTGGTTCTTGCCGTTCAATTCACGACTGCCCGTCAGATGTCAGATCGGTTCGGAAAGAACGACCCAGTTTGCTCATGACGCTCCTTCTCTCTTCACGACAGGCACCATACCTCCAGTGGTCTCAAACTGGGTCCCCCGCCGTCTCTCTGGGGTTGGTCAAGGCTCCGGCAATTTCATCTTCTCAGAGGCCTCTACCTGCATTTCCATTTGTGGGAGTAATACCAAGTCCAAGAGGCAGAGTCAACCTCTGGACCCGGCGCGATGCCAAACCTGGTGAGCATTCAGAATCCTCCCCATCAGCCAGCCACTCGATGAAGGCAGAACTCTGAGAACTGACACTGACACATCTCGAACCAGTTCAAACGCCTTAGTCACCGTAGGCATAGCGAGGAGGACCGAAATCAACACTCCGAGAACGAAAGAGAGCGAAGGTCATCGGACCCCCCTCCATCCCGAACACATCTACCATCGTTGTTGTCATGGCGCCTCCCAGGAAGTTCGAACAGTGCCAGCGCCGGCAGCAGGACAAACTCTACCCTGGACGCCCAGGCAGTAACACATTCGAGCACCATTCGCAGCCCCACATCTGTTCCTTCTCATCGGAGCCCCTCGCCAAGGCCGGATGGGTTGGGCCTTCATATACTGCACCAGCCAGAATCTCCCACCCATGATCTCATCTTTGTGCACGGGCTAGGGGGTCACAGCCAATTGACATGGTCCAAGAACCATAACGTGGACTTGTTCTGGCCGGAACTATGGCTGCCAGAGGATCCTGAGGTTGGCCGCGCTCGCATCTTCACATATGGCTACGATGCCAAGTATCTCGGCGGAGCCAAGAACATTAACAACATCACAAACTTTGCCAAAGATCTCTTGTTCCAAATGCGCTATGGCAAAGACAGAGACGGCCAAGATCTCGATATCGGGCAGAACCCAATCACCTTCGTTGTACACAGCATGGGTGGCTTGGTCGTGAAGAAAGCCTATCTGATGGGTTTCCATGATGAGAATTACAAGGACATCATTGCCGTAGTCTCGGCCATCATCTTTCTATCCACTCCCCATCGTGGTACAAACCTAGCGGACACACTGAACAACTTGTTACAATACTCTTTCCAGGCACAGAAAAGCTTCATATCGGATCTTGCCAAGAACTCGCCCGCAATCGAGGACATCAATGAGCAATTCCGGCATGTTGCCCCAAAGCTGTCCATCTACTCCTTCTACGAAACGTTGGAGACCACTATAGGACCCAAGAAGGTAATGGTACTGGAGAAAGACTCGTCGGTCATGGGCTATCCATCAGAGATTTCCAAACCCCTGACAGCGGACCATCACGACGTCTGCAAGTATTCCAGTCGTGAGGATCACAACTATAAGAGTGTTGTGAGCGCCATCAAGTCACTTGTCAAATTGTTTCGCTCCAAGGCCACGAACTCCGGATACACATTTGCCAACGTCCAGGAACTTTTTCAAGCCACGATTACTTCCGACAGCGATTACGCCGGGCTCCGCACTGATTGGGCACGTGGGACTTGTCAGTGGCTTCTCGAAATGCCGGACGTTGTTACATGGCTAGGCCATGGTCCTTCTACAGGACCCCATGTCTTGTGGTATACTGCGCCTCCTGGAAGTGGAAAGTCCATGTTGTCGGCCTTCATGATTGACCACCTCCAAAATTCTCATCAGCTTTGCCAGTTTTTCATCTTCCGACACTCTGTCATTGATAAGCGGTCAATCTTCAGCTGTCTCCGCGCCCTTGCATTCCAGCTCGCTAGGGATGTTCCATCATTTCGAGACTCCTTGCTCCACTCATCCGCCGAGAACTTGGGGCTCAGATCGGGCGATCCTCTTCTCTTGTGGCAGAAAGTGTTTGAGAACATACTGCTCAAACAAGCGTTGGATAGCGCATTGTACTGGATTATTGACGGAATAGACGAAAGTGATTCCGCAAAAACCTTCTTGGAGCTCCTCAAGAGTCTGTCAACTGAGATTACCTTACCCATTAACATTATGGTGTTCAGTAGGGTCACCAACACTATCTCGTTGGCATTCGACCGACTGTCCCAGGATATCCCAGTTGCTCGCTTGGATGTGGCGGGTGACGAAAGATCAAGGTACGATATAGAGCTCTTTGTCACCACGGAAATTCGCCATGTGGGTGGCAGCGCAAAGTTTAAAGAGAGTCTTGCGCAGAGGATTGTCACACGGGCAAGCGGGAACTTTCTTTGGGCGAAGCTCGTCCTTGACGAGATCAGTCGGTGTGACACAGAGGATGACATCGAAGAGGTACTCGCAGCTATTCCTGATGGCATGTTCGAGCTTTACGAGCGAATGGAACGGAACCTGACAAGTTCAACCAGAAAGCCAAAAACGCCACTTATCAGGAGACTTCTCGAATTGGTAATCGGTGCGCAAAGACCTCTGAGTCTCATGGAGTTATCAACAGCACTATCTCCGGAATTCACTGGCTTCCTAGATCTAAGGAAAACGATCAGAGAAACATGTGGCCAGTTCATTCAGGTTGATGACGCTGGCACCATATCCGTTTTACATCATACTGCTCGAGAGTATCTGACGCAGTCACGTCAAAGTGAGCTCTTTGTTGACACGAAGAGTGCCCACGCGAAACTGTTTAAAAGGTGTCTCCAATCACTACAAGAGGAGACTCTTCGGTGGCGACTGGTACAGAATGACGGTGCCCTGCAGTCCACCGAGCCGTTCATATTTTATGCAGCCCTGAACTGGTCCTACCACCTTCGGCATAGCAAGCTGACTGCTCCGGGTACGCTTGACGACGTTCTCGCCTTCCTCAAGAGCCCTGGTGTTTTGTCATGGATTCATGTCTTGGCTCTCTTGCAGAAGCTCGAGATCTTGGTCAAAACCTCGAAGGTGCTGGCAACGTTTGTGTCCATACTGAGGAAACAAAACGAGTCCAAGAATCCTATGCATCATCGCCTTCTTGACATCGACTTGCTCCATGAGTGGTCAACTGATCTACTAAAGATAATTGGCAAGTTTGGAACAAGTCTTCTAACTGAACCAGAGTTGGCTTATGAAGTTATTCCTGCACTATGTCCCCCTCTGACTGCAGTTCACAAACAGTTCCACAACCCGAAGCTCAGTAAGATGCGGGTACTGGGGCAAGCAGATACAGGGTGGAACGATAACCTGGGCCGCCTGGCCCTTCCCAATCGCGCTCAAGGAAGTGCTATTGCTTGTGCTTACAAGTATATTGCCGTCATATCACTGAATGAGCATACCACAGCAATTTCCCTGAGCGAAAATGGAGAGAAGCTGGCTACATATGGGTGGAAGACAACTAGGATCTGGTCCCTTCCCTCCGGCGCATTGCTGGCAGCCACAAATACCCCAGAAGATACAAGAGCTAAGTGCCTTGTTTTCGCCGATAAAGACCAAAAGCTGTTTGTAGCGGGGGACGACAACCTGATACGACACATAGAGTGCGGAAATTTCGGGTCCGGTTGGGAAGTCCTGAGCTCAGCACCGCTGAAAGACATTGGAGTGGAGGGAGCCATTGTTACCTCTCCCAGATTTGCTGCCTTCAGCCCAGACAGAACGCATGTAGCCGTGTCATATCGCAGTGCACCTCTTGTGGTCTGGAGATTGTATGATGGGAGATGCATGGGAATATGCAAACGGGCTCAACCTGCCGCTACCAACGCTAACCCCTCACGCCCGTCCAAGAGCTGGAATTCTGCTGACCGTTTTGTGTGGAATCCTGTGACAGGTCACATAGTCGGGGTCTACAAAGATGGGTGTGTCTTCAAGTGGCATCCTCTGACGGAGGAGACGGTCGAGTTCCAAAAAGCAGCAGACGAGATTGCTATAAGCCCAGACGGGAAGCTGTTTGCAACGAGCACAAGCAAAGGCACCGTTTACATTTGGAGTTTTCATCACTTCACGGTTCTCTACGAGCTTTCATCCACAGAAGTCGTGACCCAGCTCATGTTTAGCCCAGACAGCCGGCGTTTCTATGATCTTCGCTGGGGGTCAGTCAACGCCTGGGAGCCAAACATTCTCGCCCGGTTTTTGGATCACGACGAACAATACACGAGCGATTCGAACAGTGAAGATGCCTCTTCGACCATGTTTGACAAGGCCTCACTGAACTTGACCTCACGGTTCACACCCGTTACGACGTTTGCACCATCACGAGATGGTAAGGCCTACTGTGTTGGCTACAAAAATGGTCAAGTCTTGTTGTTCAGACGTGGAGACCTAGAGGGCAATGAGATTGCAAGCCCTGATGACTACGCTCAAGTAGTTGGCATCCGGTGGAGCCAAGATGGTCGCAACATTGCCATAGTTGATGCAGACAGTACCATACACGTCAGGTCTGTCGATTCGGGCAGTATTGTGTTTGCATCGGCCCCGCGTAATCTGCCAGTTGAACTTGACACCTTCAAAGCAGATGATATTCTCTTCAATCACGACTCTCGGCTTATTCTCGTATCTACGGATGAAAAGGCATACGTATGCTCTGTCACTGATAACGCACTACAAGCAACCATCGAGCTTGAGCATGGAAGTGACTGCAAATGGATTTGCCATCCACGGAGACCTGATGCAGTCTTGAGAGTTGGTCCAAATTGTTGTTGGGTACACGACTGGGAAACACTCGAGCTACTATCAACACTGGTTTACCTTCGAGACGACGATAGCGTGGATTCTAGACCTCCAGCCGCAACATCACCACTGAGGGATACTTCAACTACTCCAAGAGCCCAATCCACATCTAAAGTTACCAACGCTTTTCTTGCCCAAGACGAGGAGCATATCCTCATACATGTACGAGATGAGGGCGATAGGGCTAGAAGGCATGACGTAATACTGATTGCCGTCGATGCGTTGGAATCAGGGACATCAATCGGCTCACATCGGCAGCTCGTCGAAGTACAGCATGTCCACCAAGATGTTGCGAGCCAGATGTCATCACCTCTCGGTGTCTTGCCGGGGCGGAGGTTTGTGATACTTGATCATGACCTCTGGCTTCGGGTTTATGCACTTTATTCGGTGTTTCACGCTGACGATCTGGTTATGAGCCGATTCGACCGGCCGTACCAGATTCCACGGGACTGGGCGGGAAACATTTGTGGTGTCAGTCACTGCCAACTTGCAAAGGATTTGACTCTGTTTTGGCCCAAGGATGATCAGGTAGTGCTCATTCAATACGACTTGGATGGAACAGGGCTGTCATCAGTGTCGGGTTAACGGTCAAGGGAGGACTTCGTCCCCCCAATCGGAATGTCTGCCCCGGTACATGAGAATACCGACCCTGAAAGGTCTAGAACATGTTGAAGTTCCTATTAATCCCCTCCCAATCCGGATGCTCCTTCTTCCCCCTAACCAGCTCCGCAGCCCAAGACCCCCTCGGCGCCTTTTGGCTTTCCTTCAGCGCCTGTCTCACAATAGCATCCCCAAGCTGCTTCTTAATCTCCAACCTCGGCAGCTGCCACCTCAGCAAATTCGCCGAAGTAGCTCCTCCCGGCAGACTATCGGCCGGCGGGACCGTACGAAATCCAAAATCCGCCTGTTTAGCAAACCTGAGCGCACGAACAGCACCACTCATACGCTCCGCAATAGTCGGGTTGGTATGAAGAGCAATAGCCAACCAAGCCTCCCGTACCGCCAGGGCCGGGATGTTATACGAGCGTAGCAACTGGGCAGCCACGTCCGCCCCGATGATCTCGAACCGCTCTGCGATGGGATCGTAGTCGCGAGCCAGCCCTATGGCGTGGAGGATACAGGCGACGAATAAGACGTGCGGCGGGGCGATGGTCGCGTATTCGCCGGAATCCGGGCTGATGCATGCTATCGCTGGGAAGCTGGGCAGCAAGGAGGGATCGGCCGGGTCGTTCAGCGGGGTGATGCGCATGAAGGCTTGGGCGTACATGTAGACACGGAAGCTGTGGTAGAGGATTGTGGCGGGGAGTCGGGAGCGGGCGAGGGCGAGGGCGTCGGCGCAGACGGGGTGGGTGGGTATTAGGGCGCGGAGGGCGGCAGTTATGGTGCCTGGATCGGATATCGAGGGCGATGATACCGCCCCGGAACCGGTAACAGGACCAGAGTCGGTGCCGGTGGAGGAGGTGGAGGCAGAGTTGCTGGACGTCCGGCTGCCCATGGTGCGATGGCGGCGACCGTGGTGGTCACTGGTCGTTGACTGGGATCACGGGAGGGAGAAACTGCGATGCTTGGAACAGAGAATGGAGTTGTGATCTGAGGGGTCCATTGCCCGAGCAGGTTTGGACTTGTCTGCACATTTTGGGAGGTTTTGGGCGGCTGCTGCAGCTGCAATGCAATGCAAGAAGCTATCGGTGTCGGTCAACTCAACGGATGCCGTGGACAGCAACGACACTACGGAACCAGATGGCTCAACTCATTCCCGTCATGTTGCCGTCTCCTTCCTCACATCTCTCACAGAAACCATCACAGGCTTGTGTACTCGTTAGACTCCTGGCACCCATAGTGTGCTTCTGAGAAGCATCCTGTGTAGAGGATTACCCTGCGCATGCCGAACAAGTCCCATGTACGCTCACAAAGTACACCCATCCGAGACACTCGAACTTGAATTTCCAGCTTTTCATTTGAAATGGCACCTTTGCTGGTGTTCCAAGTCTTATGTTCTCACACAGCCCTCTAGTGAAGCTTCAAGCATTTGGTTCGGTAAAAAGCAGAATTGTGGATGGTAGAGGTGAGGTCGAGTACTCGACCTTCCTTCGGGGGACTTGCGAACGCCAGAGGATGAAACATGCCTTGACAAGGAGAGGTAACCCAGGAGTTGGAAATGGGTCAAAGGCTTGAGACCAAGTGTTCTTTTGGTAGAATCAGACGAAGGTATGATGTATCAGAAGAAGTGCGGTTCCTACATCTTTTGAACTTTGGAAGTTGAACTACACCGTGAGATTTCTCCATCGCGATGGGGTTCCCAAGGAATCCTATGTTGATTGGTTGGTCAGCTCGGACTCATTGCGACAGGTAGGTGACACCGTAGACCCAAATAGGAAGACTGCTCCTCGAAGCTGACATGCTTACGCGGACATACGAATGTCTTCCGCGGCCGTCTTTAACGATAAATACTCCGGACGCCCCTCGCGCTAGACAAGTTCCCACAACCTACAGGAACACCATTAGTGACAGAAGCAATAGCTCTTCAACAGCCCCATAACCCCTTCCAGAAACCACAAAAAGAAGCCAACACCCCCACCCAAAATGTCATCCCCAACAACCCTCCCACCCCGCTACCAAATCCGCAAACTCACCCTTTCCGACCTCCCTTTCGCCCACGCCATAATCACCCACGCCAACCTCTTCCACAACGCCGTCTGGTCCCGCCTACACGCCTCCGACGCCGTCTCCCGCTCCTACCAAGTCTTCTTCAACGGGCAGTACAACACCTCCCACGGCATCAAATCCGGCATGTCCTACGGCATATTCGACACGGAGTACCAATACAAGCGGCCCGAATCCGCCGCCACCAACGGCAAGGTCTACTGGGACGAGTCCCAGCCTGTTCCATCGGGCCAGGAACTGCTTGAGCAAATGGATTTTCCCCTTGTGTCAGTCGCGCTAGCCTACGACCCCGTCGCCACGCCTTTTGACCGCGTCAAATTCCAACCTCTCTTCGACGCCCTCCCGCTATTCGAGAAGCTAGTCGGTCTCACAGAGGCCAACGACATTCGCCCTCCGGAGGAGCGCAAACCAAGGGAAGTAGGCGAGTGTCTGTACAGATGCGGAACGGCAACCAGGGCGGATTATGAGGGCAAGGGACTGGCGAGGGCGTTGGCGGCACATTTGATGAGGGAGGCCAAGAAGGCTGGGTTCAAGGCCACGCAGGTCGGGACGGTGAATAATCGGCTGAATGAGATTTGGGAGAGGGTTCCGGGACAGGCTGGGGCTGGGGCTGGGGTGGAGGGGGCGAAGAGTACGGTGGTGAGTGTGGTGGATTTGGAGAGGTATGAGGAGGAGGTGGTGGAGAGCGATGGGGTGGTGAGGAAGGTGAATCCGTTTTTGGGAGCGAAGGTGTTGAGGAAGTGTATTTATGTTACTCTTTGAGGAGAGAAGGAGCAGGTGGATGGAAGATGGTGGAGTGCCGGCTGTCTTGGGAGTGTTACAAAGAAGGGGATGGATGGGACTTGGGGAAAGAGTGACTGATAACCAGGGGCACGCACCAAGGAGTTCACTAGCTAGAAACCTCTCGTGAAATTGCCTGTATTTCTTTTGGCATTCAGTCCCTCGATGATAGGAGCCTGAATATGTCGACCCAGATACTGGCGATAACTTGTCTTTGGTCGATAACTAGGCATTCGGAGGTAGGCTTGCGGATTCAGGACGGGTTGGGATAGGTCTCATTTAGACTATCAGGCTACTGTACAGGATGATGATTGACAACCAGGACTGAATAACGTACTGATAGTACTACACAAGCAAATAAATGCAGATGATGTGCCAGGTGCAATAGCCAGATGTACTCGAACAGATATCGTCCTGCTTTATCACCCCAAACTCCAGCCAGATGATGATGAGCCCCATGAGGACAGCCGACAGGCAACAATGCAACACCAGAAAGCAATCTACAGAGCCATCTCTCAACCAGCCACCGTGTCGGACATAGTGAGCTCCCATACGGGCCTCTGATCCCTAAGCTCAAAATCTTTCCATCGTCGATACTGGTACACAACTTTCCCGAAGTAGGGTAATACACTTCTATCCCCAGGAAGACATTGCTGGCCTCCGGGCCCCAATCGGTCCCCTGTTGCCGTATTCTCTGATACATACTCCCTTCCACTCTACAAGTTCCTCATATGAACCTGCCTGACCAACTGATTGATCTCATTCGGCTGGAACTCCGGCTCATACCTTCCCGCATGGCCCAAATCATCAGGCGGCATCGGCACCGGGTATCCCGGTCCCTCGGGCTGTCCTGCCTCAGCAGCCTCCGCATCATCAGTCGCAGTAGCAGTACCAGTACCAGCGGCAGCAACAACTCCCATACTCCTCGCAAACTCCTCATAAGCCCTCTTCGCCTCCTTCTGATCCTCCTCCCTGAACCTCTCCACAATCCCCTCCACCACCCTCTCAACCTCCTCCCTCCCGCCCTTCCACCACTCCAACAGCTTTCCCTGCGCCTTAACCAGCCTCGTAGCAACCTCATTCCCCACCACCTTCTCCTCCCTGCACTGCACACAAACCATCGGCACCACTCTCTCGCTCTTCACCTTCTCCCTGGCTTCCCTCTGCATCTCCATCAGAAACCGCATCCGCTCCACCTCAAAATGTCCCGACCTCAAAGCACGGAACCAAGCACCCAGAAATCCCATCCTATTCCAAGCGGCATCTGACATCTCGGGCGTGGCCAAAGCGCGCAAAAGGGGAGTCTCCATCCTCCTCCAAAGCTCGTTGTCGTCCTCTTCTGCGCGGCCTTCGTCTTCAGCAAAGGACTCGATGAACTCGCGGATGCTCATTCCCAAAGCGATCTGCTTGAACGAGAGCATGTTCTTCTGCTCGTCCGGGTCGTCAGAGCCGGCGAGGAAGGAACCGGGGGCCATGCGGGTGAGGGTGGTGGAGAGGACGTGTTTGCAGAGGGTCGGGGGGCTGAGGGGTAACCCGTCGGAAGCGGAAGGGGAGGTGGAAAAACGGCCGATGCCGCCGCCGCTGCCGCTTTCGCGGATGTGGTCGCGGATGGAGGTCAGGCGGCGGGTGGATACTTGGGTTTGGAGAGTGCTGGTTTGGATGAGGAGGGCGCTGTCGGGGCCGTAGATCTCGTTCCAGGTGAGGGCGTGGTCAAGGGCGACGTGTTGGTGATGAGATTCGGTGAGTGAAGGGGGGATGTCAAGGTGTAGCTCGATCGAGGTGAGGAGCTCGGCTTGGGACTGTTGTGCGCGCAGCGAGGATTCGATGTGCGAGAGATACTGGTCGGCGCGGCCTTGGAGGTCCAGAAAGGCGGCGATGAGCTGGCTTTTGCTGAGAGAGAGGAGGTCGGCGCGCGTGTAATGTGGCTCGCGAGGGACTTCATCCACGGAGGAGTCGAAGTCGTGCGACGATAGCAGATGCTGTGTCTCGGGTGGTAGAGGCATCTTTGCGTGCTTACGGCGCGATAAACGTCGTCTACGTCAGTTCTGGGAGTCCTGCGCGGGGTAGCGATGATACTAGGCAAATGCCGAACGAGAAGGGCAAGTAGTCGGCTGGGGCAAGATGAGGGAAATGGAATGCACTAAGATGTTGGTTTGCTTGTTGGCTTGTCAGCTTGTTGGCGCGTTGGTTTGTGGGAACGGGTAAGGATAGCTTCAAGGGAGATGGTTTACTACTTTGTTGTAGCATTCACATTGCACCCTGCCTCCAGGTTGCGCTAACTACCTAGACAACACGAAGTGAATGGGAAGTGGAAGGTCCGCGAAGAGCTACAGAACCAGCACGGCTGAGAGGCGCAGAGCCTCCCGGTACTGTGGTAACGGTCCCCAGATATCCCAGGCACAAGCACGTGGCAGTGTTAGACGCAGAGTGGAAGGAACAGGCACCACTCACCAAACAGCCGCGGCGCCGACCACAGGTTTATCTCAGAAACTCGGACCTCTTTGGCCACCTTTGACAACAATCCTGAAAGGCTCGCATGGCAAACCATATTGAGAACCAACGCACAGCCTGATCCTCAGACTGATCTCCCCTCTCCTTCTGCAACGGGTCCTCTCGATCTCCTCTGACAGCAAACCCATGCTTGGCTCCCGGATATACCACAACCTCATGCCCATTCGGCATAGTCGGCGTATCCGCCCCCTCCACCTCCCTCGCCGACGCTTTATTCTTGTCTTCCAGAATCCTCATCACCTCCTCCATCTTCTCCTTCCCCATGAACGAATCGTTCTCCCCGTTCGCCAAGCTGAGCGGCAGCTGCACCTCACGGATATGCCTCGGCAACTTGAGCATCGACGGATGGGCAGTGAACGCGCAGTCAATCAGCGGGACCTTTTTTCCATCACGTAGAGACACCCAGTTCTCGGGATTCTGAGTATTGGTAAGGCCGACAGCATAAAGCCCACCCCAGCAGAATCCAGCAACGCCAACTTTGGGAGGTTCACCATTCGCCGTCGGGGTCATTCGCACAGCGGCCAGGAAGGATCGCACACGCGGCCAACAAACGGAAGGACGGGTGCGGTAAAGCCAGAGGAGGAAAACGGGGACGGCCTTGATGATGTTCCAGGATCGACTCAGGATGCGGAAAAGCCAGGGAGAGTCGGGATCGGGTTTTGACTCGAACGAGGCCATGAGCGAGAGGGGGATAGCTTTGCCGTCCATGAAGTCAGGGACGTACACAATGCAGGGAACACGGCGGGCATATGAGTCGGCTAGGGCGCGCGTGTTGTGGAGGGTCCATCCGAAGGCATCGGTAATGAGAACTACCGTGCCTAGCGGTTTGACCCAGCGCTTCGGGGTCGCGATGTATGTGGAAAGTCCGTGGATGACATCCTCGTGGCCGGTGAGGATGACGTCGCCGCGGAGGGTTCCTTTGAAGCAATCGGCACAGACGGGGACGGACATTGTCGCTGTATCATCAATGCATATAGTATAGGGGAAGTAAATGAAGTGGTGTGCAAGCAATTGGTGTCTTTGTCCGTCTTCAAGCTGTCATGTCGATGAGCTCGCTTGGAATGGATTGTTGAGGTTGAAAGCGGAGAAAAGACAAAAGCCGACGGTGCAGCGTTCAATGCATGAAGTCAGGAACAGGAAGGTTACATGAGCGCCGGGTTAGGGTTGGGTATGCTCCAGCAATTCACCAGCCGCCCGGTCCAGTGAAGGGACGGAACTTCCGAAATCACCAAAAAGTCAAAACTCCATGAAATCACCAGAAACACGCAAAAAGAGAACATCTTGAGCTTCATCAGGCTTTGATGCCCACAGCCAGAATCGAACTGACGACTTCATCATTACTAGTGATGCGCTCTACCACTGAGCCATGCGGGCTTTGATGGTTATCCTGGCTTGGTGATGGTCTTTTATCCCTCATTCTCCACCGGGTCCGCAGCCACCACAACGCCGACGAAGGCATCACGCCCCCGAAATGAAGATGATACCCAGATAAAAGGGAGACGTCGATGTCAAAACAGGCGAGGTTGTTCAATCACTGGGTGGAATCTCGTTCTCGCTGGTCCGAATGGTCATGTTCCGGATCGGGTCGGTGTGTCCTTCAGCGCCCGGACCTGGTGTTCGGTGTTCCACAAGGACCGTCGAATGTGCCAATGCCGTCGGAGGCAATACGTTGAATGGGCAAAGGGGGAAAAGCCGACCGATGTATGAGGCCTCGTCGCCTTTTAAGCAATGTCGGAGCCTTTCACTCTTCATGACACAGCTTGTTTGGATCGATGATGGAGATGATGATAGAAATAGAACAGAAAGTAACGGGCTCCTGCTTGTAAGCGCTAACCACTAACAATTACGTCCAAGCCATTCCCGTTTCTGCACCTTCTGAGTCGGCCGGGCCACCGTTCCACTCTCGGCGATAGCGATAGCGGTCGGCATGCCACCCGGCCCCTCCCCCGCATTTCTTTCCGCATCCGCCCCTCCATTACGATTCCGATGCCGTCCTCGAGCTTATCGTCGTCGACACGTAGCGGGCATCCCATTGTTGCCAACGCCCTTCGTTGCCAACACGTCGTCGTTGGACCCGGCGTGAATGCGGGAGACACCAACAATCCAATTCACTGTCGCAGTGCTCCCTGATGGCCTGATGCACGTTGCTGACCAGCTACCGCTACCCACTTACAGTAACCAGAAGTACCTCTGGGGCTGATTTATGCTGCGTTGTTGTTGCCATCAGTGGATGCAGGGTGCTTGTTAGCGTCGAAACAGGGTGTTTGATGGATGGGCTGTTCACGACCGTCGGGTGGGCTCTTGATGCTTGTTACGAGCCCATAATATATTTTCCGCCGGGGCCAGAAATAAGGCAACCGTAATAGATCACCAGACCTAGGGAAACATCACGGAACGGGAGAAGGTTCGCTTACCTGCATGCTTTTATGCGGGGCCGAGATCTGAATGCTGCCTCGTCTGGAATTCCATGTTATACAAAGTCCGGATTGGCAGGTCGTACGGAAAGATGTATCTGCTGTCTGATGCAGAGCGGAAGAGACATGTTTGAGGTAATCATCTGTTTTGGTACTTGCAGTTGGCAGGATATCGACAAGAAATGGCAAATGGTTTGGAAGGAAATAGTCAGTGATGGTCAAAGTATTGGAAGAACTCAAAACTTGAAGATTGGGGAAGTCTGAGAGCACCAAACTACAGATACGATGGCAAGGAATAGAAGATATTGGATCCAAAAACAATACATGTACTCGCTAATCGAGCATTAACGACCATAATGACAGTCCACTTGTACGTTCCTCAAGGGCGCCCTCTCATCTATTCAGTCCCCTCTCAGGATCGCATCCAGTTCATCAACCGCAGCTCCTTAAACGCAGTTAGTGCACTGACGGCACTGGATGTAATGAGCCGCGTGACCAGCATCCTGGCCGCCATTGTAAGAGTACAAGTTGCTCTCGCCGGGGTAGGTAAGGATGGCGAGGCCGGAGCCGGTGCAGTCTCCATTGCTAAAGTTCAAAGCGTTAGCATCACTGTCCTATCGCATGGAGAAAGCGGCGGCACGTACGCAAAGAGGCGGCAAATGGCGCCCTGGTCAGGACCAGCAGAGCCAATGTGGCCATCATAGGTGGAGGGAAGCCTGGTGCAGGTGCCGGTGATGCCGAGGCTCAGGACCTCGCAGGTGTTTTTCCAGTTGGAGCCGGTGCAGACGAAGACCTATGTCAGGAAATGGTGAGCTTCATGACTTTGGACAGGAATCTGTTGAGGAGGTTTAGGGACGACTGACATTGCCGGGAGTGCGAGCGACAAGAGCAGGATGCTCAGCCGAGGAAGGAGCGGCCAGGACGGGAGAGAAGACGGAGAGGAGGGAGATGGTGATGGCGAGGATGGACTGCATTTTGGCGGTTGGTGGTGATTTTGGTTGAGACGTTGAATGTCGAGGAGGAGCGATAAGAGTTGAGTGTGGAGAGTTGAGTAGATGATGTTGTGATGGAAGCTGTTGATGTTGTGGTGAGTGGAATACCTGCCTTGATGAAGGGGAGTATCCTGATCTTTATACTCAGAGAGCTGGGTCAATGCCTCTTAGTCTTCCCCAACATCACAAAGCTATCACCGGCTAAACATAGCTACGAGTCCACGACACGAAGCATCCTCATCAACCGTACCATCTCAACTACTTTTCCCACTGCATCGCTCCAGCCACAGTCGTCATGGTGGTCATGGCCCCAATGAGACTCCAGAAGCGTGCTGGATCTGGATGGTAGCACGATCTCACATTCTGCTACAAACTGCAGTGAGATGCAAAAGTGAAGCAGCTTGCCGACGATATGGCCCACGTCCATGCAGTATCCGAACCGATGATACCTCGTAACGCGTACTGCTTACTCAGTCAAACAACGTTTGGTTAGCTAGCCCAGAAGCGGGTTAGTGATCCTTTGAAGATCCTGTAGATCAGAAGACCAACGGATTGTCTGGCAGACAACAAACGTTGCTCTGGTATATAAGGTTCGAAAGGTGAATTTAGCGACATTGTAGGTGGATGAAAGGTCCGTGTTCCATTGTAGCTTTGTGAGGTGCCTTTTCCTTAGCCTCAAAGTCCCAAAGGATTCGTGCGAACGTTCCCGCCGCAGCCACGATTTGGATTGTTACGCGGATGGAACACGAGGTTACTAAGCCGTCCTCTCGTATGTCAACAACCGCTATCATTGGTGGGCATCAGCGAACGGGAAACACATACAGATATTGACTTCCCAAAAAGCACCCGCGAGCTGACGACATCAATTGTTATTAGTGAGATCCAGCAGATCAACGAGCGACTCGATCGGCCCGCAAGAGTATCGAAAAAAACGAAAGGAAGCTAGTGACCCGATTAGGACAGAAACTTGTGGGTATCATATCGCTGTCTAGCGCTGACTGCGCAGTCGAGTGACGATGTGCATCTCGAAACTTGGTAAGAAAACCGGGAATTCTAGGCAACACGGTTGAACATCGCCAGTGCCGGAAGGATTCAACTACTTCTTTTGCACGTCATGTTGCTGACTAGTGCACTTCAATAGTCCTCCCTCTTTTCGGTTAACACAGCGAGGCACAGGATACCTTAGTAAGCCGCAAGAGAGCGGTGGATCGTGGATGCGGCTCTTCCGTTGTGCCGGATACCGTGATCTGGAACAGTGCTTTCGCTGATTTCGCAACACGACCTCTTATAACTAGTAACCGAGTTGCGACTTGAAATCCTCCCAGTCGACAATCGTCAAGACATGCGAGATCTTGCCATGCTCGAGCCAGTAAAAGGCATGCTCAGCGAAATGCACCCGGCGCCCATTGGGCATAGCACCACCAAAGGGCTTGATGGGCAGCCCAGCAAATTCGATACGGACAGCAATCTGCTGCTTTGCCTCGTCAATAAGAACGGTCCGTGGCACAAACTGCAGACCGGCAATGGCGTTAAACGCGTTCTCCATCAGCTGGCCGTAGTGGTTCAGAGCCATCTCCGCCCCATTCCAGACCACCGTCCCCTTGCAGTATTGGTGTAAGTCTTGTTGCATAGTTTTCCCGTTAATACACGCAATATAGTCGTCATAGAACTGTCGTAGGTCGATGGAAGAAGGAGGCGGTGGGGGCCTGAAGTTGGGAACTGGCACAATATTAGACGACTGCCGACGCTTCTCGGCTCCGTCCACAATGTCTTGAATCTCGCTGATTCTTTCGTCAATAAAGTAGACAAACATGTGTCGCGTGTATTCGGTCTGCTTTCTTTGTGACGAAGCCGTATAGGGTCCTTGTACGATAAGATCCTTGACCTTCAACCTCGCTGCCACGGGCTCCTCTTCTTCTGGCGTGCCAGCAATCAGGGTGACGATTTCCATTTGAGTATACGATCTGCGCGAGAATTCCTCTTTGAAGGTCTCCACAAGTTGGTATAGTGAGATGTCCTCTTTATTGTAGGTAATGGTCCCGTGGACTTCATCGCTCAGGAAGCTCCATTGGCGTCGGTTGATGCGCTCAATGAATGCCCTGAAGCGGCTTTTGTTATCGACTTCGGTTGGCGGATTAAGTGTGACGGTACCTTCGGAGTCGAAAGATGAACTTGCCAGTGGGAGAGAATCGGAAAACGAAGGAGTTTTGAACTCGGACGCCGGGCCTAGCTGTTCTAGCATTCTCGCGCGTCTAGCGGCATGGTCATTCAGTTCGGATATGCCAAGAAAAGAATCGTGGAGGACCGGATCACGAAGTGATTCGGGGTCTTGACGGAAGGTTAGAGTGGTCGAGGGATTGTGCGAAGGCAACGAAGGAATGTTGTGCGACTGGGAGGGATCTTGTGAAGGCACGGATTCATCATCGCGCTGTGGCAATAGTGCGTCGTCTTCCTGGCTGGTCGAGAGGGAGGAGCGCGAGATGAAGGAGGAGAGAGCTGCTTGTCCCGACGCCGGTTCGTCCAGCGAGGGATCCTCTGAGGCGTGTGAGGATGACATGGTGGCCTGAGTGCGTGGTGTGAAAAAAAACTCCAAGCTTGGACGGAGCGTGCTGCACGGGGATGGAAGTGGTCGAGAGGAAGGGGACGGGGAACAAGGATGGGAGCTCGAGAGGCAGGACAGTGACACGTTAACAAACACGGCCACTGGACCAAGTGGACCCCGCTCCTGTCGCGCTTTCACGTGCTGATAAGGTTGATGATAAGAAACAGCGCGGGGGCCCGGGCCACCAGTTCGACTGTCCGCCCTGGCCCCACTTCACCCCAATGTCACGACCCCACTATCGACGTTCCCTCTTTGTCCCTCCAGCAACTTCACTGCTTCATCTTTCCACTTCGACCTCCACTTCCACTTCTCCTACCAACCTTCTCGCTGACCTCGGCCTTCCAACATCCTTCATCTCAGATCCGGACAGACGCATGACATGACATTTCACTACATCGACACCCTTGACAGATTGACCATGCCAGTTACACCGTCCCGCTGCTGAAGTTCTGCCATGGACTCGCCGGGACAATGGCATTGGAACACAAACACGATGACCACACTTCTTTGGCGACGTCGACTGCCGTGGCAAAACGTCAAAATCTGGTCCCACGCAAGACGGCATTATTATGGACACACGCTGTGAGTACCACGGTCTCACCAAGTCACGGCGGCGTTCCAGTGCGACGGTGACATATGTGCTTCTGTCATTATGAGGGTAGTACGGAGTACCTCTACTCTCTGTGCTCCCGGACGAACGAGTAGCATCCAGACTACAGCGCAAAAGAAAACGGAAACAAAGCAAAGTCATGAAGCTTCTCAACCTACCCCAGGCAACTGTTCGAATGGAGACAACACGCCGCGATGACAGCAGCAGGCACGAGATTTGACAGGACAATTTTTGACTCAAATCAAGGAAAAGGAAAAAAAATAAAAAATAAAAAAAATAAAAAAAATAAATAAAAAAAAAAGGAAAAAAAAAATAAAAAAAAAAGGAAAAAAAAAAAGCGTCTTGCAAGACTTTTGCCCACCCATCCGCTATGATGTTATTCGACCAATTGACAGTCCAATTCTCCAAAACACCAAACGCCATTCACCCACCCTAATGCATGATCATAGAGGGTTATCTGACAGAAAGGAAGTAAAAAGACAAAGGTTGGAACTGGGTATAGTGTATGTGTCTCATCACCATCGTGTACTGACCCTCCATCTCTCTCTTTTTTCTTTCTCGTGGCCGTTTACCCTTACACTCTCCGCCAACCTCCTCCTTCTCAACACGCACATGCATCATCTCAAGCCATGTCGGTGTCCTTCCAACTAATCACCTCTCGAGTAACCTCCGAGGACTCGACCTTGTGCTTCAGGTCAAAGTCGCTATCGAGCCCCCTCCTCAGTTTCACCTGTCTCTCCAGCAGTGTGACGAGCAAGCCGACCCCTGCGAGACCCAGAAAAATGATCCAAGGCGCCCTTAACCCCAGGGCAAACAGTGACACAATCTGGGCCTTGACCTCCTCTCCATAGCTGCTGACGAACTGGGCCGACGCGTGCTCGTATGCCCTTCCCTGGGTCAGCGCCTCCTGTGCCTCCTTGTTGGTAATGGAGTGCAGGAGAGTTGCCACCTGAGCATTGAAAGCGGCATTGGGGACAGCAACGCCAAGGAGCGACCCAAGTCCACGCAGGAATGCCCATGATCCGGTTGCCGCCGCATTTTCCTTGTCTGTGAGCTCGACCAGCACGCTGGGAAGCGTCGTCGACACAATGATTCCGGATCCAATGCCGACAAGGAAGGAGAACACGATCCACTCCGCCAGCTTCGCCTTCTCGGCGTAGGCGACGCAGCATGCGAAGCCGACCAACATGAGAGAAAACCCAGCTTGGTGCATGAGCCGATATCTGCCAAACTTTGCCAGTAACGGTCCGCCGACGGCGGACAGTACCACGATCGTCAAAGTGCAGGGCAGAATGAGAACACCCGACTTGGTAGGAGAGGCGTTCAGCACGGCCTGGAAGAACGGCGGCAAGTAGAACTGGTAACCATATGTCAGGAATCCATGGATGATGGTGACGGTGAAGCCGGCAACGGTTGTCCGGTTGGAGAAGATGTGTGGAGGCATGATGGGGTGTTCGCACCATCGGCAACACTCCCAAAGCGCAAAGCAGAGGACCCCTGTGAGACCTGCGGCGCCAGTGCCAAGTACCATTGGAGCAGTCCAGGCGTAGGCCGCGCCGCCGAGTGTGAGCGAGAAGAGAAGGAACACAACGGAGGACGTCAACAACCCAATCCCAAGAAAGTCCACTCGCCCGAGTTGCTTAAAGATTGTCAGCTTGCCGCTGTCTGTCGAGCGGCCGCTGCTGACCTGAAGCCACATCCACATCATGACAAGGGATATCGCGCACACCGGGATGTTGACGCCAAAGCACCATCTCCAGCCAACCTCAGCAAAGATGCCACCGAGCACAGGGCCTACAGTGGTGCCTAGAGCATACACGGCAGCCTTGATTGCGACGTAGTGACCTCTTCGTTTGAGCGGGATGATGTCGCAAAGGATCAGCTCTGCAAATAGGTCAATGCCACCCGATCCAAGGCCCTGAAAGATGCGGCCAAAGATCAGGACGGCCCCTGAGTTGGCAAATCCTGAGACGGCGCTGCCAGCTCCAAAGATAACCACCGCCACCATCATGAGATGTCGGCGGCCCCAGATGTCGGCTAGTTGGCCGTACAAGGGTTGACAAATGATGGAAGCTAGCAAGAACGCCGTGGCAACCCATGATGAGTTTGGCCCAAGGCCCAGGTCCCGTGAGATTGTCGGCAGGGCGGTGCTCACCACGCTTCCCTCAAAGGCTGAGAGTAGGATGGGGACACAGAGCCCAATGAAGCATCGCCAGAACCCGACTCCTCGAACCCATCCGTTGGCATTGGCCTCGGCAACTTCCGTCTTTTCGGACAGCGAGACTGTCGATGGCGTGCTATTCTCATCGAAGCTGGTGCAAGATGAGGACTTGAAGTCGTAGTCCTTCTCGCTGCGGCAGTATGCTGGGCGCGGCGGATCCATCATGGCATTCGCCTCCAAAGCGGCTCGGACATTTTCTGGAAGATTCGTCGAGGATGCGGCTGGCGTTCGCATTGTATTCGAATGATCGGAACGTGAGATTGTATGCCTGTTGAAGAAGGGACAGGATTCTTCCGCCTGGATGGATAAAAGATATGATGGTTGAGGACAAGAGGATTGAGGCAAGTCCCCAGAATGAACAGCCATCACCGTTCCCTTTAAAACACCCCGTCGATGCAAATTTGCTTTGAGTCAATGTTCAACATTGGGGGGCATTTGTCCTGCGATCTGTGGAGCGTTGTCTTGACGATCCAATGACACCGTCACAGACTCACAGGCATTTTTTTCCTACACACCAAGGCCAAGGGCTATCTTCCATCACATCACTCAGGGTTGGGACGAGTGCACATCCACGAGGCGCGTTGCAAGTACAGTGGCATGTACTTTAGGTGTGATGAGAACTTTCTCTTTCGTTGGGTCGGTTCCTTGGCCCCCTACCACGGTTGGAATGCTACCTATCTCACCATGGCCGTCCACGATCGACCTCATCTCCTCCTTCACCCCCTCATCCCCATCCCCGCGGCCAGACCAAAGCACTCTCTCCGTGCAACTACAGGACCGTCGGTATGGCTGTTGTTGGCGGTTGACGGTCACCTTGGGAACGTTGTGCTGCCTGATACAAAGAGTACTGCTCCTTTCCTATCTTCTCTCAGATTCAAGGACTTTCTGCCACGTCTGTGGACCGGTAATACAACAAGTCGAGGCAACCTAGAATTTACATCTGTCATGGATTGTAGCCCAATGGCTTGCCTTGGCTACACGGGTCTCTCAGGATGGCCAACTGTTTACCTAACAGTTACTGACTGCCCTGGGCATGAACATTGTGCCGTCATCAAGCGGCGGCTACGACAGTGTACTCAATGGCAGTCAACTTGTCACGAATGACAATCTAGACAAAAAAAAGTGACAGATTGGAGAGGCTGTTGTACCCAGGATCGCGAGTGGACTCGGAAGTACCCCGTTTACCACTCGATATGCCGACCTTTACATCATCTAGGCTCTCTTCAGCTACTCGAGTCCAAACAGGCAGTAGCTCGCGGTTAAGTGCCGTGGGGCCTGTTGAAATTACATCTGTCCCTGTGTTCTATCTTCCCTTGGTCTTTAGCTCTTCCTGGGATTGAACTTATCAATTCTGGGACGAGGCTCGAACAGCCTCGAGCTGAGTATGACACAAGGCATTATCTACGAATCAGAATGAGCTGGTCCCTTGCAGCACTTGCCAGCTTGGCATGTCAATGGTATTTTCATTGGGTACCATTACTTCGACCATCCCTATAGCCAGAAGCATCTAGATCCTTTATACCTCTGATCACATTGCCATTTTCTGGGAAAAGCTTCCCTGCTTTGTGCTCTTGGTATAGCAGAAGCTTTCTCGTGTGCGTAAGGTCGGAGAATTCTCACCAGGGCGAGATTCTGATTCAGTAGAACGTCGTATCCTATGAGTCTTCTGTTACACCAGGTTTGGAACAGGCTCGGGGGCACGAACCCAACAGGCGAGTGCTCTTTTTCTGCCGACTTCGGAAGCCGAGAACCTTTGACCCCGAGGCTGGATCACAAGGGACTGTGATCTTGCATATCGGTTTTCCCATCCCCACGGTCAGGATCTGGCCCATCACGCGTCAGGCGAGTAGGACACAGAAGCTCCCGAAGGGGTCCCGGCAGTCCACACTAGGGAAGATCATAGTTCGTGGTGGATGTTGTCATACCTCACAAATCATCTGAAACATTTGTTTCGCAGCTTCTGCACGTCTCAGAGGTCGTGATTACGAGGAGGCATTTTCTTTTCCCGGAGCTATCCGTCACTTCGAGAATAATCAAGACATTCACTTTACGGTTGTCTATGAGGCACGTTTGGATGTGATAATAGCGCGCCGTCCGCTCTTTTCACTTCATTCCGTCACACAACATATACAGCACATGACGCAGCACACTTTTTCCTTTGCTCTAATCCACCTGCAGCATGACCGTAACACTGATATCAGACATTCGGTATCACGACCCCCAAGACTCGAGGCTGATTACAGGTCGCAGACTTGCCTAGTCCAGTCCGACCTATAAGGTCGCAATTTGTGTGACCACATCACTCACATCGTCTTCATGCAACTCAAGGAGTCGTCGCAGGACTGTCAAGCCAACAATCTTTTTTACAGGCACCAGACATGGACGCCGTTTGGGAGGCGCAGCGGTTGTCATCATGGCACCGCATGTTATTCGGCTCTTTCGGGAACCCAATCGGGTAATGCGGATGCAAAATGACTTGGGGTTGAGCTGCAAGTGTAAGACTGTGAAAATCGGTGAAAGTAGGGACCGTGTCCAACTGACCATATCCAACATGAAAGATTACCCCGAAGCTAACCTTCACAAATATGCGAAGACCCGGATCAAGATCTCCCGATGAAGGTCTCCCGTTAAAATGACTTAAAAGCTAGTAAGTGATCACATTCCTTCGCAGTTTTAGCACTCGGTAACTGTGTTTTCTGCCTCAGCTGGTTTCCGTTACAAATACGCATTCCCTGTTGAAGTTGGTGCTTCTTAGCATTAGTAGGGCTGCCTTTGCTCTTGAAGCGCCCTAGCTGACTTTGCCTTTTGGTTGCTCGTCAAGAGATGAGTGAAGAACCTTTGTCGACCAAAGGCACAGTTTGGCCCGAAACAATACGGCACAGAACCTCAAATCCCATAACTCAATTTCGCCAAGGCTGGGGAAAGTCATCATCAACCCCGGGCCCGGACCCTGACATCTCAGCTACCAACCGCCGACACGCCACCGTCTGACGTCAACATCAGCCTTTTCTCCATTTGGCTTCATCATTCTTGACACTTAACATGAGCTTAGGGACTGATTGTTGATAGGATACGCGGACTGCTTACACCGGTGAGTCTCTTACTTCCCCCAACAGCCCTATACCTTGCCGTCGTGCGGGTGCCCGTTAAGATCATGAACATGCCCCGACGACCTGAATCCTGAAAAGGTCCTCCGATATTGCTGATTTCCCGTAAGGGCTAACCCTCCGAGCCCGATGAAACCCAGCCAAGGAAGCCCCAAGCCTCTTAGCATACCGCACATGAAGAGCACCCGCTCGCCTATATGGCTGCACCCAAGATCACGGAATGAAGTATTTGAACTTTCCCCTCTTCAACCTCCAGACAATTTGTAGGTCTCAAATGTCTCCCTCTTTTATTCGGTGCTGGTGGTCAGTGGTTGGAGGTTGGTTGGTCTTGGCTTTTGTCAATGGGGTGGTAAGCATAAGCCAACATTCCACCCGTATGGGGTAATGAATCGGATCTACTCTACTCTACATCCGCCCCCGGGCCCCGGCCAGCCGCAGCCGCACATGTTCAATCCTCCCAACATGGACGGCGGATGCTGACCTGACATTGACACACCGTACCCACATTCATAACACCAAATCCAGGTTTACCCGAGAGCCAAGCGACGGGTATACGGGGGGAGGGAAGCTTCAGCAAGCCGGCCGTACGTGTTGATATGTTGATAATCCTCGGATCATCTTTTCTTTGCTCTTACCTAACCTGCTAACGTCCTGAATCGTAACGAGAAAATTTTCTCGCGGAGTAAGACGCCAATTCGCCAATTCGTCGGATGAGCATCTTGCCAATGCCAAGTGGTAGTATTGTCATTGTCATTGTCATGTAAAGGAAAGTAGTATGTCAATGCCAAGTTCTTGCCCTTTTCGCGTGGACGTGGTACAACATGAGGATGCAAGTATCCACTGACATTGACATTGACAGTTGGACTCTGGATTCTAAAGAGAGCTTGAACCGTGCCTTGATCGGACGACCTCATTTGAGGAAGCTCAAAACTGGCTTTAGTCCGTCTTACGAGATGTTGTAGAGGTATGTTCCCACATCTGGTGAACTTGCAGTTGGTTTCAGTCATCTATTCGTTCCTTTTCTCTTTTGAAGAATTGATTAAGGGCTTACACATACCTACTACAAGCGCAAACCCTGCATGCAAGACAACCGGTCAACCGGTCAAGTTCTCAGGAAGGAGATGTTTTTCAGCCCATCATCTGATTATTTCCTTAATGGCCTCTCTGATGTCAGGTATTGCCTAAGCGAGTACGGGAACCTTCATCAATCAGTAGCTACGGGCTTGCTTGAAGAAGTCTCCCATCATTGATGTTACTTGCGCACCGTTTGCATGCCGTCCGGTGAGTCGGTCACTCAAAGGTAGGTAGTCGCCTCCCGGTTCCCCTCGGAGTCAAACAAGGAACGGGAGGGATGGGACTCGGATGACAATCAGCTGTTAGCAAACTTCCCAGTCCCGGACTCGATTTCCGATTCCAATGCGGGGCCAAGCGTTGCAACGTGCAAGCGAATGCTCGGATGGTCTGGATTTCCATCATTCCCTCCTTTCCTTCAAGTTTCCCCTGCTTGAGCTCATCGCCAAGCATCTCATGATCGACATTAGTGCACAGGGATGAATGTTAGGCCCGACGCTCGCGTAGCGGGAGAGCAGCGCTGCAGCACGACGTTGTTACGCTATCACTTACACGTTCGCATCTTGACCGTAATCTCAAGGTCTAGATCTAGATGCTCCACACTGCTCACACTTACTCCAGCTCCAGCTCCTCGGTCAATTTCCTTTGCCTGAAATGGCGTCAACTTGGATTTCATCCCCCTTGCCCAACGTAGGCGAGTAAGTTGAGACCTACTCAAACTACCAGATCAAAGATTGAACTTCGGCAAACCCAGCCTACTAAGGACTGCCCGGTGATGTTCCTGATTCCCAAATAGGGGGTAGGGCTAGGTCCCCGGCCGTCACCGGACCTGGCTCCCGTCGTTCATGACAAATTTATGCGCGCCCGCGTGTAGGTCACCACAGATTTTGGTGATCCAAAACTCGGCCATTATTTCACCAAAGAACTTGGTTCTTACGGCAAGTTTGTAAGCAGTGAATACTTCTTCTAACATTGTACACTCTCTCAAGATTCCGGGTATGTGACTCTGAAAAGAGAATGCATTTTCATCAAGGTGACGAAAAGTGGTAATGGTCGCCAAGGCCGCAGGTGGTAAACCTGATTTGGCGTTAACGAAATGAGCCGGCGCAGATCTACTACGCGCCAACTGATTGGTCTAGCCCGATCTTGGATTTAGACTACATTCCATTCCAACAGGGTACTTCCCCTCCTCCCCAAAGGGGGTAGTGTAGTACAATACGGTGAGAAGAAGCTACAAACGGCTTCATCTTCCCTCCGGAGAATCAGCTAACCTATTCTTAGCCAAGTCCCGAGTTGTTCGTACACCGAGTTTCTCATCTGCTGACTTGTTGGAGGCTCAATAGCTTGCGTTGGTGTGTGTGGGGAGGTGAAGGTGAGGCACCTTGAGGGCTGCGGAATGAGGGGAGTGGGGGGGAGGGGATCGAAATCTTGGGATGACTTTCTTGTGTCTTGTGCAGAGGCAGGTTATGACTCGCGTTGGGCAGGCCATCTGCCAAGGGAAAGGGCAGGGAGGAAGGACAAAGAGGGTCTATATAAGACCCTTGCCGTGTCTGCTTCCATGTTGTCATTTCCATTCACAATCCAAACATCGCCCTCATCGGATCAAGATCTACACAGACTCCAGAGACTACGGTTCTGAACTGTCTCACTTGGGCAATCTTCCGAGTTCCGGCAACTTCCTATACATTCATATCATATCAGCTTGTCCCAGGAAGCCTACCACCGGTCCGGGCCAAAACATACTTGACCAACTTCCATCAAAGCAAGACTTCCTACAACATCTTGTCAGTTTCACACAAGTCACAAACCATGATTGCCACCAAAGTCCTCCTCCTCGTCGGCATGGCCTTCAGCGCCACGACCGTCACCGCCAACCCCGTCACCAAGACCTGCGACAATGTCAAGTGTCCCGTCCGATGCAAGATGATCAACGGCAACCCTACCTGCGTGGGTGGTGGCCCTTCCAAAGCTGTCGCAGCCGCCTCTGAGGAATCTCTCTGTGACTCTGTTCGCTGCCCCGTCCGCTGCGAAGTCATCAACAACCAAGCCGTCTGCGTCAGCCCTCCCTTTGAGGATCTCGTCAACGACAACACCTCCATCACAGGCGAAAAGTGCGGTGTCACAACCTGCCCCCTCGGGAAAACCTGCTGCAACTCCTCCTGCGGCCTCTGCGTCTCTCCAGGCATGGCATGCACTCAACAAATCTGCGAGCCGGCTGGCTTGCCATGTGGCCCCAGTGTTTGCTCAGGAGACAAACCTATCTGCTGCAACCAGAGCTGTGGAATCTGTACCGCTCCGGATGGAGTCTGTACGCAGCAGTTTTGCAGCCGCGGGTTTACCCCCAGCGAGAGCAAGAGGAATGAGGAGGCGGATAAGATCAAGTTGGGAAACCAAAAGTGCGGGAAGGCGACTTGCCCTGAGGGGATGAGCTGCTGTAACTCTAGCTGTGGCATCTGTGTGAAGCCGGGGGGTGCGTGCACGCAGCAGTTTTGCCCCAGTGCAGAAGTTCAGGCAGTTGAGGAGGCTTGAAGGGGTTGAAGGGCGTGGTGGTGGTATGATGACATAGGGTAATAGGGAGTAGGTGGCTGGCTGGGCTGGTTCTAGGTGAGAGGCCGCTGGCTACCGAGCGGGAGGGTTATGGTTGGTGTTGTGATTACCTAGGGTACGGGTACCTCGCGTTGGAATGGGTGAAGATGGTGGGAATGGCGGGTGACCGGCATTTAAAGGTTGGAGAGGGGGGTAGAGGAGGGTGGAAAGGGGTTTGATGATCACATTCCTTTGGGTTGGCTTTTGTCTTATGTGTTCTTGTGGGGGGCACAACGGGAGTATAAGGGAGAGTCGCGGTGGTTATGGGACAAGGAATCATGCACTAGATTTGTGGAAGGTTTTCTCTGATGATTTTCAAATGCTTTATCCTCAGTATAGTTGGAGGTGATGCTCTTTGTCGGTATTGCGTTTCAGTTGGAAGACAATGGACCTCGTTGTCTCCCTTGCTTGAAGTTTCATGTCGTTGTTCTGACTGACTGTTCGTGATCTCTTCCTATCGTGAAGTTGCTTTGTCGATTGATGTTCTGAACTCATTGGGTTTTACCAAGAATGGTAACCGGACCGGGTAGTAATGACCTGATAATGTCTACCTGCTCAAAGTTCCTGTAGCTGTCAGCACTTGGGAGCATGTGTTGGAGAGTAGAGTTCGGGCATCCGTAAACCGTATCAACGACCAGAGGGGGCCCGCCAAATACTAAAATGATATATTCGACGTTTTCTGTTCTCTGGATCTTGAGACGGCTTTCGAGGAGTCAGGTGGCTAGTGTAACCACTCGGTGAGCCACAGGGCTTTGTCTTGTAGTCCAGTGCCTGCCTCTTTCGCTGCCAAAGCGACCGAAAATTGACTAAACAATCTCGCAGCGGTACTAATTTCTTAGCAACTGGATCATCCGGCAGTGATCCCGTCTTGAGTTGGAAGCGTTTGCGTGTTAGAGGTGATGGAGGACCGCGGTAACCAAACGAGGTCGTGAGATTTCACAGCCGCCGAGCCGGACGCGAGAACAACGAGCGAAAGGAGGAGGTTTGGATGCGGAAATCCGATCGTGACGGCCCAACCTTTCTTATGACGAGGTAAAATGACAAAGGCAAAGCGATGGTAGGATTGTTGGATTGATTGCTTGCAGGAAGAAGAATCCATGAGAGGGATCCAGGCCCACACCCCGGAATACTGTAAATACAGCAAAACAACTTTGGTGGACCACGACTTCCATACAACGTCGAGGTCAATATTGCCGGTGGAAGGAAGATCGTCAGTCCGGTTGGGAAGGAGCAGGGGGGCAACGACGGGACTGCAGACTGTGCATTGTACAGGGGCATCTGGCAAAGTGGTCAGCACCCGCCAGCAGCTTGGGGCCTTGGTCGCCTTGGGCTATATAAGCGTCCAGTTCAGACTTTCCAACAACTCCCAGTAGCAGACGTGGTAAGCGCGTGGAGCCAGAAAATCGTGGGTTTTCGTAGGTGGCAGCTTGACTGGACGGGTTTGACCCTGGTCATGGGCCGCTAAGCTTTTTTTTTTTTTTTTTTTTTTTTTTGCCCTTTTGGTTCCCTTTATCATTCCCAAAATGCTATATAATCTTTGTTTAGTGTTTTATCTAACGATCGATGGCCCCTTGAAGGCATTCGGGATCATTTTCGTCATTAAGGATGCGGAGTGTTCACGGAGAGATATGCGACCTCTGTCGTCGCGATCCCCTCGTCTGCACCCATCGCGGCAGCCGTACAACCACAATTATTGGTCGCCGTGATCGCCCTTATACTTCCACTATGCTTAACCTATTAATTCATGGATATACAATCATCTTTTCAACTTCACACATGTTTTCTACTGCTTTCTTGTATTGACCATTTCTGTTCAGCCTGAAGTCCCGCACAGTCACTCGATGCATATACCTACTCTTCGACTATCGTATAAGGTAATCTCGCGAAATTCGGGAAACCAGGTCAGTCTGGCAACGCAGGGTTATGGGCTTGCCAGTTGCGTTTGGCTGCAAGTATGCGGTCGTTGATGCAAATGGTAGACCTTTAACCCTGCGTTGCCGGACTGACCTGGTTTCCGGATTTCGCGAGATATAACGGTAAGTTGACAATCAATCTCTAATTCAGGAAGGACATCGTTGACTCGACAACTCCCCTGTAGTACCTTGTTCGTTGTCACTGCACTACTGTCAGCGACAAGGGAATTGTATTCTGGTAAAATCGGTCATCTTGTCCCCCTGCTGACAGTTTAACGGGGTCCATGATGGAGTTTGATGATACGGAAGTAGCGAAAAGTCTAGTGAATTTAGACGTATGGTTGCGATAACAATTGAGCTAGCGGTGCAGTCCATAAGGAGTAGTTCTGGGTATCTTTGGTTGTGGTCTAAGGTCTCTTCTTGTCTCGTTTCTTAGAACGTTACACCGAGTATATCCAACCTCATTACAGCCACGGCTAAATTCTCCGTTTTCAAGACATGGTCACCGAGAACCAATGAGCTGCTTGAGCACTTCGTGTAACATCATAACTATTGCTATATCATATGCTCCCAGAAAGAGCCTCCTTCTAGAGAAAGACATGAATGTCCGTCCTTGACGCATGGTTCTGGAAGAAAAGAGACGAGTGCGGAAGTGGGCACGCCGTTCAGACGTCGTATTCCAAACTCTGGTCGTCATCACAACGCGATGCCAACCCGGCAATTGAGCGTCGATTCAATATGGACAAGATCGGGTTGTAGGTTTAGGTCACGGTGTCGCCAGTCCCCCACACAGCCAAGAACCCGGGGTAAAATGGTTGCCGGGCGATGGGATGTCGACGCCTTGGGATATATAGATACGGCCGGGCCTCTACTACTCCACGTTGTCTTAATGTTGAACCAGAACGATCGAGTGTCAAGCAACAATCATCGTCCTGTACGCAAAAATGCGAACCACAACCTGTTTTTTTATCGGAGCCGCGGTTGCCGGGAGTATACTTGCCGCTCCGCTAGTAGGCTCTCGCCAGGCTAACACTTACGCCCCAATACCATCTCCATATCCAACATAGCAACAACTCCCGACGCAGTCGTCTCTGCCCGACCTGCTGCTCCCCCTTAAGTACACCACTACTGATAACGTCAAGGATATTCTGGTTGGGAAGGGTCCGAACCGCATCCAAACACCTGGATAATGGGACAAGTGCCGCCAGCCCGAGATCATGCAACTGCTACGGGAGTACCAGTACGGTTACTCCCCGGACCACTCCCAAGAAAAGGTGGAGGCCACTCGTAGCGGCAACACGGTCAACATCGCGGTCACGGCGGGCGGAAAGACGGGCAAATTCAAGGCCACGGTCTCACAGCCATCAGGGGCATCAGCGTCGAAGAAGGCACCGGTGGTGATCAACATTGGCGGCATGCAGAACCAGCCATATTTGAGCGCGGGGATTGCCATTGCACAGTTCGATTATACGTCGGTGGCGCCGGACAGTAACTCGAAGACCGGGGCGTTTTGGGACATCTACAAGGGGAGAGACATCGGTAAATTGGATCCCCAGCAGATGGTCTACTTACCAGACAGAGACGAGACTAATTTTAACAGGCGTCCTGACGGCCTGGGCCTGGGGTTTCCATCGGACTCTCGATGCGTTGAACATGACCGTCCCCGAAATTGACGCGAGCCGGGTCGGCATGACGGGGTGTTCCCGCTTGGGAAAGGGTGCTCTTGCAGCCGGGCTCTTTGACAGTCGCATCACGGTGACGATGCCTATGTCTTCCGGGGTACAGGGACTGGGGCCGTACAGATACATCGGACTGAGCGGACAGGGCGAGAATCTGGAGAACAGCAAGTCGGGCGCGGGCTGGTGGACCAACAGCAAGCTGGGAACGTTTGTCAACCATGCGCCGAATCTTCCATACGATGCGCACACGATTGCGGCGGCAATTGCCCCCAGGGCTTTGATCATTGACCAGGGCACGGACGACGCGTTTACCGACAGCAAGGCGACGGCCATCGTGGTCTATCCGGCCGCAAAGGCCATCTATGACTGGCATGGAGTGGGTGACAAGATCGAAATCAGCGTTCGCAGTAGAGGGCATTGCGATATGAGCGGGTTGTATGTTCCATCCTCGTCGAATCCTGCCCCCCCCCGCCTGTGGTCATGGCATTGCTGACAGTGTGGTCCAGTTCCTCGGTATTGCCATTTGTGCAAAAGGTCTTTTTCGGAACTCCGACGACCAAGGATTACAACCATATGGGTAGCTATGGGTCGCCCACTTCGACTGCTTTTCCGTGGTCGACTGCCCTTCCCAAGGCGCGGAGAAAAAGACTCGGGGATGTTCAAAGGGATGTCGTGGCGTATTGCGTCAGATGAAGGGGGTCGGTGGTTAAATTAGGGATGTTGTCCGTAGACATCGTAAGACGGAATGTTATAGCAAGTTGTTGCAAATCGAATCCATGTCATAGTTGAGTTTCTGGGCCAGTTCGAATGGCAGTTGGTGACTTCGTTTCGATATGAAGAAGAAAGGTGACAAGGTTGGGAGCTTCCTTGGCTTCCAGGGTTGTGAATCGGCGACTCCACCGGCAGCTCCAGAGGCATCCACAGGGGCCGCAGTAGCACTCGTCCCCTGCCGTGCTCCCGAGCTTCTAGAAAGTTGGTGCCAGTTTCCAACATCATCGCTTTTTCCTCTTTCATTGTTCCCACTGCTTGGCTTTGTCTCAAAGGCTGGAGCTGCCAGATTGCACTAGCCGCCGTTCTAGTCCCTCCCGTTTCTAGCTTCCTACACTAGCAACGTCTTCTTTCCCCGGATCATCGACGTCAACTGTCTCATTCCCGTACGATCCGATCCGGCCTGTCATGCCTTGAAGGATGCTGCTCTGCTGATTCGGAATTGGACTTGGAACTGCTGCTGGAAACCATAACACATTCGCGATGGACACGCTCCAATACGGGGCGCGAGGTTAGTCTTCCACCTTGTCTGAGCATCTATCATACGTGTGATCAGCCAATTGACTCTTGCTAACCTTCAGCTTCTTCCCCAGATCTTCCCTGGTCCTCGATCCCGACCGAACTCCTCCGCGCCGAGCTCTCGAAACGCGACGATGCCACGGACACATCCCGCCCCCAATGCGGTTCAGGGGAGAAGGGCGAATACAACACAGGGCTACATGTTTTCGCCCTCGTCTTGATCCTCCTGCTGAGCACCTTGTGTATGTTGGACTTACCTGTTTCCTTATGGTTTCTATGGTACACTGGTACTGACTGCTGGACGACATGACAGCCTGCGGCTTTCCTCTCTTCTCACGCCGAGCTATGAAAGGCAGTAAACTGCAACGAAAGATCATATTCTTCAGTCAGCACTTCGGCACCGGCGTGCTGATGGCCACCGCCTTCGTCCACCTGCTTCCGACAGCCTTCATGTCCTTGACCGACCCTTGCTTGCCATACGTCTTCAGCGAAGGATACAAACCGCTCGCCGGCTTGGTTGCAATGACTGCTGCTCTGGTCGTTGTCGCCCTCGAATCATACCTCACCACACGCGGCGCTAGCCATTCGCATTCCCATGCCATTTTTGAAGACGAGGAGGAAAACAGCCATATACACCATGATGCCCATCACGATTTCAAGGACAGCCCCGAACGTATCGCGCTTCAGGATCGCGAGGTTACTCAAGGCCTTATGGGACGACAGTCTCCCATTGCCAGTACCAGCGCCAACCCCTCTCCTTCCGACCAGCCCCGAGCGTCTCGAGACAACGACAGCGCTAACTCCCTTGATCTCGACTTGACCTTTGATGAGCTCCAACCTATCCCGAATACCGACCATGACCAGCTTCTCGAGCCCGGAAACACCAGCTCCTATAGAACGGGACTTAAGCCTGCGGTAGCTCCCGACACGCCAAACCCCGAAGAACAAAAACGCATGTTGTTGCAGTGCTTGCTCCTCGAGGCTGGTATCTTGTTCCACAGCGTCTTCATTGGAATGGCTTTGTCGGTCGCAACCGGGCCTCCGTTTATCGTGTTCCTCATCGCCATCGGCTTCCACCAAACGTTCGAAGGCCTTGCACTAGGCACACGTATCGCCGCCATCCACTTCCCCCGCTCCTCTCCACGGCCATGGCTCATGGTGTTAGCATTCGGCACCACCACCCCATTCGGACAAGCCATAGGGTTGCTTATCCACACTTTTTACGACCCCATGAGCCAAACAGGTCTCCTCATGGTCGGCTTCATGAACGCTATTTCTAGCGGTCTTTTGTTGTTTGCTGGCTTGGTTCAGTTGCTCGCCGAGGACTTCCTTTCAGAAAAGAGTTACGCAACGCTTCATGGCCGGAAGAGACTGCATGCCTATTTCGCTGTAGTAGCAGGGGCTGGGCTCATGTCTGCTGTCGGCGCCTTTGCTTGAAGTACAAGCCTTCCGTTTCTTTCTTGTTGTTGTTATATGGGCATGTTTCGCATCTACTTGGGGTTGCATCATTAGCGGCGTTTTCTTTTTAGTATAAAGCATTTCTGCCATCAGCGGTACCACAACAATCTTGAATTCTACTTGTTTTTTCCCCATACCTTTCGCCTTCCGTCTTGGGAGCACGCGTGGACGCCCCCCTCCTCTGCTTGCTACTAGCGCCCGACTTCTTGGAGATGAAGCTCGCGACCTTCCACATCTGGAACTTTATGAGGGCCAACGGCATGATGACAGCCACGAGGTTCGAGGTATCATCCGCAAGAAATACCCGGACAAAGGTGGAGGACAATGATGGCAAGGCATACAAACAAAAATGCCACCTTATGTTTTACTCCCTGCTGGGTAAGACCCAGTTCTCCAGGATGGTATTCCAGTACCAACATGCATCAGACCGAACAAACCGCATCAACTACCGCAAAAATCATCGGTCAACCACAGGCTCATGTGCTGTTCATATGAAGAGCACAAACCGCAGCCGATAGACTTTCGGTCCAACCAATCGCATCAACAACGATGATACGGAATGTCGTTGGACTCACACGGTCAGCATCTTACAGCACGTTTAGCCTCCTTCCTAACAGAGCCGCTTGATGCTACTTTCCAATATCCGGTCATCTGAAGGTCGCACCGCAGTTGGCCTATGAGACGGTGTTTCCTGGATTTCCTAACGGAATGTCGTAGGTTACATGTCAGATCACGAATACACTGTCGCCTTGAATGTGTTGATCACCTACCCGATACTCACCAACAAGGCCGGTTCTAGGCAACATCGAACTTCCAACAGGTCCTATATTGGCACGGAACTATGCTGTCCCCGCTTGTTCGACAAGGGAACCACATGGGTGAACGTGAACAAGCTGTGGTAAGAAGCGAGTTGTACAAGCTTTTCTGCCGCATGCCGAGCAATCTAATGTGCATCTCCGCTGAGGTTGATTTTCCACTTGTCCTTAGCTGATAGGGTTTGCCCCCTGGCCATGGTTCAGAATCCCATTCTAAGCTTGAGATTACCTAGATACAGGGGTTCGGGTTGAAGCTGCCCGAGTTTGGCAGACCAGAGGATCAAGAGGAGGGGTGAGTTGCTCGGTATGGGACTGCTGAGGCTTTGGGGATATAAGACGGTCCCCGTGCTCATGTTCATGATCACTCTCTTCCTTCTATCTTCTTTCACATCATCTCCTTCGAACTCATCCACGATCCTACGATAATGCGTGTCAAGGCGATTGGCGTTGCGGTTGGCTTTTGCGCCGTTGGCGCTCTAGCCAAGGAGAAGGCAGTCGATATGTCACGTCATGGTAAGACTTCAGCTGGTTGTGCATTATTCATCATGACTGATACAATCTCTTTTTAGCGGAGTATATATCCGGAGCAGTCATGGATCGAATTATGGCCCACAAGTTGGTATGTATACACCGGCATTCTTTACAACCAAAAGCCATCGAGACTTGCTGATAGATATCAGGAACAATGGGAAGCCAAACTTGCTAGCGGCGCCCTCAATAGCACCCAATGGCCTCGTCTCAACTATACCAAGTGTGTCAATGGCATTGCTGAAGCCATCCATGGCGATGCTTTACACACTTTCAGGTGCAAGAACATGGACCTGTATGACTTCATCAACCACGCGACTCTCGGCTCACCATTGGCAACCGAGGAGGGAGCGACTGGTAGCTCCATTTGGGGCTGGACTGACCCCAGGTCCGGCAGAGAGTTCATCGGTAGGGTCATTTCCCTTGGCTGGATGGCATGATGGTTATCAAGTTAGGAATGCATACTTACTTCAGCAGCTGTGGGAATGTATCAAGGAACCGGCCTGGCTGAGATCTTACCCAAGGGGAGACTGCTCAATTTGGGTTTCCTGTAAGTGCCTTTCACCAACTCCGTGTCGGCGAGGTCATCTCTAACGGAGGTCAAATAGTCCTGCCCCTGCAGCACTTGGAAAGCATGCTCTTTGGAAGGAGATCCGTTCGTACAAGAACTATATGATCATAGGTAGTGAACTGGAAGACCACGGAATCCAGATCTTTGATATGCGAAAGGTGAACTACTCTTAGAGGTATTTCTTTCTTCAGCCCCTGGGTTCATCGGCTAACATTATACAAGCTTCTCACAATCAACCCCAAAAAAGCGCCCGTCACCTTCTCTGTCGACGACGTAACGGGCCACTTCAAGGACTTGCCTCTTGGTCGTACCCACAACGTCGTCATCAATGAAGAACTCCAGTACGCCGTGTCCGTCGGCGCCGCTCCTCGCGAAGACGCTTGCGGTGCCGGTCTCATCTTCATCGACCTCAAGGACCCATCCAAGCCCACGAGACTAGGTTGCAATGCTCAGGACGGTTATGTACACGATGTAAGTCCAGTCCCGAACCCTGACACCACCCTTTCCCCCTCAAAACCCCAAAGGCCAAGGAATCATCCCACTAAACATCCTTCCTTCCCTCTCAACAGGCCCAATGCCTCAAATACCGCGGTCCCGACAAGCGCTACCTTGATCATGACATCTGCTACGGCTACAACGAAGACAGTCTCACCATCTACGACGTCACCACCAAAGCTAATTCCTCCATCATCTCCCGCACCTCGTACGACGGTGCCTCCTACACCCACCAAGGCTGGGTGCTCGACCCCTTGAACCAAGAATACCTCCTCCTCGACGACGAGTACGATGAGGAAGACGGCGTCGGCCCGGCCAAGGATGGGTACCCCGTCACTTACATCTGGGACATTCGCGACTTGCAAAACCCGATAAATACCGGCCTCTATAAAGCGACGAATCGCGGGATTGATCATAACCAGTATGTTATTGATGGACTGAGTTATCAGAGTAGTTATGGGGCGGGCGTGAGGGTTTATGATGTTTCCAGTATTCCGGTTGATCCGAGTGGGGGGAGTGTTTGTGAGGTGGCGTATTTTGATATTTATCCTGAGGATGATACAGAGCCCGGTGGGGGGATTGTCGGGTTTGCGGGCAGTTGGGCGAGTTATGGGTATTTTAAGAGTGGGTTTATTGCTGTTAATACGTTAGAGAGGGGGGTGTATTTGGTCAAGATTACGAAGAGGGAGAGGTGTAAGAGGGTACATGCTTAGTGGGATGGGATAAGTTGGGGGGACGGACTCGTTGCTGTCAGTCAGGATCATGTACCCTAACCCTGATGACCAAAAAGGGGTCATAGAAGTGGATGTTCACCACCGTCGAGTCAGGAACATGGGATCCAACACGGTGGATCCCGTCCCAAGTGAAGGTCTGGAAACACCGGAAAGAGAGAGTCTTCGGATTCTCCCATCTGTAACATGTGACAATGCAATTTTTTGGCCGGCAAAAGAGCAGCCGCCGAAAGATTCGGAGCCAAGTTAACGATCCGCAGGCATCTTGCAACACCCAAGGAAAAAAAGTATCGAAACATCATGAGATGTCTCGTTCGACCATCCTGGGACTCGAACCCAGAACCTTTACCACCGGAAAGTAACGCGCTACCAATTGCGCCAAACGGCCATTGTTGTACTATGTTTTTGTGGAAATTCGGGTTATGATAACAGCCTTCCAGGTGCGCGATGTTAGCAACATTCTCAAATGGAAGCGGTAGTCCATGTCGAAATGTTCCTTCCTCGAGTTCTCGTGGCAATCGTCAGCCACCACTACACTGAATGCTGTATTTATTCCAGACCAGGCGGGGTATTCCCTTTCCTCGATTCTTCTTCCAGACAAGCATCCGCTGAGACAATCTTCCCCATGCTTCGTCTTCTTCTTCTTAGGTCTGTTTCGACCGGAAAATGTTTGTCCCAATCGAACCAGTCTGAACCCATGAGCGTCGTCATCAGCTGAACGGTATCTGCTAAATAGCGCCTATCAACACCGCGTCAATACCACCTCTGTCGTCGTCGTCGCCAGTCGTCCGTCATCAGTGTTTACGCAAACCTTCAAGTAAATGTTTCAAAAACTCTCGCAGTTGCATTGCCATCGAGTGCTACTTGCCTATTTCATCGAATGACACTTCCGAGCAGGACGGAAAAGCCGGGGCAGTTGCTAGGCAGTGGGAACAAGCTTTCTTCCACGTAACCCCTTTGATTTCCTCAATGGGTCGACTAATCCGCGAAAACCGAAAGAGCCGCATTTCATATAACACAGAGATCAACCCGGAAAGAGGTTGTTTGACAAGTTGTCAATGAACTCTGCCTCTGGTGGTCGACTTCCATGCCAAGCCCCTGCATTGACTAGATCGCCAGGGCCTCACAGCGCCGCTGCGTGGTGTTTCAGGGGTTGGCTGACAGGGTTCCAGGGGCTGGTCTCCAGACGTCCACAGCCCATCATTCCCCACACACTCGACACATCACCAGGGGTCACCACTTGGCGAACTACCACTCTCCCACTTCTCACCAGAAACACCGCACGAGATGTGAAACTCGAAGATTTTCGTCGTGCTGTGGCTTATACCGGGTCCACGGTAAGGATTGATGGACTGATGGATTCGGTTGCGGTCTGGATCTGGAGTGTCCAATGCCCAGAAACCCTGGGGTGTCCCGCTCCCTTCCCTTCGGAGCCAAGGACTTGGGATTTCTTCCCTCTTTTCCTGTTTTATATCATCTGTTTGTTTACTGCGAACAACAGAGCAAGGCTGATATTCGACCTTTTTTTCTACATTCTTTCTCTTCTCTCTTTACAGCCTGGTGCTGGACATTCTTTCCTTTGCTACCCTTCATCACAGCAGGCCTGTCTTTCATATACACTCGACTCCTTGCTGGCACAAGGGGCCAACGACGCTTCGGTGGTTAAAGACGAACAGAGATAGACGGTGCAGATATGGATGGATATTCGAGACATGACATCAGGAGATGGGTGGACGACGTTCTACTACACGCTCGCAGTAATGTCTTAGGCGACGAAGACGAAGTGTTCAAACTGGGCGAGGGAGTGGCTCTGGAGGCTGGTGACAACGACAACCTATCGACAAGATCAGAAGTGGAAATCGAATTCATCGACGGTCCAGTTGATACCAAGTCAACAGAGTCGGTATCAGTAGCAGGGTCAACACCAACGGAACCAGAGACAACAACAGAGCCCCCGACGTTTACCCAATCCCTTCCGCCACCCGCCACTTTCACCATCAGCACCATCACCGCATCCGCACAACCGCAGCCGATAACAACACTCACGCCGATCACACATTCAGCCAGACCTCCACCCACGAAGACAAAAGACAAGGATGACAAGCCGGAGAAGACGAAGGATAGGGATGAGAAGCATGAGAAGACGGACTCAGCCTCCGTCACAGATGGATTCGTGACCGTCACAACATCTCGCAATAGCGCTATTGCCATAACAACACCCATCGCCGTCTCCGCCAGTGCCACGACCAGCGTGTTGACTTCAGCCACGGCGAGCCCAGCTATCAACAACGGAGCTGCTCTAGAAGAAGCACAACAGAAGGGGACCAGTAGCGGGCACATGTCTGGAGGTGCAAAGGCCGGCATGGCCATTGGAGTCGTCGGTAAGCTCGCTGATCCTAACTTGCTTTCGTGGCACCATGAAAAGCTAACCCTCCCCATCAACAGCCGGTGTTGCCATGCTCGGAATCGTCCTCTTCTGGCTCTTCAAGTGCTTCCGCTCCCGAAAATCGGAAGCAGCAGAATCCGAGTCTTCCATTCGCGCCTTCCTCTCGGGCGGGAAATCCGGTCCCGGTGACGGCGGCCTCCCACCTCCAGCCACCGCTGCAGGCGCAGGTGTAGGCGCAGCCCAGGTCTCAGCCAACTTCGACCCGCGCAGCAACTCCCAGATCCTCGACGAACTAATCGCCGCTTCGTACGCCCACCAAAACGGCCAAGACAACATCCCCAACGGCTACGTCCTCCCCGACCCTACCGCCCTCGACGAGAAGCGAGCCGACGGCGCCTACCCCGTGACCATCATCCAGCCAGCGCCCACCCACCAGCCCGAAGTCCGCAAGTCCGTCGCCAGCTGGCTGCGCAAACACCATCCCCTGAAGCTGAACCCGCTTTCCATTAGAGGCAGCACCTTCTCAGCCTTCAGCAGCCGGCGCGCCTCATCAGCCTACGGCGGCTCCCAACAAGGAGGAGGAGGACGGGACTCCATGGCTTCTGATTATCCTTCTCCCACCTCTTACGACCCGGACGCGCCTCCGATGCCCGAAATTCCTGCTACGTACTTCAACGAGATTTCGAAGCCGCTCAGTCCGATGCCCAAGAAGCTGCCGACTGCTGCACAGAATATGAAGGCGATGAAGTTCCAGAGCGTATGGTCGGATAGTAGCGTGGGGACGGATATGATGGATCAGCAGGATCGGTCGAGGATGACGGTTTCGTCGGAGGGGAATGAGTCGTTGTTTAATCTGTATGATGGCGTTGATGGCCAGACAAGGGCCCCGTCGCAGGTTGTGACTTCGTTGTCGCCGCCGCCTTTGGCGCTTAAGGGTCAGGACCAGGGCCAGGGTCAGGGCCAGAGGGCGAGTTCGCCTACTTTGAGGCCGTAGATGGCGGTTGGACGGAGGGATGTGGCGGAGTGTGAGATGTGGGATGCTGTCAGGACAGGCCTGTTTCTGTGCGATAAGTGTGTCCAGTAGTGTTAGAATTCGGATGGATTTGGGACATGGAGAGAGCTTAGTGGTCTTGCAATACTGTTGTTAACCAAACAAGGACTTCTCTGTACCTCCCTGAACCTGATCTCTCACGATCCTTGGTCGCTTGAAAGCCCCAAGAGTCTAGCCATCGCTTCCGCGACATCATGAGCAAAGCCTTTGTCATTGACACCCCTCTCGTCATCCTTGATCAAAATACCACTGTCCTTGAGACCCTCACGAACAGTCCCAAACAGCGCCTCGTCAGCATCTCCGTCCTCAAACGGCGCTCCTGGAACAGACAACATGCTCAACCCACCCTTCGGAATCCACACCTGGATCTTGCTCGCATCTCCTCCCTCCAACAACTTCTCGCACATCCGCCTCCCAATCTCCCTGCACTCCTCCACCGACGTCCGCAAAAGCGTCACCGTAGGATTATGCTCATAAAGCTTTCTTTTGTTATCCTTCCTACGAAACCTCTCCGGCACGGTCCCCGGCGGCCCAAAGTTGACCATATCCAGCGCCCCCAACGACACAACATAGGGGATCCCCTTCTCAACCGCCGCCCGCATCCTGTCCGGCCCGGCACTCATCACCCCTCCGACCAACTCATCCGCCAACTCGGTCGTGGTCAAGTCAATCACCGCGTCCAGCTCTCCGGCCCGCACCAGTCGTTCCATTGCTTTCCCGCCGTGGCCTGTGGCGTGGAATACCATCGTTTCGATGACGCCGGGGTATTTGGACTCGAGGAACTGACGGATGGCGTCGACGGAGGGGGTGGTGACGCCGAACATGGTGATTCCTACCCTGACTTTCTTGTTTTCCTGCTTCCCCTCTCCTTCCCGTTCCGCCATCCTCCTCTCATACGCATCAGCCATCCCCACCACCGCCCCCGCCGCATTCCCCAACACCCCCCTCAAAACCTCATTCAGCCCCGCCACGTCCACGACCGAGTACATCATCGTGATATCTGTCTCGCCCACGTAGGGTCCCGTATCCCCCGACGCCACCGTCGATACCATCAATTTGGGAAAGCCAATCGGTAAAGCATGGCGCATGACGGGGGCCGCGAGCGAGGTGGCGTTGGAGCCTCCTAATGAAATAATCCCATGAATCTGTCCCTGAGAGAAGAGAGATTGGATATGAAGTGTACAGAGGCGGGACATGAGTTCTACCAACAAATTGCGGGGTAGGGATTGCAGGTCTTCGATGGACGAGGTGGAGGAGGGAACGGAGGAACCATATTGGGAGAGCAGGTCGGAGGGGCCGAAGGTGATGGAGGGGTGGGAAACGGGGTGGCGGCCGACGTCGATGAGGAGGACCTTGACGGTGGTGTTAAGGTTGAGGTGCTCGCCGTGGAGAAGGATTTGAGAGCGGAGGTAGAGGAGTTCGGGGAGTTTGGTGTCGCAGGTGCCGATGAGGGCGATGGTTGGCATTTTTGTCGTTGTTCTGGTGGTGATGTGCTGGTGATGGTGGTTGCTGTCACTGTTGGTGATTGCCCCTGTGATGCTTGGGGTTCGGGTCGGGCCGCTGTAGTTGGGGGAGAAGAGGAGTAAAATGCGGAGGTGGTGAGGTGATAAAGAACACCAACGATGAACCCAAATCACATGAGTTTGATGCTGTAATTTGTATCACCAACTGTACCCTTCCCTCCGACGATCCGAATATTTACTTTTGGATGTTTTGTTATGTGTTACAATCGGAAAAACAACGATAACGCGACGATAACCGTCGTGACACCAATGACGTAAAGACACAAATCCCACCTCCGCAACACTCCACTTCCCCTTTTCGAATCCGGCAGTTTGTTTTGTTCAACTCCTCATCCTTCCAAACTCAATCCAGCACCTAAACTCAAGCTCGTCAGACTTATTTGCAAAAAAAAATGGCACCCCAACTCACCCGCACCCAAATCCTAGAGAAGCTCCGCGGCCAAATCGCCGAAGGCAAGACCATCGTCGGCGCCGGCGCCGGCATCGGTCTCTCTGCCAAATTCGTCGAAGCCGGCGGAGGTGATCTCATCATCATCTACAACTCCGGTCGCTTCCGCATGGCTGGCCGGGGTTCACTCGCCGGACTCATGCCTTATGGCAACGCCAATGACATTGTTGTTGACATGGTACTTGCACTCACTCACCTCAATTGTCCTTGCATGTGCGCTGCGGGGCATCAATCGCTAACCATTTCCCACAGGCCAAAGAAGTCCTCCCCGTAGTCAAACACACCCCCGTCCTCGCCGGCGTCTGCGGCACCGACCCCTACGTCTCCATGCCGCGCTTCCTTGCCAAGCTGCGCGATCTCGGCTTCGCGGGGGTACAAAACTTCCCCACCGTCGGGCTGATCGACGGGGAATTCCGCGCCGCTTTGGAAGAAACGGGCATGGGCTACGATCTCGAAGTAGAAATGATCGAGCTCGCGCGGTCCATGGACTTGCTCACCACGCCCTATGTCTTCAACGTCGAAGAAGCAAAAAAGATGGCGAGCGCGGGCGCGGATATCCTGGTGGCACATATGGGATTGACTACCGGCGGGTCCATAGGAAAGGGGGAGAAGAGTACAGGGACGAAGAGTTTGGATGATTGTGTGAAGCTGATTCAGGAGATTAGGGATGCGGCGAAGGAGATTAATCCGGAGGTGATTGTGTTGTGTCATGGTGGGCCGATTGCGAAGCCGGAGGATGCGGAGTATGTGTTGAGTAGGACGGAGGGGGTGCATGGGTTTTATGGAGCGAGTTCGATGGAGAGGTTGCCGGTTGAGGAGGCGATTACGAATATTACGAAGAGTTTTAAGGCGTTGAAGACGGGGAAGTAGGGTCCGAGCGAAGACGAGTTAGGTATCTTTGAGTTAAGTCGCGGAGTTCGAGTTCTCACAGGAGACAACAGCGACAACGGGAAAAAAATGGTAGAGACAGACACTTTGGATTGGAATCTATCAGGATAAGTCACAACGTCGAAACATAACGTAGGTGGTTGATCAGTCCAACCACTGTCCTCAAACCCAATGCGAACCACAATGCGGCCCCCGCCGATGTCTCCTCACAAACTCACACACCTCACTGAGCCTCGGGACCCTTGCTAACCTCATCCCTCTTGGGGTCCTTAATCGCATCCAAGAACTTCTGTCGCGCCTCCTTATCATCACTAAACAGCGTATCAGCCACTTGGCGCTGCGGAGTCTCACCCAGCCACTGGAACAAAGAAATATCAAGAAACTCATCAGCCCTAAAGATCTCGAGCATGACCAACGGCTCGTCGCCAATGTTCTCAACGAAATGTCCCATGTTCCTGGGCACGATACCGACGTCTCCGGGCATGTAGTTGAACGTGCGGGCGTTACCCTGGGAAGCAAAGACGGTCACGCGGGCACGTCCGCTGATGAAGAAGGACCACTCGTCGGCGTTGGGATGCCAGTGCATCTCGCGCAGAGCACCGGGCTCGATGATGAGGTGGGCGGCAGCCACGGTCTTGGAGATGGGGAAGTTCTTGGAGTCGGTGATCCGCACTTCACCACCCGAGGTGATCTTGGGGTCTTGGGCGAGCATCTTGTGGGTGAACTGGTACTTGGACTTCTTGACGTTGTTGCCCTCGGGTCTTTCCTGGTCGATGGAACCTGGCTGCGAGCCCTGGAAGATGTACTTCTCCTTCTCGGGGAGGTGGGCAAAGATCTCTGGGGCCAGGTGGAAGTTCTTGGCGATAACCGACTTTGGGGTATGGGCGAGCCAGTCGGTGACCAGGAAGGTGGACTCCTCCGAGAAACTTCCGTCGTCGAAGATGAGCAGGAACTCGGTGCCGTTGTCGCCCAAGCCCTGAAGAGAGTGGGGGATGCCGCTTGGGAAGTACCAGAGGTCACCCTTTTCGAGGTCATCGATGAAGTTGCCGCCCTCGTAGTCCAAAGCGGTCACGCGGACGTTGCCCTCAAGGACATAGCCCCATTCGGCCTCCTTGTGCCAATGCAACTCGCGGATGACGCCCTTCTCGAGGCGCATGTTGACGCCAGCCAACTCGACGCTGGTGGGGAGCTCGCGGACAGTGGTCTGGCGAGTCCAGCCTCCTTCTTCGATGCGGATATGGGAGTCGGCAAAGCTCCAACGCAGACTGGGCAGGGTGCCATGGTCGGTGCTGGGTGGGCGGACCAAGTCAGGATCCTGACGGGAGCGGTCCTTGTTCCATGGTCCTAGGACGGTAGCTCCCTTGCCGTTCCGGAAGGGAAGAGGATCGAGACCCTCACCGACAGAGTCGACGGCGGTGTCATACGGATCACGATACGATGGGGTGTATGGGTTCGTGATGTTGAGACTCCGGGTGCGGTACTTGGAGGGCAGAGGCTTGCCGTCAAGAAGGCGTTGGCGCGGGCTGTCTTGAAGAGGAACAGCGGAGACGAGGGCAATGCCCAAGGCGAGGAGCGGTCCCGTGAAGCGCATCTTGGAGAGGCTAGTTCTAGACTGCTGGTGATCGGAGAGTCTGGAGAACTGTGATGGGACTGATCTGCTGATGGAGTTGAGACAAGATGTGCTGGCAATCGACGCCTTTTATCCTTCGAGGTTGGTGTCCATCGTGGCCGTGGTTAACAGGACCTTGCTTCGCTCCCGTTCCGCAGCGTCACTCAGCGTCATTGACTTTGCAGCGCATCATGATGTCGTGCTCTCAATGTACACTCGTATGCACACTCGTAGACTTCATCTCGGAGAAGACCCGGGAGGATTCTGAGGGGTCGAGCCTGCGATATGCATCGGCAGTGTAACAGCAAATATCCGGATGGTCGCTTGGATGGCTGCTTCGATGCGTGGACGGACGGATATAGGACTGGAATGGTGGTGAAAAGTCAAAGAAGGAAGGAGAAGGAGGATGGAAGAATGTCGTTCAGGTCTGGAAGATGTAAAAAAAGAAGACGTACCACTGCGCCAATAGCGCCAAGCATCCGTCGGTGCCAAGCACCTGCCAAGAAGAGGTTATGTTCCGTTATGTTCGCGAACAAAGTGACGTTCTGGACTGAGAGCATCGGAGGGGTTTGTTACATCCATCACCACCTCGGTGACGCTCGGCCTGTCAGTCGCCGATAACCTTCGGGGCTGCTTCGGCGTTGACGTTACCTGAGCTCCAGGCCGCGTGTGCCCTGTCGACGTGCTGTAAGCAGCGTGTTTCAGCGATGTTACCGTTCCGACGGGGACGACATTGGGCGAGATCAAAGCTGCGGTGAACTTCTCCCGGTCAGGGGCATCCTGTTCGTTGTCTTTGCCCTTTTCGGTCTCTTGATGTTTCCAAAGATAAATCACGATCATCGACACTCATCGACGGCCCGGATCTCCATCATCGTGGACCTCGCCGACCAAGCAACAACAAGACGGGAAGAAACAAGCCCTCGCTTCTTACGTACCGCCATCCCATAATTGCGCCAGACGATCGCGCTATTTGACGCCAATTCTTCAAACGGTCAAAGCAAACGCCAATCCTGACTCACCATTGTCGTCACCACTCACCCCCACGACGGGAGAAAACCCAGCAAAAATGATTCCTCCAACTGGGAACTCATCAGGTTCCTATGGCACCATCAACAACAACACCAACAACCCTCACCACACCACCGCCATCTCCGACAATTCCGAAATCCAACCACTGCTATCCCCAAGCATGTCAATAGACACCACCTGCCCCGCCCTCCCAGGCTTCCCCAAACCCTCCCTAGGGACGGCCATCCCATCGTCGCGCTGGCGCCGCCACCTCACCACCGACATCGACCGCACCCACGCCGACTTTGTTCTCATAATCTGCTACCTAATCACGGGCCTGCTCGACTCCTCCTCCATCTCCATCTGGGGTTCCTTCGTCTCCATGCAAACCGGCAACACAGTCTACGTCGGTCTCGGCCTAGCTGCTCCCCATGAATCAACACGATGGATCAAATCGGGCACTTCACTCCTTGCCTTCTGCCTCGGCTCCTTTTTGTTTAGCCGGTTCCACCGCTTCTTCTCCCCGAAACGCCGTTGGGTGCTATGCGTCTCGTTCGCGGTTCAGTGTGCCTTTACCATTGCGGCGGCGGCGGTTGTCACAGTGACGGGCAAGCCGAAGGATATCGATGATATCGAGTGGCATGTTTTGTTGCCTATTGCGCTGTTGGCGTTCCAGAGCTGCGGGCAGGCGGTGACGAGTCGGGCGCTGAAGTATAACGCGCTGACGAGCGTGGTGCTGACGAGTATTTACTGCGATCTGTTTTCGGATGTGGATTTGTTTAAGGTGCATAATCGCGAGAGGAACCAGAGGGTGGGTGCGCCGGTGTTTTTGTTCTTGGGGGCGCTGTTTGGAGGTTTTTTTGCGCATACGTCATTTGGTGTTGCGGGCGCTTTGTGGATGGCGTCGGGATTGAAGTTGGTGGTTATCGTGCTTTGGTTGGTTTGGCCTGCTAAGCCGGAACCGGTGGTTCAACATCCTAATGGACTGGAGAGAGCTTGAACTGAGTTGGTGTGGACGAGTGGCTTGTTATGGTTGACGACGATTGTTGTATAAAATACGCCCATGCGCAAGTTGAGTCCGTTGAGCGAGCAAGTTTTTTGTCTTGTACTTTTGTTTGTATTAGATGTCGGCTCACACTAGACCTATAGACTGGGTGGTTCTCATGCTATCATTCATCCAAATTCCTAATAGAACCTCGGTCATCCTCTCCGTCCACACAATCATTGGGGTTGCACTCAATCACAACTTCTCGACATTACGCAAAGCCCACAACTCCTTGGGCTGACCAGCAGCATCACAAGAAGAAAACTTCCACCAGCCCGAGTGCAGAGCACCGGCGATGTTGACCAATCCCCACTTGATGGGAGCAGGCATAGGCGGCCAGTTTGCCCACATGCCGTCCTCAACCGTGCGGTCAAGGTTGAGAAGGAAGAAGGGTACGCAGTCCGTCACGCCAGCCTTTGTCACAGTCGCCTTACCCCACGTCTTGAAGGTGGTGACGGCCGCTGTATGCTCGGGCGTTCCCTCCTTAGGGGTGTTGGCGTGCTCAGAGAGCTTGGAAATGGTAGAGATCTCGCTGTGGAAGTGGTCGGAGAAGGAGTCTTGGAAGGTACCCATGATGCGAAGCAGCTCCTCGCCCGAAAAGTCGTTGGGGCTCTTGAGGCCGCGAAGGTACTTTTCGAATTCGGCAAGACCGGGCAGGAATGCCTCTGCAATATTGAGTCAGTATGCTGTTTTATATCAGTTCTCTGGGATCCTTGGCTTCTTACCATGCTCCCTATGGGTCTCCTCAAAGACTGTCTTGTCCTGCAAGAGGTCCTCGATCTTGGGGAACAACGACTGCTCTTCGTCGTCATGGTGAGACTTGACGAAGCGGTACCAGGTCAAGCAGTAGCCGATAAAGTCGGCCTTGTCCTGGTCCACAACATGGGCAGCCTGCTGGTAGATGGAGTTGTAGCCGCGGAAGATGGAGTTGTGCAGCAGGGCCATGTGGGTGGCACCCGAGGTGAAGATGTCCGTCTTCTTGGTCGCGTACTGCGGCGTGGTGATGAGCTTCATAGGCTCGTCGGCCCAGGGCTTGGTAGGTGCAACGGATGTCATGGTGAATGTTGGGGCGCGAGTGAGCAAAAGGGCGACAACCAAGAAGGGGATCGAGAGAAGCACTGTCGTCGTTGTTGATGATGATGTTGATTTGGAGCCAGCCATTGGAGAGAGAAAAGAGAAGCAAGTTCTCTCGTGGTATGGGCAGCTGGAGTAGTACAGCTGAGATGGAAAGGGAGGGAAGCTGGCCTTCGGGAGTCCAGAGTCGAGGAGGGACCAGAGAGCAGTCCAAAGGCCAATTAATCCGGACGAATGATGCGTCGTACGATGGTGATTATACGCCCGGCCAGAATGGTCCTTGATTGCAAGATCCCGGCCCCTGCGCATCGCGGGGTTGACGGGAGTCGCGTCTGCCAATCTGCCCGCCATGGAGATTAATAAGGTGCCATTGTGCTCGTGGGCGGGACGGGACTCCCCGCTCCCCACCATTAGCGCACTAAGATAAGATAAAGGTGCCTGAGACACAGCATGGAGACAACTTCCGCGGACGGACATCCACTGAACCGTGCCCTGAGAACCTCGACGGTTCCTTCCAGACGGACGCGGTGAAAGTGGAATTGGCTCCCTCCCGTCTTGCTGAATTTATCGACTTCCACGACCTGACATCATTTCCTTCACTTCTTCTTCTTCTTCTTCTTCTTTCTCCTCCTCTTTCCTCCACGCGGTCCAGCATTTCTCAAATTCCCACCATCTCTCCCGCAACATTCGCGGATGACACGTACGCTCAAGGCTCGCAACATGCATACCTATATGGTAGTATCTCACGGCGGCAAAAACCACGTACGATCGATTACGAATCCCAGCACCGGCTGACCACCTTGAAGCTCAGTGAGCACCTCATCAAGAGGAAAATATTCATCATATCTCGCCCATTCTTCACTCAACCAGCCAGCCGAATAACGTTGACCATGGTCGCGTTCCAAGGGAACGTTACCTGCTGACCGTTGACTCACCGGGAACTCCTCGCCGGGCTCGCATAAGCCATCCCCACTGCCGAGCGGGGAAGACAGGAATAAGCGGAGCGTCGAGACGCCGGCCGCGCCATCGATCCCGCTGCTACATCATGTCCCGGTTCCGTGTTTACATGGCTCGGCGCCCGTCCTGGGCTCATCAAAGTCAGCTATAAATTGGACCTCACCACTACGCAACCCATCGATACCCTTCTCGGCTACTCGAACCAGACACTACACCCTTTCCAAGGATAACGTTAGCTATCCTCAACGCCACCATGACAGTCGCTCTCAACCCCCGCATCCGTGTTCGCGAGGCCGTGCCCGCCGACGCCGAGGCCATCACGAGTACCATGAATGATGGCTTTTCCGTCGACGCAATGCACCAGCTTATCTACCCCAACGGTGTATCGGATGAGTCGAGAAGCAAGTTCGCTGCCAGACTCTTCTCCCCCATTCCTCCCAGCGAGGGAGAGAAGCTCATGATGGTGGCAGAGTTGCTGCCAGAGGGTTCTGATGGTTCTGGCGAGATTGTTGCCTTTTCTGACTGGCGCCTGTTCCGGAATCCGCGTGCCGAGGAAGAGTGGAATGTCAAGGAGGAACCAAGGACACAGGAGCAGCTGGGAGAAGGCTGCGATGTGCACGTCTTCAACGAGTTTATCGGCGGATTGCACAGGAAGCGGCGAGAGCACATGAAGGGTGACCCTGGGCTTGGTAAGTGTGGCAAAGATAACAGATTTCCCTTTTCGGTGGCCGCTTTTCTAACTCCAAGACCTGTCAGTTCTTGGGACTCTTGTCTGTCGGACGAATCGCCAAAGGCTGGGGGCCGGAAAGGCCCTCTTACACTGGGGTACCACCCTGGCTGACGAACTGGGCCTGCCACTGTTTCTCGAGTCATCGCCATTTGGTTACAATCTGTACAAACAATTTGGTTTCCAGCCCATCGATGTCTTCGACATCCCCATCTTCGATTTGTTCGGCGCCGTCAAGCGCGAAGGTCAGAACTGGGGAGAACTCGCGGCGCTGGAGCTGGCTGGACCTCCCGCCAAGGGATGCTTCCGCAGCACCATCATGAGACGACCTGCCAAGAGCGCCTGATAGGGACGGTTTTGACGCTGTCGGCAATGGACATCGCTACCGCACTTTGCTGCCTCACCACACCCTTCAGTACTCGTATACTACAGAATTCACCAAGCTGAAATTGATTGACGTCCTGCAGCCCTGTCTATCGTCTTTCGTTACCAGGTTGTGTCGCATTGTCTGACCTGAGGGGGACTTGGCGTACAAGCATGGACAACCGCTGAGACCCATGATTTGTCGCCTTGTCCAGTGGAAATTAGCGTGTGCACGCCAGTATGACTGGCATACCCAATGTGGTGATGGGGGCGTCAGCTCTAGGCTGCCACTATTTTCTTACGGACCCGCCAAAACCATGTGGGTGACGGCCTGGACGCTTTCTGCCTCTAAAATGGGTACGGGAAGGTCTTTCTCGCGCCCACACTTTCCCTATCTGGCACCCTATCCGATGCATAGGGGATGAGAATCTGAGGCTCAAGCCGCACGGAAAGGCACAGGAGTAAGCACTAGGATGGGGCCAGGCTGCTCTCAACAAGAACGCCGGCGAGACTTATAGATATCATGGGTTCCGTCAGTCCTCTGGGTCCTGGACTCTCTGTCCCTTTGCCGTTGACTTTAAACTGTCTTTCTTGGGCGTCTTGATTCCCTCCTTTTTCATCGACCGAATACCAGTCAAGATGGCCGATTCTTCGCATGCCCACTCCCAGCAGCAGTCACCAGCCAATGCCGGCAGCGACTCTCAGGACACTAACGATCAGGGGCGTGTCTACCAACCTCCTCAACCGCTATCGCAGCCGGCTACGGTTGGAGATGCCACAGAACCCACGCAAGCCTTTTACTATCCGCCACAACAATATGGCTCGGTAATCGACCCTGCCACTGCTATCCCGCAACAGCATTATTACTATGCGCAACAGGCGAGCCAAGCGGGCAATCCGTCGGTAGACAATCAGCCAGTCTACTATGCACCGCAACCACGACAGCAAACTGGTTGGACGACCGGTCCAACTGCAATCAACACCCAGCCCTACTATGAACAACAATTATCGACTCCTAATCTCGCCGCCTATTCCCAATACACGCCTGGCTACGACCAATACCCGGCGCCCGACTCTCAAGAGGTGCAAAGCCCAGATCCGCAGCACAAGCAACAGCCCCTTTTTACGTCAGAGGGTGTCACTCCCCGGCAAATTCCTCCGCCGCAAGCGGATCCCCAGCTAGGCGTGAAGAAGGACGTGAATAAGTGCAAACGATTCTGGCCTTGGTCCAAGGATCATATGCAAAAGTTCGAAGACAATCTTAAAGACAAGTTCAGCGGCAAGTCAGGGCACAGGGGTTTCCGTCGTATCTATTTACCCACTCAAAGGGTGAATAGCCAGGGCAATGACAGCAATGCCGGGCTTACCGGCGAGAGCAAGGTCGTTTATCGTATTGGAACCGCCGAGGCCGAGGATATTGATGACCTTGGAAAGGTACACAAGGTTGATGGCAAGCTCACCTACGTCAACCAGTTTCACCAACGTACCCGCAAGTTCCTCGATGTGGCCGTTTACCTAAGTCCGACCCGCTTTACTCCTCGAAGACTGATAGTTCAGGCAACTGATCATGTCATCAAGACCCGATTGGACAGAGGCGACTGGATCAGGACCAAGGTCAGGGGCAGCGTGCCCCTTGTCCTGGCAATGTCTGAATGGGCATTGTTTCCCTTCAAAACCCAAGGGTTTTGGTCTAAGACAAAGGGCACCTTCCGTCTATTTGTCGTTGCCATTCCTGTGCAGGTGTTGCTTGCCCTTCCTTTCCTCGGTGACCACGATGACGACGACAAGGTGACCGACACCTATACTCACTACCCCGGGTACTACTGGAATTGGCCCAAGTACGCTGTCAACGAGTTGGACATGTCTCCTGCTGCTCACGAGAAACGTAGTGAGGGCTACAAGTCATCACTTAATGTTACAAAGCGTGCGGCACGGCCCCGGCTGCTGTATGCCAAAGTGAACGGCGAATGGACGACTATCAGGGGCGATACCTTCGAAAACTCTACGCGGCGATACATATTCATCAGCTACATGTGGGGTATGTTCCCAAACGCAGATGGTGCAGTGAAAGCTCATAATCTGGCGCGGAGGATTGTCGAGCACGAGGGCTTTGACGCCTACTGGATGGACCGTGAACTTGTCAATAAGGATTCGGCAGCCGATACCGATTACGATGTCTACACACTTTGTGACACTGTCCGAGGATCGTCTAAGGTGTGCCTCATGATGGACAAGGATGGAACGACACAGCGTCTTGAATGGGGCAGCCGCATGTGGACGCTGATGGAGGGTCTGCTCGCCCCCGGAGATTACATTACTTACTGCTTTCTGGACGCAGAGGGTCAACTTGTCACCAAAGACATTGGAAAGGTTGAAATGACAGCCTCTTTCTGGCGTGTACCCGACAGCGAATATACGGACAACATGGAGGCTGTGCGCATCTTGGCAGAGCACTATGCCAACGTTCTGACACTTTCTCGCCTGGAGCTGCTTCCGGCGACGATTACAGCGCTGAGTACCAAGAACCGCACGGAGTTCACCGGCTCAGATCTTGCCTACGCCGTCATGGGCTTTCTTCACTACCGGATTGAGCGCCAAGACGAGTGGACAACTGTGTTCCAGAACCTTGCTCGCCTCTCGCTTGGCAATGATAGTGATGAGCTGGTGGAGAGGATGCTTTGCTTACTTCCAAAGCCGTCAAACAAGGACATCTTCGAGACTCTGTCTGAACGTGATGAGTATGGAACCTTCCTCCACCACATCACACCGCAATGCCAAGTGGTGGGTGTGGCGCACGAGGACGAGACTGTTATCCTGGACTCTTGCCGTGCGATCCACATCCGATGGAAGGACTTTCCCCGAGCAACTGTTCAACGCGACGTGGGACTTGGAAAGGTGCTCGCGGTATTCTTCCTGGCGTTCGGCATTTGGTGGTTAACGTTTGGTATCCAAATGTCACTGGCCTACATCCCATACTTCGCCGGCTTTGTTAGCCTAACCGACGAAAATGGCAGGTCATATGTCGGTTGGGTTATTGCTGGCTTCCTCTTCGTGGGCCTGTTGCTCTCTGCCCCTTCGCCATTCTCGGTCAGACGGCTCTTTGGCGGTGCCGTGCTGAAGAGCACCCCAAACTTGGTGGGATTCGAAGGAGTCATGCCTATCGCGCAACTGGAAAAGATCGTCTTCGGAAATGCGGAGGGCCGACTTACGTATGCGCCCTCCGCTACTCCGTTCAGCAGAGAACATCGGGAGAACTACGAGAGGCGAGGCAAGGAGCCTTCGTGGATCGGCAACCCAGACTCTGCCCTTGATGATCTCAAAGCCAAGAAGCTGGTGCCGTCAGACAGACACCAGCTCTTCACTCTTGTTGATATGGGCGAGCTTACTGTCACTATATTTGCTGCCGAGAGGCCACCGACTGTAGCTCTTCTGTGCGGCAAGGAAGGCGGCATGCTTCGTGCTGTCCTTTGCAGCTGGCGATTTGAGACGGATTGCTTATACAGGGAGACAGTGGTAAGGATGCCCACGCGGGTCTGGGAAGTAGCCGAGCCCAAGGGCTGGTTGAAGCTGTGTCTACGATCTCAAGACGATTACAGACGCAGGGAACCCCTCAAGAAACAGGAAATGATAGATAGGGACAAGAAGCAAGAGGAGGCAAGGTTGAAAAAGGAGGCTGAGGAAGCAGCAAGGAAGGCGGCGGAGGAAGCAGCAAAGACGACGGCGTGAGAGAATGATCCTTTGTGAACGGCGCCGCATGACAGCGTAATGTATTGGCGAATATGACGACAGGAAGATTTGCCAGTTTGGGTGCTTTCCCAAATACAGTTGATGACGAGGAACAGCAGCAGGGCTGGTTCATAGATCTAACCAATCATCCTCGTAACAGTTCAACACGCTTCAACCTATGAACCGTCCCCATTCATCATGACCATGACCCCGTTCTTGAGCAAGTCGTTGCCGCACCACTGTGCCAAGGCCGTCCCCCTCATCGTCAGCTTCAGCGGATCTTGTCCCGACAATTCCATGACCAGCTGCAACTACTGCGGCCAGGCACTCCGCTTGGCGTCGCATTCGGCCCCTCCCCCGGACCGGCAACACCACATCTGACATCTCCACAAAGGCACCGGACCCCCGGCTAATATGCATAATCCCGCTAAGTCGAATACAGTATACGCGGCTTCTTGCCCTCCGAGAATGCCACCTTTTCTTAAATTCAGGGACCATTCAAGGTCAGTCTGAGCACATGACTGCGAACGGACAGTTGTTGATCGTGTTATAAGCTTCATGTTTCTTGATATTGTAGACCTGACTGAACCATCAAGCCTCTTTGCCTTCTAATATACCCCCCTTGTTTTCCTCCATACCCTAATCTCTGTTCAAGATGGCGGTCGCCGCCAAGCAAAAGACCATCACCTCCGCTCCTCAGAAGAGTTCACTCGCAGGGACAATCCCAACCAAGAAGCTCACGAAGGAGCAGCTTTTCAAGACACATGAGGGACACATCAAGAAACAAAACGCTACCCAAACTCCCAATGGCCCCAGGGCAGTGAAGCAGCCAAACCTAGCGGAAGCATATCCTGCTTCTACCAAGTCTATCAGAGATCTCGAGATCGTATGTCGTTGCACACAAGCTATGTTCTTTTGATAAGATCTGACTAACACCATATCCAGATCCCACTAAGTGAACTCAGCGTAGAAACACATCACCGAGGCAAGGGTCTCGTCGTCAAAGTAGTCAGCCCGCCCTACATTGGCGCCGGTGCTGTCAGTATTGTCGAGGACCAGTGGGGCAATGTCGATAAGCTCGCCATCTACAACCAAGGCGACTCAGCCATCCTGTCGGGGGTTCCCGAGGGCTGTATCGTTGCCGTCAAGGAGCCTTATTACGTCCAGAATGGCGCGGAGAACGATTTCATGATCTGCGTCGATCACCCGTCAGATGTCATTCTGCTCCGGTTTACAGATTCCATCATCCCAGAACCGTTGAAGCTGGGGCCGCTACTGAAGTCAGCGGCGGAGTGGAGGACGGCGGGTGATCAAGCGTTCTTGGAACGGGATTTCCCTACGGCTGTCTTTTGGTGAGTTTCCATACCCTTAGCAAGCGGCCCCAAGTCCTTCAACTTACAAGATGCCCCTGAAATAGCTACACAGAAGCACTAGAAGGACTAGAAGACGAGACTGCCAAAGCCCCCGTCTACACCAAGCGCGCCGGCGTCAACCTCCTCCTAGGCCGCTACGACGCCGCAAAATCCGACGCCCTCGCCTCCCGCACCGGCGCCTCCACCGACTGGAAAGCCTACTACAATGCCGGCCGCGCCGCCTACGGTCTCTGCGAGTACGCCACCAGCAAGTCCTACTTCGAAGAAGCGCTCAAGCTGAACGCCAAGGGCGCCGGCGGCGTGCAGAAGGAATACGAGCGGGTGCTAGCCCGCACCCAAGAAGAAGAAACCGGCAACTACAACTTCGCAGCCATGCACGCCTCTCTTTCCCCTACATCCGTGCACATCGACGCTGGCTCCTTCCTTCGCAACACCCGGGTCGCCGACTCGGGCTTCCACGGCCGCGGCCTCTTCGCCACTCGTCCGCTCAAAGCCGGCGATCTGGTGTATGTCGAAAAGGCGACTCTAATGCCCAACCAATACGACCCCGCCCGCGCCTCCGCGGCGCTGTACACCCTTATGGTCCGCCAGCTGTGCGATAACCCTTCGCTGGCCGATACCGTGCTCAAGCTCTTCCCGGGCTCGGATCTCTCAGAGAAGTACGAGCGCACTGGTCTAGAGGGCACGATTGTAGACGGCGTCCCCATAGTAGACGTCTTCATGATCGAAGGCATCCGCACCAAGAACTGCTTCTCCTGCCCTTTATCCACCTACGACGACACCAAACCCACTTACAACTCGGCGCGCATGGCCAAGGGACTATGGGCGCATTCAAGTCTGATGAACCACAGCTGCGTGCCAAACACTATGCGCTCGTTTGTCGGTGACATGCTCATCTGCCGCGCTACGCGCGATGTGCAAGAGGGCGAGGAGCTGTTCCAGCAGTATGTCCCCGTCAAGACGCTGGTGGATGCGCGCAACAGGGAGTTTGAGGAGGGGTGGGGGTTTGAGTGTCGATGTGGGTTGTGTGAGGGTGAACGAAAGAGTGATCCTGAAAAGCTGAAGAAGAGGAAGGAGGCGATGTTGGCGCTGGAAAAGTTCTTGGATAAGAAGCCGAGTAATGGCAAGGGGACGATTGTCCCTGATGCGACGATAAGAACGGTGGATAGGATGATGAGGCAGTTGGAGGAACTGCATGAATCGGAGGTGTATGAGAATCTCCCAAGGTTGACGCTGGTTTATCCGTGTAATTGGCTGGTGGATGCACACAGGGCCAAGAAGCAGTGGGGGAAGGTGGTCAAGTATTCGTTGAAGGTGTTGAGGAACTTTGGGTTTAATGCGGTGCCGAGGGATGAGGATCCTGCGAAATTGACGGTGGATTGGGATCCGAGGGAGATTTATAGGAGGAGCGGTGATGTGAGTTTGATGGCGGTGCATGTGGTTGCTTCGTTGAGGAGGTTGGCGGAGGCGTATGCTGCTTTGGGCCATAAGGAGCTGGCGGAGCGATGTGTGGAGGCGGCCAAGTTTGGGTATACCATGGTGACTGCGTTTTCGGAGGATGTGGATGCTCTCGGTCAGTGAACTGATGGAGTTGGGGGGAGGGTTAGGACCGGATGGGGGTGACTGGACGTCTTAACTTGAGCATTGAATTTCTATTAAACTTAACTGAACTGTTCCGAACACAACTCCCCCTTTCAATGTCTGAGGAGAGTGCCACCTAGCGGTTTTCGGGTATCCGTTTGCAATTGTTTCCGGCAAAAGCAACTGTCGTCGGTCAGACGGAGAATGACTGGGGCAAAGGAAAACAAACAACCCCAGCTGAAAGACAGAGCAACGTGACAAAACACAGATACCTGTCTAGGCGCACGTTAAACACTCTTCTCTTGTGTCACTTACCAGTCCATTTTCGGACAAGCTTGGTGGGAGACGCGGCTATCTTGTTCTATATAAATGCCTGTATCATGCCTGGAACTTTATGTGTGATGTTGTGCCAGGGTACCACAGAGCTCGGCAGTAAGGAACCGAAGGGCGACTTGGGTTCCGACCCGATGGCGTGGTCTACAAACATTAAAGTCCAACAGGAGAAACGTCAGTAGCACGTCCGCGCCTCTCTTTACTGGATCGCCGAGATCAAAACAGGCGTACAGTCACGGTTACCTGACGCTTGTCGCTTCTCGTTTGTGGCTATACGTGATTTTTATGATCCTTATACCACGTTTCGGGTAACTAGGAGCAACCGGCCGGTTAATCCAACGCCAGTTCTTGTCCGCAAGCCCAAAATGTCTGACAGTTCATAGGCCCTCCAGATGCTCCCGCCCCTTTCGTTCTCCAAGTCAACCTACAACACAAAATTTTGACTTCCAAGGGGAAAACACCATGGCTCTAATCACAAGCGCCGTACCCGAAGGCCCCAATCCTTTGAGGTTCTGACGCCCAGCAGTCATTTCTACCTCCACCGCCGTGTCACCGTCACCCCCCTACAAGCATCATCGCCATGGCCATCATCCCCAACTACGCCCTCCCCTCCACCGAGCTCATCATCCCCGACAACCCTTTCCTCCGCGCCGCCAAGCTCGGCTCCGCTCCCCAACCGCCAGCCCACGAAGACCCCGAAGAACGCCCCCAACTCCGCGTCGCCGCTCTGATCTCCAACCACCGCTGGAAAGCCGGCATCCGCGGTCCCCTGCGACCTCTTCCCCCGCGCTCCGAAGACGTCCAAGGTGCCTATTGGTACCATGACTGCCCTTACTTCAAGTCCAAAACGCACTGGGTCGAGCGACCGCTTCATTTGCGCCTCGAACCATCCTTCACCGCCGAGCCCAGCCTGAACGGAAACTCAGAAACCCCCCTCGAACTCTGCGACCTAGGCTGCGGCTACCTCGCCCCGCGTGACACAGTCTTGTACAACAGCAAACGCGTAATGGTCGAGACCCTCGAAGGGTTTAATCTGCTACCGGGCAGATTCGACGATTGGTTCCTATCTTGCTGCCAGTGCGGGAACTGGGAGCTGAACTTGCTGAAAGAACACCCGTCGGCGCAGGATAGCCATGTGAAGAGAAAAGTGGTCGGGTATAACTGTTGTGAACACTGCGAACGGCCGGATGAGAATAGGTGTGAGTTGTGTTTTTCGTTGACGAAGTACTTGGAGGCGAATTGTTGGCGGAGTGGAGAGCCGGTTCCCGGGGGAGTGAAGTGGAGGCATGAGAGGGCTAGGGTGGAGAGGAGGGAGGGGAGGGGGAGGAGTAGGGGGATGAGTATGACGGTGGCGCCGGGTCCGTTGGTTCTTGCTGGGGCTGGGACGGGGATCGGAACGGTACCGGTGTCGACAACGGGGACGGTGTTGGGGACGGTGATGGATTTTGCGAATGGGGAGGATGAAGCGTGGGTTGGGTAGTTGGGTTGGGGAGCTAACTTGGAGGAACTCTGGAAACCATGGCGTGAACCCCATGCGGATTCTTCCTTCCTCGCAATGCTCCTACCTCTTTTTATACAAGATTAACCGCTCAAAAAGGGCAGTGTCCTCCCACATCTCATTAACTGCGCTCCTTGTGGAGGGATAGGGTATACGAATGTTGTTCTTTTCTGTTTACACTGTCCTAATCGGGAATCAAGAGTTCAGGGGTTGATGGAAGAAGGGTCAGGGGTAGAATGACCACCAAAGAATGACTTCGCTTTTTAAGAACGACACGGCACATCTATGCTACTTTAGGACCGGAATTCGATGCAGTATGTTAGGCCAATCATACAGCATAATACTCGCTTCGTATGGGGGACACCATGCTTCTTGGTAACGGCCTTGGCGGAGAATGGTCCTTTTAGGCAAATGTCGAGTGGCCGGGTGAACACGTTCCAACTACGGTTTCGTGGTGCTTGAGCTCACACAGAATGTCTGAATATAAAACTTTAGAATCTCATGTCATTATTCTAGACCTTTCCTCAGTAAATTTGACACCTTTTCATCTTTGAAGCGGAGGATCGGTGAGTGTTCTCAGACGCTAAGCGTCATGGATCATGCTAACAGAACTCAGCTCAACCTTCAAAACAATGCGGTCCATTACCCTTTGGTCGGCCATATCTGCCGCAGTCATCTCAGCATCAGAGATCAAGACGGCTCCCAGTGATATCAAAGTCCCAGAACCATGGTCAGTCGGCCAATGTATCAAAGAATACTGCAACTTTGCCAACCCCAACATCGGCGATGGTCTCGTCCTCATCAGCACTCCCGGCAACATAGACATCATCAACTCCTTCTCCCCTCTCATAAAGTCCAATTCCGAACCGCCTCCCTTCGAAGTTCGTGAGATTTCCGGCAAGGGCATCGGCCTAATCGCCAACCGGACCATCCAACGAGGCGAAGTAATCATGCAGTATACTCCCACCATGGTCGTCCAATTCGGGCCACACATCGACCTCCCCGCCTCAGACCGGGAGTCCTTTTACCAAGATGCTGTCAACCAGCTCCCCAGCTCTCGCCGAGAGGCCTTCATGGCCCAGTACGGCAAAGACATCTACACTAAGATCGACCGAAACGCTTTCCGCATGTTCATCAACGGACAAAACCCCTATTCCGGGCATCTGGGTACTTTTCCGGAGGTGAGCAGGTTGAATCATGATTGTAGACCCAAGTGAGTTACCCTCTCCATCATCTTTTGCAGCTTAGCTCAACATTTTAACTCGAGCCAGCCTCAACTCCCGCATCGAAAATATAACCCATACCACCACCGCCGTCCGCCCCATCCTTCCCGGCGAAGAACTCACAATCTCCTACATCGACGGTCTCCTCCCTCACCACTCCCGCCAAGAGCGCTTGTCCGACTGGGGTTTTAACTGCACCTGCTCTCTCTGCTCTCTCTCGGCCTCAGAGTCAGCCGCTTCCGACGCGCGGATCCAGGCCATCAAAGACCTGGAAGAGGAACTCGACAAAGCCGTTGGCGGCAGCGACTTGACGACGGAGATGGGCGAACGGTTGGTGAGGCTGTATAAAGAGGAGAGACTAGAGACGTATGTCGGTCATGCGTACACGAAGGCGGCGCTGATTTATGCTATGTTTGGGGTGGAGGAGAAGGCGAGGGAGTATGCTGATTTGGCGGCGGATGCGATGGCGATGGAGTTAGGTGAGGAGGCGGGGGATGTGGTGGCTATGAGGACGTTGGCGGAGAGGCCGGGGGAACATTGGGCTTGGGAGGTGAGGAAGGCGAGAGGAGAGGAGAGGGAGGAGCAGGAAAATGGAAAGGAGAAGGGAAGTGAGGCGGAAGGAGTGAAGGATGAGCTTTAGAGGGTGTGGGGTGTCTTTGTCGCGGGGTATATGCGCTGAAACCACGGTCGTTGAAGCAGTGTAAGGATTCCCGCTTTATTGTCTAATTGTCTTGTAGACAGCTTGGCTGCGATGCGTATTTCTTCGAGCGCTTGGTCGCGCTCGGCTGCGATACGTATTTCTTCAAGCGCTTGGTCGCTACCGGCTGCCTCCTTTCCAAGCCAAACAATTACGCGACTTGCTTTAGCGTAGATCTTCGCCATAGGTTGAACTTGGTGTCCTCTTTCTTTTAGGTCTTCTTGGTTGATGCAAATGGCATCTATCCATATAGTTCGTTTAATGGAGTGATCTCGAAGACGTAACAGCGCTGCGTAAAGGTTTTCCCTGACGGCTAAGGCGCACCCGTTTATAAAGATGGAACAACGCTTGTCCCTAGAGCCCCACACGTAGGATAAGGCCTCGTACGGACGAGTGCCTTTTGAGTCCAATGCGGTGGGGAAGAGCCGACAGTGTATTGCGGCGTCCTCGTTTTCAGACGGCAATAGTTGAAGCAAGCGAATATGGCCACGTGACATGGGAACGTTGTAATACGGATTCTTTACAGGTGTTAGCGTTATTCTGAATGTCGTAGGGAGAAAAGAAGTAAGCCTACTTCCACCTGCTTCGGGCTTTGGACGCCGGCGGACGTCTCTGTATCGGCGGAACCGGTAGCTGGAGCGGCTGGGAGCCCGGGGGCGGGCATACGGGTAGCGGACATGGCGGTGGCGGCGGGGATTTGTTGCAGAGGTGCAGGGCGAGACTGCTCTTGGTCCTTATCGTCTTCCCCACCCTCCGTATTGTGTAGTCGGTGAGACATCGTAGCTTTAGGGAACGAAAGTCTTGAGCGAGGTGACGTAGATGAGGCACTCGAGGATGGTCGTGTTGTGTGACGAACTTTAAGCGAAGGACACGGGCCAACCAAGGCTGGGCAGTGTAACCATGACAAGGAAGGAAGGCTCACAGATAGACACAGGCTCATGGAGGTGAGCCAGGCTCATGAAGGTGAGCCAGTCCACGATCAATGAGCCAGACGCATGTAACTAAAAGCACCAGAGTATAAAGAGACGACTGGAGAACTCAGATTGTCAGATAGTTCGACAGTAGTCAATTGATCATTATCAACGAGACTAGTATAACGCTACCATACTTGTTGTGAACCCTTTGGCTTCACCGAACGTCTTCTGATAGTGTCAACCTTCAGCTATCCCACTTAGGCAGATCAGACTGCCGTTCGTCACAATGTGATTATGCGTAATTGCACGAAGGAGAAAGGGAACAGTCGCAAGGCTGTGCCCAGAGACTGGCCTTATGTAGGCGCCCAGATGTGGAGCGCCGCATAGGCCAGTCAGCTGACAGCTTGCAGCAGTCTCAGAAGCGGCTGCAAGCTGGCACAACGTGCGTGAATGGCATAAGGCCAATCACGTGCGACGAACCATCACAAAGCTAACCCTGTGACACAGCCGTAGGAGGGAAAGGGACTCCTTGATATAGCCCACCTCTGAAATCTCGGTGGTGAAGGCGAGAGATAGTTTGATATAGTTCTAGATGTGACGGCGTTGGCTGTTAGCGACCCGCATGTGGGTCCCGCTGTCGTTGTTGTTGTTGTTGTTGTTATTTTTAACGTCTACTTCCGCCTCCCGTAGGGCATGAGACGTGCCACAGCGGTGAATCTAGTGTACAAAGATAAGAGCAATGCCCTGACACGCCTGTGGCACCCAGTGTCCCTATTCTCTCCACCAAACCAGTAATCCGAGGGCAAACCGAGGCCTATAGCCAGTGTATCTCACGTGCTGCCCATAGCGTAAACGCGGCCCAGCACCTCCATCAACCGCCCCGTGGACGAGCCAGCAATGTGGCGAAATCCGTAAAGACAAAGAAAAGACAAAGGAAAAGGGGAAACCAAAAACACTCTACTCCTCACCGCTCTAACCCTCGCTGTCGTCCCTCACGGCTTCCTCCCGCCGTCTAACCCGATGGACCAGCCTGTCCAAATCCGCCGTAACCCTCTCGATCTTGTGGTCTTGGCCAACTTCTATCCCTTCGTCCCGTAGGAACCCGGTGAGGTCGTCAGCGGTGCCTCCGTCGTCAATGTGCTTTTGCCAGAGCGTCTGGCGCCAAGCCTTCCTTGTGCAAGTCCACGAAAAGAAGTGGGAGGTCTGTATTCTGGCAATAAATCGTTGCCAGTATATACCGATAGCAAGGGAGAGATTCTTCCGCGTAGCCGCCTCGCCTGTGACCGGGGAGACCGCGTACGCCTTCCTGCAGTGGAAGGGGTGGAAGGGGGTCTTCCAGCTGCCACAATAGCATGTTAGTAGCGCGTCCTCGTGTTCGAAGCGCTCGTGGTAGTCCTTGAAATCCCCATGGCCTGATCTAGCTGCCAGAAGGTAGTGTAGGGAGCGCCTATCCAGCTCCAACTCTTGGTTAGGCTTAATAGAGACGCCCAGCCTATAGTCTGCATACGACTCTGGTTTGTTCTCTGCCCACCATGTCCTAAACTCCGTGCGTATCTCCTTTTTAGCTAGCCGCTTTGAATGTGCAAGAGTAGCTAAACCTCCGTTGACCACCTCTCCCCCTTCAGCACCCGCTTTAGCAAGCTCGTCAGCGATTTCGTTGCCTGTAATACCCTTGTGGCCGGGGACCTAGCGGACGTCTACCAGGTCCTGGCCGTACGATTTCCGGGTATTTCTAAAGTCGAGAAAGGCTGCCTGTGACGACGCAGCTGGGGTTCCTCGGAGTCCTCTAATAACGGACGTGTTATCGAGGCATATTGTAATGCGTGGCCGGGCTTGTGCCTCCGGAAAAAGCGCTACCGTGGCCCTAAGACCATATCTCGCTCCCTCTGCCTCCGCATCAAAGACTTCTGTATATTCTAGCTGACCACAGCCGCGGCCAAGTTCTGTCTGCCCCTGAAAAATTACGTAGCCAAAGCCTACGCGCTCACCCTTTGGTCTTTCTTCTTTAGCGTCCGGGTCCTCCGCGTATACTGGAAGGCCCATTTGCTTAGCTATTATAGAGCCGTCGGTGTAAACGACGATATCCGAGGGATCTAGTCGGAGAAGCCATTCTTTAAAATCCTTGGCAGCCCTATCCTTAGACGTGGGCGCTGGATTCTTGTGAGTGTCTCCGTTATAGACGGGCGGCTGTAGAGTCGGCCGCGGGAAGGGCAAGGCGAGCTGGGCAGCCGTCTGTAGCGTTGTAGGGCGGCGAGGTAGGCCGTGCGGCGTAACCCGAGGTTCTGAAAGACGCGAGACAAGCGGGTGGGCGGGATCTAAGGCGAGGAGGCGCACGGCGTGCCGCCGGCGGGCCGCTTCCAGAAGAAGGGGGACGGGGGGCAGGCTAGCTTCGCGGTAGAGAATGGTAAGGCGCGTCGTTCTCCACACCGGTAAGCTAGCGCGGATGGTAATGTTAACCGCCGTCTGGACTTTACGGACGTGGTCCGCCAGTCCGTTGTTAATAAGCGGGAAATCCCCTTGTTCGCGGTGAAGAGCGTGCTTCTTATAGCCTGGCCACCAGATTTCAGAGCCAAAAAGGGCCTTTGGCAAGACGACAGCCTTCATAGCCTTTACCATGGAGCCTGGAGGAGCGCCGTGGTAGACCCTGTTGAGACCGCGGATGTGACGGACCACCTGCTTAGCAGAGGCGAGCCTGTGCTCAATGTGGTGTTTCCAATTCAGCTTGCTGTGGAGCCAAATCCCTAGCCAACGCATTGCCGGCTGTGCAGCCACTTCAACTCCTCCGTGCGTAATGGTCGGGAAAGGCGCAGTTAGTCTTTTCCTGGAGAAGAACTGAATTTCTGTCTTATCTGGGGAAAAATCGACAGCGTTGTCTGCTCCCCATCGGACCATGGCGTCTAACTCTCGTTGGGCCTTCCCTGCAACCTCCTCGTTCGAAGAGCCAGTGATAAGGACTGCGCAGTCGTCTGCATATCCAAAATGCTGCGCTTCGCTCTCCCCGAGGCGATGTACTGGCTCTGTGTAGAGCAGATAGATAATGGGCGAGGCTGGTGAGCCCTGGGGGAGCCCGCATCTAAGGCGACGCATAGGAGTAGTCACCCCCGGGTATCGAACGCAGGCTATGCGGTCCGTCATAAAAGACTCAACCCAGCGGACTACGTAGTCTGGCCACCCTTGCTCCCGCAAACGTAAGACTAGCCTATTCACTAGGACGGCATCAAAGGCACCTTTGACATCTATAGCTACTAGCGCAGCAACGAGTCCTTTGTCGAGTGTAACTTCGATATCGTGGACTAGAGCTTCCACAATGTCGACAGCCGAACGCCTTGGGAGGGCACCAGCCTGCTGGGGATTTAAGACCCCGTTAGAAATAGCCGTCCAAGCGATCCGCCTACCGATAAGGCGTTCAATGCCTTTCCCAAGACAGGACAGGAGTGAGATGGGCCGCCATCCCTTGGCCGTCGTTTGATCTTTCCCCGGTTTCGGTATCATAACCACTTCCGCCCGTCGGAAGACTTGGGGATGGTAGCCGGTAGCGACGCAGCCCTGATAGAGCTGCTGGATAGAGTCTTTAATAAATTCCCAGGATGCTTTTAGCATACGGACCGTAATGCCGTCAGCGCCTGGGGACGTATTGCTAGTACCGCAGAGGGTCTTATAGACTTCGTCAGCGTAGACGACCGGAGACCAGGGTAGGCGACGACGTGGCACCGCAGGCACCTAGCCGGTTTCAAGGTCCTCGTTATTGCCATTCCTCTCTAGCAGGGCCGTACGGAGGGCTTCTGCCTTGGCTTCTGGGTCTACAATAGCCCGCCTATCTATAATAAGCGGGGGGGCTTCCATATGGTCGCGGGGCTTGTGCCACGCTACGATCTGATAGATGTCCTTATTATTGTGTGCTTTGCTGATGAGGCTGTCGAAAAACTGCTGCTTTGCTTCCCTGACTACCCTCTTAAATTCCTGCCGAAGCACCTCTACCCGTCGGGGAATGGGATTCGGGTTATTATATTAATAGTTGCGGAATATCTTAAATGCCCGCGCACATATCTTATTCCACCACTTCGCGTTCTTTTCGGGTCTCGAGGGCCTGTAAGTAATTTGGAGGGCCTCTATAAGGACATTGTAAAGGGCTTCAGCGAACTCGTCGAGCTTTTCCGGGGAGTTCTCGCCTATAGGGAGGAGTGGTACTAAACCCGTAAGGAAGGAGACATTTTCGGCATAAAGCTTAATAGCCTCTAGGTCTTCCCGAAGGACTAGCCGGCGGCGGGAAGGCTTTACCGGCTGGGTAAGGATGTCCGTAATACAAACTTGGTAATTAGAACCGCAGTCCAATTCCGGAGCGACCCTTATTATACATAGGGGAATATTCGAAAAAGTGAGGTCGATAGTATTATTATAATTATAAGTAGGAGTGCCGGGCACCGTTAGTTAATTAAGGTTGTGCTCTATAATATAGTTAATAATACGCGTAGCGCATTCTAACGTCTCTGCGCTAAGTTGCTAGGTGTAGTATTTAGTATTAAAGTTACTAGCGAGGAGTATTATTGCTATTAGTTACTAATTCTAAAGAGTTTTAAGGGCGGAAACGTCGTCGGATCGTGGATAAATATTAACGAAGGTAATTCCTTACGTCTTTACTTATAGAAGATCCCTTATAAACCCGAGAGTAAACCCCCCGGCTATTATATCCTTACGAACGTATATAGTTACGCGTAGGTAGGTAGCTACTTCCTTTATTTACGTACGAATAGGGGTATAGAGGGCGTAGAAAGGGTATTTAGGGATACCGAACCGGCCATCGTAGAACTACGCGCGTGGTTCCTAAATTATAATTATATCCGCTCCAATCTTATTAGTAGTTAGGAAGGTAGTTTTATATATATTTCGTACTCGCGCTACGTTGGTTTAAAAGATACGTAACTTAGAACTATTTAAATTATTTAGGCCGTTGCGAAAGGGGGTTAATTAGTAGCCGTTTATAGGCTAGTAGCCTTCTAGGAAAGCGTTTTATAGTAGTTAGAACGGCGGATAGTAGGGTCTAAAGGTAAATTCTTACTAAGTTAAGCTTTTATTATAGCTTCGTCGTTAGAAGGCTAAGTTTAGGTAGTATTATTAGAGTTCTTTAGGCTAGAGGGGGCGGAGCTATAGTTAGGTAGTTCGTTAGAGGACGTAGTAATGTCTTTCTAGCTATTAAGGGGAGTAGGGCGGTTATATACTTTAGAAAAAAGCTCGCCGCCGTTATAACGAATCTTCTTTTATTATTAAGGGGTCGGGCGGGTAACGGTATCTCCTTAGCACTTTAAGCGCATAAGGCAATTAGCGTAAGTAGACTTAAAAGGGCTACGGCAGTTGGCTATTATAAGGCTAACGCTTAGTATTAGTATTTAGTATATTGTAGGCTAAACGACTAGCGCTAAAGACTTCTAGTATTTTAATAACTATTATAGTTATAACTCGTTTAAATTAGGCGGTTACCTTAAGTAGTTAAGTATATATAGAGTTACGTACACACGTACAACCTTTTGAAGGCGAGTGGCTGGGTTTACTCTATAAGCCTTTCTCTTTTTCCCTTTTTCTCTTTATAGAACCTTAATCGATTCCTATTAGCTAGCACTTACGTATAGCTCTATTATCCCCTTATATTAAGTTCTACTTATTATTATAAGGAAGGACTGCTCGTAGCTATTAGCGCGGCAACATATTAGTATTAAAATAGTATTTTTATTACTTATTGGAAGGAAGAATTACTTATAGCTATTAACGCGGCAATATATTAGTACCGGAATAGTATTTTTTTTTTGTACTTATTAATAACAATACCGATATAGAAGAATTTCCTAACCCCTAACCCTCTTAGAGAGTTAGAAATACTATAAGCAATAGCAACGGCGGAAGTACCTCTATTAATATAATTAGCCTACTTAATATATTCGTTAGTATTCTACGGACGAGCTCCGAGTTTAAAAATAAAGTTAAGTTATTACTTCCTTTTTTCTACTACTCTCAACCTACTTTAAGACTGGAGTTCTAGTACCCTACTAAGTAAGCTACTACTAACACTCTAACGGTATTAGTAACGGAAGAAGATCCGGTAGTCCTAGAATCCTTTAATCTTAAAGTCTTATACTAACGGAAGTTATTATAACTCCTCGAGTAGGACGGCTAACTTACTACTTTCTTTTTCTATTATAATAAGCTAGTTAAGACTTATAATACCGACTTTCGAGCGGGACTCTATATAAATTCCGATATAGTATGGATCGAAATCCTTAACATTTTACTAATCGACAAACAATAACGGCTCGAGGGATATTAAACTATTTAGACTCTCTCCGGTAATAAAAACCCGACCGAACTACTCGAGTAAATTTAATAAGTCTTTAGTACCTATTATACTTAAGACTACGCCCTTAATAACTTTATTAAAATAAAGTAAAAGGACGGCGAGCCCTTCTTTATCTTCTTTACTAACTTTAATAATAAACTCCTTAAGGCTAGTAGTTACAACTAGGATAGTCGAGTTAAGCTCGGCTTTCTACGCCGAGCTATTAATAAGAAGTTTAGTAACTACCTCTTTATTATTAATCTTTTTAATAACTATTATATTTACGTAGATTAACTTTAGAATATCTCTTATAAGTATAAAAAGATTGCCGAGTTTTATAGCCTCTACTAAAGTTACTTAAGGAACTAAAATAATTCGAACCGGAACCGCCGTACCGGTTTATACCTTCCCGTTACTACTAGCTTAGGCCGCTTCAATTCCTAATAGCTTAGAAGCTATTCTTAACCCTAGTCCTCTAATATTTAATATAATACTAACGGCGATATAATTATAAACGCTACTAATATATATAGTACCCGCGGCAAGGGCTCCTCTCTTTAATAGGGATTGCGCGGCCGCGCGAAGTAGGTATTTTAAAAAGAGAAGAATAAACATAGGGTAGAAGGACGTTATATTTATTATAGTACTATAAGGTATATTATTACTAAGTACCCTTACTTCCTTATAGTTAACTTTTAGAATAAGAGAGTCCGTACTAAAGCTACTTAGGTAGCCCCGTTATTAAATAACGAAGTGGATAAAACTCTAAATACTAATATAGAGTAGGGAAAAGAGTAGCTCCGGCGCGAAGTCGGGCGCTAGAGCCCTTACTCGAAGTATTAAGTAAGGTAAAAGAGTTTAAACTATAAATAGAAATAGATCCTATTTTAATACTAATCGTTATTAATTTTACGAATTTATTCTACGTCCTTATTAATAAAAGCTATTAGTACTATGCCGCGATTAGTAAAAATATTATATAGGATCTCCAAATCCCTATTATTCTAACCTTAGGCTAGTAGGTCCGAGGAGCTTTAGTTGTTATAGAAGGAGCTATTATTTAAGGTATTATTTATTTCCTTATAGAATTATAGGGTCGAATATCCCCGGTTTCCGCTTATATAATTCTAAAGCTCGAATACCTTATTATTCTAAGGAAGTTATAGCTTATAATTAATAAGGTATACTCTATCCCCTATAAGAAAAGACTCTAGTACGGTCTTACTAAATTATAAGTAAACTACGTCGGTTGTAATAAGTTAGAATTCCCTTTTTTAAAAGAGTCCGAAGGGGCTATATACGTCCTTGCTACTACCTTTATTAGATATATCCGCCGTATTAAAAAGGAAGAGGGCCGGGGTGTTATAGAAGCCGCCGTCTTTGTAATACGTATAGGAAATATTAAAAAGGCTCTAATACTTAAGAGAGTACGTACGGACGAGGAGTTTAAGTAAATTATTCTTAAAGAGTTTTAAGACCTTCTTCCTTTATTTAAGAAGTAAAAAGCGGACCGCTTTAACGGCTATAAACCGAGTATTAACTTTAAGATCGAATTTAAAAAGGGATTAAATAGTAAGGATTTCCTCCTCCTATACGGACTATTATATAGTATATTTCGGGAGGAACTACTAGTACTTAAGAAGACCCTTAAGGACTTTATAGAAAAGGGGTTTATTTATATTAGTAGTTCTAAAGCGGGCGCTCCAATCTTCTTTATTTATAAACTTAATAAAGGTTTCTAGTTCTATTATAATTACCGGGCCTTCAACGCTATTATTCGTACTAACTAGTATCCTCTTCCGTTTATTTAGGAAACCTTTAGAGTATTTAAGGGTATAAAGTAGTTCTCGAAAGTAAATATTATATAAGCCTTCTATAAGATTTATATAGTTGAAGGCGAGGAATATAAAATAGTATTTAGAATACAATATAGACTATTCGAATAGTTAATTATACCCTTTAAGCTATATAATACTCTAATAATATTTTAAAAGTATATTAACTAAGTGCTCCGCGAATTTTTGGACGATTTCTACTCGGTATATATAGACGATATTCTTATTTTTATAAACGGCTTTTAAAAAGACTATATAAAGAAGGTCCGGTTAATACTCGAGCGCTTCTACGACGCCGGCTTCTATTTAAACTTAAATAAGTGCGAGTTTATAGTAAAGAAGGTTAAATACTTAAGCTTTATTATCCACGTAAGAGTAGGGATCTAAGCGGACCCCGAGAAAGTAAAAGTTATTTTCGAATAAGCTATTCCTACCTCTTAAAAGGGTATACGTAGCTTTTTAAAGTTTATTAACTACTATTAAATATTTATACTAGAATTTTCCTCTATACCGCCCCCCCTTATAATATTAATTAGTAAAGGAGTTCTATTTTAATAAACAACAGCGTACGAAGAAGCCTTCTAATTATTTAAGACCCTATTTACCCGAGCCCTAATATTAATAAAGTAGAATCCCGAGCGCCCGACGTTTTTAGAGATTAACTATAGCGGATTTATATTAGGCGGCTATTTTACTTAAGAAGTTAATAGTTAGAAGAGGGTCGTTACTTTTTACTCCCGGAAGTTAGTACCCGCCGAACGTAACTACTCTATTTATAATAAAAAAATACTAGCGATTATTAACTGTTTATAAAAATAATAAGCCGAGCTTTAAAGTTATAATACTTTTATTATCCTTATAAACTATTAGAATTTCGAATACTTTATAAGCCGCTAATATTTATTAGAATAGTAAGCTTACTAGGCTAAATACTTCTCCTAATTTAACTTCGACTTTTAGTACCGCCCTAGTAAGGAAGTTGTAGTCCCCGACGCTTTATTCCGCCGAAATTAAAATTAGCCTAGTAATAACGACCGAGAGGCTTGAAATTTCTAACTTATTCCTAACTCGGCTCTCTATAATTACGTCCGTATTTCCGCTATAGCTACCCGCTACTCCCGGCGGGGGAAGAGTGTAAAAGTGTTTAAAAATCCGGATTTGTAGTAACTCTAGGATTCTATAGTTAATAAAAATACCCTCTATTAAAAAGTCCTCTAAATAGTTAAGAACAACGACCGGGACCTCTCTTTAATAAAACTTAAGATTTAAATCGTAAACTACTTAGTTAATAACTAAAGCCGACTCCAATACTAAGGTCGGCTGTAGATCCCGGGATACTTAATAACTACTAAGTTTAATACTATTAAACGCTCTAGTTCCAACTAAGAGCTTAATACCTTCCGAACTAGGATTATTTAACTTACGTACGACTCCTAAGCTCTCGAGCACCTTAGTAGAGAAGGTACTGTTATAACTCTAATCCGTTACTTTTATTAGCCTTTATTAAATATTTACGTACGCTAATTCCTACGCAATTGCTATATTTACGGCTCTATTAAGTACTAAAGAAACTAACGGAGGGGGCTACTCTAGTTTATACTAGTCTTAGATTAATTTTTTTGTAATATATAATTAGATTTTATTACTAACTTACCCCTATCGGGCGGCAATACTTACTTACTAATTATTAAAGACCGACTTAGTAAAAACGTTATATTAGAGCCTATACCTTTAATAAATACTAAGACTTGTGCTGAGAGGTTTATAAGCTACTTCGTAAAGTACTACGGCTAGCTACGGTCGATTATAAGCAACTAGGGTTCTAATTGGACCGGGCGGTTTTAAAATAGACTTTGTAAGCTCTTAGGAATTAAATAACTACTTAGTATAGTATACTACCTACAAACTAATAGAGGACCGGAGAGGATAAACTAGGAAGTATAAGCTTTCTTGAGAGTATATATTAATTAAGCTTAAAACGATTAGTACGAGTAGTGCCTTATAGCCTAATTAACTATTAATAGTCGTATTAACACCTCTATTAGTATATCCCCCTTCTTCGCCGTATATAGCTTCGAGCCGGAATTAGTTATCCTTATAATCTCCGAAGCGCTTAAAGAATCTTATACTCCGGCCGATGTTTAAACTTAACAATTTATTGAAAAGTTATTACAAATTACGAACTTATATTAAGCTACTATAGTTATAGTAGCCCAAAAATAGGAAAAATACGCTAACCGTACTCGGTAGCTAGTAGAGAAATTCCAAGTCGGTAATAAAGTTTAGCTCAACCTTAAGAATTACACTTCCCCTCGCCTAAAGAAGAAACTCGACTAGTTATACGCGAAGTATATAGTATTTCGAATCCTCTCTCCGTTAGTCGTAGAGCTCTCCGGCCTCCTTAATAACGTTTATAACGTCTTCTATATTAACCTTCTCCGGCGTATTATAGAAGACCCCTTATTAGGTTAAGTTACGGTAGATTACTAACCTCCTCTTATATAGGTAGAAGGAGAGAAGGAATACTTTGTCGAAGAGATCTTATATATTAGAAGCCCCCTAACCAACCGGAAAGCCTTTGTTAATAGAAAGGGTACTACAAACCATCCTAGCACCTACTAAAGGATTTTATAAATACCGAGGCTCTAGAGATCTTCGAAAAGAAGTATAGGAATGCTCGAATAAACGACGGGCCGGTGGACCGATTTACGAAAGATAAGAGTAGAAAGAGATCTAAGTAATGTAAATAACGACTACGGCTTACGACCGTAGTTGGAGAAGGGGGGAAGGCTAATGTTATAGGGTTAGCGCCTAGTACTAGCATTTGGTACATCGTAGGCCAAACGACTAGCGCTAAAAACTTCTAGCATCCTAGTAACTACTATAGTTATAGCTCGTCCAGACTAGGCGGCTGCCTCAGGCAGCTAGGCATATATAAAGTCACGTGCACACGTATAACCTTTTGAAGGCGAGTGGCTGGGTTTACCCTACGAGCTTCTCTCTTTTTCCCTTTTTCTCTTTATAGAACTTTAATCGATCCCTATTGGCCAGCACCTACGTACAGCTCTGCTGTCCCCTTACATTAGCGTATTAAATGTAACGGTCACACTCTCCGTGGGCAATATGTCTATATTAAAGGCATTTAGCCGCGCGAGCGTACCCTCTACGGCCATGCCACTCAAAGTATTCTGTATACTGGTCCAACGGGCGGCGTTTCTAAACGAGGCAGCTACTATTATTCACGTCGAAGAGGCGGAAGGGGGAAATAGGCCTATCAAAGGAGATAAGCCAGGTTACATAAGCCTCGCAAGGTTAATAGTATTGGGAGGGACGGAGGGCGACAGGCTCTTAGCCGGTTTGGACGAGAACCTCGTCCTTAATAGTAGTGGTAGTATCGACCGGGACGCTACCGATCCGCATCGTCATAGGCACATTCTAGACGGCGTAGGTGACCTATTTCTTAGGTACTTCGACTTAGACGCAGCTAAAACGGGCACCAATCTCATCTTTATAGGCTAGGAGGGTCTGGCGGACAGTGTCATTTTTGGGCACGAGGGCAAAGCCAGAAGGGACCTTATGGCAGCCAGGGATGTCAGTGGGAGCGAGGCGGAGAAGAGACTGAACCTCCTTGCGAATGGTGAAGGCGTCGTTGTTGGCGTAAGAGGAGTCCTTATCTAGTCGAAGAAAGACGCGGCCGTCACTTTGGGGCAGCGTAGCCTTACGGGTGGGGCTGGAGTGGGAGCAGGAAGTAGAGCCGGAGGCAGGAGTGGAATTCGCACCACGGGCGGCAGCTTCTGCGAAGGAAGCGGGCCCCTTCCCTTTGTTGGTCGGGGCGGAGGAAGTAGAAACCTTCTTGGCTGCTGGGGCGGCGGAGTCCGGGGTAGGCGAGGGAGGTGAAGCAGAACTTTTCTGTAGGGCGGCGGTGATGGTTCGTGCGAGGCGGTCAGCTTCACGTGCGTGAGCGGGCGAGACGACGGAGAAGCGGGCGAGTTCGGTGTCGAGGAAGGCGGCGAAGGAGCGGTAGACCTCCGCTTTGGCGAAAGCTTCAGAGATGAGGGTCTCAGCGAAGGACGTGATGGGGCCGGAAGCAGCAGGGGAGGCCGTGGTGGCGTGGGCGGGACGGACTTCCTCGTCTGCAGTCCGGGCTCTCTTGGCCGACTGCGCCGTCGTGGAGGGCGGGGGCGGGACGCAAAGGGTGTCCGGCAATGAAGTTACCGGTGTTAAAACCGGTAGAGGCGGTTTGGGCGCCCCAAGGGGCGAAGGCGTAGACATTTTCGTATTTTTGGTGGTTGGAATATCGACCGTGAAAACGGCGATTTTTGGTGGTGTTAAGGGTTTTGCGGGCAACCAAGCGTTAACACTAACACTTGGCGCCAAGACTTTTCGTTGTAGGAGGAAGATGTTACGGGTCCCGCTGTCGCTTGTGCGACTAGGGTATTTATTTGGGTCTGCACGTTTGTATCTAGTTCTCTTCCTCTTTTCTTCTCCTTATCTGAAATCTTCTGTCATAGATGGAATCTTAGCTTTGCCTTCGACTCTTTGTGACGAACGGCAGTCTGATCTGCCTAAATGGGATAGCTGAAGGTGAAGACTATCAGAAGACGTTCGGTGAAGCCAAAAGGTTCACGACAAGTATGGTAGCGTTATACTAGTCTCAGTGATAATGATCTGTTGACTACTGCAGAACTATCTGACAATCTGAGTTCTCCAGTCGTCCCTTTATACCTTGGTGCCTTCTAGTTACATGCGTCTGGCTCATTGATCGTAGCTTGGCTCATGAGCCTCTGGGCGTCTCATGAGCTTCTTCCTGGCTCATGAGCTCCTTCCTGGCTCATGAGCCTGTCTTGGCAGTTATGAGCCCTCCTTGCTCTGATCCTGGCCCTCATTCCTAGGGAGGTTACATTGCCCAGCCTTCACGTGGCTGTTGTGTTCCCGGTGGCTCGGTTGGCCGGTGTCATCGCTTAAGTTCGTAACACTCTTCCATACTGTGCCCTTGCACTAGAGAGCTTTTTTATCATCGGTTCGAGGAATAGTTGATTCTGCGGGTTTAGAATTACTGTGACCGTTCTGTGGAGGTAGAGGCTAGCTCGCGGGCTCCGGAACGGCATATACCTAGTAGCTGCCGGCGGTGCAGACGGCGGTCCAGACGGGTATGAGTGAAGCTCTGGATATAAGAGTAGAGGTATTATCCAAGGCGCTTTACCAAATGCCAAAATATGAAACTCACCCGCCCAAATCTACCAATGGTGGCCATCAACAGAAAGCTGAAATCACATGACCGCGGCTCGTTGAGCAATATCTTCATATAGCTTTGCAAGTGTCTTTGCCATCCATTCGTCCACAGGGGCAGCCAGTCGATCGAAGACCGGAACCCATTACTAGAAGTCACAAAGCGGAACCTTATCGAGGCATCCTCTAAGCTTCTAAGGGTAAGCAATCGATAATCAGGAAGAAGTACAGAGTCCGCCCTCGGCAACGCTGGAGTAATTAGGGTTAGAATTGTATTTTTGGATATCTGGGAATTTCAGTAGCGGTTTAGTAGTGTCCGTTCTATAGTGGCGCGGTTCGTAAAATCTCTGAACCGTTCCGACGCCATACGGCGGCGCTGCCTAGCGCCTACGACGGAACTCTTCGGCTCAAGTGCTCGCCCGTGTAGTGGCAGACCTTCCTGGGTCTGACATGGCCCCCCCTCTTGTAGGTTTCTATCTGTGACGGCAGCCTTGCAGCTGTGCCTCTTGACTGCCATCGCAACTATATAAGACCACTTGAGCGACGAATTGCCAGGTTCGGTTACTTCTACCCTTTTGCGGGGACACGGGCTGGCTAGCGTAGTGGTCTGCCACCGCCGTCACACTGTCCCAGAAACCTCCTTGGCCGAACCCCCCCACTTTTTTTCGGCCGTCGTCTCCTCCCAGCCTGGCTCGTGCTGCCGCCCGTCCGTGACCGGCCTTCCGCCCGTCGTGCTCCACTCCGCCGCCCTTGCCCGGCCGTCATGAGGGCAATAGTTGGGCATGCCATTGCGGCCCTTCAGAAGCCTGAAGTCCTGCTCCATCACCTTGTCGCCTGAGAGTAGATGATCGAGTAGGCGTGTAGGCAGTGTCAGGGCTAGTGAAGGAAGGTAGGTTGAGGTGCCTACAGACGGAGCGCTCACGCAGAGGAACCAAACTGATAGTAGGGGTTTAATGGGAATTGCATTAACATCTGAACCTTTTTCCAGGACGAGGCGGTTCGGCCAACTATTTATTTGCACGTTGAGGACCATTCCGTAGTAGTATCAAGGCTATATAACAAAGGTATAAATGCAACCCCGACCTTGAGCAACTACCTGTCCTCCAAGCCTGCCTCTTAGGATACAAGGCTGAGTAGCTTAACAACCGCCTCATACCCATTATCTGCCGCCCAATGCAGCGCTGTCTGTCCATTCTCATCCTTAGCACCTGCGTCAACCTTGCCAGTATCGAGAAGCAGCTTAACAACCGCCTCATGCCCCCTCGCTGCCGCCAAATGCAGCGCTGTCGATCCATTCCGGCCCTTTGCATCTGCGTCAACCTTGCCAGTATCGAGAAGCAGCTTAACAACCGCTTCATGCCCCTTCGTTACCGCCCAATGCAGCGCTGTCCATCCATTCAGGCCCTTTGCATCTGCGTCAACCTTGCCAGTATCGACAAGTAGCTTAACAACCACCTCATGCCCATCCTTCGCCGCTATATGCAGCGCTGTCCATCCATCCCGGTCCTGAGCATCTGCGTCAACCTTGCCAGTATCGAGAAGCAGCTTAACAACCGCCTTATGCCCATTCTCTGCCGCCATATGYAGCGCTGTCCGTTCATCCCGGTCCTGAGCATCTGCGTCAACCTTGCCAGTATCGAGAAGCAGCTTAACAACCGCCTTATGCCCATTCTCTGCCGCCATATGTAGCGCTGTCCGTTTATACCGGTCCTGAGCATCTGCGTCAACCTTGCCAGTATCGACAAGTAGCTTAACAACCACCTCATGCCCATTCTTCGCCGCTATATGCAGCGCTGTCCATCCATCCCGGTCCTGAATATCTGCGTCAACCTTGCCAGTATCGAGAAGCAGCTTAACAACCGCCTCCTGCCCATTCTCTGCCGCCATATGCAGCACTTTTTGTAGCTCCTTACTATGCAAGTCGACCTCGACGGTCTCGAAAAGTAGCTGAACGACTACCTCATGCCCAGTTATCGCCGCTCGGTGCAGCGCTGTCTGTCCATTCTCATCGTTAGCACCTGCGTCAACCTTGCCAGTATCGCGAAGCATCTTAGCAATCGCTTTATAGTCTTTTTGCTCCGCAAGCCACAGCGCCGTCCGTAGCTTCTCTCTATGCAAGTTGACCTTGCCGGTGTCAAGAAGCAATTTTACGACCGTCTCATGCCCGTTTCCTGCCGCCAAGCATAGAAGCGTCCATTGGCCCTTGTCCTCAATAAGTTGATTTACCATTGTTTCCTTTGCATCTTCCTTTTCTGAATCCTCGGGACCTTGGCAAGTCTTTTTTAGGTTGCCCATGCTCCTCAATGCCCTCTCAAGAACCGCCGTTTCTTCCCGAAGATTCTTCACTGCAACTCCATACTGTTTCACCTCTTGTAATACCAATCTGACATTCCGTATCCTAGTCGCCGCATTTAGACAACCTTCCAACCCTGTCTTTGAATGCTTTGGTACTGGAATACTTGCAAAGTAGTCGTAGTTGTTTTTATCTTGCTGCCTGTTTGGATCTGTATCCCAATCCCAGATAAGTAGAAAATTGTGTGGAAAGACTGTTATCGATTGTAAAAGTTCTGACCACTTGATATCTCCGGTCGTAGCTTGTGAATCGCCTGCTGGGGAAACTGCAATCATTATAACCGCCCAGTGATCGTTGTATGGCCTGAGAATCGTGGGTCTCGACGCTCCTTGAAGAAGGCAGATGACATCTCCTTTTTGGACCGATTTTACCGTGGTCGGGAGAGTCCAGGAAGAACCCCATGCTTCCTTCACGCAAATATAGCTGGGGGCATTACTCCAAGTAATGGCCACATCCTGTCTATCTTCCCAAGTAGTATTTCTCTTGACCGAGGACACTTCGCCAAGAATGCAGCCCTTGCCCTCAATGACGGCATTCTCCTTATCGTCCGAAAGGCCGTCTACAGAGGCCCATTCAGATAGGAAGAAGTGGATGAGTTTGTTGAAGAGTTGTTTCCACGAAATCTTGTAGTCGGCAAATAATCCTGCTGCGGTTGGATTATCAGAGCTCATACCGAGTAAGGCATATACTTTATCGCGACGTTTCGTAGCTTTGCGGGTGTGGTACATCTCTATCAGTTCACCCAGAGGGCGTGTTTCCACGAAATCTTGTAGTCGGCAAATAATCCTGCTGCGGTTGGATTATCAGAGCTCATACCGAGTAAGGCATATACTTTATCGCGACGTTTCGTAGCTTTGCGGGTGTGGTACATCTCTATCAGTTCACCCAGAGGGCGTATGTTAAGAGAAAAGTTGTCTGACTGACTAGTCGCGTATTTGGGCCGGAAGATTGCGCCCCTTATGAGGTAGGTTACCGAAAAGATTTGAGCCCGCAGGTCTGCGCGGAGTTCATTGAACAGGTCCAATGCATTTAGGCCTGAGCAGAATGCAAATCCGTCAATCTCAGCAGAACCACACTTGATCAGGATATGGCGAGCCGCGGCAACTTCCTGAAGCACCTGCATCAATCTGTCAGTTTCCTTAGTTATAATACTTTGACATCGGTTCCCTTACCCAGATGCGCTGAAACCACGGTCGTTCAAGCAGTGTAAGGATTCCCGCTTTATTGTCTAATTGTCTTGTAGACAGCTTGGCTGCGATGCGTATTTCTTCGAGCGTAGATACCTCGGCTGCGATGCGTATTTCTTCGAGCGCTTGGTCGCTACCGGCTGCCTCTTCTCCAAGCCAAACAATTACGCGACTTGCTTTAGCGTAGATTTTCGCCATAGATTGAACTTGGTGTCCTTTTTCTTCTTCGTCTTCTTGGTTAATGCAAATGGCATCTATCCATATAGTTCGTTCAATGGAGTGATCTCGAAGATGTAACAGCGCTGCGTGAAGGTTTTCTCCGACGGGCAAGTCGCACCCGTTTATAGAGATAGAACAAGGCTTGGCCTCGGAGCCCCACACGTAGGATAAGGCCTCGTACGGACGAGTGCCTTTTGAGTCCAATGCGGTACAGGAGTCCAATGTGGTGCAGGAGTCCACTGCAGTATAGGAGTCCAATGCGGTGCAGGAGTCCAATGCGGTGCAGAAGAGCTGACAGTGTATTGCGGCGTCCTTGTTTTTAGACGGCAATAGTTGAAGCAAGCGAATATGGTTACGTGATATGGGAAAGTTGTAATATAGATTCTTTATAGGTGTTAGCGTTATTCTGAAATGTCGTAGGGGGAAAAGAAGTAAACCTACTTTCACCTGCTTCGTGTTATCTACGCCGGCGGACGTCTCTATATCGGCGGAACCAGTAGCTGGAGTAGCTGGGGGCCGTAGGGTGGACGTCTCTATATTAATGAAACTGGTAGCCGGAGCGAGTGGGAGCTGTGAGGCGGACGTCTCTACGTCGGTGGAACCGGTAGCCGGAGCGGCCGGGAGGGGAAAGGAGAACGTAGAGCCAGTGGCGGAGATGTGCTGTGTAGACGTCGGCAACTCGAGCAGAGGGGCAGGGCGAGACTGCTCTTGGTCCTCAGAACCTTCCCTATCCTCCGCATTTCCGTGTCGCTTGAGACACATCTGGAACCATGGGCGCAGTCGTCGAGGCATGGTAGCTCTGAGGAAGGAACGTCTTGACTATGGTGAGGATGCTATGGTTGATGATTAAGGAATCGAGTTTATGAAAGTGCCGGGAATTCCTCTCTCCTGTCATCTAGGACAAAACAAGGAAAAGAAACTAGAACACTGTGTTTTCTCGAGGTTATGAGGGAGCATAGAGCTCTGTGTTGTCACCTTGTTAGGCGCGAGATGGCTGGCGGCTTCCTCCCAATTACACGCTAATTACGACATTTCTTTTTTCAGACTGGGCGTTCATGGATCCGGAAGGTTCAGGGCGCCAAATCAATTGCCTGGGTTGGGCGAGGGTCGTGGCTTTTTGTCACGGGGTCTACAGGGTTGGCAATAGTGTACCAAGCAGCGGGCGTGGCGCGGGTAGGGCTGTAAATCCGAGTGGAACCTGTAAATTGCAGTAGAGCCTACTCCCAAGCGGATGTTACTTCAGACTCAAATGCTTAGTGTTAAAATCGAACTGATTTGGGTCAGATGTCAGGGGCTTGGCAAACCTGCAATGTCGGCCCTACCGGCAATAATAAACGCCGCCGGTATTCAATATGTCAAGGTGACTTTCATCATGAAATCGTCCGAGCAAATATCATAGTTTGAAGTTGTGATACGCGTGGTGGCCTCGGGCTTCGCGTGCAGTATTAGCGTTCCTTGACATTGCTAGAGTGTAACAGGCGACAGGCTTGATCTGCCTAGTTCCTCAGGCGTGCACTTAAGTCAAGGCAGACAAGTACAAAAGTCGGGCTTGTGAATAGGGCACGTGCATACTTTGAGTGGAGTTGGAGGCTGCCGGCTTCGGATCCTAGAAGTCGTGACCCCACATGCGGCCACCCTCCTCAACGGGCCACATGTAAATGCATCACCAGGACCCAAATGACATCGAAAATTGGCCATTTTTGCAGCGATTTCAACCGTTTGAGATGTTTATTTACTAATCCTGATGCTCATGAATGGTTTGCAGTGTTGACTCGAGTGCTCTCTCTAATGGCTGCAGTGAGGGTGTCGTCGTTGTTGCCTTGGCAATCTTCCTTCGTTTGGGGGCCTCCTTTGAGGTATCACGAGCTTTTATAATCTCCTCTACCCGTGCAAATTTATCATCACCCCCTTCTTAGTAGTGAGTTTAGTATTCTTAACATTAAGAGCCTTAGCTGCCTTAGTGTAAACAGTTCTAATATTACGATCGACAGCGGATAACTTGTTGTAAATACTTCCTAGCATATTTCTGGACTTCTAGGGAGTCTTAAAAGTATAGTTGTCCTTTAATACCTCGCTTTTTGGTAGTGTTTTAAGTAGTAAAGGCTAGGTAAGTAAGGTATCGTCTTTAAGGATAACCTTAGGGTCGTCGATAATAATAAATTTGTTTACTAACTATATCTTCGTCTTTTTAAAGCCTAATTAAAGGTTCCTAGCACTTACCCCCCTTCGTAATACTTCCTAATAATATTAGAGAAACTGTTATTTATTTACTAGTATAAATGCTAGAAAGGAGGCGAAATCCTTAATTAAGTTTCTAAAATACGACTTTACTATTAAAAAGATAGAGCGATCGAGTGGCTGGGTCTTATAAGAGGTATAGGGAGGTAGAAAGAGTAGTTAGACTTTATATTGGAAGGCTTTAACGAAGAAATTATTAAAAAGATAACTTGAGTGCTTATTGAATATTAAGAGACGCTAATTATCGTTATTTAACTTCGTTTTTAAAAGATAAACCTCCTTCAACTATCATAAAGCGATTTCTAAATTACTCTATCTAGTCAATATACTATCAAACTTCCAACTTTTAAGCTCGTTATCTATATTATTAGGGAACTATTAACCTTAAAGGGATACTTTAGAAAAGACAACGACGGAAGTTAATCTCTTGCCTTTAGCAGTATTATATTTAATACTAAATACCCAAATTGTTACATCGGTTATTATTAAGTATACTTTCTTTATTAGGGCAGTCCTAAGGACTTTCCTATCCTTTAATTCCAACTCTTAAAGTCTATATTTATTTATATTAGTAATATTGGCTAAGATAATAGCCTTGTCGCGAATTTAGGCTTTTAGAAGGTCGAAGAACTTCGTAAACGCTTCCTTAGTAGACCCTCTAACTCTCGCTAACTCGAAAGGGCTTAAAAGTTTGGTCCTAATAGAAAGATTCCTCTTTAAAAAGCGATTTATCCATCTAGCGCTTAATTTATTATAATTATAGCCTCGTTTAAAGATAGATGTCGCGAAGCTAACAATTTAACGACGGTTGGGAGTACGGCTAGCCTTCTTTTTATTTAAAATCTAATCGTATAGGAAGCTTTCTTGGGTTGGTAATAGCTTCTAGTCGGGTATTTTCGAATCGCGCTTACTTTAACAACCTTATAAACGGCCGGCGAGGGTAGACCGAGGAATCCTATACTTCTTCGAAGCTGCACGCTAGGAAAGACCGTCGCGAATATTTTTAAGCGCTTATTTAATTAAAAATGAGCTTATTGTAGTAGAAACGAGGGCGATTGGGCTTAATTTCGTAAAGTTATAATTAATAAAAGAAATAAAGTTTGATTAAAGGAGGAGGAAAATGCTATATAGAATGTAGCTGCATATAGGGGGTGCCGCATATAGAGTTACAACGTTTAAAATTGTAGTTAGCTTGTCGCTTTTAACGCCGCCGTTACCCTATTTCGTAGCCTTAATATATAGCTTTCTCCGCTAATCGACTTATTTATAAAAGTATTAGCGGCTGCGCCGGCAGTATATTATAAGCTAACTACTATGGTTATAATATACTAGGATAGAAGGGAAGAGGTAGGCTAATATAAGTAAATAAAGAAAGTAAGTTAATATAAGTAAATAAAGAAAGTAAGTTAATATAAGTAAATAAAGGAGGTAGGTTAAAGTAAGTATATAAAGGAGGTCTATTGTAATTAGTTTATTATAGTAGGATTATTAAATTGTAATTTAATAAGATAAGAGCGAGACTCCTATAGGCTAGTACTTTCCTAAAGCGTTCGGCTATTAATATTATAGAAGCTCTAATTTATAATATTAAAGCTATATTCGACAAGGGACTCGTTATTACACTAGTAGCTATAAATATTAAAGGTGCTTTTAATGCCGTCCTAATAAATAGGCTAGTCTTACGTTTGCGGGAGTAAGGGTAGTTAGATTATATAGTTCGTTAGGTTGAGTCTTTTATAACGGATCGTATAGCTTACGTTTAATACCCGGAGTAATTACTCCTATACGTTGCCTTAAGTGTAGGCTCCTCTAAAGCTTACTAGCTTCGTTAATTATTTACCTACTCTATATAGAGTTAGTACATCGCTTTAGGGAGAACGAAGCGTAGTACTTTAAATATATAAACGACTATATAATCCTTATTATTAGCTCTTTAAATGAGGAGGTTATAGAGAAGGCTTAACGAGAGTTTAGACGTTATAATCCGATAGGGAGTAGATAACGCTATCGATTTTTCCCTAGATAAGATAAAAATTTAATTTTTCTTTAGGAAAAAACTAACTACGCTCTTCCCGACTATTACGTACGGAGGAGTCGAGGTAGCTATATAGCCGGCAATACGTTAACTAGGGATTTAACTTTATAGTAAGCTAAATTAGAAGTACTATATTAAGTATAGGCTCGCCTCCGCTATATAGGTAGTCCGTTACATTCGCGGTCTTAATAAGGTTTATTATAGCGTTCCTTTAAGTTCTATAATAAAGGCTATAAAGGTTATCGTCCTACTAAAAGCCTTATTTGGCTCTAATATACTATTGTAGTAATTAGAAGACCCCCTTCTACCCCTTCTACTATAGGAAAATATATATAATTTCCTTAGTTATAGGCGAAGTAACTACGCGGGAGAATTTCTCCTTTATTATTAGAATTTACTAGTAGCGCTTTATCGTTAGAATTTAAACTTCGTACTTCTTTTTATAAACTTATATAAGAAAGGTATAGCGTTAGTTATTTTAGTAATAGTATATCGACAACGGGGGCACCGCTAACAACCTTATAGGGTTTTTATAGAGTAAAAGGGTAAAGGTTAGCTATAGCTATAATATCGAAAGGGTTATAATAGACTTGAATAAGTTAGTTTACTATATAAAGAGATTAAAAGAGGCCTTACAGGAGGAGAAGAGCGAAAGTAAGAGCGGGGAAGAGTAATTTTACTTTTTCTTCTATCTTTTCCTTTATTCTATAGGTCCCGCTATATACTAGCGGCTCGCTTACTAGGCGATTCGATTGGAAGTGTTAGGCCGCGTTTATACTATAGGTAATATATAATTTGTACTAGTAATAGGCCTCGGGTTGCTTTCGGATTAATAGTTTTAGTAAATATATTTTTATACGCTAGAATTTACTAATATAATACGTCTTATACCCTACGGAAGGCGGAAGTAAACGTTAAAAATAATAATAATATAATAATAATAACTATTACTTATATAAGTTAGATTAAATAAAACTAATAGACTAATTAGGTTAGACTTAAAGAGAGGACCCGAAGCTCCGAGTTTATAGCTCGGGTCTACGGGTCTAATATATTAGGTTTATAAAAGCTAGTATATAAAGACAGCCTTCCTAAGCTTTTTTAAATATTAGCTCTTTAATAAGTAATAGCTTTTATAATCGATTAATACTTTTTAGTTACTACTACTATTATTTTTATTCCTAATAATATACTCTTATACTTATAACGGTTCGTTATAATAGCGTAGTTCTCGTAGGAGTTTTATATATTTTATATTGTAAGTTATTTTTAATTTTTAAACGCCTCCTCTATAACGACGTTTTAGTTGCGGTTAATAAACCTTATTAAAGCGGAGCTTTAACTATTATAAAAGTAATTTTATTTGTTAAAGAATAATTTATAACGAATAGTAGTCTAATTTGCCTAAGTAGGATAGTTGAAGGATAATACTATTAAAAAACGTTCGGTAAAGTTAAAGGGTTTATAATAAGTATAGTAACGTTATATTAGTTTTAGTAATAATAATTAATTGACTACTATCGAACTATTTATATAACGAACGGCAGTCTAATTTGCCTAAGTAGGATAACTAAAAGTAGGAACTTATTAGTACTATTTAGTAAAGTTAAAGGGTTTATAACAAGTATGTTCGTAATACTAGTCTCGGTAAGAAGATTAATTAACTACTATCGAACTATTTAATAATTTAAGTTCTTTAATAGTCCCTTTATACTCGTTATCCTTTCCTAATACTTTAATTCTAATATGCTTACTTATAATAGCTTCTTACTTACTATAAGCACTTGCTTATTATAAGCGCCTACTTACTATAAGTATCTACTTATTATAAGTATTACTCCTTTATAAGCGCCCTTCGGGTACTCTCCTATCCCTAATTCTAATCTTAAGTTATACTATCTTATTATAAGCGGGGCTATTATATCCCGCTAGTTTAGTTAGCCCGCGTAGTTACTTAAGTTCGTAATATAATACTTCTCTTTTCTAGCCGACGTTTTTAACAGCTTATTAGTTTTCCTAATATTATTTGCCTATTTTTATTCTCTATTACTCCCTTCTTCTAATCCTAAATATAATAAGTTCTTTTTCTCTTTTCTATCTTTTATAAAATATCCGGCCGTATTTCCAAGCCTACGTCCAACTCGTCGTCTCGTTAGCGTACTTTACTAACTTCTATCGAACTTTTTAGTTCTATAGTAATACTTTATTAACGCTATACCGACCGTAAACTCGTTTGTAAAAAGCTCGCTAGCGAAGCGAAGTGCGGAGAGTACGTCCGCGTAGCGCGCCCTTACGAGGCGGTTAATTATAATACGGAACGTAAGTTTCTTCCTATCGTCTAACGATATTTAGTTACTAACCTCGTTTAATTACGCGTATCGTCGCTAAGTATTAACGTATATCTTAGGATATTAAAGAGTTATCTCGTAAGGTTAACGAAAAGAACCTTCGGCTAATTAATTTGTGTTATAAAAAGGAGAAGTTAGTTAAAAAGAGTAAAGAAGTTTCGTTAGTAGCGCTAACGGAGTTAAAAACGTAGGACGAAGAGGATAGGGCTACTAGGCGCGAGCTTAAGCTTTTATTTAACGAAGAGCGGCCTATTATAGCGGCTACCTCCTCAATCTTTAAGCCTATAAATTGAGCGTCTTTGGACCTCGCGGCCTACTTTACCTCCTAGCTAGGTAGTCTTCTACCCCTAACTAATCCGGGTTCCTTTAATAGAATTCTTCTAACTTCTTAAAGTAACTTAAGTTCTTAACGGGTTCCTAAGTATTATTTTCAGGACTAAATCCTTCCTATTTAATAAGGTATTCCAACTCTCCTTCTTTTATTTTCGAATTTAAAATTTATTCCACGTCCTATTCTTCTTTTTCGTCCTTAATACTAGTTTGTATATTCACTCGTACGTTTTTAAATGCTAGCTCTAGTAGCGAGACGTAGAATAAGTACGATCTTAATTTTATAGTATTAGGAATATTTAATTAGTATACTACATTTGAAATTTTCTTTTTAATTTAAAGGGTCTTACCCGTCGGTTATTAAGTTTCTTATTAGGTTACTTTATTTTAAAGTTTCTAGTAAATAAAAGCACTTTATCCCCCTCCTTAAAGCGAGGTCCTTCGAGCCTTTTCTAATTATAGTACCGGCTTATTTTCTATTGTACGAATTCTAGCTCGACTTTGAATTTTTTATACAATATATGTAGTTTTTAAGCTTTAATTACAGCCTTCGGAACGTTAAAATTAAGTCCTTCTAAGAATTCTATTTTATACTTATAGTTCGTAAAGAAAGGTATAACCTTCGTAGTTTCTATAAGAGAGGTATTATATACTAGTTGTATTGTAGGTAGGAGTTCTACCCAATCGCTCTATTCGAAGTTAATATAGTTCCTTAAATACTACTCTACAATCTAATTAATCCTTTCCATTTATCCGTCTATCTATAGGTAGTATACTATTAACAACTTACTCTTAGTACTAAGTTTAATTATTAATACTTATTAGAACTTAGAAACGAACTTAATATTCCTATCCGTAATCTATTCCTTCGGCTATTTATATATTAAAGTAATATTCTAATAAATTATATTTACAAACTATTTTACTAACCACGCTTCTTTATAAAGTAGGAAGTAGCTCCACTTAGTTAACTTATTTACTACTATTAGAATACTATTATATATAATTCCTATAATAGTATTTGTAAATAGGGGTAACTTAGTAATAAAGTTTATAATTATTAAATTCTACGGCCTATTTACAACTTTTAAAGGTTTGAGGAATCTATGTAGTTTGTATCTTATAACCCTAGTCCTATTATAGCGTTTATAGGCTTATAATATTCGAGCTACTTCGGTTTTTATTTTTAGAAAGTTGTAGTATTACTATATCCGTACTATAGTTTTTATAATTCCTATATATCTTCCTATTTTAAAAGTATAGACTTCTATAATAAGTTTTCCTCGTTACTCCGGCTATACGTAGGCTTTATTATAGTACTATAACTTAGCGTTTTAAAGTATAATTCCTTCTTTTTAATTACCTTCTTATCGTTATTTATTTTTAAAGGTAGCGATAGTAGCTTAGTATTTTAGAACCTAATCTTTAACCTTATAAATAGCGTAACATTCTACTTATTCCTATAAAGGGTATACGAATAATCTATTTAATTATTTTTAAAATAGTAATATAAAAGCTTCTACTATATCTTTTATATAGTTTACCTTCCGACTTAGCACGTCGGCTTAAGCGTTTTCCGATCCCTTTTTATAGTTAATTTTAAAGTTGAACTTTAATAAGAATTCGGCCTATTATATCTAGCAACCGTTAAGTACCTTCGTAGTCGTAAAGTACTATAGGTTATTATAGTCGGTATAGACTTATATTTTATAAGTAGTGTTACTAAAGTATAGTTTCTATTCTTAAAATGCTTCGATAATAGTTAGGAGTTCCTTATTGTAGATAGGATAGTTACGCCGAGGTCCTTTTAACTTTTTTAAAAAGAAAACTGTAGGGTATAATTTCCTTTAGTCGTCGCGCTATCCTAATTGTCCTCCGGTAACGTAGTCCGACGTATTAATCTCAACTTTAAAAGGTTTATTTAAATCGGGAAGTTTTAATATAGGGTCTACAGTAATAGCGTTGCAAATAGCTTTAAAGGCTTCTTCTTCTTCTCTTTCCTATATAAAAATAACTTCTTTCTTAGTAAATTCGTATAGTAGTCTAGCGATTTTCCTATAGTTGCGTATAAATATACGATAGAAATTAGTAAATCCTAAGAACCCGCGAACATTAATTATATTCCTAGGGGTTAGTTAGTTTCGTACGGCTTTTACCTTACTTAGTTCTATTCTAACCTTATTCTCTAAAATTAAATACTTAAGAAATATAGTTTCTCGTATATAGAATTTACTCTTCTCTATATTAACTAAGAGCTTATACTCGTATAGTACGTCTAGTACTTCCTTTATATATTTCTTATATTCTTCGAGAGTTTTAAAGTAAATAAGAATATTATTTAAGTAGCAAATAGCTATCTTGTTAAAGTAGGGTTAGATCGCGTAATTAATAACGGATTAAAATGTCGCAAGTATATTAGTTAACTCGAAAGGCATAACGAGGTACTTGTAGTGCCCGTAGGGTATACGAAATGCTATTTTCTATTCGTCGCCTTCTTTAATCCGGATGTAGGCGTAGGCAACGGGTAAGTTAAGGCGCGTAAAGTATTATACTCCTTCTAATTAACTTTGGATGCGTAAAATTAAGGGTAGGGGATAATTATTTCTTATAGTCTCTTAATTTAATTGCTTATAATCAACATAAAAGCGCAGCTTTCCGTCCTTCTTCGGCACGAAGAAGATAGGGTACCCTACTAATAATATAAATTCCTAAATGTATCTTCGTTTTAAATTTTCGTCCAAATATTTCCGTAATTCCGCGTTCTACTTCTCGTTAGTATAGTATACTTTAAAGAACTTAAGCTTAGCTCCTTTTTTAAACTTAATCTTATAGTCCTACGGTCCTCGTAGCGGTAGTCCTTTAAAATGTTTGTTAATAAAAGCTAAGTGTCCTTAATAGTCCTTTAGGATTACCGCTTTCGGCTTTTCTATTTATTAATTTTAGTAATAGTCGAACTTATATTGAGCGTTAATTACGGATACTTTTATTAATGTTATTAACCCTTCTTCTATAACTTTACCACCTTTATTAATAATATAAATTATAACCTCTTATACTACTTATAGTAGGGCCGTAGGAATAACGCCGTCGTAGCTCGCTTCCTTCCGTACGTTGGGTTTCCTATTAGTAGTTAGGTACGTCCTAGGACGTAGGTAGCTACTATCCTTCTAACTAATATCGGGGTCGTATATTATATATTATAGGTACCCTAAGATTATATTCTTAACTAGCCTTATATTAATAATATTAAAGTTAGTTTCGATTGTCTTTGCTTCTATTATAATAAGGAGTAATTGTATTTCCCTTTTTACAATCTAAGTTTCGAAAGGTCCTTTTACTATAATAGGAGCCTTTTTCTTTGTTTAGGGAATCCTTAATTAGTTAACGAACTTAAGTAATATAAAATTTAACTAAGCTTTAGAATCTACTAGTACGAAGGCTTAATAGTCTCCCTAGTAAGCTACGACTTTAAGTCGTTAGTTTTCTTTCTTTTCTTCAGCAGCGGCGACCTTTATAGTTACTATAGGATTTTAAATTTTGTTTTTTCGGCGGCTACTTCGTCGAATGATCCTTTTCGTCTAAGGACTTAATTTTCGGCGAGCTTCCTTAAAGGCCCTAAGCCGTTTCCTAATTCCTAATAGTAGTTATTAAGAGCGTTCTCCTCTTTAAGTTCCTACTTATTTAACAAGTTGTATTCCTATAACTAAGCTAAATAAGCAGCTTTCTCGTCCTCTATATTACTAAATACTACTAGTTAACTATAGTACTATTTACTCGTAGCCTCGCAAGCTCTTACTTTTAATCTTATATAAATAAGGTAGTTTAAAGTCGGATAATATCCCTAATAGAGGTCGGAGTTTCCCTATTATATACAAATATATATATTACGTAGCTAGGCGGCGAGCCTTTTAAAGGATAGTTATTCTTTTTACTTCTTAAATAGTTTTAATTCGAATGCCAACTATTTGTTAATAATAAACGTATTTTCCGACTAGCCTTAACTAAACGTCCGGGTAATTAGTTTAGATTGTCCTTACGTATTTAATCTTCTCGTAAGCTAAAAGTAATTATCCCGCTTCTTCCTATAATATTCGTAGTAACTACTAATAATATATTAAAATTATAACATTCGGTAGTATATAAAATAAAGAGGGTACATTTAGGTAGTGTATTTAGCTACTAGTTAGTAAGCTTTTACTAGTACGAAGGTATTATATTAAATACGAGTATTCTTCCCTTCGATAATAATAGCTCGTTTTTTTTAAAAGTTTTCTTATTTTTTATTTTTTTAACTCTTTCGTTAGTAGTCTTCTAAGGGTTCTATTTAATAGCTGGTAGCTACATTGTCTAAGGGTTTATACTAATATAAATTAATAAGACTATAAGTGTCATTACTATTACTACTAGCCTTAAACGGGGGCGTTATAAGTAACGAGGTACTTATAACGTATGCGAACGTAAGAAGCCCGCGGTCTATAGTAGCGATGCTACTAACTTCTTCCTATATTAGCGCCTAATAAATTTATTCTATATTTCGTCCTCGAAGTAGCTCGTAGTACGGGTCCTCTTAGTTGGGTCTATCGTCCGCGTACTAGCCTTCCTCGGGGTCTATATTTTCCTAATTTTCCTAATCGTATTAATTTATAACGTCTTTTAAGTCCTCTTAGCTATAACTAATACTAGCGATCTCTACTACTCGTACTCCTTCTACTACGGCGGCTTCGGCTTTCTTTTATTTTAATTACTTAAGGACGTAGTAATCCTTCTTTATATACCCCTTCTTTCCGTAGTTAAAGTATTTAATTTATAATATATTACGGCGTCCCTTATTAATTTAAACGGCGCTAATATTTATAGAGTTTTCTTTATCGTCTTACGAGTTGCTTCGTCTTTAATTACGTTTCTACTTAGTATTTGCCTAGCGTGTAACTTATTAATACTATAGTAGCGGGTTCCGACGCTCCTAACTACGTTGTTATAAGCGGTCGTCGATGCGGATAGTACGTACTACGTAGTCGTTAAAGCTAGCGGGGCGATCTTCCTTATATAGTTCGTCTTTAATAGAGTTTTTTAAACTTTAGTAAAACATTTATATAAGGCTTTTGTTATTAAACTTACTTTTAATAATATATTATTTAAAGGTAATAGTATAAGCTAAGGCGAACGTAGTTTGTCGAAAATAGAGGAGTTTCTCCTAAGCCCTTAAGTTCTTATTATATTCTCCGAATACGCTAGTTAAAGCGTTTATAAAGTTTTAGAAGTTCGTTATAAGGAGCCTAGTACTCTCTTTAGCTTAATTCTTATAACTATATTAGTCTTAAAGGACGGGTTTATACTAAGTAAGTACCTTATTTTTAAAACGGGTCCTAGTAAAAATAACTTTATTAGTTTTTATAGGGAAGTTCTTTAGGTAGTAATTAAAGTAGGTACGGACTTATAAAAGGAACTTCTATAATTTATCTTATTAACTTCCGAACTTATTAGGAGCTTCGATCTTAATATTCTTTTTAAGGAGTATAGGCTTTGCGATAGGAGGGTCTATCGGTTTATCGTCTTCGGAACTTTTACTATTAAATTTAACTTAAGCCTTAAGTTATTCCTCGAGTTATAGGATTCGGTTTTGTAATTTTTAAAGGAGGCGAGTAATAGGATTAACGTTCGCGGCGCTACCCTCCGTAGTATTAATTAGTTTAATATAGGAAGATATAATAATTCGAAATACTTTTAATACTATTCGAAATAAGCTAAAGGTAGTAGTTAATATATAATAAACGGTAGTTTAATTTACTTAAGTAGGATAATTAAAGGTAGGAACTTATTAATACTATTTAGTAAAGCTAAAGGGTTTATAATAAGTATGTTCGTAATACTAGTCTCGGTAATAAGATTAATTAACTATTGTCGAATTATTTAATAATTTAAGTTCTCTAATAGTCCTTTTATACTCGTTATCCTTTCCTAATACTTTAATTCTAATATACTTACTTATAATAGCTTTTTACTTACTATAAGCACCTACTTACTATAAGCGCCTACTTACTATAAGTATCTACTTATTATAAGTACTACTCCTTTGTAAGCGCCTTTTAGGTACTCCCTTATCCTTAGTCCTAATTTTAAATTATACTATCTTATTATAAGCGGGGCTATTATATCCCGCTAGTCTAGTTAGCCCGCGTAGTTACTTAAGTTCGTAATAATTTAATAATTTAAGTTTTTTAATCGTCTCTTTATACTCTAGTACTTTTAATTATATACGTTTAACTTATTAATTATAAACTAACTTACTTTTATAAGCTTATATCTATTTATAAGCCTTCCTTCCTTATTATAATTATTCTACTTACTTCTTCCTCTTATAATAAAAAGTTTTAGCGCTAAGTATTAGTACTAATACTAGGTTGCCTACAAAATTTCTAATACTACTTAAATTACCGTTTTTATAATTAATATTCTAATAACCGCAACGACGAAATACTTACGCCTTCGTCCCTTGGAATTCCCAAACTACTTCTATCGGCTATAATACTAGTTACTCTATTGCCGGACACCCTTTACGTCCCGCCCCCGCCCTCTACGACGGCGTAGTCGGTTAAGAGAGTTTAAATTATAAACGAGGAAGTCCGTTCCGCTTATACTATTACCGCCTCCCCTACTACTTCCGGCCCTATTTCGTTCTTTATTAAGACTTTTATTTTTAAAATTCTTATAAAAGCGGAAGTTTACCGCTCCTTCGCCGCCGCCCTCGACACCGAACTCGCCTACTTTTTTATCGTCTCGCCCGCTTACGTATAGGAAGCTAACCGCCTTATACGGACTATTACCGCCGCCTTATAAAAAAGTTCCGCTTTTTTATTACTTTCGCTTACTCTAGATTCTATTACTATAATAAGTAAAAAAGTCTCTACTTCCCTTACCCTAATAAATAAGGTAAAGGGGCCTATTTCCTTCGTAGAAGCTGCCGCCCGCGGCGCGGATTTTACTCCCGCCTCCCGCTCTACTTCTATAACGAATAGGCAGTCTAATCTACCTAAGTAAGATAGTTGAAAGTAAAGACTATTAATGTTGTTCGGTAAAGCTAAAAGGTTTATAACAAGTATGCTCGTAATGTTAGTCTCGGTAATAATAATTAATTAACTACTATCGAACTATTTAACAATTTAAGTTCTTTAGTAGTCCTTTTATATTTAAATACTCTAATCCGTTCTATTATTCTTAAGTGTTTTGCTCGCTCGTAGTCGTAGCTTACCGTAAGCCCCGGCTTACTATAAGCTTTAAATCGCTAGTAAGTACCAGCTCACCAACGTATTAGCTTATTAATAAGCCCGTGTATCCTATAAGTATACTCGCGCGCCCTTCCGGTCTAATCTTATCCTTTAATAGTTATACTATTTTTTTTAAGCGGGGCTATCGGGTTCTAATAGCTTAAGTAGCCCTTATATCGCTTAAGTTCGTAATACGATGCCTCCCTTCCTTAGCCGACGTCCTTAACGGCTCTATTAGTTCTTCCGATACTCTTAACTTATTTTATTTTTAGTATTACTCCTATTACTTATTTTAATTATAATAAGTTTTTCTCCCTCTTATTACCCGCCGTTATATCCAACCGTATTTCCAAGCGCTCTTTTACGTCGTTTAGCCGGCGGTAGAATTTACTAGCTTATATCGAATCTTTTAGTTCTATAGTTATACTTTATTAATATTATTCCGATCGAAAACTTGCTTGTAAGAAGCTTCCGAGGCACCTAAAGTGCAGCGGATATATTCGTAGCGCTCGTTTTTATAAGGAGGTTAATTATAATTTGGAATGTAAGTCGGTTGCTATCGCTTAATAGCCTTATTGCTAATTATATAGTAGCGCGGATAGTTGCGGAGAATAAAAAGTTAAAGTAGGAGTAGGAGGCGCTCTTAAAAATAGTATACGATAGCGTCCTTCGTTTATTTAAAATAAAGCGTCGATAAGAAGAGTTAGCGGCGAAGGCTAACGACGTATTTCGGGTCGCTATAGCCGAATTGGAAGCTTAGGACGAGGAAAATAAGGCTACCGAGCGTAAGCTTAAGCCTTTACTTAATAATAAACAGCTTACTATAGCGGCTGCCTCCTCAATTCTTAAGCTTATAGATTAGACGTCCTTAAACCTTACGGCCTACCTTACTTTTTAATTAAGTAGTCTTCCGCCCTTAGCCGATCCGGGTTCCTCCGGTAGAATTCCTCTATCTTTTTAAAGTAATTTAAATTCTTAACAAGTTCTTAAATATTATCCTTAGGACTAAATCCTTCCTATTTAATAAGGTATTCCAATTCCCCGTCTTCTATCTTTAAATTTAAAATTTACTCTATATTTTATTCTTCTTCTTTATCTTCAATACTAATTCGTATATTAACTCGTACGTTTTTAAGTACTAGTTCTAATAATAAAATATAAAATAAATATAATCTTAGTTTTATAGCGTTTAGAATATCCAATTAATATACTACGTTAAAGATTTTCTTTTTAATCTTAAAGGGTCCTACCCGTCGGTCGTCGAGTTTCTTACTAGGTCGTTTTGTACTTAAGTTTCTAATAAATAAAAACACTTTATCCCCCTCTTTAAAGCGAGGTCCTTCGAGCCTTTTCTAATTGTAGTATCTACCTATTCGCTATCGTACGAATTCTAGTTCCAGTCTGAGTTTTTCGTATAATATATATAGTTTTTAGGCTTTAACTACTGCTCGGGGTATATTAGAATTAGGTCCTTCCAAAAGTTCTATTTCGTATTCGTAGTTAGCGAAGAAAGGCGTAACCTTCGTAGTTTCCGTAGGAGAAGTATTATATACTAATTGCGCTATAGGTAGTAGGTCTACCTAGTTGCTTTATTCGAAGTTAATATAATTCCTTAAGTATTATTCTATAATTTAGTTAATTCTTTCCGTTTGTCCGTCTATTTATAGATAATATACAGTTGACAATTTACTTTTAATACCGAGCTTAGTTATTAATGCTTGCCAAAACTTGGATACAAACTTAGTATTCCTATCCGTAATCTATTCCTTCGGCCAACTATATACTAAAGTAATATTCCAATAGATTATATCTACGAGTTATTCCGCTAACTATACTTCCTTATAGGGTAGGAAGTAGCTCTACTTAGTTAATCGGTCTATTACTATTAGGATACTATCGTATATAACTCTTATAGTAGTATTTATAAATAGAGGTAATTTGGTAATAAAGTTTATAGTTATCGAGCTCTACGGCCTTTTTACGACTTCTAGGGGTTCGAGAAATCTATATAGCTTATATCTTACAACCCTAGTCTTACTATAGCGTTCGTAGGCTTATAATATTCGAGCTACTTCGGCCTTTATTCTTAAGAAGTCGTAATATTACTATATCCATACTATAGTTTTTATAATATTTATATATCTTCTTATCTTCGAAGTATAGATTTCCTTAATAAGATCTTCCCGCTATTCTAACTATACGTAAGCCCTATTGTAGTACTATAGCCGGTCGTTTTAAAGCGTAATTCCTTCCTCTTTATTACCTTCCTACCGCTATTTATCCTCTAGGGTAACGATAGTAGCCTAGTATCTTAGAGCCTAGTCTTTAGCCCTATAGATAGCGTAACACTCTACTTATTCCTATAGGGGGTATATAAGTAATCTATTTAATTGTTCTTAAAATAAAAGTACTAATACTTTTATAACATCCTTTATATAGTTTGCCCGCCGGCTTAAGGCATCGGCTCGGGCATTCTTCAATCCCTTTTTATAATTAATCTTAAAGTTGAACTCCAATAAGAACTCGGCCTATCGAATCTGGCGGCTATTAAGTACTTTCGTAGTCGTAAAATACCGAAGGTTATTATAGTTAGTATAGACCTATACTTTATACGTAGTACTATTAAAGTATAGCTTCCATTCCTAAAATACTTCGATAATAACGAGAAGTTCCTTATTATAAATAAGATAGTTGCGCCTAGGTCCTTCCAGCTTCTTTAAAAAGAAAGCTACAAGATGTAATTTCCTTTATTCATCGCGCTGTCCCAATTGTCCTCCGATCGCGTAGTCCGATACATCGGTTTCTATTTTAAATAGCTTACTTGGGTCGGGAAGCTTCAGTACCGGATCTGCTGTTATTACGTTGTAAATAGTCCTAAAAGCTTCTTCTTCTAGCTTTTCCTATATAAATGCGGTCCCTTTCTTAGTAAACTCGTACAATAGCCTAACTATTTTCCCGTAATCCCGTATAAATATATAATAGAAGTTAGTAAATCCTAAGAATCTTCGAACTTTAGTCGCGTCTCTAAGCGTAGGCTAATTTCGTATTGCTTCTACCTTACTTAGTTCCATCCTAACCTCGTCTTTAAAGATTAGGTACCTAAGAAATACGGTTTCCCTTACATAGAATTTACTCTTTTCTATATTAACCGAGAGTTTGTACTTATATAGTACGTCTAGTACTTCTTTTATATATTTCTTATATTCCTCGAGAGTTTTAAAGTAGATAAGAATATTATCTAGGTAGTAGATAGCTATCTTGTTGAGGTAAGGCCAGATCGCGTAATTTATAACGGATTAGAATATTATAAGTATATTAGTTAACCCGAAGAGTATAACGAGGTATTCGTAATGTCCGTAAAGTATACGAAATACTATCTTCTATTTATCGCCTTCTTTAATCCGAATGTAGGCGTAGGCAATAGGTAGGTTAAGGCGCGTAAAGTATTGTACTCCTCCTAATTGACTTCAGATACGCGAAATTAGGGGTAGGGGATAACTGTTTCTTATAGTCTCTTAATTCAATTGCCTATAATTAATATAAAGGCGTAGCTTTCCGTCCTTCTTCGGTATGAAGAGGATAGAGTACTCCGCTAGCGATGTAGATTCTCGAATGTACCCTCTCTTTAAGTTTTCGTCTAAGTACTTCCGTAACTCCTCGTTTTCCCTCTCGTTAGTATAGTACACTTTAAAGAACTTGAGCTTAGCTCCTTCCTTGAGTTTAATTTCGTAATCCTACGGTCCTCGTTGTAATAGTCCTTTAAGATACTTGCTAACGAAAGCCGGGTATCCTTAGTACTCTACCGAAATTACCGTCTTCAACTTCTCCGCTTATTAGTTCTAATAATAGTCGAACTTATATTGTATACTAACTAATAATACTTCTACTAACGTTACTAACCCTTCTTCTATAACCTTGCCGCTCCTATCGATAGTACAAATTATAACTTCTTATACTATTTGCGGTAGGGCCGTAAGAATAGTACCTTCGTAGCTTGCTTCCTTCCGTACTCCGGGTTTCCTATTAGTAGTTAAGTACGTCCTAGGACGCAGGCGGCTACTATCCTTCCAACTAATATTTAGGTCGTATGCTATATACTATAGGTGCCTTAGGATTATATCCTTCGTTAGCCCTATATTAATAATATTAAAGCTAATTTCGACTGTCTTTTCTTCTACTATAATAGGGAATAGTATTGTTTCCCTCTTTACAATATAAGTCTTGAAGGGTCCTTTTACTACGAAAGGAGCCTTTTTGTACTTTTAGGGAATCTTTAATTAGTTAACGAATTTTAGTATAATAAGATTTAATTGAGTTCTAGAATCTACTAGCGTAAGGGCTTAGTAATTCTTCTAGTAGGCTACAATTTTAAGTCGCTAGTTATCTTTCCCTTCTTCTATAGCTGCGACCTCCGTAATTGCTATAAGGTCCTAAATCTTGCCTTTCCGTCGGCTACCTCGGCGGATAATCCGTTTCGTCTAGGGACTTAGTTTTCGGCGGGCTTCCTTAAAGGCCCTAAGCCGTTTCCTAATTCCTAACTATAATTATTATTAGGAGCGTCCTCCTATTTAGGTTCCTACTTATCTAACAAGCTATATTCCTATAACTACGCCAAATAAGTAGCTCTTTTATTTTCCGTACTACTAGATACCTCCGGCTATTTATAATAGTGTATACCCGCGGCCTCGCAAGCTCTCGCCTTCGGCCTTATATAAATAGGGTAGTCCGAAGTCGGATAGTATTCCTAATAGGGGTCGGTATTTCCCTAATATATATAAGTATATACGTTACGTAGCCGGGCGGCGAGCCTCCTAAGGGATAGCTATTCTTCCTATCTTCCGAATAGTTTTAATTCGAACGCAAACTATTCGTCGATAATAAGCGTATCCTCCGGCTAGCCTCGGCTAAACGTCCGGGTAATTAGTTTAAGTTATCCTTATGTATTTAGTCTTTTAACGGGCTAAAAGCGATTGTCCCGCTTCTTCCTATAGTGCTTATAGCAGCTGCTAGCAATATACTAGAACTATAGTACTTAATAGTATATAAAATAGAGAGAGTATATTTGAGCGGTATCTCTAGTTACTAGCTAGTAGGCTTTTACTAATATTAGGACGCCGTATTAAATACGTATATTTCTTCCCTTAATAATAAAGGTTCGTTTTTTCCAAAAGTTGTTTTATTTTTTACTTTCCTTACTCTTCCGTTAGTAATTTTCTAAGGGTTCCGTCTAGTGGCCGGTGGCTGCGTTGTTTAGGGTTCTATATAGGTACGGATCGACAAGATTATAAGTATCGTCGCTATTAGTACTAGCTTTAAACTGGAGCGCTATAGGTAACGAAATACTTATAACGTACGCGAGCGTAAGGAGCTCGCGGTCTATAGCGGCGATGCTACTAACTTTTTCCTATATTGGCGCTCGATACGTAAGTTCTAAGATAGTAAGTAGCTAGCTTAAGGGTTCTTACTAAGGGTCTTCTTAATTTAGTCCCTCTAACTCGTACTACTTACTCTCGGGGTTACCGTCGGCCTAATCGCCGTCCCTATCGATAGTATCTTCCAAGTCGTCTTAACTATAGCCGATACTAACGATTTCAACCATTCGTTTTCCTTCTACTACGGCTACTTCGGATTTCTTCCACTTCAACTGCTTAGGTATACGGTAATCGCGCTTTATATATCCCTTCTTACTACAATTGAAATATTAAACTTGTAATATATTATAACGTCCTTTATTAAGTTAGACGGCGCTAATATCTATAGGGTCTCCTCTATCGTCCTATATATTATTACGTCCCTAGCTACGCTTCTATTTAGTATTAGCCTAGCGTAGGGCCTATTAATGTCGTAACGGCGGGTTCCGTCGTTCCTAACTTCGTTACTAAAGACGGTCGTCGATACGAATAGTACGCGCTATATAATCGTCGAAGCTAGTAGGGCGATCTTCTTTATATAATTCGTCCTTAACGGAGTTCTTTAATCTTTAATAGAATATTTATATAAGACTTTCGTTATTAAACTTGCTCTTAACGGCATACTATTTGAAGGAAGTGGCGTAAGCTAACGTAGACGTAATCTAACGTAAATAGAGGAATTTTTCCTAAGCCTTTAAGTCCTTATTATATTCTCCGAATATTCTAATTAGGGCGTTTACAAAGTTCTAGAGGTTCGTTATAAGGAGCCTAGTACTATCCTTAGTTTAGTCTCTATAATTATACTAGTCTTAAAGAATAGGCTCGTACTAAGTGAGTACTCTATCTTTAAGTCGAGTCCTAGTGAAAATAACCTTATTAATTTCCGTAGGGAAGCTCTCCGGGTAGTAATCGAGGTAGGTACGGACTTATAGAAGGAATTCCTACAATCTATCTTACTATCCTCCAAACTTATCGGGAGCTTCGATCTTAACATTCTTCTTCGGGAGTATAAGTCTCGCAACTAGGGGGTCCGCCAGCTTATCGTCTTCGGGGTCGTCGTTGTCGGGTCCGGCTTAAGCCTTAAGTTATTCTTTAAGTTGTAAGATCCGGTTCTATAGTTCCCGGAGGAGGGCGGTAGGGTCGACGTTCGCAGCGTTACCTTCCATAGTAGTCGGTTCGGTGCGAGAAGATATAATAAAGCGAAGAGGTACCTTTAGTTACTATCCGAAATAGGCCAAAGGGAGTAGTTAACGTGTAACGAACGGTAGTCTAATCTACCTAAGTAGGATAACTAAAGGTAAAATACTATTAAAGTCGTTCGATAAAGCTAAAAGGTTTATAACAAGTATATAAGCGTAATATTAGTCTCGGTAATAATAATTAATTAACTACTATCGAACTATTTGACAATCTAAGTTCTCCAACAGTCCCTTTATACCTTAAGCCTATACTTAGCTTCTTAGTTATTAAGCGTCTGCTCACGATGGTATCTTGCTTACTATAAGCGTTGCTTACTATAAGTACTACTCACCGTAAGCGTTGCTTATTGTAAATACTACTCACCGTAAGCGCCTCTTCTTATAAGCGCCCTTCGGGTACTGCCCTACCCCCGCCCTAGTCTTAGGTTACACTATCTTATCGTAAGCGGGGCTATTATATCCTAATAGCCTAGTTAGCCCGCGTAGTTACTTTAAGTTCGTAACATAATAGCTCGTTTCTTCTAAAAGTTATTCTATTTTTTACTTTTTTTACTCTTCCGTTAATAATCTTCTAAGGGTTCCATTTAATAGCTAGTAGCTACGTTGTTTAAGGGTTTATATAAGTACGGGTCGATAAGATTATAAGTATTATTACTATTAGTACTAACTTTAGACGGGGGCGCTATAAGTAACAAAGTGTTTATAACGTAAGCGAGTATAAGAAGCTTATAGTCTATAATAGTAATACTATTAATTTCTTCTTATATTAGCGCTTGGTACGTCGGTTCCGGAGTAGTAGGTAGCTAGTTCGAAGGTTCCTATTAAGGGTCTTCTTAATTTAATCCTTTTAATTCGTACTACTTATTTTCGGAGTTACCGTCTTTCTAGTTACCGTCCCTATTAATAGTATCTTCTAAATTGTTTTAATTGTAGTCGATACTAGCGATCTTAACTACTCGTACTCCTTTTACTACGGCTGCTTCGGATTTCTTCTACTTTAATTACTTAAGCGTATAATAATCTCGCTTTATATATCCCTTTTTATCGTAGTTAAAATACTTAATATATTATATATTATAGCGTCCTTTGTTAAATTAAATAGCGCTAATATTTATAGGGTCTCCTTTATCGTCTTATAAGTCGCCTCGTCCCTAATTACGTTTTTATTTAATATTAGCCTAGCGCGGGGCTTATTAATGCCGCAACGGTAGATTCCGTCGTTCTTAGCTTCGTTATTAAAGACGGTCGTCGATACGGATAGTACGCGCTATATAGTCGTCGAAGCTAGCGGGGCGATCTTCTTTATACAATTCGTCTTTAATAGAATTCTTTAAACTTTAATAGAATATTTATATAAGGCTTTTATTATTAAATTTGCTCTTAATAATATATTATTTAAAGGAAGTAGCGTAAGTTAAAGTAGACGTAGTCTAGCGAAGATAGAGAAGTTTCTCCTAAGCTTTTAAATCTTCGTTATATTCTATAAATACTTTAATTAAGGCGTTTATAAAGTTTTAGAGGTTCGTTATAAGGAGCTTAGTACTATCCTTAACTTAATTTCCGTAGCTATATTAGTTTTAAAAAACGGGCTCGTATTAAGTAAGTACTTTATCTTTAAAGCGAGTCCCGGTAAAGATAATTTTATTAGTTTCTATAAGGAAGCTCTCCGGGTAGTAATTAAGGTAGGTACGGACTTATAGAAGGAACTCTTACAACCTATTTTATTATCTTCCAAACTTATTAGGAGTTTCGATTTTAATATTCTTCTTCGGAAGTATAAGTTTCGCTACCGGGGGGTCCGCTAGTTTGTTATCCTCCGGGTCCTCGTTATCGGGTCCGGCTTAAGCCTTAAGCTATTCCTTAAGTTATAAAATTTAATTCTATAATTCTTAAAGGAGGCGGGTAGTAGGGTCGACGTACGCGGCGTTACTTTCTATAGTAGTTAGTTCGGTACGAGAAAATATAGTAAAGCGAAGAGGTGCTTTTAGTTACTATCCGAAATAGGCTAAAGGGAGTAGTTAATATATAACGAATAAGTAGTTTAATTTACTTAAGTAAAATAATTAAAGGTAAAAACTATTAGTATTATTTAGTAAAGTTAAAAGGTTTATAATAAGTATATTCGTAATACTAGTTTCGGTAATAATAATTAATTAACTATTGTCGAACTATTTAATAATTTAAGTTCTCTAGTAGTCCTTTTATACCTAAATGCTTTAATCCGTTTTATTATTTTTAAATGTTTTACTCGCTCGTAGTCGTAGCTTACTATAAGCCCTAGCTTACTATAAGCTTTAAATTACTAGTAAGTACCGGCTTATTAACGTACTAGCTTACTAGTAAGCTTGTATATCCTATAAGTATACTCGCGCGCCCTTCCGGTCTAATTCTATCTTTTAACGGTTATATTGTCCTTTTTAAGCGGGGCTATCGGGTCCCGGTAGCTTAAGCGGCCCTTATGTCGCTTAAGTTCGTAATAATTTTCCGCTCTTATTTTAACCCTATTCGTAAGGCTACCCTACCCTAAAGTAATAGCCGCGTCTTTTTTTAATTAAATAAGAATTTTCTTTTTACTAATAATAACGCCTTCGCTATCCGTAAGGAGGTTTAATTTCTTTTCCGCTTCGCTCTTATTAATATTTCCGGCTACTATAAAGTCCCCTCCGGCTTTACCCTCGTACTTAAAGATAACGTTGTCCGTTAAACCCTCTTAGCCTATAAAGATAAGATTAGTGCCTATTTTAATTACGTTTAAGTCGAAGTACTTAAAAAATAAGTTACTTACGCCGTTTAAAATATACTTATAACGATGCGGATTAGTATCGTACCTATTAATACTACAACTATTATTAAGGACGAAGTCCTCGTTTAAACTAGCTAAGAGCTTATTACCCTCCGTTCCTCCTAATATTATTATCCTAGCGAGGCTTATATAATTTAGCTTATTTCCTATAATAGGCCTATTTCTCCCTTCCGCCTTTTTAATATTAATAATATTAGCTACTTCCTTTAGAAACGCCGCTCGCTAGACTAGTATATAGAATACTTTAAGTAGTATAATTATAGAAGGTACGTTCGCGCTACTAAATGCTTATAATACGAATATATTACCTATAGTAAATGTAATTATTATATTTAATACGCTAATTACCGTAGCTCCTCTAAGTCTACTTACGTTAAATACTTTATACGCTTAAAACGTTAAGGAGATACTATTATCCGCCCAACCCTTTAATAATAAAAGAATATTCGTTATAACGGCGGTAATTTTTTCTCTAAAGTATATAACTACCCCGCTCCTCCTAATAGCTAGGAAGATATTATTACGTCTTCGAATAAGTTGCTTAATTATAGCTCCGCCCCCTCCGGCTTAAAGAACTCTAATAGTACTACTTAAACTTAGCCCTCTACCGACGAGGCTATAATAGAAGCTTAGCTTAGCAAGTACTTATTTTCAAATTCTATTATCCGCTACTCTAACCATTATAAAACGCCTTCTTAGAAGGCCGCTAGCCTATAAACGGTTACTAACTAACCCTCCTTCGTAACGGCCTAAGTAATTTAAATAATTCTAAATTATATATCTTTTAAGCTAACGTAGCGCGAGTATAAAATATATATAAGATTGCCTTTTAAACTACTAGTAAGGTTAGAGCGAATATAATTATAATTTAGGAACCGCGCGCGTAGTTTTACGATAGCCGGTTTAGTATCCCCGGACACCTTTTTTACGCCTTCTATACCCTTATTCGTACGTAAATAGAGGAAGTAGCTACCTACCTACGCGTAGCTACCTACGTTCGTAAGGATATAGTAGCCGGGGAATTTATTCTTAAGTTTATAAAAGACTTTTTATAAATAAAGACGTAAGGAATTACCTTCGTTAATATCTACCAACGATCCAACGATATTTCTACTCTTAAAACTCTTTAAAATTAGTAACTAATAATAAAGATACTCCTCGCCGGCGACTTTAATACTAAATACTATACTTAGCAACCTAGCGTAGAAATATTAAAATACGCTACGCGTATTATTAACTATATTATAAAGTATAACTTCAAATTATTAACGGTACCCGGCATTCTTACTTATAATCGTAGTAATACTATCGACTTTACCTTTTCGAATATTCTCCTTTATATAATAAGGGTCGCTCCGGAATTAAATTACAGTTTTAATTACTAAGTTTATATTACGAACATTCCTACCTAGCTAATAAAGCCTCCCCGCCGTCGGCTAGTCCTTCGGGAAAACTTAAAGGCTATTAAGTTTTATATTAAAAATGTTTCCTTTCTTATAGGATTGGTACTACTCCTCCCTATTAGCGAGAACTCCCTGGAAAAGTTTAACGAGCTCGTTAAAGCCCTTTATAACGTCCTTATAGAAGCTTTCTAAATTACTTATAGGCCTTCGAGACCCGAAAAGAACGTAAAGTAGTAGAATAAAATATGTACGTAGGTATTTAAAATATTTTACAATTACTAATATAATAACTCGAACCCTATTTTCCGACGAGTAAAAGTACTTTGGTAGGAATTTAAAAAGGTAGTTAGGGAAGTAAAATAGTAATTTTTTAACAATCTTATTAGTAAGGTATACGATAATAAGGCTATTTATCGGATTATAGTATAGTATAAGCCCCGCGACCGTATAAAAACCCCCCTGCTTATTATAAATAGGCGGGCTATTATAAGCTTAGAAGCTAAGGTAAAAGCCCTCCGTACGGCTCTATTAAAAAGGAATAATAAAGACGAGGACTTTAAAACCGGCTAGGTACTTATAATATTACGTCGTCGTCTACCTTAGTCTCTAGTTGTTTACGTTAATAAAGTTTATAAGACCCTTTATAGTACTAATAATACGTTCCTAGGCGCTAATAGTATTATAGTCCGTATATTAAAAGCGTTTTAGGAATTTATTAAAGATTCTATTTAGTAACTCTATTAGGGCTACGTCGCTACTAGCTACTACCTTTAAATCTTTCGATAAGCGGAGGTAGTTATAATATTAAAATTAGAAAAAAATTAAGTAACGGCTAAAGGATAGCGACTAATCTCGCTCTTATCCTATTTTAAAAAAGGTATTAAGCGCTTAATTAACAAACAAATCGCTTGGACGGCTATTTCTAATAGGGTATTGTTACGAACTTAAGCGATATAAGGGCTGCTTAAGCTATTGGGACCTAATAGCCCCGCTTAAAAAGAATAGTATAACCGTTAGGAAATAGGATTAAACCGGAAGGGCGCGCGAATATACTTATAGGATGTACGGGCTTACTAGTAAGCTAGTACGTTAGTAAGCCGGTACTTACTAGCGATTTAAGGCTTATAGTAAGCTAGGGCTTATAGTAAGCTACGACTACGAGTAAGTAAAACACTTAAGAATAATAGAACGGATTAGAATATTTAAGTATAAAGGGACTACTAGACAACTTAGATTGTTAGATAGTTCGATAGTAGTTAATTAATTATTATTACCGAGACTAATATTACGAGTATATTTATTATAAACCTTTTAATTTTACTAAATAGTATTAATAGTCTTTACTTTTAATTATCCTACTTAGGCAAATTAGACTACTTATTCGTTATATATTAACTATTCCCTTTAGCCTATTTTGGATAGTAATTAAAGGTACTTCTTCGCTTCGCTTTATTTTTTCGTACCGAACCGACTACTATAGAAGGTAACGTTATATACGTCGACCCTACTACCCGCTTCCTTTAGGAACTATAGAACCGAATCTTATAACTTAAGGAGTAGTTTAAAGTTTAAGCCGGACTCGATAACGAGGACCCGGAGGACGATAAACCGGCGGACCCCTTAGCAACGAAACTTATACTCTCGAAGAAGAATATTAAGATCGAAGCTCCTAATAAGTTCGGAGGATAATAGGATAAATTATAAGGGTTCTTTCTATAAGTCCGTACCTACCTCGATTATTACCCGGAGAGCTTTCCTACGGAGACTAATAAAATTATCTTTATTAAAACTCGCTTTAAAAATAAAGTACTCCCTTAGTACGAGCCTGTTCTTTAGGACTAGTATAGCCGTAAAAACCAAACTAAGGATAATATTAGGCTCCTTATAACGAACTTCTAAAACTTTATAAACGCCCTAATTAAAGTATTCGGAGAATATAATAAGGACTTAAGGGCTTAAGAGAAACTTTTTTATCTTCGTTAAATTACGTTTACTTTAGCTTACGCTACTTCCTTTAAATAGTATACTATTAAGAGTAAGTTTAATAATAAAAGCCTTATATAAATGTTTTATTAAGGCTTGAAGAATTCTATTAAGAACGAATTGTATAAAGAAGATCGCCCCGCTAGCTTCGACGACTATATAGCGCGTGCTATCCGTATCGACGACCGTCTTTAGTAACGAAGCTAGGAACGACGGAACCTACCGTTGCGGTATTAACAAGCCCCGCGCTAGGCTAATATTAAATAGAAGCGTAGTTAGGGACGAGGCGACTTATAGGACGATAAAAAAGACCCTATAAACATTAGCGCTATTTAGCTTAATAAAGGACGTTGTAATATATTATAAATTAAATATTTTAATTATAGTAAAAAGGGATATATAAAGCGAGATTACTATACGCCTAAGTAATTAAAGTAAAAGAAATCCGAAGTAGTTGTAGTAAAAGGAATACGAGTAGTTGAGATCGTTAATATCGACTATAGTTAAAACAACTTAAAGGATACTATCGATAGGGACGGTAATTAGGAAGACGGTAACTTTAAAAATAAATAGTACGAATTAAAAGGACTAAATTAAAAAGACCCTTAATAGGAACCCTCGAGCTAGCTACCTACTACCTTAGAACCAACGTACCGAGCGCTAATATAGGAAGAAGTTAATAGTATTACTACTATAAATTATAAGCTTTTTATACTCGCCTACGTTATAAGTACTTCGTTGCCTATAGCGCTCCCGTTTAAAGCTAGTACTAATAGCGACGACACTTATAATCTTATTAACCCGTACTTATATAAACCCTTAAATAACGTAGTTACTAGCTATTAGACGGAACCTTTAGAAGATTATTAACGGAAGAATAAGGAAAGTAAGAAATAGAATAACTTTTGGAAGAAACGAGCTATTATTATCGAGGGAAAGAATATACGGGTTTAATATAATACTCCTATATTAGTAAAAGCTTATTAACTAGTAGTTGGAGACACTACTTAAATGTACCCTCTCTATTTTATATATTATTAAATACTATAGTTTTAATATATTATTAGTAGCTACTACAAATACTATAGAAAGAAGCGAGATAATCGTTTCTAACTTATTAGAAAACTAAATACGTAGGGACAACCTAAACTAATTACCCGGATGTTTAATCGAGGCTAGTTGGAGGATACGCTTATTATCGACGAATAGTTCGCATTCGAATTAAAACTATTCGGAAAATAAGAAGAATAATTATCCCTTAGAAGGCTCGCCGCCCGGCTATATAATATATATATTTATATATAATAGGGAAATACTAATCCCTATTAAAGATACTATCCGACTTCGGACTGCCTTATTTATATAAGGCCGAAGGTAAAGGCTTACAAAGCCGCGGGTAAATACTACTATAAATAATTAGAAGTATCTAATAGTATAAAAAACGAAAGAGCTACTTATTTAGCGTAGTTATAGGAATATAACTTGTTAGATAAGTAAGAACTTAAATAGGAGGACGCTCTTAATAACAACTATAGTTAGGAATTAGGAAACGGCTTAGGGCCTTTAAGGAGGCCTATTGAAAATTAAATCCCTAGACGAAACGGATTATCCGCCGAAGTAACCGATAGAAAAATAAAGTTTAGGACCCCGTAGCAATTACGGAGGTCGTAGCTACGGAAGAAGGGAAGGATAATTAATAATTTAAAGTCGTAGGCTACTAGAAGAATTACTAAGCCTTCGCGTTAGTAAATTCTAAAGCTTAATTAAATCTTATTATATTAAAATTTATTAACTAACTAAAAATTCCTTAGAAGTATAAAAAGGCTCCTTTCGTAGTAAAAGGACCCTTTAAAACTTAAATTATAAAGAGGGAAACAATACTACTCCCTATTATAATAGAAGGAAAGATAGTTGGAATTAGCTTCGACATTGTTAATATAGGGCTAATAAAAAATATAATCCTAGGGCACCTATAGTATATAGCATACGACCTAGATATTAATTAGAAGGATAGTAGCCGCCTACGTCCTAGGACGTACCTAACTACTAATAAGAAACTCGGAGTACGGAAGGAAGTAAGCTACGAAGGTACTATTCCTACGGCCTTACTATAAGTAATATAAGAAGTTATAATTTGTATTATTAATAAGAATAGTAAAGTTATAGAAAAAGGGTTAGTAACGTTAGTAGAAGTGTTATTAATTAGTATATAATATAAGTTCAACTATTATTAGAATTAATAAGCGGAGAAGCCGAAGATAATAATTTTAATAGAGTATTAAGGATACCCGGCTTTCGTTAGCAAGCATCTTAAAAGACTACTACCACGAGGACCGTAGGACTATAAAATTAAGCTTAAAGAAGGAGTTAAGCTTAAGTTCTTTAAAGTGTACTATATTAACGAGAGGGAAAACGAGGAATTACGGAAGTATTTAGACAAAAACTTAAAGAGAGGACACATTCGGGAATCCACATCGCTAATAGAGTACCTTATCCTCTTCGTACTAAAGAAGGACGGAAAGCTACGCCTTTATATTAATTATAAGCAATTGAATTAAGAGACTATAAGAAACAATTATCCCCTACCTTTAATTTTACACATCCGAAGTTAATTAGGAGGAGCACGATACTTTACGCGCCTTAACCTACCTATTACCTACGCTTATATTTGGATTAAGGAAGGTAATAAATAGAAGATAATATTTCGTACACCCTACGGATATTACAAGTACCTCGTTATACCCTTCGGGTTGATTAATATATGTAACGAACGGTAGTCTAATCTGCCTAAGTAGGATAACTAAAGGTAAAACACTATTAGAGTCGTTTAGTAAAGCTAAAAGGTTTATAATAAGTATATAAGCGTGATACTAGTTTTAGTAATAATAATTAATTGACTACTGTCGAACTATTTAACAATTTAAGTTCTCTAGTAGTCTCTTTATACTTAAACGTCCTCTTTAATTCCTCTTGTTCCAAGTATCCTTCTATAGTAATAGCTCACTCGTAGTAGTAGCTTACTATAAGCCCCGGCTTACTTAAGCCCCGGCTTATTATAATCCTTAGTTTACCCGAGCCTTAGCTTATTGTGAGCCTGTGCATTAGTAAGCTTGTGTATAAGTCCGCGCCTTTTTGACTTCTAAGGGTTATATTAAGCTACCTAGGTAGGGCTGTCGGGTCCCGATAGCTTGGGCAGCCCCTATGTCGCTTAAGTTCGTAATAATATACTTATAATATTTTAATCCGTTATTAATTATACGATTCGACACTACCTCGATAAGATAGCTATTTACTACCTAAATAATATTCTTATTTACTCTAAAACTCTCGAAGAATATAAAAAATATATAAAGGAAGTATTAGACGCACTATACAAATATAAACTCTCGGTTAATATAGAAAAGAGTAAATTCTATATAAGGGAGACCGTATTTCTTAAGTACTTAATCTCCTAGAACGAGGTTAGGATAGAACTAAGTAAGGTGGAAGTAGTACGAAATTAGCCTACGCCTAAAGACGCGATTGAAGTTCGAGGATTCTTAGGATTTACTAACTTTTATTATATATTTATACGAGATTATAGGAAAATAACTAGGCTATTATACGAATTTACTAAAAAAGGAATTGTATTTATATAGGAAAAGTTAAAAGAAGAAGCTTTTAAGACTATTTATAACGCAATTATAGTAGATTTAGTACTAAAACTTCCCGACCTAAATAAACTATTTAAAGTCGAAACCGACGCGTTAAACTACGTAATCGGAGGATAGTTAGAATAACGCGATAAGTAAGGGAAATTATATCTTATAGCTTTCTTTTCGAAAAAGCTAGAAAGACCCTAGCGTAATTATCTTATTTACAATAAGGAACTTCTCGCTATTATTAAAGCATTTTAAAAATAAAAGCTATACTTTAATAGTACTACGTATAAAGTATAAGTCTATACTAACTATAATAACCTTTAATACTTTACGACTACGAAGGTACTTAATAGCCGCTAGACTTAATAGGTTGAATTCTTATCGGAATTCAACTTTAAAATTAATTATAAGAAGGGGTCGGAAAATACTCGGGCCGACGCTTTAAGCCGGCGGGCAAACTATATAAAAGATACTATAGAAGTATTAACACTCTTATTCTAGGAATAACTAAATAGATTATTCGTATACCCTCTATAAGAATAGGTAGAGTATTACGCTATTTATAGGGTTAAAAACTAGGCCCTAAGATATTAAGCTACTATCGCTACCTTAGAAGATAGATAATAATAAGAAGATAATAAAGAAGAAGGAATTACGTTTTAGAACGACCGGCTATAGTATTAAAATAGGGCCTACGTATAGTTAGAGTAACGGGAGGATTTTATTAAAGAAGTCTATATTTTAAAAATAGGAGGATATATAGGTATTACGAAAACTATAGCACGGATATAATAATACTACAACTTCCTAAAAATAAAGGCCGAAGTAGCTCGAACATTATAAGCTTACGAACGCTATAGTAAGATTAAAGTTATTAAATATAAGCTATATAGATTCTTCGAACTATTAATAGTCGTAAAAAGGCTATAGAGCTCGGTAACTATAGACTTTATTACTAAGTTACTCCTATTTACAAATACTACTATAGGAGTTATATATAATAATATTCTAATAGTAGTAGATAGGTTAATTAAGTAGAGCTACTTCTTACCCTATAAGGAAGTATAGTTAGCGGAATAATTTATAAATATAATTTATTAGAATATTACTTCGGTATATAGTTGGCCGAAGGAGTAGATTACGGATAGGGATACTAAGTTCGTATTTAAGTTTTAGCAAGCATTAATAATTAAACTTAGTACTAAAAATAAATTGTTAACCGTATATTATCCGTAGATAAATAAACAAATAGAAAGGATTAATTAAATTATAGAATAATACTTAAGGAATTATATTAACTTCGAATAGAGCGATTGGGTAGATTTACTACCTATAGCGTAATTGGTATATAATACTTCTTTTATAGAAACTACGAAGGTTACGCCTTTTTTCGCTAATTATAAATACGAGATAGAATTTTTGGAAGGACTTAACTCCAACGTACCTTAAGTAGTAGTTAAAGCTTAAAAGCTATATATATTGTACGAAAAGCTCAAATTGGAGCTGGAATTCGTATAATAACGAATAGGTAGGTACTATAATTAGAAAAGGCTCGAGGGACTTCGCTTTAAGGAGGGGGATAAAGTGTTTTTATTTATTAGAAACTTAAGTACAAAACGACCTAGTAAGAAACTCGACGACCGACGGGTAGGACCCTTTAAAATTAAAAAGAAAATCTCTAACGTAGTATATTAATTAAATATTCCTAACGTTATAAAACTAAGATTATATTTATTCTATATCTCGTTATTAAAATTAGTACTTAAAAATGTACGAGTTAATATACGAATTAGTATTAAAGATAAAAAAGAAAAATAAGATATAGAGTAAATTTTAAATTTAAAAATAGAAAACGGGGAATTAGAATACCTTATTAAATAGGAAGGATTTAATCTTAAGGATAATATTTAAGAACCTGTTAGGAATTTAAATTATCCTAAGAAGATAGAAGAATTCCACCGGAGGAACCCGAATCGGCTAAGGGCGGAGGACTACCTAGTTAGAAAGTAAGGTAGGCCGTAGGGTTTAAGGACGTTTAATTTATAAGCTTAAGGATCGAGGAGGTAGCCGCTATAGTAAGCTATTTATTATTAGGCAAAGGCTTAGGTTTACCCTCGGTAGCCCTATCTTCCTCGTCCTAAGCTTCTAATTCGGCTATAGCGACCCGAGATACGTCGTTAGCCTTCGCCGCTAATTCTTTCTATCGACGCTTTACTTTAAATAAGCGAAGGACGCTATCGTATACTATCTTTAAGAGCGCCTCCTACTCCTACTTTAATTTTTTATTCTCCGCGACCATTTACACTACTATATAATTAATAATAAGGCCGTTAAGTAATAGCGAACAACTTATACTCCGAATTATAATTAACTTCCTTATAAGAACGAGCGCTATAAATATATTCGTTGCACTTCAGGTGCCCCGGAAGCTTCTTATAAGTAAGTTTTTAATTGGAATAACGTTAATAAAATATAATTATAGAACTAAAAGATTCGATATAAGCTAGTAAATTCTACCGCCGGTTAGACGACGTAAAAGAGCGTTTAGAAATATAATTAAATATAACAGCGGGTAATAAGAGGGAGAAAAACTTACTATAATTAAAATAGGTAATAGGAATAATATTAAAAATAAAATAGGTCGAGAGTATTAAAAGAACTAATAGAGCCGTCGAGGACGTCGGCTAAGGAGGAGAAATATTATATTATAAACTTAAGTAATATAAGGGCCGCCTAAGCTATTAGGACCCGACAGCCCCGTTTAGAAAGGATAGTATAACCGTTAGAGGATAAGATTAAATTAGAAGAGCGCGCGAGTATACTTATAGGATGTATAAGCTTACTAGTAAGTTAGTACGTTAGTAAGCTAGTACTTACTAGCGATTTAAAGTTTATAGTAAGCTAAGGCTTACGGTAAATTACGATTACGAGTGAGTAAAATACTTAGGAATAGTAGAACGGATTAGAGTATTTAAGTATAAAAGGACTATTAAAGAATTTAAATTATTAAATAGTTCAATAGTAGTTAATTAATTATTATTACCGAAACTAATATTACGAGTATATTTATTATAAACCTTTTAACTTTATTAAATAGCACTAATAGTCTTTACCTTTAGCTATCCTACTTAGGTAGATTAGACTACTTATTCGTTATAAGTATTAAATCCCTAATAAGTAGGGGCCCTCCTTAAGCGTTCGGCCGTTAATATTATAGGAGCCTTAATATATAATATTGAAAATACACTCGATAGAAGGCTTATAATAGTATTAATAACTACGGATATTAAAAGAGCTTTTAATATTATATTAGTAAAGAGATTAGTTTTACGCCTATAGGAATAGGGATAGTTAGATTATATAGTTTATTAAGTCGAATCTTTTATAACGGATTAAATAGCTTACGTTCGTTACTTAGGAGTAACTACCCCTATACGCCGCCTTAAATGTAAGCTCCTTTAGGGTTCTCTTACTTTGCTAATTATTTACTTACTTTATATAAAACTAATATATTACTTAGAAGAAAGCGAAGCACAGCACTTTAAATACGCCGACGACTATATAATCCTTATTACTAGTTCTTTTAATAAGGAAGTTACTAAAAAAGCTTAATAGGAGTTGGACGCTATAGTCCGATAGGGAGTAAATAACGTTGTCGACTTTTTCTTAAATAAGATAAAGATTTAATTATTTATTAGAGGAAGACTAACTACTCCCTTCCTAACTATTATATATAGCGAAGCTATAATTGCTATATAGTTAATAATATACTAACTAAGGATTTAATTCTATAGTAAATTAAATTGGAAGTACTATATTAAATACAAACTCGCTTTAGTTAAATAAGTAGTTTAATATATTCGTAGCCTTAATAAGATCTACTATAGTACCCTTCTAAGTTTTATAGTAAAAGTTATAAAGGTAATTATTTTATTAAAAGCTCTTTTTAGTTCCGAAATTTAGTAGCTAGGCTATAAAAAGTATACCCTATATTATAAGTAAAAGGAATTTCTACTTGTTAATAATAGCTTAGCGGACTACGTCCGTAAAGTCCAAATTGTAATTAATATCGCTATCCGCGCTAGTTTGCCGGTGTAGAAAACGACCCGCCGTACTATCCTCTACCGCGAGGCTAGCCTTCCCCCGGCCCCCCTTCTTTTAGAGGTAGCCTGCCGGCGACACGCCGTCCGCCTTCTCGCCTTAAACCCCGCCTACCTACTTGTCTTACGCCTTATAGAAGTGCGAGTAACGCTATATAGCTTGCCCCGCCGCCCTATAATATTATAAACGGCCGCCTAGCTTGCCTTACCCTTTTCGCGGCTAAGTCTATAGCCGCTAATATATAATAGGGACACTTATAAAAACCTAACGCCTACGTTTAAAAATAAGGCGGTTATAGAATTCAAAGAGTAGCTTCTCTAGCTAGATCCTACGAAAGTCGTCGTTTATATTAATAGTTTTATAATTACTAAACAAATAGACCTTCTAATACACGCGGAGGACCCGAATATTAAGGAAGAACGGCCGAACGGAGAGTATATAAGCTTTAGCTACGTAATCTTCTAAGGATAGGCAGAGCTTGGCCGCGGCTATAGTTAGTTAAAATACGTAGAAGTCTTTAATATAGAGGCAAAGGGAGCGAGATATAGTTTTAGGGCTACGGTAGCGCTTTTCCCGGAGGCACACGCCCGCCCGCGTATTATAGTATGCTTTAATAATACGTTGGTCATTAGGGGCCTTCGCGGCACTCCAGCGATTTCGTCGCAAGCAGCCTTCTTCGACTTTAGAAATATCCGGAAATCTTACGGCCTAGACTTAGTAGACGTACGCTGGGCCCCCGGCTACAAAGGTATTATAGGTAACGAAATCGCTAACGAGCTTACTAAAGCGGGCGCCGAGGGGGGAGAGGTAGTCAACGGAGGTCTAGCTACCCTTATACATTTAAAGCGGCTAGCTAAAAGAGAAACACGTACGGACTTTAGGATACAGTAGGTAGAGAATAGGCTAGAATTATATATCGGCTATAGGCTAGGAGTCTTTATTAAACCTAATAAAGAGTTGGAGCTAGATAGGCGCTCCTTGTACTATCTTCTAGCGGCTAGATTAAGCCATAGGGATTTTAAGGACTACTACGAGCGCTTCGAGCACGAAGACGCCTTGCTCATATACTTCTATGGAAGCTAGAAGAACCCCTTCTACCTCTTCTTTTGTAGGAAGGCGTACGCGGTCTCCCCGGTTATAGGCGAGGCGGCTACGCGGAAGAATCTCTCCCTTGCTATTAGTATTTACTAGCAACAATTTATTGTTAGAATACAAGTCTCCCACTTCTTTTCGTGGACTTGTACAAAGAAGGCTTGGCGCCAGACACTCTGGCAAAAGCATATTGACGATAGAGGCACCGTTGACGACTTCACCGGGTTCCTACGGGACGAAGGGATAGAAGTTGGCCAAGGCCACGAGATCGAGAGGGTTACGGTGGATTTGGACAGGCTGGTCCATCGTGTTAGACGGCGGGAGGAAGCCATGCGGAACGACAGCGAGGGAGAGAGCGGTGAGGAGTAGAGCGGTTCCTACGGGACGAAGGGATAGAAGTTGGCCAAGGCCACGAGATCGAGAGGGTTACGGTGGATTTGGACAGGCTGGTCCATCGTGTTAGACGGCGGGAGGAAGCCATGCGGAACGACAGCGAGGGAGAGAGCGGTGAGGAGTAGAGTGTTTTTGATTTTTCCCTTTTTTTCTTTGTCTTTTATGTTTTTACGAATTTCGCCACATCGCTAGCTCGTACACTGGGCGGCTGATAGAGGTGCTGGGCCGCGTTTACGCTATGGGCAGCACGTGAGATACAATGGCTATAGGCCTCGGTTTGCCCTCGGATTACTGGTTTAGTGGAGGGAATAGGGACACTGGGCGCCACAGAGCGTATCAGCGCATTGCCCTTATCTCTGTACACTAGATACACCGCTGTGGCACGTCTCATGCCCTGCGGGAGGCGGAAGTAGACGTTAAAAGTGTTTGCCCTCGGATTACTGGTTTAGTGGAGGGAATAGGGACACTGGGCGCCACAGAGCGTATCAGCGCATTGCCCTTATCTCTGTACACTAGATACACCGCTGTGGCACGTCTCATGCCCTGCGGGAGGCGGAAGTAGACGTTAAAAATAACAACAACAACAACAACAACAACAACAAGGTTACACTGCCCAGCCTTGGTTGGCCCGTGTCCTTCGCTTAAAGTTCGTCACATAATTGAATGACGATTCGATTTCTAACGATGAACCTAGTTGTAAATGTTAGCAAACTTAATTATTAGTTCTTGCAGGGAGAGGCTACCTTTGGCAAGCTGTAAAGATGCTATATTCTTTATGACAAAGAGAGATTTCGCGTGGGATGAGCTTAAGGCTGCTGAAAAACCAGACAGCGCCCGCTGATACATCACTTCAGCCTCCTATAGCCGGCCCTGAGTCTCATAGAGGTAGCTCAAGCTGTGAACTGTATCGAGAGTCGACGAATGATCCAGTCCGAGCGCCTTCTCGTAGCCTTCTAGCGCTCGCTGATACATCGTTTCAGCCTCCTTCAGCCGGCCTTGATCCGAGTAGAGGTTGCCCAAGTTGTGAACTGTATCAAGAGTCGACATATGATCCGATTCGAGCGCCTTCTCCTTGCCTTCTAGTGCTCGCTTATACATCGTTTCAGCCTCCTGTAGCCGGCCCTGATCCGAGTAGAGAAGGCCCAAGTTATTAACTGTACTGAGAGTCGACGTATGATCCGGTCCGAGCGCCTTCTCCTTGCCTTCTAGCGCTCGCTGATACATTGTTTCAGCCTCCTTTAGCCGGCCCTGATCCGAGTAGAGGTTGCCCAAGCTATGTGTTGCATGACCGATGGTAATGTCTTCAATGTTGCACTCTCCTCCTTCTAATTCTCCCATCCACCATAAGCACCTCTCCGCATGAGGGAGAAGCCGTCGCTGGAGTACCCAATAATTCTTAGTCGGATGGTCGGGCACCGAAAATCCTATCAACATTACCGCTAGCCGTAGAAACACTCTCTTCCCAGCGTCATCTTGTATATACGATATCCATCTATGCACTACCGGATGCATGCTATAGCTGCTTTGCTCGGACTCTCGGGCCTCGATCATAGAGTAGCGGAGCAGCAGTGTCGCTATGTTGAAAAACTTACCCTCGTTAAATGCTATATCGCGGAGCCATCTGGGCCACTGCTCCTGGTCATTTCTGGCCACTTGCAGTAGACTGTGCCACATCTCTCTATTGTCGAGAAAAGCCCAAAGCTGTAGCAGATTCCCAGCGTTCTTGTCCCTCGTCTTGATCGCGTTGAACGATATCGTCCACGTCGTCCACACGCTGCGATTATCGTAGTCTAGCAGGCTGGAGTCCGTATTCTGGAAGAGTTCAACCCACTGCTGCTCATATAGGTGAATATACCATGGGGATAGTTCCTTCCATTATTTCATTATTACTTGACCAAACTTTTGCCAATGGACCGTAAAGGCACTTTTTCCTTCTCTTAAACAAGAGCATCTCTATTAAACAGCAGTAGCGCTAAAAGAAAGAAAGAAAAGGCCAAAACGCCCGCTAAAATCAATGGGTATAATCCTCCAGTGCAAGTGTTCCATCGCCCAAATGACCATCTCCATCCAACCGAGACCTTTAAACTCGCAACAGAGGCAACTGAGCTTAGCTGACCTTCTCGGTTCTACCTCGTCCTCGCAAACTGCACCTCCCGCATACCCCTATTATTCCAAACCGGCGTATCCGAATGAGCCGCACTCTCCTCCGAGTCTCTATACCCCTTATTTCTCGCCCCATGATGTCGGCGACCCATCGTCTTCCCATTCCTATACCTCAGCGCCTGGAACACCCACCCCACAAACGTGATCAGGGAGAATCCAACCGCGACCCAAATGAGGATGGTATACTTGGTTCCCGCCTTGGCGCTCAAGCCAATATCCTCTCCATACTTGTTGGCCTTCGAGGCGGCAATCCGAGACCCGACTGTAGCGAGGATACCAGTGATAAGGACGAGGAGGAATGCGATGCTCGAGAGAATGGCGTTGATGATTAGGATTGGCCGTTCCTTGCTGCCGAGGAAGAAAATGGCGAGGAGGGAGGCGAGCATGGAGAGACCGGTGAGGGCGACGTCGATGATGAGGATGATGGCGAAGGCTTTGATGACGCGGTTGAGCGTGTCAAAGGCGCTTTGGACTTCGTCGTTGAAGCCGATGTCTTCGAGAGTGAGCTTGAAGGGGCCGACGCGGAGTTCTTTGTCGAGGATGTCTGATACGTTGGAGCCTGCGTGTTTGTTAGTAGATGCGTGGGCGGATATTTGGGCTCTGAAACCGGGCGCTTACCGTTGGGGAAGGTCTTGATGCACTTAGCGACATTCCTTCCTGCGCTCTTGGCTGTTGGGCTAGGGCTGTACTCGCCCTCGCAAACTGTTCTAGCATGGAGAGAGTAGAACTCGTGGATACCCAGCTTTTCCGCTAGCTGGTTCGCTATATCGTTCTCAATGTCGCCTAGGGCGTTCAACAGATCGTCTTTTGCGTCTCCGACGGCGCCAGTAGCGTCTTCGCAGGCCTTGCTGAGAAAACCCAGCTTTTCACATACTCCATCCGCTGCTGAGCCAGACTGATCACCGCTGAGCTGCTTGTTGACAAGGTTTTGTCCAAGAGTTGATGTGTTGAACTGCGAACTGTTAGATCTCTAGAAGAACCACATGTCTCGGAGTTGCCTTACAGTGACGATGTCGTAGCTCTCCATGAAGCCTTTGCTAGAACCGGCAACGAGGGCCAGTAAGACTAGCACAAAGGCTACTATGGAGGCTATGATGGGTACAAATGTAGAAGGATGTCGCATGATCACGGTTTATGGTGTTCGTTTTCTGTTGGAAAGGCAGGTGCGCAATGAAAACGCTGTCGATGATAGATATAAATGGTCAGTAGTAAAGTAATTCGAAGTTCCTATTCAGTGAATGAACCACGTCAAAGGGACGTTGACACTGCGGTTATGGCCCGCAACTTTGTTGGACAAAGATGGCTCAAGACAAGCTCGTGACGCATCTTGGGATACTGTCAAGATTATATTCAATGCTAAAGCCGTCGTTACAGCGAGCGCCAGCATCGTCATCCTTGTGAGTGATCATCTTTTTTGACGCCTAACCATTACACGAGGCCAACAATGCCATGATATGTCCCGTGTTATGTATGCTACAGGCCACTTCAGACAAGGAAAGGTCAACCTTTTGGGTTGATGGTTTCAGGATCGACCGCTGAGACAAAGGATGGACCCTACCAATGGACCCTTGGTAAAGCGCCAGGTGTGCGTCATAGTCTGGATTGCCGGCGGTACAGGGGTCTGTAGTGGTCGAGAAGTAATTGTTGGTGTGGCTGACGTTTGCCACCAATGACACCCGGCCAAGCGAGCCTCTGTGATTGTCGGGGATTTAGACCCTGACGCGACTCAACACCACCAGACATCTCTTGTAGAAACGAGAATAGAAACATCGGTGTCCAAGCGTATGGTGTGGTACGGCCGAAGAGGAGGACTGGAACCCCAATCTTCAAAGCCAGCCTTTACTGAACGAACCAATAACGGTCAAAGTGGTTATATGAATTAGACAGTCAGAATTCTGGCCTGTGGCGGATTGATAATGCAGCTCAAGGTTAAGAAAGCAACAATTGCATTGTTTCCAGCAGAATGCATCCTCGCCGGTTTTCCAGAAAAGGGAGGGACGGCCGGATTCGCACATAAGTAGAGTCTGGTCAAACCGCCCTTCTTTCCCTTTGCACTTGTACTGGACCCCAGTCTTTATGTCTCTCAGGTCGTTCACAGACGTGGAGGTAAAGTAACATCCGATTTCGACCGGGCAGGACCGGCCATGTTGATCAAGACTTTGAGCTCCTCGATCAGGACCTGCCTGAACTTCCGGTCCCTATACATTGTTGACAGCAGAGCATGATATTTCATGGCATACACGGCGTTTCTACCGTCGAAGTCCGCCTGAGGCTCGAAGACAGGGATCCTTTTGCGGTACTCTTGGACACACGGTTGACCTAGCTTATATCTTGGATTTCGGCAGATGCCCAGATCAGCTGCGGGTATTGGTCAGTTCAAGATCAAACAACCGGCTGTCAGGACCACATACGTTCATTATGGCCCCAGTAAGCGCAAGCATCAAACATGCACAGCTCGTCGGAGTCGGCCCTCGGTTTGATATTGCCTGGCCAAAGGTCAGAGTGGATAAGGCAAGGAGTGATAGACCTGCCCTCTGTTTCGAGAGGCCTCAAATATCGAGGAATGACCTCGGTCATGTATGTTGCCTTGAGTGCTTCCAACTCATCGTCGGGCCCATTGACTCGCGCCTCTTGATCAAACAGACATTTCATCTGTTGGGTCCAAAACGCTTCCCACGAGGCATTCCAGGTATTATTGACAGGAACGTTGGCTAGATGAGTGGCAACCGGAAAGCCGAATTGTCCGGTGGGTGACTTTCCCATACTGTTCCGGTGAAGGGCAGAAACAGCGGCCGCCCATTGTCCAGGACCGGGAAGGTCATCGTCCATGTCAATGAACTCGCACAGATAGAAGTGGGTATCGGGATCATTCTCGTATGTTCCCCATCCGACTGGCTGGGGAGCGTAGTAGGGAACAAATTTGTATAAGGCGTTCTCCGCTTCCCTTGTGCCTTTCATCCTATTAACCCCAACAGATCCATGGGCGTCCTAAGAAGAATCAACGGATGCGATCTGTAGTATTCGAAGGGCAAGTCCACTGACCTTCTTGAAGAACTCGGTGATGGTACCATCGGCCAGTTCAACCACGATCTTGACTGTTCCGACCAAGAGGCTTTTCCCAGAAGGCGTTACCGAAAGTATCTTGGCGTTCGGCGGTAATTCTACAAACCTTGTTTCGTTAGATTTGAAGATCGTAACATGATGGAAGGGGGTTAACGTACTGGCAACGACAGCTGGATCAAGCTGCACGTTGTCCCCAATTGGATCGGCTTGCAAGGGTTTCCTCTTCTCCATGTTTGAACAAATACCGAAACAATGAGGCGGCTTTGGTAGCTGAAGTGACGATATCATCAAGCAATAACAAATACAGGAGACGAAGGCGTGCCTAGTCTTCACGTAAGGCGATGAAGAGCAACAGCCAACGTCCCTCGGGCAAGCTGGGGGGAGCCATCGTCTCTTCTTACGCCACCAGCTGGAGGATGTATCCCTTGGTCGAGGAGGACGAACCCCGCGCGAGGCTGGCGCTTCCGTACCAACACCACGGATCAGGATACCACCCAAACCGAGGTGATTCGCGGGAGTCTTGGCGAGAAAGGAGGGTGTCTGCTGGCCGGCCCCATATCATGCTACTCCGCTTCTTCAGCGCCGCAGCACATGCCCAACAGTCCTGACTGGCTCACGTGAATAAGACTGCTGAATGTAGGGCGGTCGCAGAGCCTGGTCGCCTGGTCCTGAAGTAAAGTTGGTGAAGACCCGGGAAGATTTCGAATAATGGCACTTGATGCAATTTCTCCCGGTCATCTTCCGCACACCAACGACGTTCGCCTTGTCGCTTTCATACAGCATCGCAGTCGAACGGGTCAAGGAGAGACACTCGCCGCCAAGGGGTGTTGAATCAGGCTCGATGCCAGAATGGCTGGCGAATCCTCTGTAAGTAAGCCATGCTCAGATTGATGGTCTCTTTCGCAATGGAGCATCTCGACAGCGCGTTATGCGCTCGGCCGCTCAGTTGGTGAGATGTTGGTGCCGTTGATGTCAAGGAGAAGGTTGAAGTTTCCGTCCCCGCACGACGGGAGCGTTGGAAGGCTTTATCACACAGCGCACAAAGCGTGTGCAAGCCCCACCACAGCTACAGCACATCACGGCGCATCATAGCGAGCGCAGAACAACACTAACGCGCTGTCTTGGTAATCTATTTAGGCAACCACCGCCATATCACCTTCTTACATCGACCGGAATCTCGACTTGAAACCTCTCCGCGCCCTAGAGGTATCATCGACCGTTTCCTACATCCAGAACAGGCTTCAGCGATTCAGAATCTCCTCGTCGTCCTCCACCTTACAGGCCGTCGAGTCTGCCGAAGATGCGAAAGGTCCATTGGGCCTGAATCTCCTCCATGAACCGTCCGAACCCCGAATCGACTTCATCTTCATCCACGGATTGGGCGGTGGCTCGAGGAAAACATGGAGTTACTCGTCCGATCCGGGCATGTTCTGGCCCAAGGAATGGCTGCCTAATGAGGTCGGCTTTCGACACGTCCGCCTTCATTCGTACGGCTACAACTCGGACTGGACAGCGAGGAAGGGGCGCGCGTTAACGGTCCATGATTTCGGTCAGGCATTGCTAGCTGACATCTACGGCTCTCCCCATCTCCGGAAGAATGGAGATGTAAGTGACTTGGATTACTTCCCAGCTGTTTATGCTACCTCTAGGCAGTTTGGCTGACCCGAGTCTCCATATAGAACAGACCTCAATTGTGCTTGTGGCCCATAGTATGGGCGGACTGGGTGCCAAGAAGGTACGCCGACGATGTATTAAGAAGCGTGGTGGCCCGGCAGTCTGCGATATCGTCTGATGTCTAACATTCAGTCAGCTCGTAGGCATACCTGTTAGCGACCAGAGATCCAACGTATGCCTCGATTGCGCGACGAATTCATACCATCTACTTCCTCTCAACGCCCCATCGCGGTGCCGATTCTGCCCAGACGGTCAAACTTGTGCTTTCATCTGCCGGATATGGGGCCAAGGGATTTGTTGATGATCTCCTCCCTGGCAGCGGAACGTTGGACGTAGGACAATCTGCAAACCCTTGTTGCTCATCTTCTTTATGCTGACTTGGAACAAGCAAATCAACGGCGAATTCCGTCATCATTGTGGGAATGTGAACCTTCGGTCCTTTTTCGAGGGTGTACCAACAAGCTTTGCCGGTATCAGGTCATCGTTGGTTGTGGACAAAGAGTCGGCCGTTCTAGACAAGTTTGCTCAAACCGCGTACCGGCCGCAGAAGCACCATTCTCATGCCTCCCTTCTTTTCTGGATTTAGGACTTCCAAACGAAATCTCACGCTACATCGAAGCGGATCATCGCAGAATCTGCAAATTCGAGAGCCCCGTCTCCCCTAACTATGCCATACTACAGCAGTCCTTCCTTACTACGATCGAGGATATCGAAGCAGACAGTAAGTGCGACGTCATCCTCGGCCGAATGTTGGCTAACCCTATATCAGGCAGATATAATCCAAAGGACGAGCATAGGTGGCAAATGAAACTTATCTCCTCGTTTCTGCACGTCGACCAGAGGCCTGACGCTACCCTCCTGGAACTAAAAGGGAAAGAACATCACGGATCTTGTCACTGGGTCACAGAAGAGCCCGCCTTCCAAGACTGGATGCAAGAGCCTCTCAATCCAGAAAGCTGCGGCCCGGTTGACACGGCACAGCAGACTGGTAAAAAGAAGATACTGTGGCTCAACGGAAGACCTGGGACTGGCAAGTCCGTCGTTGCTGGGCACGTTGTCAGATTTCTCGAGGCGTGTAATTTCGACTGCAGTTTCTACTTCTTCAGACGCAGCACCCAGACTGCTACCACTGTGTCCGGATTGCTTCTGTCGATGGCGTACCAGATGGCGGAAAATAATTTCGAGCTCCGGCGCTCAATAGTTGCAATGGCCGAGGATGATCAGAGACTCGGCCACGACGACCATCACATGATCTGGAGCAAGCTATTCCTCGAACGAATCTTCAAGGCGAAAACCAGTCGGCCTCAGTTCTGGGTCATAGATGCAGTAGATGAGTGTTCCAGCAAGAATGTGGCTGCTTTGATATCAATGATATCGAACCTAAGCTGCAAGGTTCCCATCCGAATTTTCATGACAAGTCGGCCTGGAGGGAAGTTGGAACGACTATTTTACCACGAGAACACACAATATTCCGTGATTCACACTGGCCAAAAAGGATCTCTGGGAGATATCGAACTCTTCGTTAGGGGTAGATGTCCCATTGGAGCCTCCCAAACGCTCATCGATGAGATCCTTACCCGATCCAATGGGATCTTTCTTTGGGCCTCCCTCACAATGACAAAGCTTGAGGACTGCTACACCATTGAAGATAAGCAGGATGCTCTGAGGGGCATTCCATCTGGGATGGACGATTTCTACCTCCGAATTGTCGAGTCCATCGTCGACTCGCCAAGTTACGAGCTGGCCAAATGCATTCTCAAATGGGTTATATGTGCACCTTTGCCGCTCCGAGCTGAGGAGCTTGCGGAAGCCGTGAAGCGGGACATCGGCCGGACCCTGGACGCACCGCCAGGTCAACTACCATCTATCGCGGGGCATCTCATTGGGGTGGATGATAGTCACCACGTCCACATTCTCCATCTGACCACGTCGGCTTTCCTGACCCAGAAGCGAGATGAACCAAGCTTTCGGATTGACAAACAGGCTGCGCATGGTCGGGTAGCCCACGTCTATCTCGAGATCCTTTGCAGCACAGACTTTGCTCCTCCGAAGACACGCCGTGCTGGCGCCGCTCTGAAGTCGACTCAGTCACCACTGTCTGACTACGCGGCCACCAACTTTTCCTATCACCTTATGCATAGCTCATCAGCTTGCGACACATCTCTCGGACTATTGGAGAAATTCTTGCGATCCAATGTCCTTACCTGGATAGAGAGGGCAGCAAAAACTGGCGACATTTCCATCCTGTACCATACGGCACAGAGGTTAAAAGCCTATCTCGCTCGCAGAGCTAAATATCAGCCGCCCCTGAGTGTTGAAACACAGATTGTCTCTGGATGGATAGTTGACATGTATCACATCGCTGCAGCATTTCACTCAGGTCTTCTCAGTTCGCCATCATCGATCCACTTCTTAATTCCTCATTTCTGTCCTCCGAAGTCCATGATACACAGAATTTTTGCGAAGCCCACCAAGCGCCTGAGAGTAACAGGAACCTTCGAGGAAGAATGGAGTGATAAGCTAACATGCTACTTGTTTGCTGAAGAAGCCCTGTCTCTTGGGTTTTGTGATTGGTACCTAGCAGTCGGCCTGAGAAAACGGCAACGTTGAACTGTACCAGACCGGTTCAAGAGCATTCGGTTCCGCCCGAACCTTGGAACACGGGAAAAGAGTCCAGCGTCTGGCTTTCAACCAGTCGTCTACTTTGCTTGTATCATTTGGAGCCCGAAAGATGACACTTTGGGATATTCGCCGGTCTAGCAGCTCGGCATTCCAGGCTCTGTGGTCGCAGAGGCTGGATTTCGCACCCTCCGATATTAAATTCGGTCCCGATGACGAGACACTCTTTCTTGCCAATCCACAGCAAAGCTCTTTTTTTAACATCTTTGATGTCGCATCTGGCCAGAAAAGGGAGCCCTTGCTTCTGCACGCACCTCCAAACTCGCCAACGGACTCGGACTCGTCAGACGAAGAGGCGCGAAGAAGAAGAACCTGGACCCCAGCGGAAAAGATCCGTCATGATGAAAGTCAGAAACTTGCCGCGCTCGCATATCGTCATGGAACAGCAGCTATATGGAATCTTGAAGATCTCGAGAAGATCGGATCCTTTGAGAAAGAAGGGTTCGAAGGTGTCTATCCCGCGCCGCCCATTCTCGATCTTATCTTCAATCCTGTTTTTGAACTTGAACTACTCGCGCTTTCCTACAAGGACGAGGAACTCGTCATATGCAATCCCTGGTCCTTGGTGCAGCAAGCAAGCTATCGTCTTCAGTATTCCCTTGGGATCCTAGCAGCCACTTCTGACGGACGCATATTGGCGGGAGGCGACGAAATTGGCGTAGTTCATTTGTTTGCCTTCGAGACTTTGCAGCCTCTGTATCGGATCGAGAGGCCTGACGAGCAGTTTCAGATACCGGGCTTGGTCTTCTCCTCTGACAACCTTCGCCGGTTCGATATCCGAGGGCAGTGCTGCAATGTCTGGGAACCATTGGTTGTCATTCCAAGGGGCGGATCGGACGACATTTCATCGGAGCCTCACAGTGAAGAGGTGGCTAACAACGATACTGTGGCCTCGAGAGCACACTTCTTCCATTGGGGAGAGGCAATTACGGCTATTGAGTCGGCCTTTGACGGCATCGTCCTCTTCGTGGGCCGTCAAGATAGAACGATCGATATCTGCGAGTCGGCGACCGGCGAAGTCATGGATAAGCTAAAGTTACATAACAGCCACGCACCCATCCACCAGGTGGACTGGAATGATAAAGAGAAGACACTGTTCAGCATGGATATCAGCGGTCGCTGCATCCTGACCAAGGTGGAACTTGACCCAAAAAAGCGTACGCAAATCCGGGTAACGAAACGCTTGGATCACAAAGAGCAAACTGGATGCCCATTCCAAGCGATACTGAGTCCCCAAGGACTCTCAATTTTTCTACACACATTAGCTGGCGTCAAAGTCGTTGTCGCCACAGGGGATAGCAGCGAAGGAACCATCGTTAATAACACTAGCCTCTATTTGGGATTGGTACATGCTCGGTGGGTAATTCATCCATCCAACCCGTCATATGTGATGGCTCTTAGCGACGACCGCGTTTATATTTTCGACTGGTCAACCCTACAACCTCTCACATCAACCAATGCAATTCTCGCAGATGGATTACCAGGGAGTGGAGCCCTGGGGCTCTCATGGATCAGCCGGTCGGGTTCAACCTACGTAAGCTATGGCATTTTTGACACATGGACGCAATCGTGCCATCTCGCTGCTCCGGATGCTTCACAAGTTACGCCACAGACCAAAAGTCTCGCCCCAAATACCCGTAAAATTAAGGGATTGGGCTTGCAAACAGTCGTAGGCCTCATCCGGTCTACTCTTTACTTCCTTGACTCGACTGGATGGGTTTGCTCGATCAGCCTCAAGAATTTAGATCGTGCGACCTCCTTCACTCGGCACTTCTTCATTCCGCCAACGTGGCACACGGGAGGTAAAGTCGTTATCAAGGTAATATCAAAGACCGCAGTAGCGTTTGCCAGAGGAGAAAAGCTCATTGTCTTTCACGGGTTCCTGGAGTTTGATGAGAAGGTTATCATTAGCTGACGGCAAGTGGAAAATTGATGTGTTGGTTGGTTTGTTCGTTATAGGCCTGGACTTTGGATACTCGTTCCGTTCTGTTCAACGGGTTGGAAGTGTGTTAGCAGTTGAAATTCATCCAGCAGGTTGTTGTTTCGTAGGGCCTGGTACCACAGTGTTTCGCCCTTGTTCGTTCCTTTGTTGGATATAGACCCTGCAAGTTCCTTCCGCGGTGACCAACCATCCAACTTCCCGTTTTGGCGGGAGTCGCCCCTGCCTGCTCCAAACTGCACAAATGGTTTGCTACCCCTCTCGAAGTCACGAACCATGACCGCAAGGAAGTCCTCACCTCACTCGGTTCTTCTTCTCATCTGCCTCCTCGATACAGATCCTTACATAACCCGGTGACAACTGGAACTACCGGAGACAAAGTCAACTGGACAACAATGTCACCAACCCCACCAGTCGAGACCAAAACACTCTCAACCACAGTCAACAAATTCCCCGAAATAACCAGCGCCGCAGTCCCCGACCCGACCACAACCCCAGGACTTCTCGAGAAAGATGTGAAAGGAAGTGCAACAAGGTGCCCTCCAGCAGAACCTTCCTCAGCAGAAACAGAAACACCACCCCCGTTCTCCGTCTTCACTACAGCCGAGAAGAAATGGATCAGCTCCATTGCCTCCTTCGGGGCCATGTTCTCCACGCTGAGCAGCTACATATACTTCCCGGCGCTGGTTCCAATGGCGAATGACCTTGGAGTGTCTGTCTCACTTATCAACCTCACGGTCACCTCTTACCTGATCGTTGCCGGTATCGCGCCCGCGTTCATGGGGGATATAGCTGATCCAGGAGGACGAAGACCGGCGTATATCCTCATGTTCATTCTGGTTGCGGCGTCCAATGTTGGGCTTGCGTTGCAGAATTCGTATGCTGCGTTGCTCGTGTTGAGGATGGTTCAAAGTGCTGGGGCTTCTGGTGAGTGGTCGCTGGGTATCCATTTTGTTGGTGATGCTGATGGAAACAGGATCCTACGGCGCTACGTATGGAATCATTGCTGATATAACGACTGTTGCGGAGCGTGGCTCCTTCGTGGGCTCGCTGATATTGTTGTTCGTTGCCATGATCCAGATGGTAACATGTCCGTATGAGCGCTGATGAATGTGTTTCTTGTAGTACCAACGCCGCCCCTAGTTTCGGCCCGGTTATCGCTGGCGTGCTTGCCCAGAAGCTCGGCTGGCGATGGATCTTTTGGTTTCTGGTCATCATGACCGGAACCTATCTGATAATTGTTATCCTGCTGATGCCGGCGACCCAGAGAAAGGTTGTTGGGAACGGTAGCATCCCGCCAAGAGGCATCCACAAAAGTCTCTTTGAGACATTTTCTCGAAACCGAAAGACTCAGGAGGGCAAGTAAGGATGGGCATGTGGAAGCCCAAGTTGTGCAACCGACGGATACTAAGAAGGCGAGGAAGTGTCACATCCCGAACCCCTTCACATGTATCCCGATGCTGTTCCTCAAGGGTAACCTGGTCGTGATACTGATCGGATCGATCACATATGCGGTCAAATTGACGTTGCAAACGTCGTTGGCCGCTCAGTGCATCGATATATACAACCTGGATTATCTCCGGGCTGGACTGATCTATCTTCCGTCAGGCGTGGGCGGCACACTCGCGTCACATACTACTGGTAAGCGCGAAACTCGTCCTCTTGAGCTTCGACCGAGGTGCCATGGGAGATAATCGACGTCTGACATATGCTGCTAGGCAAATTTCTCGACAGGAATATCAAGAAGTACTCTGCCAAGGCCGGTAGGGAGGGCCGATATAAAAAGGGGGAGGACATATCCGATTTTCCCATTGAGAAGGCACGATTTGTTGGGATTTACACCCTCATCCTCGTCTCTTCGGTGGGATCTGCTGCTTATGGTGTCAGCCTGAATGAGCGAGCGGTAAGTTAGGAAAGTAACTAAAAGAAGATTCTGGAAGAGAACCCGCTAATCTCTCCTTTCACGGTTTCAGCACCTCGCAGTGCCACTGGTCCTTCAGTTCCTGACAGGCGCCGCAACATCGAGCATCTTCACGGTAAGTCGTCTCCAGCAAGCGACAACATAATTGCCCAGGATCTGTACGCTGACTTCCATGGACAGCTCTGCGGAACACTCCTAACGGACCTCAATCCCAATGCTTCCGCTACCGTTCAAGCATCGTATAATTTGGTGCGATGCCTAGGAGCCGGTGCTGCGATTGCCGCACAACAACCCCTGGCAGATGCAGCTGGCTCCGGATGGTGTTTCGGCGTTTTTGCTATCATCATATTGATGGCTTTGCCGCTTGCTATGCTCATTGAGAAGCGAGGGCTGCAATGGAGAAGAACGAAGGCGTTGAGGGAGAGTCGGAAAAACAGCATCTGAGAAGTCGAAGACGAGATGTTTGTTGATGTCCATGTCGGACAGGATATTGCCTCGCAACGTATGCTGTCAGATTCTTATCAAGCCCTTTTTCTGTAGCACTTCTAGCGCCCGAAAAAGGCCCTGGAAAAGAGTTCAGCGGGGGTCGATCAGCGGTTAACGCACGCCAAGATGCGGGTCGCTTACTGGGCTCCACCGCACCCCACAGGGAGACTCACGCTAAAATGTGCGCTAGATATCAGATGATCAGATAAGATCCTGTCATCGCCCTCGCCTCCCATGTCCGGCGTCCCGTCATTCCCATCCCGTTTTCATACCTAATCTTTCATCGGAGCTTCTCTGCATCGGTAACACGTGCGGTCTTGTCCCCTTGCATCCCCTTCAAACCACGAACACTCTTGAGCTGGTGCTCCTTCCCGGCTCATGGACTACGCGCAAAAGGGCGCATGGGCGCCGGACGCTCTGCACAATGCCATATCTGCCGTATCGTCTACCTCGTCGTCGTCGATATTGGCAGTTCGAGATGTCCTGAACAGCAATGAAGAGGGTGGCGACCCCCTTGACTTGATCCCCCCAGATAAGCTTGAATACCTCTTGAAGCTTGTCCAGGCTCTTTTCGACGCACGCTTCATTGCCAGCTGCTACAACATTGCCGTTATTCTCACCATCCTTGTCTTCGCCGTTTTGCACTGGCGCGAAACGAGAAATGACCGACGAAAATGGTTGGCTAGGATAAGGGGGACAAAGCCAGTCGCAGACCAAACGAAGACGACGACAAGAACGACACAAACGCCTTCTTCGCCGGCATCATCCAGCCGGTCCAGCCCCGGCACGTCCACGCCCACCGGCGACTGGAAAGACAACCTAGTTGATCTCGAACGATCGCCCCTCTTAAGGGGGCGCACATCCAGCCTCACCATCAACTCAACCCGTCTCGACCGCAAGCCATCCATCTTCAGCACCGTCTCCTCCTGGCTCGCCCGTCAACCGCCACCCATCCCCATCATCAACCGCACGCTCCCCAGCAACGGCACCTCCCTCTTCATCACTTTCTGGATCCTGCTCAACGTCTTCTTCCAGATGCTCCTCATCCCGCTCCGCTGGGACTTCTTCTTCGTCTTCGGCGACAAAATGGGCTTCATGATCATCGTCAACCTTCCCCTCCTCTACCTCCTGAGCGCCAAAAACCAGCCCTTGCGCTTACTAACCGGCTACTCGTACGAAGCGCTCAACATCTTCCACCGCCGCATCGGCGAGATGATGTGCTTCATGGCGCTGGTGCACTTCGTCAGCATGGTCATCTGGCAGTTCATCCTGGCCGAGGACTGGATGTTGGCGTCCAAGTCCGCGTGGGCGTACTTTACGCATCCGCTTATCCTCTGCGGTCTGGGCGCTTTCACGTCGTATGAGCTCCTGTACTTCACTTCCCTGGGAAGTTTCCGGCAAAGATGGTACGAGCTCTTCCTGGCCTCACACGTCGTGCTCCAGATCGCCGCCCTCGTGTTTCTCTGGTTCCACTTCTACACCAGCCGCCCTTATGTCAGCTTGTCACTCGCCATCTTCATTCTCGACCGGCTGGTCTGGCGATTGCGCTTTAAGCGGGCCACTGTCACCGCCGACATCGAAGTGTTGGAAGACGGGCACACCTTTCTGGTCTCAGCAGACTGGGACATCCCCTCTGCTCAATCCAGGGGCAGTCAACCCTGGTGGAAGTTCTGGTCCTGGAACCCGAACAAATCCATCCTTAACGGCTGGCACCCCACCGACCACGTCTTCCTCACTGTCCCCTCCCTAGACGGCTCCCACGCTTTACAAGCCCACCCGTTCACCATCGCCTCTGCCGCCCCCGTTATCCCTCATTCTCGTTCTGCGTCATCAGAAGGCGAACAACAACAGCAACCAACTCACGCATGGTTCAACCTCCTCATCCGCTCCTACTCCGGTTTCACGTCCGACCTCCTCCGCCACGCTCAGGCGGGTCATACCCGCGTACCCGTTCAACTCGACGGGCCCTACGGCTCTTCGCACGCGTTGGACATGCTTCGGGCGTCGGGGAGTGCGATTCTGGTGGCGGGAGGGAGCGGGATTGCGGTTACGTTCCCTTTGGTGTGGGCTCTGCTTCAGCAACCGGATCAAGATTTGTTGTCCGAAGCAGAGGAAGATGAGGAGGTGGTCGACGAGGAAGAAGAAGATAAGGTAGTAAGAAAGGTATCGCCGTTAACAAGGCAGAAGCAGAGAGTCCACATGCTCTGGGTGACGCATTCGAGGTCGCATAGGAACTGGATACCGCAGGAGCAGTTTGATGAGTTGGTCGCGCTGGGACTGGATTTGGTGATTCCGGAGCCGACGGAGGAGGCTGGGCGGCCGGATGTGGCGGGGATTGTGAAGGGGTGGATCTTGGATGCCGCGAGCGATGGGCTGGAGTCCGGAGTGGTGGTGTCGGGACCGGATGGATTGAATAGGACTGTGAGGAATACTTGTGCTGATGTGATCGGGGAGGGATTGGATGTGAGGATAGCGGTTGAGAAGTTTGGGTGGTGAAAAAAGTGATGTTGGATAAAGAAGGCATCAGTATTATTACGAGGCGTTGGGGTTATGTTTCATGACTTGGGAAAATAATCGAAGCGGCGTTTGTGTGCACTCAAAATTCTCATTATCGTGTTATGTGAGAGGAAATGGACAACTGTGAAAGGAAAACCGATAAAGTGAAAACTTTCCAACCCATCCATGCGTATCAGCTATGAAACCAGATACCTCCTCAAACACCATATCATACACCCAAACCACCATCAAAGACTTCACACTTTTAATTTCCCATTTCACTTTGCCAATTCCCGCGATTCTCTCAACACATCAGCCCTCCTCCCTGAACATCTCACTCACTCATGTCACACCTCACACCTTCCCCATCACTGCTCACTACTCTTCATCTCCCCGGCATCCTTCACCCCCTTCCCCACCTCCTTCACGCCCCTCTCCACTCCACTCCCAATATTCGACACCGCATCCCCCACGGGCTTTCCCATACCACCCGGAACCGCGGCGTTGACCGTCTCTCCCAGACCCCGAGTAGCCGCGCCCACGGTGCCGCCGACCGTGTTGGCCACGCCGCCGAGCGTGTCGCCGAGCGTCGAGGTGACGGGCTTGACGGCGCCCGCGATGGTGTCGGTGATGCCCGAGGCTGTGCTTGAAGCTTGCTCGGTGGCTTGTCCGGTGGCTTCTTGAGCCTTTTTGGCTGTCTTTTGGGGGTCCATTTTGGTTGACTTTTCTTGAGAGGGGAATATGGGTGTTGGTGATTGGTGGGTAAGGTTCTCTTCTTGACCTGGTTTCTTGACGACTTTCTTGGTGTTGCCAGATGGCATAGGATTCTTTTGTGCTTGGAGGATGTGAGATGAGAGAAAAAAAGGAGGAAGAAGGAGAGGAAAAGCAGATATGGCGGCTGCTGTTCGATTCCATTACTTGTAAGTAGCCTAATGAGAAGGAGGGGAGGGGGATTTGACAACTTGTTCGTCAGCCTGACCGCACGACGACGAGTTCTGACGTCATAAGCGATCATGGAGGAGGGCTTTATCGATATCCTAACAATTTTGAAGCATAGGACCAATGCGCAAGCATTGCAGTGACCTGTCCACGAAGTCTTGAAAAGGTTTGAGGGCATTTACGAAGGTTATTTCAGCACCAAATCATCAATACACGGTGTTCTTGTTTCTCAAAGGTTGCGGTTGAGAAGTGCTGCTATTTTTAAAAAAGAAAGGGTCCTCAAAACCCTGTGAGGCTATCACATGCATAGCTCGCCCCGCCTGGGAAAAATGAAAATTTCCTCAAAAAAAAAAAAAAAAGAAATGTTTGAGACTCGGATACCGGGAGTCGAACCCGGGGCTGTTGAGAGAGCAGTCACTCCTGAGAAGTGAGAGTCAACGATGTTACCGCTACACCATACCCGACTGAACTGATATGGTCCGATTTATTATTAGAATCAGTCCGGGAGTTGTCCTTATAAGTGACTAGGAGAACTGCCAGACCTTTTCACATATTGGGCCGCAACTTCTCGAAATTATCACCGCACATCCATTTTATCATTATTTGCACAGAACCATAAGGCATATAATATTTGGCTAGTAATATGCGGTTTCCCTGTAACAGCCGCCTTGCGTGCACAAGATCGCAGTGGCTTGGATGTGGTCCCAACGAACAACCCACGGTCGGACAGCCTAATCACGACATCATACCCTTTTCCGATGATCCAAACCGCCTCGGACACTTGCGGTTATCACCAATATTTGTTGTGATTGCCACGATGCATCCCGTGAGGAAGGAGAAGTAGCTGTTGCGATTGATTTATGGATCGAAAAGGACAGATGCGAGCGCAGTGTTTCCCCCACTGCTATCAGGTTTCCTACCCCTTGCTACCTAGTCGAAGAAACTCCTCCTTTCAGCCCGGTGTGGATGATCAATCTGATCTGCAGCGATTTCAGCTGATAGTGACAAACATCATAACTTCAGGCATAAACACTACTCCCGTCGGGCGCGATCGCATTCTACCTCACGTCTTCCCAGGTCAGGTTCACCATCTGAAAATCTACAAGAGTGTTAGCTTGTGGCTATCTGAATCCCACGGAAGTAGGTTCAGGTCCTACAAGAGTTCCCATTCATTGCCAGCACACTCGGTGCTTCCACCAACCAAAATCTATCAATAAAACAGAAAACGCCGTCCATCTTGTGTAGCGTATCACGAACTCGTCGTCGCGGGGTTGTTTCCCTCCGCGGCGCAGCGATATCGTAGCAAAGGCAAATCAGAAAAAGAAAAAAAAAAAGAAAGAAAGAAAGAAAAACAAGGGAAACAGCAGGAAAGGTCCCTGGGGTGCTCTGGTGTGTCTTGGAGACGGAATCAACGGCGATCAGTTAATCGTAACTGAGCGTCCAGTCCATCTTCTCTTGTCGGCGAATGTCCATATCCCTCTGGGATTCCCTGGCCCTGTGCGCCTTAACGGCCTGACAGTCGTCGCACTTCTGGGCTTTGTTTGGCTTGCCGATGCGACCGCGGTCTGGCTTGCCGCAATACTTGTGCGTGGTCTGGTCGGTCCACTGCAGGGGAGGTTCGATGTTGGTGGCCCTGGCCGCCTTGTCGTAGCTGCGACACATGGTGGGGAAAGGAAGGATTGACAGTCTATGATTATGTTTTTAGCAAATACTATGATAGCATTGGAGTGATTTCAGGGTGGAAGAGGACGTCGTGTCAAGTGAATCAGTTTGTCAAAAGATTGGAGATGGAAAAGTTGGGGGCACCTTCGTCTTTTAAACGGATGCTGTCCCTTAAAGTTGGGGAAGGAGTGTTACATAAGCCCGGCAAGTGAGTCAAAGCGGATTGCCAATTGGCAACTGAATGGTCGTTCAGTGGGCATGACCACGGGCATGTAGGGTAAAACCACAATAGGAAACAATTTATTGTGTGGCAGTTGGATGATGTAATGTGCCGACTGGTCATTGCTCGATCAGGTGTCTCTGAAACTCGCCACTACACGAATCTCACTTGTGAACCGGCATACCAACGATCACATCACTTCGGCTGGGAACACTACATGGATTTCTGATTGTTTTGTACTTTTCAAGTTCTCGTCGAGCCTCGAGTGGGCTAGACCAACGAATCATGACCCCTTCGCCATCTTCACCCCCTGATCTGGTAAACATAAATGAGCAAAGCATGATAACCAGCATGGTACAAGATAAGATAATCCCACGTAAACCCCCATATACGGGGCCGTCTATCTGCTGATATAAGTGTCCATCCCATCCATAATCACGATTTCTTCGTCTGCCTTGCGCAACAGAGTTTGTCTTGGCATAACAGCTATACCCTTAGAAGACCTTGCCAGCCCAGATGCTGTCAAAAACAATACAGCGTAATCAGAGGTAACCAGCACCAACCCAATATATGGGTGCTTTCTCTGTGGAATTCGAGCGGATCTCGAACACAGATCAATGCAGGTTGGATGCCGGTCTGGTATGACGGGTCAAACGAACAGGCGACAAGGGCTTATCGTACTTATTCGGCGAATAGCTGAGTAAAAGGTCGGAACTGATATCGGAGGGTGGCTCGACATCAATCTCAAACCTGAGAGGAGATGCCTTGTTGACGTGACGCCTCAGACGGACGGGTGACAGGGGCTTAGCGTACTTGTTTGGCGAATAGCTGAGGAGTAGATCAGAGTGAGGATTCACGGCCGATGTGACCGGAACCTCAAAGCTGAGGAGATCAGGAACATCAGGCGTAGCAACGCCTTGGTTGGTGATATCCTTGAGGACACCCGTCGTCTGTTTGGAAAAGTTCTCCTTCGCTGAGCCAAAATCGGGGCATTGATGCTTCTTCTCCTAGTCGGTGCCACTGCCGGATACACCCCCACGCCAGAGCCCGTAATAGCCGTCACAGTTCTTCCACATCTTGATTGTGCCATCCTCGGACCCTGTTGCGTACAGATTGCCGTCGGGAGAAAACGCAATGGACCAGATAGGACCGTGGTGGCCCTTGTGTACATCGATCTCCTTGCCCTCATCCCAGGTGTACACACGAGCCCAAGTACCCGGTTCTTCGCCAACAACAAATTTTCTGCCCTTCAGGTCCAGCCCAACACTAGCAATTCCATGGGGAAGCGTGATCCTCTTGAGCTCATCCTCAGCTCGGCTCCCACCCCAGAAGTAGGCGGTTTTGCCCGCAGCCACTGCCAGGACAGGCAGACCGCCGCCGATGTCGGTGGGAGCGCTATGCGAAGGCGCGAGCGAAACCAGCTCGCAAGACTTGATCTCGCCTTCCAGCTTCGCCTCACGCACACAACGACGAGAGGGAAGATCAAACCAGCGCAGCGTATCGCCAGACGCGGTAATGATTACGTTGGGGTCGCGAGCCCAAACGATGAACTTGATGATATCTTTGTGTACCCCTTCACCAATCTCAAAGGCCTTGGATGCGGCAATCGTGACTGGTTCGGGACTGGTGCCTGATGGGGAAGTAGCCGGCCTCTGATCCGCCAGGTCAAAGATGCGAAGCTTCTTCTCGTATCCACCAGTTGCCAGCAGTCCGGAATTCTCGTAAGGATAGGCAATGGCGCGGACAATATGGTCGTGCTTGAGGACATAGAGCAGTTCGCCGGTGTGGGTGTCCCAAATCTTGGCACTAAAGTCCGCAGACGAGGTCGCAGCGGTCGATGCATCAGGGCTAAGCCTTGCTTGCCATGTAGCTCCCTTGTGTCCTAGAAAGGTGCCAATCCAATCACCGGTTTGGCCGTCGCGGAGCATTGGGTTTCCATCTGTAGGGAAGAGCCACGTCAGTAACTGTGATCATGTATGATTGTTGGACAACCCATGAAAGACCCGTGCGTACCTTTGCAAGAAGAGATCATGTAGTAGGAATCTTCCTTTTCAAGCGGTGAGAAGCTCAAGTGGGTGACAGGCCGCGAGTGGCCATGGCAGGTCAAAGGGACTGTCTGACGGCGCGCGGGTTCGGTCATTGAGGATCGTGATGTCGTGATATGTAAGGACTGAAGCAGGATATATGAAACCTGAACGGTGGTCGTCCCTTGGAGAGGAAATGGAGACGGTGAGTCCCGTCGATTAGTGAGGAGTATGCGTGGAGAGGCGGCCTAGAGTATCGAAGAAAACGTTGGTGATGACGCCGTGTAAAGAAAAGCCAGGAGGGGCAAATCTACCGTCACGTTCGCAAGTCGAGTCGAAGAGTCGGACAAAGGAATGGAAAGCGTAACGGTCGTGAAGAGAGAGAGCCCAAAATCGTCAAGTATTTAACCGGAAAAGAAATAGAGAGATTATACCAGGGTGGTGGTCATATCTCGTGGCGCCGTCAAGAGTAAGGATGGGATTGCGTAGAGGTAAAGAGGAGAAAGAATGAGTTTGGCGTTGCTCTGGCTGCGACGGGGCGATGCACTGGTGGCACCTGGTTGCCGTCAGGGTGTCCCCTCCGTCACAGGTGCCCCTGCGGTGTCCAGGGACTGCCCGCTGAAAGCGCCACCGGCAGGCAGGGGAAACGGCCGTGAGGGGAGCTCCTTCCACGCCTGCCTGCAGGCTCCAGCAAGTTGCGAAAGGTGCGACTTCTCTGTGGGGATATCATGGATGCTATGAGATGACAGCCCCAGGTTCTATCGCCAGTTTGAAGTTGAAGGAACCAACAACACCAGGGAGGTTTTCATCCGAAGAAGTGTAAAACTCAGGCCCAACAGTTTGCGTTATACACCATAGTATTACCTTTACTCGTAACTTACAGGGCTTAGTGACACGCGTGGTGAATCGCTGTGATATCAGTCAACCTGAGCTGGCTTCTAAGTCAAGGCGTACACAATCGTAAACTTTTACAATACCTCAAGACTTTGACACCCCAGAACTATCAGACTGATAGGGCAGACAGTCCAGTTGAAACGTGATTGCAGGTGAGGCTCAGTCACCTCAACTTTTGTAAGCAGAGGGCAAGGGAAGGTTTGACCAGACGAACCTCTTCCTGTATCAACCTCAACCTAACCCCCCAGTGGCTCAAGCTCCCCCGCCTCCTGCCAGGTGCGTCAACGGCCAACGACACCGGTGCCCCGCCAACTGCCCCTGCCGATATCGATACGGGCGGTATCCGCAACTCCAGTCCGTCATCTGTCAGGTCCGCATGGAGGAAACTGAGGACCGCTCCTGCCATCGGAACTTCGACCCAATTCGCATTCCTTCTATTTTCCCAACATCAGTATACCCTCGGCTTTCTTACAAATCAAGCGCGTCCCTTTCTCTTCCATTCACCTGTTATTTTCGCCTTCAACCTGCTCGAGCACGAAACCACGATTTATATTGCCCTTCTGAAGCTCGCCTACGCCTGCGTTGTCCCATCGTCGACTTAAGGAGCACGCTCGCCGCCACTACTGAGCCCCGCCCCGTCTTCAACCCATCACCATCGGCCGAGGTCCCATCAACAACAAAGATGGTGCAGGACTTCAAGCTCTCAGCCCAACTAAAGGGCCACGAATCCGATGTTAGTACGGCGACAAAGAGGTCCGTCATTCAAAGCTAACACTTGCGTCACCCAGGTTCGGGCAGTTAGCTTTCCAGCAGCTAACGTCGTCCTCTCTGCCTCCCGAGACCACACTGTTCGACTTTGGCGCAAGGCGACAAGCCAGTCACCCTTCGACGACACTATCGTTAGCCAAGGTCATGGCTACATCAACTCTCTCACCTTCATCCCACCTTCTGGTGAATACTCCGACGGCCTGGTTGTTTCAGGCGGCGCCGAGCCCATCATAGAGGTCAAGAAGCCGAATGCGACACCCGATATCAATGCCGAGCGACTGCTAGTTGGACATGGTCACAATGTGTGCACACTCGACGTCTCGCCCGATGGCAAATGGCTTGTTTCTGGCAGCTGGGATGGCAAAGCGATCGTTTGGAACACTGCTACCTGGGAGATGGCCCATGTGCTCGTCCATAACATGGACAATAGGGGTGTTTGGACAGTTCTCGCATACGATGCTGATACAGTCATTACCGGCAGCGCAGACAACAACGTACGGATATTCCGACTAAAAGGCGCTACAGGCCTCGAAATCGAACCTTCACGCACCCTCAGTACCGGTGATGTTGTGCGAGCATTGTGCAAGCTCCCCTCCGGTCTCAAGGGGCACCCCAGCGGTGCTGATTTCGCCAGTGCCGGTAACGATAGCGTCATTCGACTGTGGAAGCTGTCAGGGAAAGAGGTGGGAAATCTTCAAGGCCATGACAGCTTCATCTACTCACTTGCCGCCCTACCTACCGGCGAAATTGTTAGTTCTGGAGAAGACCGCACTTTGAGAATCTGGAGGGGCTCCGAATGCATCCAGACTATCACACACCCTGCCATCTCAGTGTGGGCTGTTGCCATCTGTCCCGAAAATGGCGACATTGTGTCAGGCGCCAGCGACAATATGGTTCGCGTCTTCACCCGGAGCGCTGACCGGACAGCGGACGCCCAAACTATCGCTCAGTTCGAAGAGTCTGTCCGGAACTCTGCAATTCCACAGCAACAGGTCGGCTCTAATATCAACAAGGAGAAGCTTGATACCAAGGACTGGCTGCAAATGAATGGCGGGACCAAGGATGGTCRGATCAAGATGATTAGGGAGGAGGATGGCACCATTGRCGCTTACCAATGGTCCATGGGTAAGTGCAACCAGCCCGCTCTCACTCCGTAAATCGAGTTAACATGTTGCGCAGGCCAACAAGAGTGGATCCATGTCGGAACRGTCGTTGATTCTGCTGGTAGCAGTGGGAAAAAGGTGTCGTACAATGGCAAGGAGTACGACTACGTCTTCGACGTGGATATTGAGGACGGCAAGCCACCACTYAAGCTCCCTTACAACCTGTCGCAGAATCCGTACGACGCAGCCACCAAGTTCCTAGGTGACAATGAACTCCCAATCTCGTATCTCGACAACGTCGCCAACTTCATCACACAAAATACTCAGGGTGCCACCCTAGGACAGACCTCTGACAAAATACTCCTTACAACCTGTCGCAGAATCCGTACGACGCAGCCACCAAGTTCCTAGGTGACAATGAACTCCCAATCTCGTATCTCGACAACGTCGCCAACTTCATCACACAAAATACTCAGGGTGCCACCCTAGGACAGACCTCTGAGGCCCCCTCAAGCGACCCTTACGGTACCGACTCTAGGTACATACCTGGCCAGGACAGTCAACCTGCGAGGCCCAAATACTTGCCGCATACCGAGTTCCTCAGTTTGACCAACGGTAAACTCGAGCCGGCCCTTGCTAGACTCAAGACGCTCAACACCAAGCATATTCAGGCCGGGAACAAGCATATCGCGATGAATCCCGACAACGTTGAGATTCTCGAGGAACTTGTTAAGCAGCTGCTTCAGCCAGCTTCTAGCGCTGGAAAGTTGACCAACTTGGACGCATCGAAACCCATTCTCCTCACACTCATCACCCAGTGGCCGTACGCCGACAGGCTGCCAGCGCTAGATATTCTCCGTTGTCTCGCCGCCTGGCCCGCCGCGGCTTCCATCACAGACGTCTCAGCGCTGGAAAGTTGACCAACTTGGACGCATCGAAACCCATTCTCCTCACACTCATCACCCAGTGGCCGTACGCCGACAGGCTGCCAGCGCTAGATATTCTCCGTTGTCTCGCCGCCTGGCCCGCCGCGGCTTCCATCACAGACGACCACTATGGCGACATSATCGACATTGCGGTCAGAGGAGCGCTTGACGTGRAGGACACTGTAACTACAGACAGCTCATTGAGCGACTTTGTCGCCGACAAACTTGACGCAACAAAAGCAAACGYTAACAGCGTCATGATGGCTCTCCGTACCATTGTCAACCTCTTCAAGCTTGACGACGGCCGGAAGCTTGTAGCCAGCAAGGCTGGCGATATTCTCTCCCTTATGGGACACATTGTCGGTCTCGACGGGGACAAGGGCGCGATTGGCGCCGAGAACAACAACCTCCAGATTGCCCTGACTTCGGCGGCCTTCAACTTTGCTTGCCTATTTTACAGGGAAAGGAAGTTGGATGCGAACTTGGACGAGATTGCTCTTCTCATCATGATTGTCGAGGCAACCGTGCGCAAGCAGAAGGATCCTGAAGTCCTGTTCCGCGCTCTCATGGCGCTCGGCATGGTTCTCTCTATTGGCCCACAGCCGGTAGCGGAGGCGAAGAAGCAGGGAGTCGATGCTTGGTTGATTCCGGTGATCGATCAGACTCAGGAGCAGCGCCTGAAGGACGTTGTCCAGGAGTGTCTCGCGTATATTCGGGCGTAGGAGCTCGTCAAGGACTCTATGACATGGTAAAGGAGTTGATGCGTGGTTCTGATATCATTATAGCAAGGGATGTTGAGGGGAAAGGGGTTGCTTGACGGCAGTTAATGCAGTTATCGTGTGGAACCAGTGAGCCTAGCCGGCGTAGAGCTAAGCATGTTCAGTGGGTACAGATGATATTGAACTCTTTATCACTTGTTAGGGGCTTTTTGCCCAAAAAATCCTTCTTACTTCGCCACGTATATGGCGGTTGCAGTATCTTTCGATGACATGTCCGAGTAGGCGCCCGGCTGTTGCCGAACCGATCATCCGATGTGATTAAACGCTGCGGCCGGCTGATGAGACGAATATCTGAACGAAGCTTGTGACCAAGGTCCTTTTTGAACGTTGTAACGACTTTTGGCCAACTCGACAAGTTGAAAAACAATGTCCATTTTAATGCCAATATGACGGATTTGAAGGTGTTCTTGTCAGACAAACAAAGCTTTGCATCTGCAGATATTCTCAGAAAGGCGCCAGTGGTTGGATTGGTATCAACTTGGTTCAATATTCGTTCATCTCATTTTCGCGAGAATAGCAGAGGACGAGAAAAAAAAAAAAAGAGACGTATATACAAATCGACAGAATGAAGAAGCGAAAACGCGCGCCCTGCCGTCGCCCGCGCCGGGGAAATATCGTAACAAGAATTTCCAATCCGTCCTCCTTTCCTCCTTCCCAGATAAACGCCTATTGGACATCGATTCGTGCTCCAAAATATAGCTCCTCGTTGTTGTCTTTGGGCCTAACAGCCACACAGACAACGCTTGTCATCTCTCCTCCCATTATTTCATCTCATCTCAGTCAACCAGGCAGCCCGGCCTTTCGCGGTTGGTTGGTGCTTTAGTATCATAATCCCTTTTTCTTGTGTGTCATCGTTTCATCAAACCCAAACCCCCTTCTTATTTCCCCCATTTGAACATCCATCGATCCGATGTTTCTTTTCCCAGGAGCAGCTTATAGCATCATCCACAACCCACCAGCAACAAGAGGAACCCAACCCGCCATCCGGGCGAGCGAGGCAGCGGCGCTGGTGAGCGCCAACTTGTCGCGGCCGGCCTCGAGGACCTTGAGGGTGTACAGGTCGGCGGCGCCCAAATCGGTGCTGTTAAAGCAGTTGGACTCGTTGACTTGGGCGACGCGCGGGTCACCAGGGGGGACGAAGGTGATGTCGACGCACTGTTGTTATTTTCCAAGTTAGCACTTTGCCAATCCAGTAGATCACCTTGACACAGCCAAGAGCGAGAAAGGGGAGGGAAAGAAAAACGAAGAAAAACATACCGAATACAGCGCAGCCCCATGAACCGCCAACTCCACAAGCTGAATCGTCGCATTATCTCCTTCCTTGAACTCGAACCCCGTGGGCACCGAGACCTGCGGCAAACAAAAAGTGCCCGGGTACGGGTTCTTGCCGGGGCCGATGATCTGGAAGGGAGAAACCATGGGGAAACTCATGTTCTTCGGCCCGTGGTCAGGACCGTCGTTGCCGACGCCTAGGTTGACGTAGATGAAGGCTGTCGCGTGGCCTTGGAACCAGCCCGGTTGGAAGGAGATGGCGCCGCCTGTTGTGGGCCAGTAGGTGCGGTTTTGGGTGAGAGAGAGACCGCCGCCTATGAGAAAGAGGGTTATGGTTAGTTGGGTTTGTTGCGTGATATAGGGGGATGAGGGTTTGGGGTTTGTTCGAGATGATGGTCTGATGGACTGATGGGTGGGATGAGACTTACAAGGATACATCCATTGCATGCCGTAGGGAAATTCGTCATTATCTTTTAGGTTGTTGCCTCTCCATCCGGGGTATGTGATGACGGTGTGGGCGGAAGCCAGCGCCGCGCTGGCGAGGGTGAGGAGTGTTGATGTGAGCATGTTGGATAATGATGTGTGTGTGTGAGACCGAGTTGACGGTATGAATGGCCGGAGTCTTTGAAGATGTCCCTCCCCTTTGAAACCCAAGTCGAGTCCTCCTCTTCTTTTGAGTTTTCTGTACTAGTTTGTCGTGACCCTGTCGACCGAATAGGTGCTAACCCAAGATGTGTGACTGATGTGATGTACTCGGTGGTTGTTGGTGAAGACACTTGTGATGTTCGGTAACTGAAGTTGAAGTTGATGGATGTCTCGGTCAGATACTTGAACTGATATCGAAGGGGCTCTTGGCTGATGAGAGGAAAGAATTTCGGAGAGAGACCGAAGGAATGACTTGCCGGGTCATGGCAGGTAGGTATATCTCACGGCGTGAACCAATGCGAGCCATCTTGTGTTCCCTATCCCGCCAGGCCGCAGCCGCCCAGGCCTTGTCGAAGAGACAGAGACCCATCGGCACACAGGACTGGGGCCCTTGTGATGTGGGTGACGGGAGCGAGTTGTGTCCCGCCTTGCCCGCCCCCAGTCCGGCACACGCTTTCCCTCGCAAGGTTGAGAGAATCTCACGACGGCAAAAGAGAGAACAGGGGAAAACGGCTGAAGAGAGGTCGAGACCCCTGTTAGTGATCATGAGTGTCCAGCCAATGGGATCGCCGTTCCCGCCTCGGTGCTGCAGGCGACTCGCTAGGACGGAGCAAACTCATGTCAAAGACCCGGCCGGCCAATGTGATTGAACCCTCGTCCTCCGGTGCTGCTACGCTATCACCAACACTTGACCAGCGGCCGCTACCACCTCGCCGAGTGGATTTTGCCATGCTCCGTTTTCAATGGCATCGAACATCGTGGGACTTGCATCAAAGTCTCAAATGAGTCAACGATGGAATTCAACCTAAGTTGTCTCTGTTAAAGTTCCTTTCATAGCATTTGGGTGACTCTCAAACTGAGAAAGGCACAGCTGGCTTGACCCTGCGGTAGTGTCGATCGCTGAATGTCCCTCTCCCGTTACAGTGTGATCCGTTGGCGTATCCGTCGTCCAAGATCCAACCAATTCTTTTTCAGAGTTAAGCGCCAAAGTCGGGGAACCGTCCAATCACAGGCTAGAAGTGGTACTTGGTGGTTACCTCCGCAACAGTTCTTGGCGGTTGCTTTCCAGTTTGTCCGCTGTGAAGTGTGAAGGTCAGCAGTGTTCTTGGGTGCTTGGATGTCGCGTTCGCAGGCAAATGACCCGTGTGCCATCGCTTTTGGAAACGGTTGAAGCCATCGCGAGGCGCTGTGATACACAGAAGCCCTCAGTTAAAGAGGTTCCGTCTGTATCGGGAAACAATCTGCTCTCGTACGCGCTACGCCTTCCCCGTGTCCACCTTGCAAAACGGCAACGGTCCGCAAGCCTTGATACGCGACGCCTTCGGGAAGAAGTTGGAGGGTAGTTAATGATGACTTGCAGCGGGGATGATATCTTGGGGTGTTTTGATGGGTTGTGGTGCAACAGTAAGCGTCAGCTTTCCCAGCCGTGGTAGCCCAAAAGCCAGTTGTAGCGGGAGAGTAAGCCACCCATCGCCGCCGGCAGAGATGCCCGATTTCCTGTTTTTAAGTGCGAGGAAGAGAAAAAACAGATCTGTGAGAGTCGACTTGAAATGATGGTCGTCGAGTTCGGCAGGTTGATCACGGAGTTGACAACGGGAAAGTCACGACAGCAACAAGGGCCCCGCTGTGGGCTGCTCTTCTGGGGGAGCTTGGGCCATCCAAAGGGAGCTCTGTCAGCAGCTCTCCAAACCGGCAGGCGGTGAGCCGATAAGGCAGAATCCATTTCTTATCGCATGTCCCTCACCAGAGTTCCGATGCCAACTGGCAGTTGCCAATGTTTGCAACACATCACACTTGGACTCAAACAATGCCACAACAAGACGGAGAATGGAGTCAAGTCAGCCGGAAGCGCGGGCGCATCCGGCATGTGCCAAAGCCCAAGACGGATGTGGATGAGAGCAAGGAGAACGGACTCGAAATCCGACCAAATCCAAACCCCGAATTCACAGTCAGCGACATTTACAAGCATCACGATACGGCCAGACAAGAGTGGCAGATCTCGGATTGCTGGAAGACCCTGAAGGACCTGCTTGCCACTGCTCTATCCGAGTCAAACCATCCACCCATCACCAAAGCCATATGTTTCGGGCCTGGTCCGTATGATCCTAGCAATGGCAGCTTTGCGGCCAGGCGAACCGCTCATATGCAGACCGCAGCCTTTTGCGCCATTGTAGACTTCCTAGGTCGGTATCTCAGTGGGTTATCGCCATGGGAGATGTCAGTTGCTGATGCTGTATGACAGAATCTCAATGTGATCACAAAATCAAACGTGTCATTCAGGAGCCTATGTTCACCCAGACCGACAAGGACTTCTGTGTCGAACTTGGGTTTGAAGTTGCCGATACTCCAGATGCATTTCCCATGGTCGATGAACAGACTTTGGTCTATGGCATTCATATGGAGCTTCGTACGTACTACCTTGCTCTGGCTACACTTCCAACTGCATTCATCGGTGGAGGTTTGGATGAATGGGAAAAGGTTGTCGACTTTGACCCCAGCCTCAAGGAGTTCATTGGTCCCATCTCCAAGATGGATGCCACTTACACCAAGTACCCTTTTCCCGACATGAACTACATATTCTCCAGCACGACCATGTACTGGCGGAAGGGTGATGACGCCCCTAAAATTACCGGCAGTCCGAAAACGTCACTACCAGAAATCTCCCAGGCATCGAAGCAGACATCGGACATTGCTGAAGCATTGGAAGGCTTGAAGTTGTCGGAGCAAGCATCGGAAGAGAAGGCATCTGAGACAAAGACCTCTAAACAACCAGAGAAACCCTTGGAACCGAACGGTTTCAAAGAGTTGAAGCCACCGACGACTGAGGAGTGATGGTCATCTCAGGCCCCAGAGCGCTTGGAAATTCATCATCTTTCTCCTAGACTCATCTTTCATGATACCGGATTTGTTACCATCAGCAGATTTCGGGAACGACTTTGCCCTCATAGCGCGCCCGGGGTCTGTTTCACTCTCAGCCACCCAATCCTCCCGACTTCTTCGTGAGCGATGATGGCAAGCAGGATTTCAGGTATCAAGATGTCTTATCTTATATCTCGCTCCGCTGCGCTCATTTTCCTTTTCGCAGATCCGGAAAACCTATACATCACATCCACATCGCCATGGTCAGCTGCATTGTTGGTCTAGGACCACAAATGTCGACGCCAGGTTCCTCTGCGCAGAAAGCACCAGCACGATCGGACCACACAATGATATGTGTTATAGCACATCTGCTGTACTTCCATGTCCTTTGCATACCGTCTCATTATTGAGATTTGAGAAGCTGAAAATCGGTCAAATGCACAGCAAAGGAGTCTGGCGGCGCCGGCGACGGGCGAGAAGGGGAAAGGAGCCCACATGTGATGTCACCTTGGCAATAAAACACTCCCGATCGGGCAAAGGGTCAAAGCGTAAAAGTCGCGATGCAATTTCGCAAGATTGCGGCGGACAAGGAATGGAACTTCGGGGTAGGCCTTGGCGAACGCCTGTTCCAGAAGATTGGCAGCCGACGGTGCCGGAACCGTGCTCATCAAGTGATGTTTTGTCTGTCGTTTCGGATGGCCTTTGTGATTTCTCCTTCTCCTCTTTCTTCTTCAGCTTATGCGCTACGGCGCAATCGAACGATACCGACGACACACTCCAAGAGCATCATCTCAGGTTCACTACAGGCGCCGATCCCCTACGGCAACAGACGAGACACCTTCAAGGACGGCAACAAGCGAGCGAGATAGCCTCACGGTTCTCATAGCCCACCCACAACAACCCTAGAGCCCCAGAGCGATTCCCAATGGATCCGTCGCATCTTCAGGGATCGTCTTCTTCCCAACAAGTCAGAGACCAAAACCGCGCCCATTTTACAGAAGAACAACCAAAACACCATATATACCAACCTCAACCAAGACGACCGTCACCAAGAAACTCACCCACGCACGGGAAGGCGCCCGAAGTATACTGGGCAGATGATGACCGGGAGGATGAGCGAAGGAACGGGACAAACGATAACGCAGAAGACTCGCAGTATACTTTCTTTCGTGAAGGATCGCCAACACCGCCAGAGTACAACGAGGAGCACGAGAAGGGCCTTGCGGCTGAACGAGCTGCTGCGGGCGGATCGGTAACGGGAAGTTATGCGGCCTCTCGTTCTACAGTTGGCGGCAGTCTTCCGCCGGCTGAAGAATCCCGAGGCTGTCTCGGCAAGTATCAACAAAGATGGGGTATGAGGAGAGGCGTCTTGTGGGCAATCCTTATAGCGGTTATACTGCTTGCTATTGTGCTTCCCCTGAGTGCGGGCCTTGGTGTTGGCTTATCGAGGTCGTCAAAGTCGTCGTCCAGTACAACAGCACCTGGACCATCAAGGTACCGCATACTTATTTGGAGTCGTTGCAGCGCCCTTACCTTTGCTAACTCTTGATGATAGCTCACAAACCGCCCTTCCTATATCAAGCAGTCCTAAATCTTCCCCCAGCTCCTCGATCATTCCCAGCCATACATCCGTCTCATCCGCAACAACCACCCCAACCAGCACAACCTCGTCATCAAACAACAAACCAAGACCAACAGCATACTCCGACTGTCCCGCCGCCAACAACACGATGCACAGGATTCCCGGGCTAGCGAAGAGCTTTCTGCGCCTTTGCGGAGTGGACTACACCGCAGACGACCTCGGCAACTTCCTCGCCGGCAATATGGCCGAGTGTATCGATGCCTGTGCGGCCATGGAGAGGTGTACCGGCTGCTCTTGGGGATATCTGGACGGTGACAAGGGCAACAAGCATCGGTGCTGGTTGAAGGGCAACTTGCAGACTGCTAGGGAGCAACCGAGTGATTGGTGTTTTGCGATGATTCCGCGATGATTATCGATGAGACGACGCTGAAGTCGTGAGGCGTTTGGTATGATCGGAAGTTGAAGACGAGAGATGGAAAGACGGAAGATGGAAGATGATGGAAGATACCCAACCCTAACCAATTCTTGGTGTACATATACAGAGTACGAACTCAGTCAAATTCATTTCCTAATGTCTAATGGTGCTCTGTTATTCACCGGCACTCAACTTTCATTGAAACATGCAGCTGACTGGTGATATCAAACGGAGTGTTCACGGTGTCTCGCTTCACCCAAATTCTCTTACCGCTCGCTCTATATCAAGACGGTAGACAACATGTCCTCCCTTGGTTTCATTGTTTCATTCTTTCGACAAGCGGCATTCTAGACCTTGTATCTACCTACTTTACCTACGGCATCACATAGTGCTGGTTCAATGAGTCTTGGGGAGGATACCCGCCGCCTCAAGTTCGCCGAAAACATCCGACAGCGACTTCCACGTGTCCACGTATCTGAAACGAGAAAGGTCTAACGTTAGCGGATGCCCATCATAGTGGAAGAAAAAGAAGAGTGCGGAGAAATACGTACCCAGTCCACCCAGCCTCCCTAGCCTTACTCATACTAGCCACCACATCATAGTTTCTCCCCAAAATAAAGTCAGTAAACGCCCAAGTCGCCTTCTCCAACGAATCCTTCTGCAACCCCTCCCTCTCCGCCAGCCTGTCCCACGCCTGCTTCACCTCCTCGGTCTTCGCCCACTTCACCAAACTGATCCTCTGCTCCAGCTGACTAGGCGGAACCGACTTGCTCGTTCCCTCCAGCCCGCACTCCTTCGCCAGCAGCGTCACCGGCTGTGGCGCTTTCTCGGTGAGCTGGACCAGATTCGCCAGATCTTTGGGACCAGGAGAAGCGAACTGGTCCGCCTTAACCTTCATCCCAAACCGCTGTGCCACTCTAGGCCACAAATCCTGCCAGCTCTGCACGTCGCCATTCATCACGTTGAACGCTTGATTCGCCGTCTTGGGCTCCTGCACCGCCCACGCGCAGAACTGCGCGTGCAGCTTGCTGCTGGTGAAAGTGTCGAACTTGGTATAAAAAGTCTCTGAACCTGGGAATTCCAGATCCCGACCAAGCTCCTTGTTCACAGCCGCGTAGATCCCCACATCCGAGGCCAGGTTCATGAAGTTACCACTAGCAAACCCGATGACGTCGTTGGGGTAGGTCACGGTCCAGCTGATCTTCCGGTGCTTGCTTCCCGGCTCATCACCGCAGAAGGCCTTGAGGATATCCTGCTGGCGATAATAAAAGTTAGGCGGCCACTTGCTTTCGTCGCGCAACCAAGGGTCGGACTCGAGCAACGGGTTCTTGGCCTGGCCCAGGTGCACGCCGTATTGCTTGCAACCGGTAACCAAAACAACGCGCTTGAGCTTGGAGACGGCGCCGGTGATTTCGAGGGCGTCCAGGAAGTTCTGGAGCATGGCCCCGTTGACGTCCGCGTTTTCTTTCTCCGTGGCCTTTTGCAGCCAGGCGCAGAAGAAGACGTGCTCGACGGCGTCTAGGTCGCGGATGGAGGAAAGGTCCTTGGCCATGTCTTGGGCGGAGTTGAGCAGGTCGATGTGGTGCTGCTGGACGCTGGGGCTGCCGAAGTCCTCCGTTTTGGAGCGCGAGAGGGCGTGGATGGTCTTCCATTGGGAGGGGTGGGCGGATAGCTCTCTGACTATCTCGCGGCCGATGATTCCTGAGGGAGAAACGTGGTGAGTTCATGTGTTTATGGTGGGTGACGAACGTAGGAGTGGCTTACCGGTCGCGCCGAGGACGATTGCTGAAGCCATGATGGTTTGATCGATAGTGTGAATTTCAGGCAAAGACTTGATGCTATTACAGTGGTATGAAGAAGCAAGGAAAGCTTATTATTTTGAGTTTCGCTTTGTTGTTTTGAGTACTCCGGGAATAATGGCGGGGTGGTGATGCTGACAAATGATAGCTTCAAGTCAATTACGTCACACCGACGATATGCTGATGAATCGCCATTGATCGTCCCCAAACAAAATTTATCACTCTTGATGCATATCCAGCTTCATTATCTTCGAAGCCTATTTCCCAGTACGAAATTGTCATATCCGATATTCCGCGTCTGTGTCCCCTCACCTTCTGGAACAGAAGATCAGAGCAATGGACTTGATGCCATCGCCGACCGCAGCAGCCCCACTGCGGGACAAGATCTAGCCAATCGGTGCAGGAACCGACGTTTGACATGGAATGCATGAGCATCTTGTCAACTTCGCCAAGACATCTTAACTCGACGACAACATCCTTCACAATGGAAACTTCGATGGCATCAGTGCACGACATCGCGCGCGGATTTTGACAGCTCTTCCTTCCATTCCTTACTTATGACCACCTGCGTTGGGATAACACTATGTCATGTTCTAGGTATATGTGGCAGCGACGGGCCCAGACGCAAGTCCGAAGGCTCTGTTTCTCGAACAACCAGTCCTTCTTCCCTCAACACAACAGCTCTGGAAAGCGTCCTTGACCTTTCAAGTATCTTCCTCGCCATGAACAATTTATGCTTCATCGGTTAGTACTTCTCTGAGCTATATGATGGAATATTTACTGCCCGGGGCCTGGCCATCAGGCGAGTGTCATACACATGCCCTCTGGCACCAAGGGCGTTTCTAATATGGTCTGGTCTCTCGATACATAACTTACGTGGTTAGATTGCCCATCTATCGAAATTACAGAGACAATAGGCTCTCCGTGGTGCATACTATGCAGCTTTCATCATGTCTTTGTGACTCAGGTCGAGTTCCCCTATTTTGGATCCGAGCACGGGGATACTACCATTTGTCAGGCTCGGGTGTCAACCGGATGGAAGCTGCAGGTTCTTGTTAGTTTGAGGGTGCCAAACTCAAACATAGCGGCTCGTCTCCTACCCCGGCCGCGAAACAACCTCATGGGGTTGTTTGGAATTGGGAAGTAACTACGTACGACGAAACCTGGGCTAGATTTGTTCTCGAGTCACGAGTCAGGAGGCGACGAAAGCAAAAAAAATACAGGTCCCATTGGGAATATGGAGATGGCGACACAGGATGATGATGTTGCTGGATATTTCACCTGATGCTTCCGCGTTCATCCTGAGCTCCTGTTTGTCTCGTGTAATGCTGAGGATGAGCAGGATAGGGTACTTAGGCAGAGGTCACGGTACAGTCATTGCCGAGTTCGCCGTGTTGATTTCAGACCCGGCCCCGCTCTCCTTCCTAGCCCCCGTCCGGTCTTTCGTTGTCCGGTCACGCCTCGTACCTTCCTTACATGTCAGCGCAACCTGTGATTCCAAAGGGCAGCGACGTCAGGACGGCAGCGCCTTCCCAATCTCCACCGAACCTTCGCATCTTTCTTTGCACCCACCTTGCTCCCAGAATCTGAGCTGGTTTCCTCGGCACATCGGTTTCCATCACCATTATTTCGTCTTCGTCTTAGCAATCAGGACTCTATTCCCGACGCGACACGACAGAAGCGTGACAGACAACGCCATCACAAAGATGCCAGACGACGATCTAATTGACAGGCTGCTAGCCCAGCTGCCCGCGCCATACCCACTCTCAACCGGGCGCAGCGGCAATGAGACGTCGCTCCCGTCGGTCGGGAGGGAGAGAACCGGTACGGGATATTCCTCTGCTTCCTTTATCACGCTCATTCCCTCTAGTCCTTTGGTTAACCACCACAGAAGTTGCTCCTACGTTCCAAACTTTCACTCCCCTGCGCTCCTCGGACCGTGGTTCAAGCAGCGAGCTTGGTTTGTTACCTCTTTCCGCTCATGTGTTGCTTTCTTTTTGTGCTCGCAATACTAAAAGGTCTCAGAGCCAGGTGAAATTGCCTCCACCCCCACCGCCGGCAGTTCGCCGTTGAATGGCGGTCACAAAGGGCCCTTAGCCATGCGCCCTGCGCCCAGAAAAGTTGACATCGTCAAAGAGCCATCTGGCATCAGAAATCCCTTGTCTTCTCTCCTCCATTCACAGGTGCCGGCCGGGCCAAAGCCCGTGCTGGGAGCACCTCAGGATCGGTTCAAGAACTCTGTTCTGGCCAATCCTTTGGTGGGTACAAAGACTCCGCTTGCCCCGGGAAGCTGGGGCGGCTCTCAGCCAGTGTTCCGATCCCATGCTGGCAATACTTTCTTCTCACAGAGTCATGAGCGTGTGAAGGACGATGTGCACGGGGGCTTTGGGGGATCGCAAGCCCCCGGCAAGGCAAAGGCAAAGGTAGCCACGGTTGCAGTGGCTAAACCTTCTGTTGGATCCTCTGGTCGCGCGAATGACCAGACGCTCCAAACCCGCAGCACCACCGCGAGCCGCCCCTCTACCAACAACCCAGTTGGTAACATTCCAAAGGGACCGAAGAAGGACCAGCCTCAGGTTTCATTGGCGCCAAAGGCTCCAATCTCCTATGATGTAAACTCTAAGAAGACACTGTCATTGAGATGTCAGTCGCTTGGGTTTAACCCTGAATGGGTTTTGGGTGGAATTGTGGGCGGCAAGTGCAGTTTCAACGTTAAGCTCCAAGACGTCATGGTTGAATCTGACGGTTTGTATATTGGAGAGCAAATGGCAAAGGCGGCAGTTGCAGCTAAGGCGCTGAAGGATTCGGAGCTTTGGAGAAAACTGGAGCGCTGGTCCCGTCCACCCGCGTCTTCCAAGGCCTCCGCGACCAACCATGCCAATGGGACCTCGGCCACATCAACAAACAACTCTCGCCACAACAATTCTCGCCAGAACAACTCTCGCCAGAACAACTCTCGCCAGAACAACTCTCGCCAAAACTTGCCCTTAGTCAAGCGAGAGCCAGGCAGCTTGGATGTTGCTGTGAGCCGCCCTACCGACGAGAGTGAGCGGCTCAAGCTTCTAATTATGCTTCAGGAATACATCGGGCCCTCGGTGCCCAACTACGCCGATCGTCCTGATGTTTGCAAAGCCTTTTTCGAGGGACTAGCCATGGGGGCTCGTCTTACAAGGCCTTCTCAAAGCCCTTCCAAGCACACTCAGAACGACCGCGCCAGATCACGCTCCCCCCCGACCCGCCATTCTAGCAATTCTGCTAGCTACCGGGCCCGTTCGCCTCTTGGAGCACGTACAAGGCTCACTCCGCCGCCGGTCTATCATCATTACCCCGGTCGCCCTAATTCGAGTCACTACAGCCCCCGTAATGCGCCTCTTCGCGAGCCCCCTCGCGGACCATCTGGTATTTCAAGGGGAAACACGGTTGTCAAGAAGGAGTAGGATGGACTTGATCGACAGCAACTCTGCTAGCAAGCAGAACGAATCGGTCGGGTACATAATTACGACCACATGAGAAGGGGGCATGATGGCTGCTCGGGAGTGAAGGGAAACGTCTCGAGACACATTTACCCTAGCTTCTATCCGAGAAGACCCAATAGGATAGTGAGAAGGGGTTGTTATCCTGACTTTTATCCCCCAATTGGTCCACGCCGGTGGATGTTTACGAAGAGGATTTTGGGACATCGGTTACGGCGTTCGCAAAAGGGACGCATGGTGTTGTGAGCTTGGATGGCTTTTTGTCTGAATGGGTTTGCCTTCCTTTCGCCTTATTGAAAGCACCGTAAAGGGTCCGGCGAGATACCAAGCGTTTGGCTGCTCATTCTGATGCTCTGCTATGGTTACGCAGAGCAATTTGTATGTACGTATTGTCAGTATTTGTTGCATTGGCTCGGTTCTATTACATGGAAGAATGGCTACTTTCACCTACATAGATAAGAAGGTGTCCCTATTTCCAGTCACGGCTTGCAAGTTAGTGATGAATATAGACGCCGCCGTTGTCAGTCTTGTCCGCCTGTTGGTGATGGATTCGGGTGATCTGCCTCCGCCATCCATCCCGCGGTTGTCTGCACATCATGCCCCATGTCCGTGATCACAACCAGGACCAGGGGATGTCGCTCAAGGTTAGTAGGCAAGCTCAATCAAGTTAGACTCTCGGATGGCCACGAGGGATCAATTCAAGACGGGGATATACCCTGGCCACTGTGGACCGAAGTAGACTAGGGTCAGCTAAAAATTAAATTACATTGCTTGGTACCTGACAATCCCTGGCGCTGTTTCAACCCCCCCCAGGCACCCCTTCAGTACCTCCGGTTCTCTCACTGTCGCTCAGATGGCCGCAATTTCTCTCCAATCCTTCCTTCTCACAAAAGTCCTTCGTTTTAAGCAGCACATCAGTGGATTGGGTCGCGTTTCGTTTGACATATCCTGCCCTGATATCAATATCCATGCTCTTGTTCTGGCAGTGAGTTGTCGTCGTCCTACGGTCCCTACGGTCGTCGTCAATTCGGTCAATGGGCTCCCACTTATCAACCTGCGCCCCAAAAGGGGACGAATATTACCACTGCGACTACTCCATTGCCGGCTTTCGTGACAATACGAGTACAGTAGCGGACGGCATACCGGGCTTTACAAGTGTCGCGCTCCAGGAAGAGTTGCAGTATCTAGAACCCAACCCGGATGTGGCAGGTGTTGGTGTAAGTTGATATGCCTTTTTACTCTTTCATCCCCTTCTTTCTTTTTCTTTTCGACGATATATTTTGTTTGTTCAGTCGTTGTCGTTGTTGTTGTCATCCGACCCACCTTTGACCTACAATTGCTGAATGTGTACTATATAACAGACCTTAGTCGGCTTCGTCATATCCTTCGCCGCCTCGACATTACTGGCTTTATTCATCCACTCCTTTGAATGCCACGAGATCTTCGGCCAAGGTCGCAAAGGCGACCATGAGAAGCACTCGGCCAAGCAGTGGTGGAACATCGCCGACACCATCCTGATCTCGTGGTCCGACCAGCAGCTCGTCCTGGGCATGGCCACCTCCATCGCCGCCCTCAAGACCTGGTGCTCCTTCTCGACCTACCACCTCAACCTCATCGGCCAGTGGCTCGTCCTCTGCTCCGTCACCCACGCCAACGCCCTGCTCGTCCACTGCAAGTATTTTCATCGCAGGCGCCTGCTTGCCGACGGATTGCGCGTTATCACCATCTTGACCAACCTCATCCTGTCCGGCATGGTCTTCTTTGTTAGTCGATCCGTCGGAGGCAAAGGGATGCCCTCGGTCGCGGACCATACGCCCTTGCAGATCTTGCCGGCGCAGTGTTTCTTCAAGCACGCGATCCTGGCTCCCGGGTTGAAGTTGGTGGATGGATATGACCAGTATTCTCATCCAAACGGACAGGCGCTGTTCTTGATGAGTTTGCTTATTTTGATTGCGGCCGGGTTATCGATGGCGGCGCATCGGTGGCGCGGGAAGGGGGCGAGGAAGAGTCGATGGTCGTGGGGCTTCAGGACGGTCATGCTGTTGGCGAATATCGGCGTGGGCTTTGCGTCGCTGGTGTCGTCGATCGAGCTGAGGAATTGGATGCATGGTAACGGGTGGATGGAGGATGATTCGGAGTTGGAGTGGTCGTATGGGCAGTTTATCCCGGCGTTGTTGGGTCTGCTTGTTTTCGTGTCGGTGTTGGAAAATGTGTTTGGTAAGTTTCCATGGTCCTTCCATTGCCCGGCCCTGCTTATTGTCAGTTCGCTAATGTGTTGTTCTTTTCGCCATCTCTAGATGAGCTTCCAGACAGGAAGAGTATGGACCAGCAGAGCTTGCTACAGCTGGGTCGCAATGGGCAGTTCGAGATGGATATGCGACGATTATCGGCAGAGTCAAAGATCGACTTCAAGACTTCACAACTCCCACAAACAACAGTTTCGCCGCTCGATCCACGACCGTTTGACCCATCCGAAGGACGAAAATGGTGAGGTGGGAATGACAGCGACGTGCGAGAAGGGCAGAATGCCGGTAGCCGAGAGGCCCCACCTGCTCCAAATTAGCATTTCGGGGGAGTCCGTCGGACAGTCAATTCAACGGCAGGGCCGTGATAGCGAATGAAGATTTATGAAAGTATCGATACCCTTAGATTCTGTGGTACCCCAATCAGATTTGGACTTAGTCGTCGCGGTTGCACTATTTTGGAATGTGTCTTGTTCGCATTTTCTTTGTCAAGAAGGCGAGGAAGAGAAGGAAGAACCCTTATCCAGGGGCAAGTGGACTGATCCGCAGGGCAGTTATGCAAGGTACTGACCAATCAACGCTGGTACGATTTGCGCAAGCGGAACCCCGCCTTCGTCCTTTTCGTCGCCCTTCGTTGTGAAGCATTTTGTCGACTTCGAATTTCGATGATGTTTGCGCCTACGCGTTGTCGCAAGAACAAGAAGATGATGGATTCCTTCCGGAATACTATGCATCAAGAACATCACACCTTACCACATATCACATGACTAGGTACTTAAACTGGAATCGAAAGTTACCACAAGCACTGGTGTTCATGGCTGCCCTCCTTAACGAAAGTCCCGACCAAGGCTGCGCAACCTTCATATAGAAGGGGAAGTTCTGAAACGAACACTTAACATTAGGCAAGATGGCCGAGCGGTCTAAGGCGCCACGTTAAGGTTAACCCTTAATCCTCATCCGAGAAATCCGTGGTCCGAAAGGGCGTGGGTTCGAATCCCACTCTTGTCAATAACATCTTCACCCAGCTCGGGTGGAGTCTTCTTTTTCTTTTTCCGTTTTTCTTTCGGTTGGCTCGGTTGGCCCCTCAACGGTTGTCTTGGTATGGAAATCACAAGTACGGTACTTGCGGCTTCAACTTCAACGGTCTTCGACTGCATTTTTTTTCTTTTACTGTTGTTTTCCTCCGCACCTGCCCTTTTCATTTTTAACTACTGGCCAGCGCACTTGCTGACAGTGACTTGTTGCTGTAGAAACTGACATTTGAGTGAGGGTGGGTTAGGGTTTGTGATGGGAGGGGGAAATGCATGGCTTTTTTTCACTTGTAAAGTGTAAACAAAACTCGGTCCAAACTCCACAGAACAACTTACAATCAAGACCCTCGATTCTATTTTGGTGTGATTGCCTCGAAAGCCGTAAACTGCCGACCTCCACTTCTTTGGTCTTGAATTTTTACTTCACAAGGTTGGCTGACATCTCTAGATCTGGCGTGAATGACGCGTTAACAACAACAGCAGATCTCTGCACAATTATTCTGGTCACGGTTTCTTATCGAAGCATAACATTCGAGGGGATAGCTTCTTCTATTTTCAGGATTCACAAAAAAACGCAAAGCTCCTATTCTTCATCATAATCAGTTATCAGTCAAAACCCAGGAGCCATCAGTCTCGACACCGCGTCACATACGCATCATGGATATCCTGCAGCAGAAGAAGGTACAGCAACAGGCGCCCACCATGGAAGAAGTCCAGAACATCATCAAGCTGCAGCGCTCTATCGTCATGGCCGACATCCTCAAAGTCAAGCCGGAAATGGGCGACCCGGTGAAGTACAACGCGGCTCTCAAGGAGGCTACGGCACTAGCTCTCCACAACATCTACCACGCTAAGCGCGATCAACAGGTTGCGGCAAGTGACAGGGAAGACGGTGAAGATGCGGCGCAGCCATACGTAAAGGTTCATGTCAACCAGAGCACTGAATACCTTATCACTATCGAGGTGGATGGTGGACGCGAGGTGGCTAATCCTCTGTACAGGAACATTGCGCAGTGCGTCAGGAACTTTGGCCGCGGGTCTCACAATGTAAGCAAAAAGGCAGGCCCGAGCTACAAGAAAAAAGTTAAAAGGCCTGCCCCTGTTCAGCAGAGTTCATCAAGGCCGGCGAAGAGGGCAAGGTACTGAGTTGTGCTCAGAAGAGGCCGGGTTCATCGTTTGCTTGTCGCTTTGCGCGATGATCAGCCTGCCGCCAGCGAAGAATGGGGTCGATAATACTTAATCATCCTTCCCCAAAAGCTCAGCCTAATACAAGCTTAGAGCCAATTGCTCACCCTTCACCCATCTCTCCAAGTTCTCAATTTGTTGATCATACCACCCGGACAGCGTATCCTCCTCAACATACCCCATATGGGGTGTAAGCAGCACTCTGCTCCGCCCGTCCTCTCCCCACTTGGTCGTCCTCCACTTGCTATCCAACGGCAGCGGCTCCAAGTTGAACACATCCAGCGCCGCAGCCCTGATCTTGCCCTGCTCCAACACTTCGAGCAGATCCTCCTCGACCACGAGCGGTCCGCGCGACGTGTTCACAAAGATGGCCGTCTTCTTCATCAACTCCAGATCCTTCTTGGCGATCCCACCCCTCGACCGATCCGACAAGACTAAGTGCACGCTCACCACATCCGCAGTGCTGAACAGCTCCTCCTTGCTGACCACCTTGAACGTCTTCTCGCCCGTCTTCGCATCCTCCACCGGCAAGCCGGCCTTGGCAGCCTGCTCGTCCGCCTTCTCCTGCGTGAGGTTGCTGCTCCAGGCAACGACCTTCATGCCAAAAGCGACGCTCATGATCTTGGCTACCGCCACGCCGAGTCTGCCCAGGCCAACAGTACCCAAGGTCTTGCCCCGCAGGCTGACGGCGGGAACGGTCTGCCACCCGCCCGTCTTGACGGCCAGGTCGTCCTGGGCAACGTTGCGGGCGGCGGCGAGGATCATGGTGACGCAGTGCTCGGTGGTGCTGACGGAGCCGACGCTGCCCGGGTTGGACTTGTCGACGGCGCCGGCGACCGGGATGCCCCGCTCCTTGAAGGCGTCTAAGTCCAATGCCAGGTTGCGGTTGCCGGTGGTGAGGAGGAGCTTGAGGTTGGGGAGGCGGGAGATGAGCTCGCGCGGGAAGGGGGTGCGTTCTCTCATTGTTGCTGTGAGATTGCGGTTTTGTGTGTCAAATTGACTGCCTCAGGGACGTTTCTGGTAAGGGGCATAAAGGAGAGGGAAGACTTGAGGTATGAAAGGGACATACAGATGACATGGAATGACTCCAGCCTCTTGACGAGTTTATCCTTCACATCTTGAGTAGTGTCGGGGTGGTTATACGGGCGAAGGGTGTCCTTGAAGAAGGAGACCTCATATTTGGATGAGTCCAGAGCCTTGAACTTGGGCTCGGAGATGCCCTGGTAGTCATCGAGGACGGCGACCTTGAGTGGAGAAGACATTGTTGCGAAGAGTCGGGAACCGCGCCTAAGTGATGTGGACAAGAGCGACATTCGATCTCACACGGTCAGGGGAAAGATCCGATCTTTCTGGGAGTTCCTCGTGGCACGGTGACAAAGCGCAATGGGATGAACTTGGACTCAAAAGGAGACCGATGCAAACCGACCCCCCGCGCTGGTGATTCCGTCATCGGATGCCCCACTTCGAGCTCCATACCCCGCAACGCGTTCCGAACCGTCGGTAGTTTGGCACGAACACGGCCCCCACCTTACCCCCTTGTCCGTCCCGTGGGCCCCGGCTCAACCCCGGATTTGGTTTCCTGGATTTCCTTGTCAAACATCCACATCCACATCAAGGTGGATGCACAATGTCTAGAACTTGATGCAGTAATCCGTGGACCGTATCATACAGCGAGCCGAAATTTCAGTGGACTGCGGAAAGTGTTACGGCATGGGATCAGAGAGAACCTCCGGGGCAATAACGCCAAAGAGAGAATGGGGAGACACTCGTGTGGATTACTGGTAGACGCTAAAGATTACAGCTTGCTGGGCATCCTCGTGGCACCGTCCAGCCGAATAACTACACCGTTCAACATGACATTCTCAATCGCCTGCCTGGCCAGGGAAGCAAACTCCTCTGGCTGACCTGCCCGCGCAGGGAACTCCATGGCCTTCTTCAACCCCGTCCTCACCTTGTCGCTCATCATGGCCGTCATGGCCGAGTCGAACATGCTCGGCGCAATGGTGACGACTCTGATTCCAAAACGGGACAGATCCCGAGCCATGGGCAGCGTCATGGCCGCAACAGCGCCCTTGCTGGCGGCATAAGAAACCTGGCCCATCTGACCGTCAAAGGCGGCAGAGCTGGCAACCATAATGATAACACCGTGCTCACCATCGGGGCCATAGGCGGGGGAAGAAGCGAGAGCAGGAAGGAACTGGCGGACGAGATCGAGGACACCGCGGAGGTTGATGGAGAGGACAAAGTCAATGGACGACAGTGAGAGGGGGTTCAGGGACTTGTCCAGCATCTGGCGAGTGTTAGTCTAAGTCCAGGGTGGACACATCGTAGGGATACCAACCAAACCCGGACTTCCAACTCCGGCAGCGGGGATGATTCCACCGAGAGGCTTCCCAGTCTCCTTGATCCATTCCAGAGTCGACTTGACAACGGACGCAATGCTGTCGGTGTCCGTCACGTCGCACTGGAAGAAGCGGATGGAAGATCCGAGTTCCTTGACGAGAGCAGCTCCGGTTTCCTCATTCATGTCAAGGACGGCAGCATTACCGCCTGATTTGACGATGTCCCGAACGCAGGCACGGCCGAGGCCAGAAGCACTGGAAGTAGTTGTCAGTCAAAAGAACCCACTCAACTTAGGATGTGATGTCATAGCTTAAACGTACCCGCCCGAGACCACAAATGTCCTTCCGTCAATGATCATTTTGAAGATTCGTTGTCAACACAAGAGTTTTGGGAAAGAAATAATTCAAGTTACGTGTCCAGCAAAAGTCATGATAACAAGAGGATCCTGACTTAAACGGGCGGACAGTGGATGTCGGGAATCGGGATACTCCCCCGCGGCTTTGACAGACATGGAGTCCCTCGGCACGCTACAGGCGGTTCGTGTCAGTGCTTTTTCAGGGACCCTGGCCCAGCGACAAAGTGGCACCCCACCATTCCGGGGCCTCGAGGTCTTGGTGGCCTGTGCGTTGGGCGAAATCCACCACAGCGGCAGCCTGAAGCAAGCAGCAACAGCGCATCACCCGATTCATCGCAAATTGTTGGCTGCAACCAAGACTGTGACGTTGGGTCCAATCTTGCATCCTGTCCCGTGAAAGTAACCCTCATATCCTACAGACCGACTTTTCCGTTGTCGAGTGCTCTTCACCTTTGATAGTTCAGCTGTCGCCTCGCAACAAACGACGAACGGCCATCTCAACACCATATCGATCCCTGCCTGGCGTCCCTTTTAGCTTGCGAAGTCCTTATCAAAGTCCCTTGCTGCCGCGATAAGCGTTTCCCAGACGTTGTGGAACTTTGTTTCTCGCCAGCCCCCAGCGGCCGAACCGGGCGACAGCATATCCATGATTTAACGGGCGAGACACGAACAGTTCAACTTACAAACCGATATCAACGATTTCACGATTTACGGCATCATATGCGCGCCGCTCGAGTTCAGATTGCCCGACATATTTCTCGGATTTGAGAATCGAAAAACGCAAAAAAACAGATACGCCAAGTCTGACCGAGCACGTGAACGCCTCGAAGAGCGACAAAGCTCGAATTCGTCATCGAAGATAGCAACCGATAAGAGATCTCCCAGCAAGAATCAGCTGAGACCTGAGCCATTGCGCACCATAGCTTAATCGACAGACGTAAAGCGTCAGTCAGCAGCAAATCGAGGGAATTCAAGAAGCCATATTCCCGACTACACGTCGGACCATTCAATCACCATGACAAGACCTAGGCGGTCATCCGCTACGAGCGAGGAGAGCGCGGGGACCGGGAGAGAGCAGGTAATTTGTCTAAGAATGGGATTGCGTTGGCAGCTGTATCTAACAGGTATTCTGGGTACAGGAACTGGGGAGCATGTACGATTACCTCGCAAAGATCATCCTCCTTGGGCCAAGCGGGTCAGGAAAGTAAGCATTTCTAACCCCAATCCTACAATAACTCAAGCCCTCTCTAACCTTTCGACCTTCTAGATCCTGCCTCCTCCATCGCTTCGTGAAAAGCGAATGGCGCGTCCTCTCCTCACAAACAATCGGCGTCGAATTCGCCTCCAAAATCATAAAAGTCGGCACCGGCGCCCGCCGAAAGCGCATCAAGCTACAACTCTGGGACACCGCCGGAACCGAGCGCTTCCGCTCCGTGTCACGCTCCTACTACCGCGGCGCCGCCGGAGCCGTGCTCTGCTACGACATCACATCACACAACAGCTTCTCCAACCTCCAGCCCTTTCTCAACGACGCCCGCGCACTTGCATCGCCGAACCTGAGTCTCATCCTGGTTGGGAACAAACTCGACCTAGCCGGGGGTGGCCATCCCGGCGACGAGGAGGACTTGCTCGGCCCGCTACCGCCACCAACACCAAGCAGTATCAGCGCGCATAGCATTCCGTACACGATTAGTAGTGTGCATACGGGGAGCGCGAGCGTTAGCGTGGCCGGGACACCACTGCAAGCAGGGAGTTACGCTTCGTCTACTACATCCACGATCCGCCCGGGAGATAGTACGAGTACGAGTTATGGGTATGGGCTCGGGTCGCAACTACGAGCTACGGTGGCGCCTGATGGACGAGAGGTTTCGGCTGTGGAGGCGAGTCGATGGGCAAGCACGGTCAACGTACCGGTGACGATGGAGGTCAGCGCCTTCAGCGGCGAGGGTGTTGACGAGGTGTTTGGGAGACTGGCGAGGATGATCTTGACCAAGATTGAGTTGGGCGAGATCGACCCAGATGATCCGATGAGCGGGATCCAGTATGGCGATTATGGAGGTGGATGGAGCGGTGGTGCGAGCGATGGAGCAAGTATCAAGAGCTCCATGACCGGGGACGAACAGGGAACAAGAAATCGGAGGCGCAAGCCAAGGCGAGGAGTCCAGGGGTTGAGGGAGTGGGAGGAAGTCTTTACGCTCACCAGTGGCAGGAGGAGGAACAATGGTTGTTGTTGAGTCTGCATGGGTTGTTGTTTTCGGTCGTCCTTTTTCTGGGAGAAGGCGTTTTTTTCCCTGCCTTGCCTATGATACCATATGCGTCTTGCTTTTTATCTGGTCTGAACAATGGCACTTGACTCGTTTTGGGAAACGGAGGAGGACATGTTGATAAGTAAGGGCTTTTTGAAGGGTGGTTAGAACTGGCGTCGGCGGAGCGGTTTCTTGGGCCTTCGTTTTGCATAGCCTACCATGTATTAACTTATGAATATGGCATCTTTTGTATTTTCATGCTTGGCGTTGACTAGACTTTGATATTTGTACAAAGATTCTTACACCTCTTTTCTCTACCATGTATGGAGAAAGTTGAGGACTTGATAACGGCTTGTTTTCCCGGAGTGCGCCCATCCGCCTCAACCGGGATGGTACTTCTCCGGGAACGGACATAACTTTTGGTCTCCAATGCCATACATGACATCCGCACCTGTGATATCGCGCCTAATGCCGTGCGAATTCCACATCTCCCAATGTCAGACAAGGGTCGATCGCAACAATGAGGCTCGAAAGGGAAGGGCTGGGGCTGATAAGTGTTGCTGAAGCTGGCCGTAGCCGCGCTCACATGGTGAGGATTTAGCCTAAAAGGGAAGCGGAAGGTCTCCCTCCGCGCTTCAGGGGTCTTGGGCCAAGACTTTTCCTCATGTCATCAGACTTTTTGGGCTTTTGAACACTCCAGGCGTGTTGTTGTTGGAGACTTTTTTTTGTTGAGGTGAAAGATCACAAGTCACGGTCATCAAGGTGAAGAGTTGATAATACATTCAGAGGAGCAAGTCATGATGCTTTTTTTGTGTTGGTTGACAGCAATTCGACAGTTTAAAACACAACGATACAGAAACAATCCATTTTGACAGCTTCAAAGACATGCACATGTGAAGACGAAGCAGCCGCGTTGCAGCAACGTCCCCGCTGTGCCTGCATCGACATGTCCAAAACGATGGATGATGGATATGTACGTACCGCATTCTGGTGCTTACAAGCGTCATGTTTGGTGGGGTGTTCAGGGGTTCTCTTGCAGCTTGCAGCTGCCATAGTTCCATTCGTTCCCTCGGGATGTCTTCCCCCGCTATCAACTTCCAGAGCTTCGTGGGATCATGAGGCATGAGGTGGAACTAACAGTCCATCGAGGTACCCGGGTACCTTAGCTGCCTCTAGTCCTCTACCATCCGAGTGTATGGTATCCTCGATTTAAATACGGACAGACTGTCCTTATTCTCTGAACCAAGTGGCTCATCCATCCTCCTCAGCAGCAGCTCCCCTCCGTCAGTGTCTTGTCGTTCCTGTCTCTGGAAGCAGGACGCGAGATTACTTGAGACTCTTCTTATAGCGCAACCCCACCATCGATCCCCTCGTTTCTTATACACAACTCCTCTACACCATGTCTCCCCGCTCCGTGATCCCCATCGACAAGAACTGGGAGTTCAGACAGGCCGACGAGGAGCACAGCAAGTTCCTCCCCGTCGCCCAGTTCCCTACCAATGTCCACCTAGACCTCCTCCACCACGGACTCATCCCCGATCCCTTCATCGGCAAGAACGAGCTCGACGTTCAGTGGATCGGCGAGGCCCAATGGACCTACAAGACCACCTTCAAGGGCGCCAGCGTTCCCGAGAATGGCAAGGCCGTCCTGGCCTTTGACGGCCTTGACACCTTTGCCACTGTCAAGCTCAACGGCAGCACTATTCTCGAGACAGACAACATGTTCATTCCTGAGCGCGTCGATGTCTCCTCTTTGCTGAAGGAGGACGACAACGAGCTTGTCATTGACTTTGATAGTGCTTACCTCAGGGGGTGGAAGCTGGTTGAGAAGTATCCCGATCACAAGTGGGGGTGCTGGAACGGTGATAACTCGAGATTGGCCGTGAGAAAAGCGCAGTATCACTGGGTGAGTTGTCTCGATCTGTAACGCATGGTCTCAGAAACACTTTACTGACCAGTTGTTGCAATAGGGATGGGATTGGGGCCCGACTCTCCTTACCTGCGGTCCCTGGAGGCCAATCAACCTCGAGATCTATGAGAGCAGGCTGGCAGACCTAAATGTTGAGTCGACCGTCCCGGAAGACCTCAAGTCCGCCGATATCAAGGTTACCGCCGAGGTTGAGGGCCAGGCAGACAAAGTGCGGTTCGATATTTCCCTCGACGGCAAGCAAGTTGCCTCGGAAACTGTCCAAGTCAATTCTGGCAAGGCCACGGCCTCTTTCACCCTTGAGAAGCCTTCACTCTGGTATCCCATTCGATATGGCAAGCAGCCTCTGTACCAAGTCAGGGCTACTCTTATTGCCGGTGACCGCGAGGAAGACGAGATCGAGAAGAGGGTCGGCTTGCGCAGGGCCGAGCTCATCCAGCGACCACTAAAAGACCAGCCCGGAAAGAGTTTCTTCTTCCAAGTCAACAACATCCCCCTCTACTGCGGCGGCAGCGACTGGATTCCCGCCGACAACTTCATCCCTCGGATCAGCAAAAAGAGATACTACGATTGGATCAAGCTCGTGGCCGACGGCAACCAGTTCATGATCCGCGTCTGGGGCGGCGGTATCTACGAAGAGCAAGCCTTCTACGACGCCTGTGACGAGCTTGGCATTCTCGTCTGGCAAGACTTCATGTTCGGCTGCGGCAACTACCCTGCCTGGCCCGAACTCCTCGAGTCCATCAAGCGCGAAGCCTACGAGAACGTCAAGCTTCTGCGTCACCACCCGTCCATCGTCATCTGGGCCGGCAACAACGAAGACTACCAGTACCAGGAAAGCGTCAGTCTCACGTACAAGTACGAGGACAAGAACGCCGACAACTGGCTCAAGACCGACTTCCCCGCCCGCTACATCTACGAGAAGATCCTCCCCGACATCTGCTCCGAGCTCATCCCCACCACCTACTACCACCCGGGCTCGCCCTGGGGCGACGGCGTCGACACGCACGACCCCACGGTGGGCGACATCCACCAGTGGAACGTGTGGCACGGCACGCAAGAAAAATGGCAGAACTTCGACAAGCTCGGCGGCCGCTTCGTGTCCGAGTTCGGCATGCAAGCCTTCCCCTCCGTCAAGACCATCGACGCCTACCTCCCCCTCGGCAAGGACGATCCCGATCGGTACCCACAATCCTCAACAGTAGACTTCCACAACAAAGCGGACGGGCACGAGCGGCGCATCGCGCTCTACCTGGTGGAAAACATGCGCTACGGCCCGGACCCGCTCGAGCAGTTCGTCTACGCCACCCAACTGATGCAGGGCGAATGTCTGGCGTCGGCCTACCGGCTCTGGAAGCGGCAGTGGAAGGGCCCCGGCAGGGAGTACTGCGGCGGCGCGCTGGTGTGGCAGATCAACGACTGCTGGCCGGTGACGAGCTGGAGTATTGTCGATTACTACCTCCGCCCCAAGATGGCGTACTTTACGGTGAAGAGGGAGATGGCGCCCGTGAGCATCGGTATTACCAGGACGGAGCACCGCCACCCGAAGGACAGGTACACCCGCGTGAATGTGGATGTGAGCACCAAGGTCGAGGTGTGGGGAAGTAACCTCACGCTGGAGGACCTCGAGATTGATTGTCTAGTCAAGGCGTGGGACGTCGAGACGGGCGAGCAGACGTTCAACGAGATGGTTGCTGAGAAGATCACGCTGCCGGAGAACAGGTCGACGGAGATCGACGCCAGGGAGGTGCCCGTCATCGCGGGCGGTGGGAAGGACCAGGAGAAGCGCACGGTTGTGGCGGCGTACTTGATTGATCGAGATGGCAAGCAGATTGCTAGGTATGTGAACTGGCCGGAGCCGCTCAAGTATCTGCACCTGCAGAAGCCGAAGGAGCTCAAGGTGGTGCTGTCGGAGGATGGCACGGCGGTGGAGATCAGCGCCGAGGTGCCGATCAAGGGTCTGGTGGTGGAGACGAAGGATGATGAGGTGGTGTTTGAGGATAACTTGGTTGATATTGTGCCGAATGAGGTGGTGCGGATTGGAGTCAAGGGGGCTACCAAGGAGACGAAGCTTGAGGCTAGATATTTGGGGATGTCGTAAACGGGATAAAGGAAGGGGGAAAGAATAAACAAAAGGGGGAGGATGATGATACCTTGATACCTCATTATAGGTAATTTTCTTCATGTAAAGAGGAAGAGCAGAAGGGGATTTCAATCAAATAGACTTGCTTTCAGTATATGCCTACATGTATCCAAGAATGACCCGAGCCCAAACGCCGTCGCCAAAACCAAAACCCACAAATCACAATGAATTATTTTCCTTTCTCTTTTTTCGTCTTCACAACCGCCTCAGTACTTAGCAGCAGCCAGAGCTACCGCTGGCCTTGGCCTCCTCCAGCTTCTTCTCATCAACAGTGGTATCAAGACCGCCCTCGACCTTCTCGTTAGGGCCGGCAATCAAAATCTTGATAACCTCACCCTCCTTAACCTTCTTGAAAGCCTCCTCGGCATCCTTAAAGGCCACAACGCCGTTGACGAGCTTCTTGACATCAACCTTGCCCTGCTCAACAAGCTGAATAGCCAGCTTATAATCGCCGCTGCCGTAGCGGAACGAGCCACTGGCGGTGACCTCCTTGATGCAGAGCGCCATGATGGGGAAGGTGATGTTGTCCTTGCCCATGCCGCCCTGGACGTAGTGGCCGCCCGGGCGGACGACGTGGAGGGCCGCCTGGATCGAAGGCTCGGCGCCGCTGGCGTCGATGACGGCGTCGGCACCCTCGCCGAGGTCGGCGGCCGCGATGATGTTGCGCGCGTTCTCCTCGGGCGAGACGCGCTGCGAGAGGTAGGTGTGGGTGGCGGCGAACGACTTGGCGAACTCGAGCTTGGAGGGGATGATGTCGACCGAGACGACCTTGGAGGCGCCGTAGGCCTTGGCGACGGCGGCGCAAAGGAGGCCGACGGGGCCGGCGCCCATGACCACCACGGTCTGGCCGGGCTGGATCTTGGCCTGCTTGGTGATGTGGACGGCGACGGCGAGGGGCTCGATCAGGGCGCCCTCCTGGAGCGAGACGGTCTCGGGGAGCTTGTAGCAGAAGTCGGCGGGGGCGGTCCAGAAGCCGGTCAGGGTGCCGTCGTAAGGGGGGGTGGCGGCGAACTGCATGTCGGGGCAGAGGTTGTAGTGGCCGGAAAGGCACTGGACGCAGCGACGGCAGGGGTAGCCGGGCTCGAGGGCGACGCGGTCACCGACGGAGAGGGTCTTGACGGCATCGCCGACGGCAACGATAGTACCGGCGGACTCGTGGCCGAGAACCATGGGGTCCTTCACGACGAAGTGGCCGATGGCGCCGTGGAGCCAGTAGTGAACATCGGAGCCGCAGATGCCGGTGTAGTTGATGGCGACGAGGACGTCATTGGGGGAGTTGATCTTGGGGACGGGCTTGTCCTGGAAGCAGACGTCGAGGGGTTTGTTGAGGACGAAGGAGAGGTTCTGGAGAGGGAGTGAGGTTAGTACTGGCTCGAGGAAGAGGGATACGGGGAAAAGGGCAAGGGGAAACTTACGGACTTGCCGTCGGTAGCCATTTTGAAGGTTTGCTTAGTGGTGATTAGGGGGAAAAGAGGTATCTCTGGTGTTGTTGGTGGAGAGTGACCGAGGACAAGTTCACAAGACTTGAAGCAGGATAGCTGCGAGGAAGGAGAAGGAAGACGAGGAAAAGATGGAGGGAACAGGAACAGGTTAAATATGTCGTCCTATGTTAGTCTAACATGGCTACTCGGAATCTTCTTTTACCCAGGAATCAGGATAGCTATGGGGTCCAGACTCCAGCAACGATTCCATGCCTTGCTGCCCTGTCTGGTCTGGCCGCCCCTTCTCCTGGTTCATTCTTCGGGAAGGAGCTTGGATGGTCGTCATACGCTAGTGCGGGGAGCTGTGGCCGTCATGGCAGCAGAGGAGGTTGTCATGTCAGGCGGGTACGCAGGGCGGGGATTCGCTGCCCAGCACCTCAATGAAGGTTCGTTGTCAAGATGCAGCAGAGCGATGCATGGAAGCAGCTGTTGGAGTTGGGAGTGCAGCAGCAGCACATTGGACGCCCAATTACGCCATGTCATTGACGCTGTCTCCCTGTTAGTGAAAGCTTTCCCGGAGCTAGGGTGCCCTGCAGCGGTTTCACGGCCGAGACAGAACCCCACGCTCTCCACGCAGCCGCATTCCCACAGTTCCACATCTCTCGACTTTATCCAAGGCATTTAACCGTGCTAATTAGCGACGGAGCGCCTGTCCGACGGTATCCGCTAGAAACGCCGGCATGGGGCCAGACATGATGACTCTGGCTCGTCTGGGCAGGAATTGATATCAGGTGAGAGGCAGAAACTTTTCGAATCTCAGGGGGAAACTGATAATAGGATGAATTGGTGATCTTCAGAGCCGTCAGGGCGTAACCGCACATTCCGCGAGGCGAAGACGGGTGCTGTTCCGAGAGACTGGAAGCCGGAGGGATCATGAAGACATTGTGGGCTGATAGGGAAGAGAGAGTCTGGCTATCGCAACTCTGACAGGTTGTGCGGAACACCGCCTCGGTAGTGTCTTCTATGGCTCGGGGGCATGGTGCTATTGCCCAACGAGCTGGGCTTCAAGATAGGAACGGCATCGAGATACTGGATGGTGGGCAGCGGGATGCAGGTCCTATAGTATAACGCGGTGCGCATGATCTGCTGTACAACCACCAAAGTATTGCATCGCGAAGCTTGGCGGCGTCCGGCCAGACCGGACATTGAGAACGTTGGCGGCAGTTGGCCTTGCTAGTATATCAAAGCTGTCTTCAACTCTTCATGCATCCCTTCTCGGGGATAATTACACCGGAAAGGCGAGTAGTAGTTCATCCCATCAAAGCTCACCCGTCAATGCACGGCGGATAGCTCGGGAAACAAAAATTCCAGACCACCGTCTGCACCAGATATGCATCAGATGAAAGGCATGCAAGAGCAACAAATCTGCAAAAAAGAAAATTGACAAGGGCGAGATTCGAACTCGCGCCTATTTCTAGACCAGGAAACTCGGGATGAGTGAATTCAGGTGGACCTGAACCTGGCGCCTTAGACCGCTCGGCCACCTTGCCGTTGATATTTAATTGTTATCGTGATGGCAGCTTTTGACGCCCTGGGAGTAGCTTGGCGGACAAGGTCGAAATGGTAGCGGAGGTGGGGCTAAGTGTATTTTTGGCGGGGTTCAGTGTCACTGACGTCGGTGGTTCCAGGGCCGATCTTCGGGCGTGGCTAGAGTTCCAACCGAATGGTAAGCCAAGCATCGTGAAACGGAACATTCCGTCACCTTTTCTTACCATTGTGAATTTCATTTGATTGTGAGTGATAAGGTGAGTAAGGATTCAGTCACAGTTTATGGAAGTTGGACTTTGGGTATGGTCAATGTCTCTAACACCAGGGTAGGTATCATATCGTTCAGATACCGACACCACTCCGATAACAACGGCCTGATGCACCATGTTTTGAGGCCGATAGCTTCAAGACTTCTCCTTGTCTCCCCTCTGAGGTCACTCACCATCACCAATTACTTCACAAAACGCACCATGGCATCCAACGCTAGGACATACAACGTAAGCCAACCCTTCCCCCGTCCAACAGAAACTCAACACTCACCATATCTCAGGACGCAATCGATGCGCTCAACTCCCTCCAGACCCCCTTCGCCGTCATCGAAGCCCGGCGCAAAGCTGGCGTCCGTCCCGATGCGCACTCGGTAAAGGAAATGCGGGCCTACCTCGTCCGCATCGGCTACTCCTCGCAAGACCTCGATCGCCTCAACATCGTTCACGTCGCCGGCACCAAGGGCAAGGGTAGCACCTGCGCCTTTGTCGACTCCATTCTCACCCGTCACCAGCGGACACACGGCATTCCCAAGCGCATCGGTCTCTTCACCTCCCCTCACCTCATTGCCGTCCGGGAACGGATCCGTATCGACTCCAAGCCCCTCTCCGAGGAACAGTTCGCCCGCTACTTCTTTGAGGTGTGGGATCGTCTTGAGACATCCGAGGTGGCTAAGGATGAGGTAGCGCTGGGGAGCAAGCCCATCTATGCACGCTATCTCACTTTGATGAGCTACCACGTCTATCTGTCCGAGGGCGTCGATGTGGCTATTTACGAAACGGGCATTGGTGGTGAATACGACGCCACCAACGTGGTGGACCGCCCTGTGGCCAGTGGTATCACCACCCTTGGTATCGACCATGTCTTCGTTCTGGGTAATACGGTCGACAAAATTGCCTGGCACAAGGCAGGTATCATGAAGACGGGCAGCCCGGCGTTTACCATTGAGCAGGTTCCCTCTGCGGCTCAGGTGCTCAAGGATAGGGCGGTGGAAAAGGGCGTGGATCTCAAGATCCTTGACCTTGATCCCAGACTCAACGGCGTCAAGATCCGTCCCGATGCGGTGTTCCAGAAGAAGAATGCTACGCTGGCTATCGCGCTCGCTGAGACCGCTCTGAAGAAGTTGGACCCTTCTTTCAAGCCTGGTGCCGATAGTCTATCACCAGAGTTTGTCGAGGGTCTTGAACAGGTTGTCTGGCGCGGCCGATGCGAAGTTAAGGAGGAGAACCAGGCTGTTTGGCATCTTGATGGCGCACATACCGTCGACAGCCTGAAGGTGGCAGGAAGATGGTTTGTCGAGGAGTGTGTCAAGAAGGCCAAGGGCGGACCGAAGGTGCTCATCTTCAACCAGCAAGGCCGGTCTGAGGCCGTCGATTTCCTTGATGGGCTTTGCAACACGGTCAAGAGTGCTGATCCGGAGGGAACTGGCTTTAGCCATGTCATTTTCTGCACCAACGTGACATATGCAAAGACTGGTTACAAGAAGGGTATGTTTCCATTCCCATCATTATCGAATAATCGATACTGACTTACAACAGACTTTGTCAACCATCAGTATAACCCCAAGGACATTGAAAACATGACACAACAACGAGTGTTCGCCGAGAGGTGGTCTACCCTAGACCCGTCTGCGAATATTATGCTTGTCCCCACGATTGAGGAGGCCATCAACAAGGCCAGGAGCCTAGTAGACACCACGCAAGGTGATCAGAAAGTGCAAGCACTCATCACCGGCAGCCTTCACCTCGTGGGTGGCGCGCTCGGCATTTTGGAAAAAGCAGATGCTCTTTGAAGGGGTTTTGTGGTTCGGCAGCAGTTTTCAACATTTGTTATAGATATCCCCCATCTTTCATATGTTATGTACAGGATTCGGCATTTTGCTTCGCAGCATCTTTTCTTCTTTATATACAGGGAATAAGAGGAAAAAAAAAGTAGAGGAAGATAGAACAAAGCAGGGGGTAAAAGTGAAGCCAGTACTTAATATTCAACATACTCAACTGTCTTGAGCACGCCACCAAGAAGGTGGAAGCTTCCCGTGACCAGAATATTACACGTCTTGCCGTCCTTGCGCGCCTGCTCAGCGATCTTTTGGACATGATCCATGGCCGGCTCTACCGCGTTGTAGACTGACGTCTCAGTTCCCGCGCTGGCTTCCTGGACAATCCTCTGCCCCTTCAACTGTACCGCGAGATCTCTCTCCGGCTCACCCTCCGCCGGCGCCTTTTCTTCATTCCTGGTGAGCACCGCGTAGCTGAACACCGGCGTCGACGTCCCACTCTGCTTATGCGCGGCCGTAAGAAGCGCCTTCAACAAGACCTCCGGGTCCCTATCCTGCTGATTAAACACCAAGACATTGACCTCATCTCCCTTCACCTTCCCAGCAAACCACTGTCCAACGCCCGCCAGACTATCCTCCGTATGCGCTCCATCAACAAACCACTCCGTGCCCTTGGAGTCCCTGAACGACTCACACCTCCCCTTCAGACTAGCCTCCTTCAGTCCCTTCTCAAACTCAACCGGGATATCATCCAACGTCCACTTCTCTTCCTCCCCAAAAGCTCCCTCAAACTTATAGCCCACCCTAACCAAATGCTCCCTCGCCGCCGCCACCGCCAAAGCCATATTAAACTTCTGAAACGGCCCTTCCAACCTCGCCCCCTCGACACCCTTCCACTTCTCAACCCTCTCATCCTCCACTTCCACCAGTCTCTCCACCCCCTTCTCCTGCGCTCTATCCCTCAACACCTCCATCACCCCCTTTTGTTCCTGAGAATCCAACCTCCTCGTAAAAGCCCTAACCCCTTGCCTAAAAATCCCGCTCTTATTCCACGCAATCTTCTCCACCGTATCCCCCAACATGGCCACATGATCAATGCCCAACTGCGTCACCACGTTCGCCGTGACACTCTCGGGACTCAAAAAATTCGTCGAGTCATATTCCCCCCCGATTCCGCATTCGATCACCGCGCCTTTCACCCCCTCGCGGACAAAAATATGAAAAGCGAGGATGGTCAAAAACCGGAAATAGAAAGGTTTGGTGCCAGGCCCGTCATACTCTGCCTCCGACTGGACGGGATCCCGAGCCTCTCTGGCTGCGGCCGACAACCGGTCCCAGACTTCAAAGAAGTAGCGAGCGAATTTCTCGCGGGAGATGGGGCGGTTATCGAGTTGGATCCGTTCGCGGACGGAGAGGACGTGGGGGGATGTGTAGGTTCCCACTTTGACGGTCTTCGGCTCGCTGCTGCCAGGGGCAGGATATTGGGAGATGATCGAAGAAACCAGCGCCGACACAGACCCTTTACCCTTCGTTCCCGCTACGTGCACGCATTTGAGCCCCGTGGCGGCGAGGGAGGAGGGGGTGTAGCCGGCGCGGGCGAGCCAGGAGAGCATTTCGGGGATGGCGAGGGAGTTGAGGTCCTTCTTTGCGGCGGCAGGCGCAGGCTTGTTTTGGGAGTCATTGTCGTCGTTACTTCCGAAGAGGTTGACGATTGTGCGGTTGGATTGGAGTTGGGCGAGACGGGAGAGGGCGTCGTCGTAGGTGCGTTGAGAGGAGGCCATTTTGGGCGTGGTTGTGTGGTGAGAGCGAATTTGAGATTTGAAGGTGATGTGACGAGTTGTTGTTGTTGTTGTTGGCTTGGCCGGAAATAGGTCTGCTCTTGTGGTGAGGACAGAGAGTGAGTGGGAAGATGAGGCAGAGCAGTGGTTGGGTTTGTTCGGCCGAAAGCGGAAGCTGGAGAGTTGTCGCTGGTGGGTAGGTGGAAGTGAGCATAAAAATCGGCGAGACATTTATGGTCCAGTAATCTAGAGGTTTTGATGTGAAAGAGGCTCGGAGGCCAGTGGAATATTTATGTTTGGATGAAGTTGAGGAAATTTCGTGAAGATCTGGTATGGTGTGCTTTGATTTCATCCCGGCTCCTCACTGCAGGAAGTCACCGTCCCAGCGCCGCAACTCGGAGCCCAAAATTCGTCATGGCAACAAAATACGGAAAATTTCCGAAAAGCATGTACGAAGCTATGAGAATATTGAGCTTGGAGAACGTCACTTATTGAAATCATGCTGTCTGATCGCCGAACTGAATCTAATTCATCTGACATAAACTACACGAAAACAAGTACTCACACGAGTACAACCAGAAAAAAGCGCCTCTATTTTGTCTCGGATTGCCACTGTAAACTTACAGAGTCTCACAACAAAGGGAATTCGTGCTAAGCCTACTACTCGTAACGAACAATCCTATTTACTCCACCCTCAAGCTCTGCAGCCTGGCCTCTGTCTGAATAACATCCAACGCCTGCTGAACCTCCAACACCTTCCTGACCTCACCGAGCCAATCCCTGCTGAGGGTCTTGGCCCATCCCTTGAGACCGTTCATCTCTCTCGCCGCATTGTCGAGATCGCCCTCCTCAAGGTAGGTCTGGGTGCGGGTAAGAATGCTCTCAACATCGTCACCAGCCGCAAAGCCCTCCTTCTTGAACATCAACTTGCTGAGGACGTAGCTGGAAGCGTGGCTGGCAACACCGGCATCCTCAGGGAGAAGAGAAGCCTTGCGAACCTCGGTAGCAACACGGCGGAAGCGGTCGATGAGCTCAGCGGAGGTGGGAATACCACGCTGGTAAGCGGTGGGGTTGATGGAAGCGATAGCAGCATCGACGACGGGGTCCTCGGCAGCAATCTCCTTCAGAGCAACGAGCTCCTTGATGAAGGGACGGGGGTGGTGAGCGTCCTCGAGGCTGGCACGAACGGCATCGACAGCAACATGAAGCTGCTGAGTGCGGAGGTTGGTATCGACAACCTCGTTCCAGCCAGAGGTGAGCTTCTCAAGGTCGGCAACAGCCGAGGAAAGCTCCTTGAGCTTGCCAAGACGGCCATCGCGCTCCTGCTCAACGTGCTTCTTGATGTCGTTGGTAAACTGGCGCTGGAGCTGGATGGCCTGCTCAAGGAGACGGTTGTTGAGCTTCTCCTCGGCAATTTGGCGCTCGCGGTCCTGGATCAGATGGACCTTCTCGTCGTAGCTCTTCTTGAGGTGGATCATCTCCTCCTCAAACTCGCGGCGCCAAGCAGCCTCCTGAGCGGCCATCGCGGACTCAATCCGAGAAACAAGCTCGTTGGCGGCCTTGTCGAAACCATCAACGCGAGCCTTAACCTGCTTAGCAGCCTCGGCCTCAACCTTGGCCTTCATCTCGTTGATCCTGCCGGCAACCTTGGAGAGCTCGTTCTTGGCCTTGCAGATGGTGGGAGCGTACTTCTCGTTGGCGTTGTCGTGGTTGATAACGGTGATGATGTCGTTCAGCATCTTGACGAGGTCCTGAACAATGGGGTCGGTGGCGCCGTTAACATTCAGGGGGTCAATGGGCGAGGCAGGGGGCCAGCGAGAGGGCTCGTCAACCTCGGGAGCCTTGAAGGGCTTCTTCACGGGGGTGCCGGAAGCATCGGTGGCGGCGGGAGCAGCAGCGGTAGCAGGGCCGGGAACGGCGGTGGCGGCGGCGGGAACGGGCTCGACCGGAGTAACGGTAGTGTTGGACTCGGTCTTGGGAAGCTCAGCAGTATCCTTGGCAGCAGCAACAACGGCGGGCTCAGACTTGGTGACAGCGTCCTTGGCGGCAACGGCAGCCTTCTTGATAGAGCTAGACTGACGACCGGCAGGCTCGCCACCATCGGCAACGCGCCACGAGGCACCACTCTGGGCAGGGACCTTGACCTGCTCACCGGAGTCGCGAGGACGACCGGTCACCCTGCTGACAACATCGGGGAAGCGCTTCTTGAAATCCAGCTCCTCCAAGTACAGAACAGCCTGCTCGCCATAGGGGATGTACTCGGTGAAGAAGTCGTGGAAGGCGTCGTTGATGCGCGAGTAGTAGACACCACCACCAAAGGCGATGGCGCCAAGGATGGTAAGGGACAGGAGGAAGTTGCGCAGTCTGCGGAAGAAGCCCTTCTTCTTGCGGGGAGTAGGAAGAGTAGGAGGGACGACGGGCTCCTCGGCGACGGGGGGAATGACAGTGGCGTCGGGGGCAGGGGGCGTCAAGGGGGTGGCCTCGGGAGGGACGGTGGCCGTGGGTTCGACCTGGGGCGACGCAGGAGGAGGAGTGGAGGGAGCAGTCAGGGTCTCGGAGGCCGGGAGAACGGCGGGCTGCGAGGGCTCAGGCACAACGGGCTTCTTGTCGTCGGCGTAGAAGCGCTATATGGAAGCGAGGCAGTTGGCGTTAGCTAGTATGGTCGGTGATAGAGGCAGGTAGGTACTGAGTCAGGGCTCGGGACGGGGATGGTGAGGAAGCTGAGAGCAGAGTAGATGACCTCATACCTGACCGGACACGGCCGCACGGCGCACGACGGTTGCTTGCCATTGGCGGCCAGCAACAGCGGCAGAAGGCCTGCTGCCCAGCGCCCTCACGGATCGCAATGATGTGCGCAACATGAGGGGGATGGTATGGGGCCTTGAGGCTGAGGATATGGGATGGGCGGAGGGGTGGTGGTTGAGTGCAGCGGAGATGTCTCGGGCCTGGAATTGCGAATGGAGGCTCAGACGGGACGGGACTGGACTCGGAGGGTCTGAGCAAAAAAGAGCTCCCGGTCGGCAAAGTTCCGGGACGAGGCGGGCAGGCAAGAGTTGGCAGGCTAGCTTCTGACTGCAGAGCTTCAACACAGTGTGCCACTTTCCTTGCTTCCACTTCTTGGCCTTGTTTGCGCTGCGATTTTGGGATTGGCGGATGTTTTCTGGGCCATTTTCTGGTAGCTCCACTGAATGATCCTGGTCTCTCAGCACGGGTGGCCCACCCGTTTTCATTCCACGAGAGTTATGATGCACACTGTACGCAAATAAACCTAACATCAAGCTGTGGTACCAACATCTCGCAATGGATTTGCTGTACAGCAGTAGAGACGCATAACTCTTTGTTGCCAAAGCAAATAACATGCCAGTAAATATCTTTCAAACTGCCCGACGCTCGAAATAAAAACAATAGCATAATTACCATTAACCACCCGCGCAACACCCCTCCTCCAGCAGGCTGTTGCCTCTACCTGCATACTGTACAACATAAGGATGAACAAGCATGCAGCTGGACCTACCAGTATCATGAATCGTGTCCATAGGGGCAGCTGATGTGCTTCATTAGTCCTTCGACCGTGGAAGGGCACCCCGTCCAGGAAAAAGAGGAACAAAACACCCATCGGCCAGAGCCGGTAATGAAACGGAACGATATCATGCAGCCGCACGACAGTCCAGTCTCACATGAGAAACCCCAACCATCTCCCTTGGCCTTCTCTTTGTGCAAAGGGACCCAGGTCTGCCGTTGCGCCGGTCATTCACGGATCGACCCTTCAACACCGGCACGCTCCCCACTCCTGTCGATGCACCGGGTATTTCTCCCATACGTGGCTCCCAAACTCCGAAACGCTTCTCTTCACAAGCTCAGCAGGCGCAAGGCCCTCCAACCTGAGTGTTGGCTCCCTCGGGCGCTAGACTGACACCCGGTCGTTGGCCAGGACGAGCATGCCTCGGTCCAACTTGGTCGAGGGGCAGCTTCTTCGCAATCTCGGTGAACAGGTTTTGCACGTTCTCGGCAGTCTTGGCAGATGTCTCGAAGAAGAGAAGGCCGGCCTCCTTTGCATATGCCTGGGCATCGGCCGTCTGAATCGCACGCTTATCGGGTTGCTCCTGGACGAGATCCAACTTGTTACCGGCAAGGGCGATAATGATATTCTCGTTCGCTTGGCGCTGAAGTTCCTTGACCCATGACTTGGCCTTGTCCAGAGATGCCTACAAGGGTGTTTCGTCAGCTCATGTCGCCGGCAGAGAAAAGACCCGAGAGGCCACATACCGCCTGTGTGATATCGTAGACAACTACTGCGCAGTTGGCATTCCTGTAGTACATGGGCGCTAGAGACTTGTAACGCTCCTGGCCGGCGGTATCCCAGATCTCGAACTTGACCGTTGTGTTTTCGTCGAGGGCAATGGTCTGTGTTAGGAAAGCGGCGCCAATCGTGGATTCTCTGTACGAGTCAAACTGGTCCTGGATGGGGGTCAGTTTCCCGCTTCAATTTCATCAAGCGCTGAGTAGGAGCTGGCGTACCTTGACGAAGCGTAAGACTATCGAGCTCTTTCCAACCGCCGATTCACCTGCATGCAGGTCAGCATCAAAGCCCCCTCCATGATCCCATCATTGTTACGAACCCAACAACACCAGCTTGAACTGGGCAAAGCGGTTTCCCATGCCAGGGCGCGCGCCGGGAGGTCCACGAGTGGCCATTATGGACAGATGATGTGGTGTGGTGACGTTGATGTGTAGGGAGATTAGACGGGGTTGCTGGAGAAGCGAGTTGCGGCGCTACCGGGGGACAGATTAATGGAGTGCGGGCGACGCGAAGAGATAAAGGGCACAGAGGTGTCAGGTGGTTGATTAGTCGTTTGCAGGCGGCCACTAAAAAGGCTGAACGGGAACGTGAGGCGCGAAGCAGCAAGTTTGGGTATCGGGTAGTCGTTGAAACAGATAATCGAGGAAAACAGTTGTTGGGGTTTGCGAGTTCAAGTTGTTGAAGGTGCCCGACGGAGGGCAGGAGGAGCAGCAAGCCGCCGAAAGGAAGGCCAGGGAACAGTTGAGTGCCTGGTGGTGGACGGGGTGGACGGGGTGGACGGGATGACTGGGGCCCGCGGATAGGTGGATTCGCTTCAGTGTTTGGTGTTTGATGGACAGGGCCGTCGTTCTGATGACGGGAAGGTCGCTGGAAGCACGGGCAGTCTGACTTCGGCAGCCTGCCTACCGCTGGAGCAATCCACTGGCGGGAGCCCTCAGCAGGAGCATTGCTGCAGGGCGGTGCAAGAAATGGCACGTGCACTCGGGTCTATCACTACACGTGATTGGGCTGGGAGAGAAAGGGTTGCGTCACCCCTTGACGATGACGGCCGGCAGGGACGGAAAGGCAGGTGCTTGTGTGTTTGGGGATGTTTTGGGGGAAGGCACTTTCGCTGACTTCGAGTTCCATCGAGTTGATCTCTGGATGCTGGGCAGTCCAGTGGCCACAAAGTCGGTTGGATTCGTGGGCTTCTCTACCTAGCTTCCAAGTGTTCCACTGCATCGCCTCGGGGTCCAGGGGCATGTCAAGTTCCACACGTCAACGCGTCCGGGGAAGACGCAGTGAGATTACCGCCCGCTAACAGACCCGCTACAAGGACCAGCAACAGCCAAAGTTCCAGAGCTCGAGGCCCTGTAGGTACAAATCGGGACACTGTATCGAAACAACATAATCTCGGCCCATTTCATGACGAGGCCATCCCCAAGTCAACAGTCGTCCCTTTTCATCCGAGCATAAAAAACGTCCAAGTGCTTCCCGTCGAGTCTCCCGTCGAGTCGCATGCGATAGCCGCTTCTACGTTATCTGCAACAACGGCAACAACACACATCGCCTCAACATGACGCTCCCCTTCCGGGACATCAACGTCCAGGCCGCCTCGGACTCGTACATCTTCACCTCGCCCTCCAGTCCCAATGCGCCGGCCTTGACAATCGACCGCCCGACTGGCGATATCCGTCTCAGCGATGCCTCCCTACTCGCCGGTAAGCGGGTTGCCCGCGTATCCAGCATCGCTGGAATTCTGGGTGTTGTCAGGTTGCGCCTAGGTGAGGACAACAAACCCCTGTTATTGTGATGTAACCCCTTGCCGCAAACTAACACTTCGCAGACAAGTACATCATCGTCATCACCAAAGCGCAACCAGTCGGCCGCCTCAGGGGCCATATGGTGTACAAGGTTGTCGCGACCGAGTTTCTCCCCCTCCGCGAACGACAGATCCACGACCCCGATGAGGACAAGTTCTTGAACCTGCTCAAGGGCTTCATCAAGTCCGGGCCCATGTACTTTTCCTACTCGCTTGATATCACAAACACCAACCAGAGACAAGCCCAACATGACCTCTCCACGCCTTTGTGGCAGCGCGCCGACGACCGCTTCTTCTGGAACCGATTCCTCCAGTCCGACCTCATCAACTTCCGAACCAAGGGCGGGAGGGGCTCTCCTGCTCCCCAGCCCGGTATCGACCCCTATATCCTTCCCGTCATCTTCGGCATGTTCGAGATTCACCCGACGACCTTCAAGGGCACCCCCATAACTATTGCTTTAATCACCCGCCGATCTCGACACCGCGCTGGTACCCGTTACTTTTCCCGAGGTATCGATGAGGAGGGTCATGCTTCCAACTACAATGAGACGGAGCAGATCGTGGTCTTGAACGACCGTGGTAGCGGCTTAGGTGGTTTCACTGGTAGCGGCGACATGCAGAGTGGGAAGCTCGGTGGAAGCGACGGCAAGGAGATGCAGGTCCTATCCTATGTGCAGACACGCGGCAGTGTCCCTGTCTACTGGGCTGAAGTCAACAACCTCAAGTATACCCCTACGATCCAGCTCAAGAGCATCGAGGCCGCTCTCCCCGCTGCGAAGGCGCATTTCGACGAGCAGATCCGTCTCTATGGGGACAACTATCTGGTAAACCTGGTCAACCAGAAGGGCCGTGAGACTCGCATCAAGCTAGCCTATGAGCAGATGGTCGAGCGCCTCGTATCATCGCCCAAGGAACGTGTTCAATCCGACGCATTAACCGACGAGAAGTTCCACACCATCGAAACCGGCACCAAGCCCCAGACCGATTTCGACCGCCTTCATTACATCTACTTCGACTTCCACGCCGAAACCAAGGGTCTCCAGATGCACCGTGCCCAGCTCCTTATCGACAGGATGCACGAGGCCCTGATTGCGCAGCAATACTTCCGCGCCGTCGACTCTCCCGCCAGCCAGGTCAACGGTGGCCGTCTCGAAGTCCGCAATCTCCAGACGAGCGTGGTGCGCACCAACTGCATGGACTGCCTCGACCGCACCAACGTCGTGCAGTCCATGCTCGCGCGCTGGACGCTCGACAGGATGTTCATCGACCTGGGCCTCATGGCGCGCGGCTCTCAGTTCAAGGAGGAGGATCCGGCCTTCGAGTTCCTGTTCCGCAACATGTGGGCCGACAACGCCGACATTGTGTCCAACAGCTACGCCGGCACCGGCGCCATGAAGACGGACCTGACCCGGACGGGCAAGCGCACCAAGACCGGCGCGCTGGCGGACGCCAACATTGCGGTGACGAGATACTGCAAGAACAACTTCTTCGACGGCCCGAGGCAGGACGCCTTTGACCTGTTCCTGGGCGTCTACCAGCCCGGTGCGGCGAACATTGGCTCTCAGTTGGTCTTTGTCGACCGCAGGCCGGTGCTGATCCAGGCGATCCCCTACGTGGCGGCCTTCAGTCTGTTCTTCGTCTCTGTGGGCATGTGGACGCCTAGGCTACCCGATAGTGCCGTGTGGCCGATGAGGTTGTTTATCATTTTCTGGACGGCTGTCGCGGCCTGGTCGCTGACGTTTATCATTTCCAACGGCATGCTTTATGTGAGTTTCATTCATTCCATTCGCCTTCTCAAGTCTTTCGTTCGTTCAGCAGAGTAGGTTACTAACATGACAAAAATAGGTCAACTGGCCAAAGCTGGTTCCCCGCCCCTGGGCCTCGGAAGGTTACCATGAGACTATCTCCAAGGTTGTGCGCAAGGACAAGATTCTTGGGCCATTGGTGGCTAAGCATGAGCGCGGCCTTAGCGCGGCGCGGTACATCAATGCCGAGGAGGGCAAGAAGAGGATTGAGTAAAGTAGTGTAGACGTGGAAAAGTCTGGGTGGGTGGAATGATCACAACGGCGGTGGCATATACGATAGACACATATTTTACAGGTATAGGGTGGCTGGCGACCGGTAACAAACGACGACCATGAGCAACTTCTTGCTCTGCTTTTTTTCTTTTGTTGTATCATTTTATCTAGTGTTTAGTTTTCTTCCATTTTTCGAGCCTTTAGAAGTTCGTTTTGTTTAAGTTTCATAATTTGGTAATACCATTGGATTACACATGCATTATTATTGTTCGATACAGACAATTGTGTAATGGGAAATATGCTGATAAACAATTATTGATGTTAACTCGCCTCATGGCGACCTGTCTATACTAAGCCTATACTTGATATGTGTCCCAACGCCGCACGATGCAGGTTGCTTAAACCAAAGACAAAAGAAAGGAACAACCAAAAGACTAAAACTTCAAACTCCCAACACAACACAACGCAAGGTACTCCCACTGGTAAAGTGGATTAAGCCCGTCCTGAGTTTCAGCCCTCCAGAGCACCCTCATGCCCTTCCAAATTATATCAAGCCCTCCACACCCTTCTTTACCACCCGTTCTTCCTTACTCACGCCCTCTTATTACCCTCCTCCCCCTTCCTCGCCGTGGTGGCTCCCTGCGTAATATTCGGTCCCGTCCCAATCCCCGTCAACGTCCTCACAAACCAGTGAAACCACGTCTCCGTCTCCAGCACGTTCTTCAACTCCTCCGCCCTTCTCTCCACATCCGCCACCTGCGCCTCGAACCTCTCCACCCCGTCCTCGACATCCTGCACTTTATCCACCAAGGCCCCAATCTCGTACTCCAGCTTGGCGACCAAAACTTCCACGTCCTTGACGGCCTCGTTGAGCCTATGCCGCTCCTCGCCAACAATCTCCTCGCCGCTGTGTCGGATGCGCTGGTACGCGTCGCTGACGTGCAGGTAGAGCGATTGTAATTCGTGCTGCTGCCGAGTAAAAATCTCGTCTAGGCTTTCGACTGAGGACAGCTTGGAGGAGACCCAGGGCGAAAGGTCGGATTGGAGGGCGGAGAGGTGCGCATAGAGGGAGCGGGCGAGCTCGGCTTGGGTTTCGAAGAGGGTGCCGTCGGAGAGGTGCTGCTGCTGGATGGCGGCTGATGTTGTTGCGGGATCAAGGGGTGAGATAAGGTCGCTGATGTCGTAGACTTCGTCCCACCCTAGCACGGCGTCCTCGGCTGCGCTGAAGGAGAGGCGACGGGGGTATTTGGCTTCGTTGGAAGGCTGGTCGAGGATGAGGCTGGGACTGAAGCCGTGGATGCTGTGGCGGCGCTGGAGCAGGGATATGGGGACGTTTGTGGTTCGCTCGAGGGTTTGGATGGGCCCTAAAAGGTCGTTGGGATCTGGGACCGAGTTGGTGATGGGAGCGTCGAGACTGTTGGCTTTTTCTGCGACCCCGGGCTCTGATCTTGTGATGTCAGTTCCTCTACGATGTGGGCCTGAGGACTGTCTGATGACCGAAGGAGTTCCGGTTGTGGTGCTGGCAATCGATAGTACTGGTGTAGAGTCGTTGGGGTCCCTTTCCTTGATTCCATTCAAGTACTCCTCTGGCCTCAACCGCCATGTGAATGCCCGTCCAACCGCCACTGGACTTGTTAAAGCAGTAGATGACTGCGCCAAGCTTGCTATACTTGGGGCTAGACTCATTGCTGCCGCCGCATTGGGAGCATCGTCTTTGGATGGGCGGTTGACGTGGCTTCGTAAACCCGTACCGACAGCATCTCTGATACGGCCAAGTCCTGAGCGGGCATCGCTCACCTTTTCAGCCACACTCTTGAAGACCGTTTTTCGTAAAGCGTCTTTATCGGCAGGAATATCCATGGTACTAGCTGCTGAGGCTGGCGGTGCTGAGTATGAGCCCATTAACTCCTCTGTCGCTTTTTTGACTTCCTGCTCCTCGTCTATGGGCATCGACTGGGCCCTTCGACTTCCTGCTTGTGATAACACATCATCTTTAACATCTTTCCCGCCAAATGGAGGTACCATATGTTCGTAATCGTTGAGCGTCCTCCTCGGTTTACCATGCCATAGCCACTTCGGTCGCTCGCCTGTTGTCAAGTTGATGAACTTGTCCAGATCCAGGGTTTCAATATCTCCGATGTTCCCTTTGTCTTTTCCTCCCACCATACCTATTACCAGCTCACCTCTCTTGCCTCCTATTTCTGCAACAGTGGACTTCACGGCCTTTTGTACACCCCAACCCTCTCCTGCGGCGGCCTTGGCGGTTAACTGGTGAAGCTTAAGAAGGGTTTGCCGGTCGAGGCGTCGTGTCCTTTCGAGTTTCTGCGATTTTTGGAACGCTCCGATACCCCGTTTCGTGCAGTCGACATCAAAGACATCCTTGGAAACTGGAGCATTGCAATAGCTGAGTCGGTTCCTGGCACCTATCAGGGTTCCCAACAGAGCGGCAACAGTAGTTGGTCCCAAGATTCCATCCGTCGGTTCAATGTTAAAGTACTCGGATCCGATATCTGTCCACCAATTGTTGATGGCTGCTTCAGTGACGTCACAAAGGAGCCCGTCGATGTACACCTGGTCAAGCAGCCCAAAGATGAATAATGCCACCTGGCATAGTTTTACCAACTCGACCACCGCGTCCTGAAAGGAGATCTTCTCGGATATCTTGTACAGCTGAGTAAACTTGGCCTGGGTGGCGGGCGTGGGGTCCGATAAGGTGAGACCCGAGCGTCCCGAACATCCCAAGCGCTTCAGGTTCTCGTTGACGATGAAGACCCGCAGGTTGTGGCGCAAGTCACCGTCGGGAACGGGTATAACAGTTAAGGCGGACGGGAAACTGCTGAGGTTAGTGACCATGAGCTCACCCAACTCTGTCTCCTTAGGCCTAGCATGGTGCTGCTGTATCGCTTTGAAGTAGGCTTCCAGTCGTTGGGACCAGCCATTCTCTCCCTTTGGTACTTCCAGGACGCCGACGACTATCGAGTGTTTCGGATCACCTGTATAGGTGACGATAGCCAAAGCGGGTGATCGCCGAGAGCAGGCCCATTGTTCGACCAAGTATAACTCGTAACCATGGAGGACACGGCCTGTCTCGACAACTGTGACGGCAGGGTCCTCTCCAAGATATCTGAGTCTTGTTAGAAGCCCGTCGATGGTTCAGGGGCATGCATGTCTTGGGGTACGTACTTGAGCGCAACGGGATCCGGGAGCACTACCCGACGGCGTTCCGGAGGCGGAGACGCAGACGGCGAGGGGTCTTTGGTAACAGGGGCAGCAGTCGGGGCCATGGAGGAAGACACATTCGTGTCAAGCAGAGCTGGTTGGGACGGTAAGATGGCATTTCGATGAGAGTTTGTCCTGGCCAAGCTAAGTTCTTCCTCTCGATGGACCCGAGCATCAAGGGCAGCTCCGGGGAAAGGCATCCGCAGTGACATGGCCGCCGTGGCCGTGTAGGCGATCGCTGGGTCTGGTCTGGGTCTCGATCCGGAGCGTTTAGGTTTGGGATTCCCCCTAGTTTACAGCCTAGCTCCCGGCCTGGATCCAACTCTGGGTCCTTGGGAACCCAACGGGATGTCCAGCTCTGCGTGTCAATAAGGGCGGTGGGCCATGTGTACATGCGCCGATCGGTTGGACTACACGAGCTTCATCGTGGGGCCAGGATTTCCTTGCCGTCTTGTTGGGAACTCGACTTCGCTTGAATGGCCTGGTTCTTGGCTGTTGGGGCGGTGAGAGCCCCGTTGTCTTTCACAATCTCGTCCGGATGGGTGATGAATGTGAGCAAACAGTCATGCTCTCCTTCTTTTCAACGGCACAGCTGATGATGGCGGCCGCTCCCGGATGGTGTCCAGATACAACTTTGTTGGAGGTATGTTTTAACAAGCGGTTGGTGCATACAAGTAAGGGTGGCATGTGATGCGATCACGGCATTGGATCGACCTGAGGTGAATCCAGGAGACATAGTTGTAAGTAAAGGGATCCATGCCATCCGGACGTAAAGGGCGAAGAAGCTTCCATCAAATGTTCCCTGAAGTCCAGGGCTCTCCTCCCCTTCAAACTTTGAAAGTCCCGAGCGTCACTGCAATCAAAGACACCCTGCCAGCTTCCGTCTTCTGGTTTCCAACTTTCCTTTGTTAGGAATTGCTTGCTTTTATGCTGCGAGTTCCTTAACATCCGACTTAGTCGTATCGAGGCTATCTATGCACGCGCGAGCCACTGTCCTTGTGCAGCGGGAGCTCCTCCCTTGGGCTATAAGGTGGGGTAATGCTAACCAACGGTTAACGAAACGTCACTGGCTGTGGGGCACGGCACTTGCACTGTTGTACACTGCATAACGACCAACTTTCAGTGAGTAGGCGCGTGCCTTACACATCGATTCCGTGATCATAGCACGGCCATCAATGACACTCTTCCAATTCTCACCTCTAACTTCGTTCGAATCAAACACCGGACTATACGTGCTACTTAATCTTTATTTCCCATCTTAACCATCCCCGACCCATGCCACACAGTTCCGAACTTTGATCTCGCCACCTTCCGCGTAGATGCTGCACACCTTCCCCTCACTGGGCCTAGAATAGCTCCGGTCCGACCAGCTTCCTTTTCCATATCATCAACAGCAACACACGAGTCGAGATACCATGACGGCACAAGTCACAGCCATGGAGGCCCTTCAGAAGGAACTGGACCGGCTTAACCGGGCACCGGGTCTGTCCGCGACGGTAGACAAGGTCGACAAGATCATTGAAATGCTCACCTCGGTGAAGGACCAAATTGTTCAAAGTGGTATGCTCAGCACTAGTCACTCACTGTCTATATCTTGGGGTAGTCACTGACAGAGACACAGGCATGGACACACACGTAGTCAGCATGTCCATCACAAGAACTCAGAACCCCATCAAATCAACCTTTGAAAAAATAAACGATGATCTCAAAGGCGTGACAGCAACTCAGAGGAAGCTGGGCAAAATGCTGGACAAGCACTTTCCTCTCAAGGACCTACCCTCAGAGCATGACGCCATGGCAGACCAGGAACCGTTGATAAATCGTGCCATTTCTATGCATTTGCTGCGCGAGGGACAGTTCTCGGTAGCCTCAACTTTCATAGAAGAAACGGGGGACGCGGCAACTCTTGAGAACGTCAACGCGGTAATCGAGGGTCAAGATCAGGTGAGCGCGAGCGATAACTATGATGACGAGCCAATGGATGAAGAAAGGGACGACGACGACGACGAAGACGACGACGAAGACGACGACGAAGACGAGTACATGAACCCCCTCGAAGGCGTTGCAACAGGTTCAGGCTTCAGACAGCTCCAGAACCTCTCCTCCCTCCAATCCCACGAACTCGAAGCGAAATTCTCTCAAATGTACACCATCCTACAAGACATCAAATCCCAAAACCTGCTCTCCGCAATAGAATGGGCCCGGAGCAACTCCGTCGAGCTCGAAGCCCGCGGCAGCAACCTCGAGTTCGAACTCAGCAGGCTGCAATACGTCTGGCTATTCAAAGGCCCCTCAGTCAACGGGTTACCCGACAACGAGCTCAATGGCACCGCAGGAGCCCTGCTATACGCTCAACGAAACTTCTGGCGGTTCGGCAACCGCTACATCGGCGAGATCCAACAGCTCGCCAACGCGCAGATCTACGCTCGCAACCTTTCCGAGTCGCCCTACCGGCACATCTTCTCCACGGAAACCGCCTTCGCGGACGTGGCCTCGTCCTTCACGCGCGAGTTCTGCAGCCTTTTGGGCCTGTCAGCCGAGTCACCCTTATACATCGCCGTAACAGCCGGCGCGCTGGCGCTCCCGCTTTTGATAAAATACCAACAAGCCACCCGAGCCAAGGGAACCGAGTGGACAACCACAAACGAGCTAGCCTTCGAGACCCCGCTCCCCGAACGCATGCTATACCACTCCATCTTCGTCTGTCCCGTTTCCAAGGAGCAGACCACCGAACAAAACCCGCCGATGATGATACCCTGCGGACACGTGCTGGCCAAGGAGACGCTGCAGAGGCTGCTGAAGGGAACGCGCTTCAAGTGTCCGTATTGTCCGGCCGAGGGGTTGGAGAAGGATGCCAGACGCATTATGATTTAGGGAAGCCATTATGTCGATTTGTCTGTTCTTCGGGAACAGTGGAGGACTAGTGGCGCGATGGATATCTTGGGGCGGCGTTACTACCCAGGACCTATACCTACGGTACGCCTCCCTGCCATAACGAGTTTTGGGGTTTTAGGCCGCCGGTCCGGTGGGATGAGAATGGAAGGCTAAGAATGCAACGATGACTTCATCAACCAGCGTTTCTTTTTATTTGGGACCTTTTCCCGTTTTTCTTCACATCTTGATCTTGGTTTTTTTTTTTGGTTTTTTTTTGGTTTTTCCACACGCAGCTTGGAACAGCGGAGGGGGCATAACGGTTTATTGCTATTGACGAGATGGATGGGTCTACTTAGACATATACACACACGCACACACGCACGCATTACTATCGTCACGAATTTGTTACGTCTTTAAGGACGGCGGCACTGGATTTCCAAGATACAAATAAGGCTGCGCTGGCATGGGATCAGTAGAGGACTCTCATACGTCCCGGATTTGATGGGTTAGGAAAGCGAACGAAGGAATTAAACAAGTGAGCACATGATCCAATGAATCGCAGCGGATAGATCTTCAGGTCGTAATTGGCATCCATTCTGCCCTTGTCCTACCTACTCTTGTTAATCAAGTGTTGTGTGCTGGCAGTGTTTGCGTGGAGGTTGTGATGGAATATGCGGCCATGCCAGCACCTGTCAGATCCTTGTGTTACCATCTGGACTTTTGGTCTTTCATCCAATCTGTCACTGAATATAAGAACCCTTTCCCACCCACGTGTATTCCAGCTTCCTCTTTCTTCCTCATGTTTAATGTCTTATCAATTTCGTCTGAACCTTTTGGCGCGTCAGTTCCTAATCCTACGTGCTGTGACAGAGGTTACCTCTCAATGCTGGGGGTAACATAGGAACAACATCTAAACCAGCATGCGGACAAAGTAGTAAGGGCGATGAGATGGTATAGAGGGAGCATGGGAGCAAACGTAGCACACATCAATGGATGGAAGAGGTATCTTAAGCATATAGAAGCGTTGCCATCGTCTCTCGATGACATGGGAATCACCCTTGGCAAGGACCGAGTTAAACAAGATACTTCGTGACTTTTGAGCAATTTGTAAGCAAGAAATCATTTTCAAAGGGCGTAAACCGCCCCTTTCCTCGTTGCCATTTACCCTCAATATGATGGAAGGTCAGCAACTGTGAAACGCCTCTGCTTCATTTCCCTAGAAGCATTTGCAAACAGATCAAGCACACCATTCTAGGCTCGTGTGAATAAGACATCGAAGATAAAAAAGTTGAAAAAAAAAAAAAAAAAAAAAAAGGGGGGGGTGGGATGTGCGTTATCCATCCTAGGTATCCGCCAAAACAAAAATAAATCCTCTGGATATCAAAAACTCTCCGGAAACACGCGCAAATGACCTTTGTTTCCCTCCCTCCCCAACTATGCGCATTCATATCATGCCATATGGTGATCCTTCACATCTTTCCCTCCTTTGATTTGGTCGTAAATGTCGTCAATTGGCGATGGTCATGTCAGATAATCCCGCTCTGACGGAAACCTCTATCGCCGCGCAAGAAACGCATCTAGAAGATCTTCAAAGAGTCCACATCCTAGCTTTATGCTTCCTTTGTCGCGTCTTGCTCGTCTCGTTCTTTATATTCTACTTCCGCCTCAACCACTCAGTCAATCGTCATCCGGGTCGCCAGTTGGGGTTTCTGATCCGTCATCTGGAACGAGTTCATGTCATCCTTTTCCGGGTCCCTACCCTTGGGCTTGACCAAGTGCGTCTTGAGTCCGTTGCCGAAGTTGCTCGTGCAAATGAACGCGTTGGCGATGGTGATGAGAATCAGGAGGATGGTCATGACGGCGAACGCGGTAAGGGAGCGCTTAACGGGCGTGTAATGCCAGCCATGACTTTGCGAGTAGATGCGGACAAGCTTGAACAAGAAATAGGCAAGACCACCAAAGAAGAGCAGGATGACCGCGTACATGCCAACGCGGTTTTCGCGCTGCGTGAAGAAGGCGGCGGAAAGCAGAATGATAATGGTGACGGGAATCGCGGCAGCGGTAAGGCCGAGTTCGATGTTTGTCTTGCCGGTTACAACAACCAGGAACTGAATTGTAAAACCCAGGAAGAAGAAGAAATCGAACTTCAGCAATGCGATAAAAATCTGGCAGTCGGATATTAGCAACTGGGATTCCTTTTCGCGGCAGGAAAGATGTGGTACGAACCTGATAGTGAAGAAATCGCTTCTTCATACGATAATCGGCACCAATCTGCTTCAAGATATCCCACGCAAACTCCTGATAAAGTTGCCAGGCGCACACGCTCATAGCAATAGTGGCGATGCCGATGACAGGGGGAATGGTATAGAGGAAGGGCGCGCAGGCGTGCCATACCGCTTCATGGACTTCAAGAGGCCGGAAAATACCGGCCAATTGGAGCTTACTAATCGACCTGTCAATCTGATCGATCTGAAGAATGGTATAGATGAAGAGAGCTAGGTTGGCGATGCATAGTCCGATGATCTGAATGGTGTTCTTCCAGCGCAAGGCATCCCACGTGAGAAACAGGACATAGAGGAAACCGAAGATGAACAGAGCCAAGAACGTCGGTATCGTCATGTACTGCGCATCGCGTTCCTCATTTTGGCCAGTCTTGTAGTTGTCAAGGCTGCCCTGGAATTTGCCGAAAATATATCTGTTGCCGGTTAGTTTTCAGTCATGAGATGACCGAAGGAACAAAATCCCACTCACGATTCGAACGTCACACCAATGATGGCCTGTAAAGCGACAATGGCGAAAAAGATCTTTGCCCATCTAGACTCGAGAAAGTCAAAGACGCCCTTCTTGGGGCGTGAAGCGGCGTTCGAAGCCATGAAGGTATCGCGGAATTGAGCTGCGTTGTCTGATGCGTCGAAACTGAGGATTGGGTGCGAACCGGCCAAATAGGACCGGCGGATCTCTAGGCGGCTAGCCAGGACGGGCGGATCTGACGACTCCCCGTACAGGAGCCGGACGGCGTGGACCAAAAATCCGTGGAGGGTTGTAAAATATATGAACGTGGAGTAGATGCTGTTGTACGTTGTTCGCGGCAAGACGGATTCGAAAAGGGATAAAGTGTATCGTCGGGAACGGTTCAGTGGAGAAGGCCAGATCTAAGGGTCTCTTTGTCGTCGACGCGGGACAATTGTCGCGGAGGCTCCGCGACGATGCGACGGGCGGGCGCGCCTAGGCCGGTGTTGCTCAGGGCGAGACGATTTAGTAAGCGAATGAAAAGACGCAGATGTCGACAACGGAATGGGTTGCCGTCACTTTGTCAGGGGAATCGTGCTTCGCAGGTTGGAGGCCGTGGCCGTTCTGAAACACAAAGAGGAGTTGAGGTGTGTTCGAGGGTGACAGGGAGTTCGTTTCCAACACACGCTTGAGGTTTCTTCCAAAGGGCGGATTCTCCCGTAGGGGTGGTTTAAGGCCGAGCTATACCCAACCAGGCGACGTGCGAGGCCAACGTGGTAGGGGACCTTGGGGAGGCAAGGGGGGCATCAGCCGGGCTGGCGGATTGTCGAGTCGAGACGTTGAGCTGGCGCGTCGGATGAAAATCAGAATCTCCCGTCGAGCGCAAACCGATGTTTGTTGAAGCTCTTTCTTTAGGACAGGACTGGACGGAGCGGTCGAGTGGACAGTCTGTGGACGGGGAAGGGACCGCGTGACAAGGAAAGAAATGGAGAAACGAAGGACTGTCGAGCAAAGAGGAGAAACGAGTGACTAAGGTGTAGGGGGGGATGGCGGATATTATTGTACTGCGTTTGGAATGGTTGGCATTCGAGGTGTATGTAGGACTGCTGTTGGAGGAGGCGTGGGAGGGTACGAGGGAAGCGCTCCATCAAAGGCTAGAAATCCGGGGTCTCGTTCTTTTCGCCAGCAGTGCATGCAGGCCCACAGGGTTTGTGGACACCTGCCAGGGCCAAGGGTGCATCCAGTGGGTGCGTCGGGTGGGAACAGTGGCAGACGGCGGGAGTGGGTGCCAGTGCCAGACAGGAAGAAACCGAGGCCAAGCAAATCCAGCCAGGAGAACCTCTCGTCGCAACGAAGGAACGGCAAGAGCAACACGGGGGAGAGCCACCAGCCAGGGGCTTCTTTCTTTCTTTGTCGTGCAATGTGCAAGACTGTTTGGCAGGGCGTATCTGATCAACCCTTCCTTACACTAGCGTCCGCGGCGCATCCACATGTTGGACAAGTCTGAATGCACATCAGCCTCTCGGTCACCACCATGCGCGAGGTACCTTGGTAGAACACAAAAGCAAGCACCAGGAACACAATTCCCAAGAATGCCCCAACTGCGCTCGGGGCAGTGCCTTGCCAAGCCCGGTCTAAGCCGGGGTTAATCTCGTTAAGGGCTCGCTGAAAAGCTTGCTGAACTCGCTAACACGGGATACCTGGAAGTCATGGTCAACATCCCGATCTGCCCATTGGGCTGGCACGGCTGGCTCTTCCCGTCTTTGCAAAAGGGAAACAATGTGCCGCTTCTACACCATGCTAAATGCGACGTGCCTTTGGTTTCACAATCCTCAAAGTGGGCGACCTCCAAGCCTTGAAGCATACTGTTTGTACTCCTTTGATGGTTATGGAGTGACAAGATACGAAGCAGTGCGCTTAGCGAGCAAATCTGTCCAAGATGAAGTTCCCTCCGACAACTTTTCAAGATGCCTACAGCTAAGCTGGAGTCTTCAACAACACTCATTCTTGAGCATGAGATATTCGCATGGGGATGATATACAGTGAACCCAATGCAAAGAGGTGAACATTGATACACAAGCTACCGAACTTTCTACCCAGCCTCTCCCTGTCTCGCAGAGTAACATCGGAATTCGAGCCCCTAACAAAGGCCAACAAGGCTCCACCACATTCCTTCCCCTTTTTAACTCTGAGAAGGGTTGCTGAGCCACATTGTCCCACACCTTCATGCAGCCCGATGACGATGGAGCGCGGCAATTGATCCAGTCGAGCTCTCCCGGCCCTACAACTACATAAGTGTCCGTCATTGCGTTGGCGGCTCCATTACGATACTATTTTTGATGTTAATGTTGCTTTGGTCGATGGTGGTTGTTGAATCCGGGTAAGTGATGGATGATCTATCAGGACGTTGGACGCACATCCAACTCAAGTCTGTGAATTGGGTGTATGCCTGATTCCCGACTTCAACTCCTCCCTTCATACGAAGTAAAATAACAGACTTAAGGTTGAATTGGCAACGAGAGATGCCATAGGTCCACAGCCGCACTTTGGTCACTTCGGCGCCTATCCTGTACCTGGGAGATATCATAGCGGAGACTAAAAACCATGAGCCTCGGAGGCGTGGCAGCCATGCCGTCAAGGTGATTTAAAGTTTAGTCATCTCCGCGAGGCTGTGTAATTAAGTAGGGCATTTCTGGGACGACCAAGAGATTTGAGATCTGAAGATATTTACATTCTGATTTTGTAAGTCGTCGATACGGTTGACGAGACCCAAAGGCCTTGTTTGTCATTCAACAATGACTTGCAATGACCTCCGAACTGGCAAACAGCCAATGCAGTAACATCCAAATAGCAGCTTGCACGGTGCTAATATCGGATAATCTTACGGTATGGGCAAGCTGAGACTGCGAACGCGTCACTCGCTCTCTCCCTATGCTTATGCAAATTTATTCATATCATGATGCTTGCTCAACACCCGGTAACGAGGGATTGTGCAAAGAAGGAAAGTTCGACCCAATATCCAGTTTCGTAAGGTGATAGAAGACCCGAGGAAGACATGGCTGTGGCAGCCCGACCAACGATTGCTGCAGCATCCACCTAAAGAGTTCCACTTACACGGTGCGGCCAAGCTCCAGTTCGCGTCGCCTGGCAACCGCAATTGTCACCTTAACATTTCATCCACGACGAACCAAACACGCCTTCAAAGAACGACATCATGGCCGAGATGGATGCTGAAGTCGCCGACGACATCCTGGCCAGGCTCGCCCAGGATGGCTCTATGGACTAGTATGTTATCCTGACTGAATCTCATGTACATACTTGTGCTGACGGCCTTGTTCCCATCTCAGTTCGTGCTGGCCCAAGTTGTTGCCCATCGTAGTCTCGCGCATTGAGAAGGCAAGTAAAAGCCACAACTTTCATTGTCCCCCGTCGTCGACGGCAACTAGCTAACCTAGCCCGTTCCCCCACCTCTAGATAGCCCACACTGAATTCCCGATCCCCGACATTCCTTCGCCGCAACCGCCCGCCCGACCTTCGTCCCCGCGCTTCCTCGCCCCGCTCCCCTCCTCGTCCGACCCGATCGATACGCCGCTCAGTTCGCAAGCGACCAACAAGGAGAACGATGCCCCAACGTCAGCGCCACGCCCAGCTGCCGGCGACAAGGTTGCTTCCTCGCCGCCCAAAGCGCCTTCGCCAAACCCCAATGCGACAACTGAGATGTCCCAGGCACAACAGCCAGTCCTTCCTGTCCCCGTGGCCGAAATGTTGAACGGCGTCACATCCCACCTGACTGCCAACTTCCCCGATTACCCGCCCCATACCATTCAGCGCCTCGCCGAGCTGGTCCTCAAGCCACGCCCTCAGTACAGGAGCGTGGTAGGCTACCTGAATGCGCTCGACCGCGTTGTCCACGTCACCAGCGGAGCAAACCTATACCCATTACCGCCCGCGATCCCAGACCTGAGCGGTATGGGCGGTATGTCCAACGAAGGTCCTGTTTCGGATAACGGCACTCCCAGCCTTTCCGCGGCGAACAATATCGGATCCGACGAGGCCCTGGGCGGCGCGCTGCTTACCCCCATCCCGTGGTTGACTCGAAGGGCAAACGGCGACGGCGGTGACGACGACGGAAGCATTAGTGACGCAGGCAGCTCATCACCGTTATCAGCCAGCGGGGCGTCCGACCCCAACACCCAGCACGAACAGCAGCAGCGAGCTCTCGCGCAGCAGCACAGCCACATCACCTTCGCCCAGAGCTCCGTCAGTCCGCAGGTTCGTAAGGAGAGCACCGAGATGATTGAGGGCCCCAACGGCATGGGAAGCATAGAGACGGTATCGATCTCGGTCAACGGGATCCCCTCTACCGGAGCTGGCGGCGGCCTGCTGGGTCTCTCGCAGCAACCACAGCGAGGCGTCACACAAGGAGAATTGCTCAGGCAGGAACAGCGCGCGGGCGTCGTGCCCGTTAATCAAGTTGCTGGCGGGAACAACAACAACAACAACAACAACACTGCCCAGGGCTACACGGCTGCTCAGACTACACCCCTCAGCGCTGCCGCCCATGGCGAAGGTTCTTCAGCTAATACTACTACAGCTCCACCGGACGAAGACATTGTAATGGGTGAGAACTCAGACCGTGAGGAGGAGCAAGAGGAGGAGGTCCCCCACGCTCGCGGTCCGCAGGAGATCGGGCCGGAGGATACCGGGCCCCAGGGCGCGAGGAGCAGCATTGCCATGTCACATACGGGCGAGGTGGACATGAGTGCGCTTGACGTCGAGGCTGCGGTGGGTAGGAGGTTACAGTCACCACCAGCAGCTAGCAGCAACAGTACGCAAGCAGATTCGAAGGCAGCTGCTGACTCCAAGAGCGGCGGCGGCGATGCGGAGAACTTGGTCCCCCAAAGCCCTAAGCGGGAGGTGGAGGACGATGAGTCGGAGCTCGGCAGTACGCAGAAGAGACAGCGAACGGAGGATAAGGCCGATACCAACACGATGGAGGCTAGCAGCTCGACGACAAAAGTCACGAAACCCGAGAGTTCGGAAGCGGGCAAAGAGGAGGAGGTGCCAGTGCAGAAGGATGCGAGTGAGGATGAGGACATGGTGTTAGTGGACCGACCAGCTCCTGGAGTAGAGGCAACAGCAGCAGCAGGAGAGGAGAAGCCAACGGAAGGAGGGGAGCCGTCAAATCAATCAGGAGAAGCCGGAGAAGAGCAACCAAAGTCTTCCTAGTACGAGAGAACGTTGACTCTGTTGGGTCCCCTCAACAGAGGGACATATCTTTTTGGAAGTCGTAGAAGACGATAGGAGTTGAATGTTGTCAGGAAGGGAAGAGGTTGGATGAAACAAGCGACATGTCTACTTGGATTTGATAGTTTAGGTACCTGTATCAGCGGCATGGTGGTTTTTCAGATATGATATGGACTAGAGAACACATAAACACTCTGAACCATTCGGTGTGTTAACGGTACCCTTGTTATGATGAAACATCTTTTGAGTCCGCCTGTGCCTACAGTAGCAAGTAACTTGTGCTGATCAAGGGAATCGGTTACACTGGTTGTGAAACAAACATAGACAATGGAGCTCACAGCCTTGAATAACCAGTCCCAGAGAGAGGCACGTTATCCGTTAACAAGAATTCAGACCCCACATTCTAACTTCGCCCACCTGTACAGCCTAGCCCCTGAAAATAACCTCCATATCAAAACCTACGCATTCCCACCATCGACGTCCCTTACTCCGAAATCCTCGTAATGCTCTCCCTCGAAATGACACTATTCTGATTCTCATCCCTCTTCACCCTGAAGAAGTCATCACAGAAATCGCTACACTGCATATGCTTCAAGAACTCCTCGTCGTGCGTGATCACAACCAGCTGCAGATTATTCTGCGACCGTCTCGCCTTGATGATCGCATGCAGACTCTCCGCCAGACTGCGGATATTGTCACTATCCAGATTCGTTGTCGGCTCGTCGAGCGCGATCAACCCACAATTAACGCCAAACGACTCGGCCAGGGCAAGACGAATGATGATGCAGGCCAGCACCTTTTGGCCCGCGCTGCACCGCCCGCGCATGTCCATCTCCGTGTCGCCCTTGATCATGGACACGCGGTAATTGTAAGCGCGGCGCGTGTTGGTGGCGCCCGAAGCCGTCGATTCCATGTCGGACCGGATCTGGATCGTGTCGATGTCGGTCCCTTGGTACGTGCTCTGCCACAGCTCGCCGATGGTCCGGTTGATTTCTTCCATCTTGAGCGAGTGGTACTGCATGATGGCGTGATCGAGCGCCATGGTGCCGCGCGCGAGATCCTCGATGGCCGCTTTTGTTGTCTCGACCTTGATGTGGCTCTCCTTGTACCGGGCCCGCGCGCCCTTGAGCTCGATCTCGTACTCCTCGTTGAGCCGGGCAAACTGCTCGTCCTTGGTGGACATGGAGCCCATGAGCCGCTCGCGGTCGGCGTTGAGTTTGCCACGGCGGGATTCGAGGTAGTGCGCTTCCTTGACGAGACGGTCGTAGTCTTCTTGTGCGTTGCGCGACTCGAGCTCTTCGATTTCTTCCTCGAGAGCATCGCGCTCGCGCAGGTTCTTGCGGTATGTGAGGTTGTCGGCGATGTTGCGCCTCTTGGCGTCGCTGTTGTCGATCTCCTTGTTCAGCTTGTTGATCTGGATGGTGAGGTCTTTCATGTCTCTTTCGAGGGTGGCGATGGTGCTCTCCAGGCGGGCAATGGCCCGCTGGTTGGAGGCAAGGTTGGCAGGGCCTCCTCGGTCGAGATAATCCTGGATTTCGCGGTTGATCATCTTGAGCTCGCTCACCGTAGTGGCGATCCCATCACGTTCCTCTGCGATCCTCTGCTCTCTGGCTCGGCCCTGCTTCCGAGATTCCTCGAGCGCCGCCCTTGCGCTAGCGATTTCTGGGTCGATGCCCTCGACCTCCTTGTCAATGTCTTGCATGTTTTTGCGAAGTTCGCTCTGCTCCTCCTTGTGATTCTTAATCGTGTCCTGGAGACGCTTCTTGTGTTCTAGTTTCTGGACGGCCTCAGTAATTTTATGCTTCAACTCCAATTTCTCAACCTCGAGCTGAGCGGCCACGTCTTTCAACCGTTGTCGTTCGGCGGTTAACTTGGTCAGCTTGGCTTGGGCAACTCTTAACTGCTCTGCACAGGCTGTTTGATCATCGTTGATCTCGTCAGCACTGCGCACTTGAATGCTCGAATTCTGCTGTGATCTCTCGATGTGTCTCTCGGAATCCGCAATATCCTTGACGGCCTGTGCAATTTTCAGTACGCTCTTGCTCAGCACATCCGCCGCATTCCGCTTCTCTTCGGCAACTTTGAAAGCGCCATCCTGGTCCTCAAGCTGTCGAACCAGTCTTTCCTTCTGAGACGTGAGCGAATTGATTTCTTCGACCATGGACGGCAGCTCCTTACACAACCGTCCATATGTCTCGTACTTCGTTCGCACACTTCTCAGCGTCCCAAGGTGACGTCCGTACCTGGCTTGATCCTCAAGCAGCTCGTCTCTGTCTTTGTCATCAATCTTATCTTGGATCCTCTTCATCAATAGCTTCATGGTTTTCTCGTCGCCAAGAGATTGCTCACAGAGATAGCATTTATGCTTTTCCTCTGCTTTAGCCTTCGCTTTCGAGAAGTACCTCTTCAAATACTTATTGAGTTCCAGTTCCGTGTCAATTTCCTTTAACTCTTTCTCGATCTCTTTGACAGCCTCTGGGTAATCATCTACCGACTCCGTCGCCGGCTTATTTTCACGCGGCACCTTCTTCAGAGCTTCGAGAACGTCTTTCTTGCAGTTATCCCTTTCCTTTACGGACATGGTCTGCTTCTCACGAGCAGTGGTAAGCTTGAATTCAACCTGCTTCAGTTCTTGCTGCGTCGAATCCTTCGTCTTCCTAAGCTCAGAGAGTCGGTCACTCAGCCGTCGAAGGGCTTTTTGAAAGTCTGACTCGATGGTTTCCGGGGTCCAGTCCCTTCCGACAACATCGGTAAGCTGCTGATTGAACGTGTTCTTCAGAATGTCTAGTTCTCGCTTCCGTTCCGTGAGCTGCTTTTTACGAAGTTCAAGTTGTGCACGTTCGGATGCTAGATTGGTGCATTCGACCAATTCCCGACTTAGCTTGGCACCTTGAGCTTCTAGAGTCAAGACCACGTTGTTCAGCTCCGTGATCTGTGAATCAAGTTCTGCCACTTTGTTGTCAGCCTTAGCTGTCTTGATTTTGGACTCTAATCCCTCCATTTCGGTCCGTAGTACTGCCTCCGCGCCTTCGTCAACATCAACATTGTTCAGTTCCCCTTGAAGTTTGGTAATATCTCTTTGAAGTGTCGCGACTCGCTGGGATGAGGTCTTCCGGTCTCGAATGCGGGACGCCTTCCGGCTCTCTAGTTCCGTGATAATGGCGGATTTTGCGTCCAGTTCAGCAGCGTTGTCGCGTTGAAGACGTTCCAGATCCCGTTTCGTGTCTTGGAGCATTTTCTGGATGCGTTCGTAGAATGCATTGATCTCCTGGTCATCCAAGTCACCGTCGTAACCGCGGATCTCGTGCTTTTCGGCTGCTTCTTGGATCATCTGACGTTGCGAAACGAGTTGGCGGTCATATTTGTCCTTGTCAGACTGATGCTTTCCCTGCTCCTCAGCCTTAGCAGTATGCTTGGCTCGGGCGGTCTTGAGCTCGGTCTGCAGGGCGCCGAATTGGGCCACCTTCTGATCTCGGTCGCTGTTCATTCGCTCAACAGTCTGTTCGTACTGGTTGAGAGTCTCTCGAAGATATTCGTCAGACTCTGTGCTCTCCTCGATACGTTCGCGCAACTCTGCGATAGCATCTTTCTTGTAGTCGAGTTTCTCCTGTTTGGTCTGCAGCTCGTTGACAATCCTGAGGAAACTGTTGGCCTGCTCCCATTTTTGCTTGATTCGAACATCCTCGTCCTCGATTTGATCTAGCAGCTCGTTGCACTTGTCGCGAGCCTCTTGAATCTCGCGAGTGAGCTTATTCAGCTCCCTGTCGACCTTGTCCGCCCTCTCCTTGTTCTCCTTATCTCGGGCCTCTTGCATCTTGAGTATTCGAAGCTCTTCGCCCTTGGTCTTTCGAAGAACCTTGAGGTTTTCGATGACTTTGGCGTACTTTTCTGCCTCAAAGATTTCGTCGAACCTCTTTTTCAGCTCAGCCGGCTGGCTCATGGGCCAGAGGGACTCGTCCTGATGGCAAAAGATAACCGCGTCTAGCACAGCTGGTGAGACGCCCAGCTTCTCGGGGACGAGCTTGTCCAGGTCAACCACTCTGGTAGATATTACCTGGCGATCGCCTTTGGCCCGCAATAGGAGACTTCCTTCGAGGGCCTTTTGGGTTCTTTTGGCCTTCTTGACGACCAGCTGCACGTTTCGAGTTACGACGAAGGATTCACCAACAGTGGAGCGGAAAGAAAGCTTGATCTGTGCCTGTACATCTTTCTCACCGACGAGCTGCAACATATATTCTTAGCCGGCGTCTTCCCAAAATCAGGGACGGTCGACAGTGGTACTCACGTTAGGGTCGTGGATGAAAGCCCCGCCCTTGCTGTTGGGCGGAAGCTCGCCAGTAGTAGCGTATTTGAGACATTCGATGATGGTGGTCTTGCCCGAGCCATTGTAGCCGACGATGAGGGTTAGTGGAGTGTTGAAGGCAATGACCTCTGGGTGGCGTGGCCCAAAGGAGCGGACGCCCAAGATGGACATTTTCTCGATCTTGGACATGTTGGGCAACCTCTCAAGGATTGGGTCTGGACTGGGCCACTGTGAGGGTGCTCATGCGGCGTGCCTCGACTTTTTCGACGGACGTCCTCCGGGTGAGGTTCGTGAGGTCCCTTCGATGACAGAAGTAGGGATGAAGTCGCACACTCGTCGATACTGGACGCGTGACAGTCGCGGGTTTGCGGCGTCTGATGGAGCATGGGACCAGGCAGCAGTAGCGCGAACTGCACGTATTCACGGGATCTGCTATTGACAGAGTGTTGCCGCGCGGCGTGCCTGGCTGCCTACCTCGCAGCTGCCAGGCAAACCGATGTTGCTGCGAAAACATGCTCTGCCAAGCCGCCAAGCGATCGGTTGCCGAAAGCAGATGAAGCCAAGACTGCCGAAGTGGTCATAAACATAAACCGAACATGGACAGTCCAATACGGCTCGCTTTGGCTAGGAAAGGCCTTACAGAACTGTGAGATGGATTATAATAACTTGAATACACATCGGCCAGAATCACTTGGGGATTTTTCCATTCAAGAACTGTCTCGAAATTAAGTTCAAAAGTATAATAAAGACGCTTGGATGCGTAGTAAGAGTATACCCAAGGTGTAATGTAGTGTACTGATCGTAACGTGTTCGCTTTATCCTTACTACCACTCGACTGCCAAGCCTCAATAATGCGCGTGCAAAGTGGAGAAAATGGCCCAAGCTTTATCTGGAGAATCCCGTCCGCTCTGCAAGGAGATATGGCTCCACAAGTGACCGCCGCTGCATGTGTTTTTCTTATCCAGTGAGAGGGTCAAAAAGGCAAGCCAAGCGAAGGGTCCGGACCTTTTTGTCCGACTGTGGACGCAAAACGGCAAAGGTGAACAAAAAATCCACTTACACGGCATTTTGGATCGACACCCATTTTAGTAGCGATATTCCAGGTGTCGACAGTCCCCGACAGAGTCCCCAACCAGACGGTGGCACCTCCGGACAACCACGAGGTATTCCCGAGCCGCCGAGCGTGCTCGCGCGTCTGTCGATTCCAGTGCGGTGTTTGGGCGCGTTTCCCACCCACGATACACTACATAGTAAGCAATGGTCAAATGTTTACCAATCACGGTGACCGGCGACAAGCCCGTGAAGTGGCAGGGAAGCCCAGCCCAGAGAAGGGGGTCTTGAGGCCGAGGGGCCGCGCAGTGGGGGGCCATCTGTTTTTGAGCAGATTTGAAGAGACGCGACCAGCAGAGGCCATCGAATACTATGGTGTTATGTGCTCTGAGATTGTGAGGTAGGCGCGCAGAGAGAGACTGGAACATGGAACAAATCAGGGAGGTAACTTATAGTAGAGTAAGTAACCGAAGGTATGTACCTGTACCCAGACGACCCAGAGTGCTCGACTTGAACCAGAGGCTGCGTGCGTACTGACTGACGGAAGCCGAGGTAGGTATCACAAAGAACGCCGCAACCCCTTCTTTCATTACTCGTGTCCTTGCGAGGACTTGTAAATCAAGCTGTGCTCCCCATCTGATCCTTATGCCAAAGAGGTACATAGTAAAGTGGAACGCCATGATGCTGATCAACCGCTGGAAAAGGTACCTCACAACGTGGGCCCTCCACCTGCCTCCGACTCGGGATACCAATACGTAGGTTTTTTACAGGGAGCAGACGGCCATCTGAAAGTGGCTGAGGGACGAGTGACGAGTGACAACCAACCGTTCCCGGTTTCTTTGAATGGCTTTCTGATTTCGAAAAAGTCCCTGATATTTTCTTGGTCGCGGTACCTTAAGCGGACTTGGGGTCCTGTATCTTCCGCATTTCCCGTCCCCCTCCCCCCACCCAAGGCCCCTACAAGCATCCCGACATCCGGATCAGCAATCCTTCATCCTTCCCATCCAGCAGCTGCCCAGGACCAACAAAGGCTGTTGTTGTGTGTGTGGTCCGAGTTCATCCATCTCAACTACGACGTCTACAACGTAACTAGTGGAAATAGGCCGCATGGTGCCATAACACCTGACCTGCTCGGCCTATCAAGAGTCAAGGCTGACAGCAGGCGAACTGGGATCTTGGTTGTCTGTTAGGCCCTGGCCGTCCAATGCCACCGCTTCTTTCTTCAGTATCTACCTTGTCCTAGCTCCTCACTGCGCACGCATTGAGACAACCTCAAGCCACGGCCTACTACGGCACGGCAGAGCAGATTGGCGGTAATAACTTGGTAACAAGCAAGTTTCCTGCTGTAACCACGACCCCTCGACCAGAGCTACTGCACGACCTTCCACCACTACCACCGCCAGCACGGCACCAGCAAAGCAATACTTTGAGTCTGAAAGTGGGGACTTTTGGGGGAACTCGGTTCAAGATTCCCATCTGCCATCCCAGAAATCCCATCCTCGTTAAGGGCGCCATTCCCCCAGGTCCCAGGTCATCACCCCCCCCCCCCCCCCCCCCCGGCTACCATCCTTACCGGGCTTGTTCATTTCTCTGATCGACAACACCCTTTGCCTCCTTTTGTCGCTGCTGCCCCGCGGTTTCTGGATGTACAGACGACGACTTGATCTCGCAGCACTTCACCTTTACTATCTGCTGCATTTCGGCCTGAATTCAGTCCTGAATCCAGTCCTGAATCCAGTCCACCAACAGCACCGACCACACAAGTCCACGGCACAACGCCGCCGCCATCAAAAGCAACGTGACTGGAATATCGCCCCGTACTCCATCTTTCGAAGACGGCGGCAAGTCAGATGCAGAAAACAAATACTGCAATATCGCAGGGGGGACTAACCTAACGAACTTCAACGAATTGCGCGCTTGTGGTGCTGTTAGTAGCCCATTCAAAGCGGGCTCCTTCTTCGGCTCCTCCACCGCCGAAAAGTCAGGAACCACCAGGAGACAGCAGCAGCACGAGCACCAGCGGCAACATTGAACACCAGCAGTCGCCAATACTTCCCACCCCCCCTTTCGCAAAAAAGAAAACGAAGCTGAGGTTTTCTTCGATGCGCCGCCGCCGTCTACACCTGCAATTGTCAGATTGCCGCCATCTCGCCGCCTCATCACTACTACCTACACTACTACAACCACCAGAACAATGTCTCACGGACAGCCTCCACCTGGATCCAGCATGTATGGCTTTGGAGCCATGGGGATGGGATGCGGTAGGGGAGCCGGCATGGGAACTGGCATGGGAACCGGCATGTCAGCCTCACAGGTGCGCAGCAGCAGCAGCAAGCAGCATTTTCTTTTCGTCTGATTTTTTTATTAATGCTTTTATGCTGGACAAAAATGACAAGCAAGCTAACGATTGGCCGATTGATCGGCCTTCAAGCTGCAGATGACTTCCGACCCACAGGACATGATGTCGCTTCCGGACACTTCGGTGTTTTCCGGGTTTGACGGAATGTCGATGAGTCTCGATGTCGGCGATTCCATGTCAACCCCCTTCACCCCGGTCTCGGTCCAGCCACCCCTCCCTGCGTTACCTGCAGGGCCAAGTCACGTTGGGGTGCGCGGCGGTCACGGGGCTCCCGACCAGCTATTTTCCCCCGACGACGTTATTGCGACCAGCATGCCCAGCGCCGGACCGATGATCGCCACGCCTACCACCACCACTTCCGGACCTTCGGCCGGCCCTTCGTCGGGCGGCGGAAGCACCCTGACCGAATTCACTAAGCGCCGCAATTGGCCCGCCAAGGTTGTCGAAGAGCTCCAAGACTGGGAACACATTCTGGATACCAACGGGCGGATAAAGCATGTCTCGCCCAGCGTAGAGCCCCTGACCGGCTATAAGCCGCCCGAAATTGTTGACTTGTTCCTCAGAGACCTGATCCACCCGGATGACGTCGGGGTCTTCACCGCGGAGATGAATGAAGCCATTGCGACGGGATCCCAATTGCGGCTATTCTACCGGTTCCGGAAAAAGGATGGAAACTGGACTATTTTCGAGACTGTCGGTCATGCGCACATCGCCGCCGCCAAGTTTGCACCCAATCCGCAGAACCAGTCGCCCTTCTGCCAGGCCGTTTTCATGATGGCTCGGCCGTACCCGACCAAGAACGCGGGTCTGTTGGATTCCTTCCTGGAGCACAAGATCGAGAACGAGAGACTGAAGCGCAGGATTGCCGAGCTGCGCAGAGAGGAGCAGGAGGAGCAGGAAGAGTCGCAGAGGACATGGCGGATGAGCCAGGAGGGACGATCTGATGTTACGCCGTCCGACGATACCGCGACCCAGCTGGGAATGACGCCTTTTTACATTCCCATGAATGCCCAAGCTGACGTTATGATGCCGCCACCCAGCCAGCCGGCGTCGTCGCTCAACATTGCGCTGACACGGGAGAACCTGGAGGGCATTGCCGGAAGCCGGCCCGATTCTATACGCGAAAAGATGTTACGTTACGAGGGCAATCACGCAGACACGATTGAAATGCTTACAGGGCTGAAGTACCAGGAGGGTGAAAGAAGTCATGGTATCACAACGGGCAACGCCAGCCCGACGCTCATTAAGGGTGATGCGGGAATTGCGATTCCACTAGACCGAGATCCCCGAACGGGAGAGAAGAAGAAGAAAATCAAGGTTGCAGAGGAATACGTGTGCACCGACTGCGGTAATTATTCCCTCCCCTTATTCCCTCCCCCCCCCCCCCCCGCTCCCAAAATAGCTTCTTCATGACTTTCAGTTGCTGACAAGGATGCTGAAACAGGTACGCTCGATTCCCCCGAATGGCGAAAAGGCCCCAGTGGACCCAAGACACTCTGTAATGCTTGCGGTCTTCGCTGGGCAAAGAAAGAGAAGAAGAAGAACGCCAACAATAACAACAACGGCGGAGGTATGGGCGGTCACAACGACAACCATACACCCATGGGTGATAATATGGGATAAAAGATGAAGATGCCCAATGAACCACGAATTCCAGCGGCTATATTTACGCAACTAAATTCGACCGCTCTCAACATAATCTCGACATTTATCAAGATCCGCAGCACAAACGGTCGGCGCATTTGCCTTCAGATTGAGAAAAAGAACAATGACGAGTTTATAGAAGAAGAGAACGCAACTACGAAGCGGGGGTAGACACTTACCGTACATCCCTTGCTGTGGGAAGATGGAGGGGGACTAGACAAGGAAAAGGGCGCCGGGGCGCGGGTGCATCAAAGGGACGGACCAAAGAAACAGAACGGCATCGATTCCGTGCTGCCTGGTTCGCGGAGCAGTCTTGACATGCGCAGCTTACCTTCGCTTTGTGGGCCGTTCCGGGACGTGCCTAGGAGAGCCGGTGGTGCATGGTACGATGAAATGGGGAAAAAAAATAAAAAATAAGAAAACCCCCGGCATCGTTATAAGACACTTTTTTTGCGATGGATATCACTGGAAACCGGTTTGGTTTGGCTTGGGTATGAGAGGAATTGTTACGCCGCGCCGCCCTCGCCGGCGGGTGTGTTTACCAAGCGATGAACGGAAGGGCGCACACGAGAGAAAGGGGTTACTATACCACCATGTTAACGCGTGCATTTGAATGATGATGAGCTACCGCCACCTGCTGGCACTAGGCTTTTTGGTTATCACAATGGGCTGCTAATGCCAACGCCCAACGGGATAATGTAACAATGATGGTGAATGATTGCGCCGGTCTTTCGAGCGCTGTTGTTCAGCAACTCGGCCTACTGGGTTCTCTTGGGCCCTTGGCGGCTATGCTGCATTTGACGTCTGACCTGGAGGAAGAAATTCCTCGATGGTCAGATGATGGGACTTTACCAACAGGGATAACGGAGATCACGAGAAAGATCATGATCCTAGGAGGAACTTCAACTTCCCAGCATTAAGGTGACTTGACGGAGGAGCAGGCTTAAAACCTGAAGCACACGACGGTAAGCTAGAGGCTGGAGTGTGCAGACGGAACAGACGGGCAGAGAGCGGGCAAGGAATCCAACGAGGATACGTCCGAGATCCACAGAACGCCTTTGCCCAGACTTCATCGCTCGACCCTGCGACTGGCACTCTTTCCCGTGGGAAGGGATGCAAACCGCCAAATGGAGTTTGATTCAACGGGTTAATGCCCGTTTGGTGTTCCACGAGCGATACCGTTCCAGCGTCACCCGTATCACGGTGGCTTGAGTTGTGTGTTAGAGTCATCAAAAGGGTCAAAAGGTGTGGGATGGGATGGGCATGGGAACGGACGAGCCAGCCAAACGGAAAGGCTGGCGGCCGGGACGAAAAAAAGATGCAAAATGTATGAAGGGTTTCGAGGAAGCAGAACGGAGACGAGACCCTGCTTGAAGTCTGCAGATACCCATGCCCAACCGAGGACGTTTTTCTTGATGGATGATTTTGAGGGAGATTGGGTACCTGCTTCCAAAGGCGACGATATCAGAAGCCGCCTGAGGCCCTGAGAGAAGGGATCCATGGGATAGGTAGGTACACCTCTGCATGGATATAAAAGGTTAGCTCGGTTCTTGCGAGTGGCAAAGAACCTTAAATTTTGCACAGGAAATGGCTCTCTTGTCGCCTGCCTGCTCCCTGTTTCTTGTAGGATCGTCGTACCAAGCTAACCTTTAATATCCATGCAGAGGTGTACAGTAGGTAGTCGCTGGAGAGCAACTTCAAAAGAGGGGGGTTTCAGGTTCAGCTTCCCCCAGGCCACAGCGCCCAGACTCAACCCAGTCGAACCATCAGCGTTCGTACCGCCCAGCTTCCTCTTGGACGAACGACTGTCCTCCTATCGATAAGCGCGATAAGGGGCACCGCCCACGCTTGCTACCCCGCAGAAACGTCATGCTTGACTCGTGTTAAAGCTCATCAAGTCGGGTAGCCCCAGACAGAGCCTGAGGGGTAAAAGCCCAGGGGAAAGGAGGTAACCGGACAAGAAACGAACCATCTAGCCTTTCGGGCCGGTGTTGGGTGAACAGGATTATGGGATGGTTCGAGTTGATCCCAAGATTCGCGGCGGCGGGCGGGTGAGCGGGCAAGGACGCTCTACCGGTACCACATCTAGACCATCCATCCGTAGGGTGCCAATCAGCAGCTGTGCTCCATTTGCTGACGGGGGAGAACTGAAGGAGGCGAAGAAGGAGGGGAAATGGAAGATCAGGAGGGCGACAAGAGGGATAACGGGAAGTGTTACATACAACCGCCCGCTTAACAGTCCAGTTGGGTTGACATGGACGGAAATTGATCTCATCTTGCGTTGATACCTTACCTTGCTTCAGACTTTCAGGCAATGTTACCTGAGCAACACTAGCCTTCTTACAGCCAGGAAGCAGGTCCCCTTCTTTCTTCAGCTCCCTTCCCCACCTTTTCCCACCTTACCTACTCGTACATCTTGCCTTGCATTTCCTGTCAGGCACACTCACCACATACACCATACACTTCTGCATCAACCGATCAAACAAGGGGATATCTTGAACCACCTAGGCAAGGCATATACAAAAACATTACAGGCACAATGGACAGATTCATCGGCAAGGTCGTTGACAAGGTCATTGGTGATGATGATGACGACAAGAAGCAGCAGAGCCAGGGTAAGTTCCAGTTCTCCAGCTTCGTTAACCGCCGTCCTGGTCCTCCTCCTTGGAACCTGACCTGTATGCGCGACATGATGCTAACTTGCGCTTCCTCTGTCAACAGGCGGACAGTTCTCAGGCCAACAGTACACCGGCGGACACCAACAGCAACAGCAGTACTCTGGCGGACAATTCCCGTCTGGCGGCGGTGACTGTACGTACATACCTACCCAAGAATCCAAGACCTACCCAAAATGTTTCATCCCCATGTGATCGGAACCATGCGCTTTTCTAACGCACGCATGTTTTTCCCACAGTCGCACACGGCGGCGCCTACCCTGCTGGCGGCGGCTATGCCTTCGAGAAGGATGATGACTTCCGTGGCGCTGCCAACCACGCGGCCAACCACGCCGACGAGGATGAGAGCTTCTTCTCCAGCATTCTGAACAGCCTCAGCTCCAAGAAGCAGCAGGTTGCTGAGGAGGATATTGATGAGGATGGTTAGTACAAGTCTTTCAACTTTTCAGCCTTCTGCAGGTGCGCGCGCGAGCGCTTCTCTTCTTCCCCAGATCCATGATCCTGCCATCCCAGGTTTCCATCATGCCCGTCATAACTAACCACCACCTCCCCCCCCCCCCCCCCCCCCCCCCCCCACCCCCCACCCCCCCCCCGCCTTCTCCCCCAGCTCCGAGACGCCCGAGGCGACCTCAAGCGGCATGGGCAGCGCCGCGGCCCTGCAGGCGCTCAAGCTGTTCACCAGCGGCTCCTTCTCGTCGTCGCAGTCGCAGTCGCAGAGCGCCTTCATTGGCCTGGCCATGTCGCAGGCCTCCAAGCTGTTCGACCAGCAGGCGTCGGCCGGTAAAGTGTCGGAGGGCACGGACAAGCAGAGCGTGGTGATGAAGGCGGGCGAGATGGCGCTCAAGATGTACCTCAAGAGCCAGGACACCCAGCAAACGTCTTCGCACAGCAGCACGCAGACGCAGGAGAGCTCGGGCGGGTTGGGTGGTTTGTTGAACATTGCTGGCAAGTACTTGAAGTGAGCTAGCGTGTTTGGGATGTCTCTTTTGAGGGAAAAAGGCCCGGTGGCCTATGAGCAAGGGAGCTAAGGTGTAAGGAAATGATTTCATGAAGAAAATGAAGAGATGATGAAGTGATGAATACGGCTATTTACAGTTGCGAAGATTGAAGGTCCCCCACGCTTGCGTTTAGTAAGGTCTAGTAGGTACGTGAAATAGGTATGTGAAATATAGTGTCTGTCTAGGTACAGGTATTGAATGGGGGATGAACAGTTTTAGGAAAAAGCGGCAATAAGAATATCAGGGTATTAACAGGAAACTGGTCTAAACCATACAGGCGAGGATGCTAAACCATACAAGCCACCTTTTTATCAAAACCACGCTCTTTTACACTTGCCACAGTCGAACCGATCTAGCCAAAAGTCTTACCACTCCTGAACCTCGCCGGGCTCAGGCTTCTGCATGCGAACGACCTTGTCGCAGTTGAGAATGCACTTGGGGTCCAGGGCCTGCTTAATCTGTTTGTGGAAAGGAGGATTAGCACATCGCTCTTGGCTGACTTGATTTCATGGGGGGTAGTGGGTGATGTGAAGCTTACCTTTCTCATGGTATCAACAGTGCTCTCACCCAACTCGTGGGGGAGATAATCACGCTTGACAAGACCGACACCGTGCTCACCGGTAACGGTACCCTCCATCTCCACAGCGCGCTTCACCATGCGGTGGACGCAGTCCTCAGCCAGCTTTCTCTCGGCGTCGCTGTAAAGGAGAAGGATGTGGAAGTTGCCATCGCCGACGTGGCCGACAATGGAGCTCTTGAGCCCACTCTTCTTGAGGTCGTCCTTGGTCAAATCGATGATGTCAGGGAGCCTGCTCATGGGCACGGCGACATCGCCAGTCCAGATGTGGTCACCAGGCTTCTTGATGCTGAAGGTGCTCCACAGAGCCTCCTTGCGCGCGCTCCAGAGCTCGGCCTGCTCGTCGTTATTCTTGGCAAACTCGAACGACTGGCCGCCCGTCTGCTTGGAGAGACCCTGGACGATGGCGACCTGCTCCTTGACGCCGCTGGGGGTGCCGCTGAACTTGAAGAAGATAGTGGGGGCCTCCTTCCACCGGCGGGTGGTGACGCCGGCCTGGTTGATGATGCGCATCTGGTCGTCGTCCAGGATCTCGACAGCGGCGACGGGGACACCGTTGGCGACGACGGAGGCGACGCAAGAGGCGGCCTCGCGGATAGACTTGAAGCTGGCGATGGCGACGGACTCGGAGGCGGGCTTGACGGTGAGCTTAAGGGTGGCTTCGGTGACGAGACCGAGGGTGCCCTCGGAACCGATGAAGAGCTTGGTCAAGTCGTAGCCGGCGGACGACTTGCGGGGGCGCTGGCGGGTCTTGATGACGGTGCCGTCGGCAAGGACGACGGTCAGGGACAGAACCCACTCGCGCATGGTGCCGTAGCGGTAGGCGTTGGTACCGCTGCAGCCGGTGCCGATCATGCCGCCGATCTGGGCGCCCGGGCCCGGGTCGGGAGGGAAGAACAGGTTGTCCTTGGCCAGGTCCTCGTTAAGATCCTGCCAGCCGACGGCGGGCTGGACAACCACGTCGAGATCCTCCTTGTGCAGAGCCAGAACCTTGTTCATGCGGCGGAAGTCGACGCAGATGCCGCCGCGGGTTGGGGTGAACTGGCCCTCGAGGGAGGTGCCGCCGCTGTAGCCAACGACGGGGATGACGCGGGAGTGGCACACCTTCATGATCTCGGACACCTCCTCGGTGGTGGAGGGGTAGACGATGCAGAAGGGCTTGTGGGAGGCATCGGACTGGTGGGAGGACCAGTCCGAGTTAGAGTGCTCCTTAAGGTCGTAGCCGGCAGTGCTGACGTTCTCTTCGCCGACAATCTTGACAAAATCGGCCCAGGCAGCCTCGAGGTTGGCCTTGCCGGTGTTGTGTCTTGGGGGAGTGGTCTTGGCGAGAGGGAGGGTAGAATCGGGGGAGATCTCGCCCCTGGGATACTGGGTGCCCACGAGCCAGCCGAGACCGGCCGTGAAGATGAGGACTGCGGGCGCATTCGTATGGGTTAGCCTGGAGCGTACTGGCGCATCAAAACAGCTTTGACGGGGACTTTCATACGGCCAGTAAGGGAAAAGTTGTTCCAGCCGGCACGCGACCCTCGGTAGGCGGCCATGCGAATGCGCTCGGCCTGCTCACGCTCCAGGCGCTGCGTGACACTCTCGGTCAACTGCCCCTTGAAGCTGCCCTTGACATTGCTGGAGTATGACCGAGCAGACCAGCTGCCGCTAAGGGAGACATTGGACCTGACGGCGACCCGGCCGAGGCCCTTGGAAGCCCTGCTCGCGAGCTGCGACATTGTTGAAGAAAAGTTGTAACTATGGCTGCAGTTGAGAGTTGGAGAACTCTGCGGTCTTTACAAGTAGGTTGAAAAATGATGGGAAGGGGTTGTGTAATGATGCGATAGCTGTGTACGGCCGGCGGGTATCACCTTGGCGACGGCTTTCACTGGCTTGGCGGCGGGGAGTCGGCCGGGGCAGATGAGGAGAAAATGGAGCAGGGTGCTCCAACTCTGGGCGGGAAACGGGACGGACTCGTGGGGAATTCGTGAGGGGAACGGCAGGAACGGGGCATTTGGGGCAAAAAAAAGTGGCACGCAAAAGGTCAAAGCTCACTGCCCCGCAGTCGCCCGCACCGGGTCCGCATCGGAGCACAGCACCGAGCAGCAGGAACAACCTCGCGAGCGGGAATCGCGGCTGAATAGCTGCAGCTCTTCTCCACCGAGAGCTCCTCGTCTTCGCTCTTTCTTCGGCCGTCTCGGCTGTGCAGTTGCCGGACTCCATCCTGCTTGTTTCCTTTAAATGTGAATACATATCCTCACATTCGACCAGCAGATCGCCTTCAAGAGAGAGAGGAGGAGAAAGGCTTTAAAGGCTGGAAAGGAGCTCCGGTGCCGGCACAGGCCCCGAGTGACGGCTCCGATCCGGTCCCGGCTGTCGACGACCTCCGAACGATTCATCCCGGGCCGTCCCGGTTGACGTCTTCCGCTTCAGATATTACCCGGCTAGTATGTCCTCGTCGCCGACGGATTGATCACAGATAACATAGTTGAAGATAAGGGGAACCGCCCGAGACGAAACACGCAGTTTCAAGTCGGAAACAGTACCCAGCCTATCAACTTCCGCGGGTGAAACAACTGGCTGGTATTCGCCCGCTACCCACAAAGCTCAGCGACAAGCGTCGCTGAGTGTTTATCCCATCCCATTGGTTAGTCACCGTTTACATCAAAGCAGTTCAACACCAGCGCTTTTCAGGCAAATGTTCGTGGAACACAATCGCAGACGTGGGCCGTGATCATGGCGGAGGCAAGGAGACCAGTGTCGATCCGCGTCAAGCCGTACACAAACATTATCAGTTCATTAGTACATCAGTCACACCTCCAAGTTCTTCTTCATAAGACCATCATGTCGCCTGCACGCCCATATCGCTCCTAAACCGAGCCTAAACCTTCACCTGACCCTTCGCAAGCCCCAAAACATCCACCCACTCCTTCGGCCTCTGCCTCCCCCCCTCATACGCCTCAGCAAGATACCTCTCCATCTCCCTCGCGAACCCCAGCAGCCTCTCCTCCTCTCCCCACTCCGCCATCGCCATCACGCCCACCGGCAGTTTGCCCTCCCCCTGCTGCGCCTCGACATACCCTCCGGGGCACGTCACCGCCGGACACCCACTAGTATTCGCATACCACACATACGTCATATTCCTAATGCTCCTATTCCCATCACTGCACCCGTACGCATAATCGCCCGGCATAATCGGCCACCCAGCCATGGGTGTAGTCGGCGACACGATCAGCAGACCGGGGTACTGCTCGTACAGGTGGGCGAGGTGCTGCATGATGGCCTGGCGCAGCTGGTTGTAGCGCAGGTAGTCTGCGGCGGGGGTCTGGGCGCCCATTGACACCATGATGCGGTTGGGGTAGTTGAGCGGCTTGAGGTAGTCGTCCGGATTGGCGACGCGGTTGCGGGCGTCGGCGGCCGCCTCGGTCAGGCACGTGGCGGCGTGGGCGAGCTGGCCCTCGCGCAGGTAGGGCAGCTTGATGGTGACGAGCTCGTAGCCGCCGAAGGAAGGGCTGCTGCAGAGCGTCTCGATGGCCCGGTTGAAGGTGGTGCGCATGTCGGCGTCGGCGAGGGCGATCCATTCGGGGCAGAGGCCGAGGTATTTCTTGGCTGTGGGGGAGGGAGGGATGGACGGGGCGAGAGAGGACTGCGCTGGGTCCGAAGGGTTGGGTTGCGCCATGATCCGGTAGGCGATGGTCAGGTCGGATGGGTTGGAGCACATGGGACCGACCACGCACATGGACGAGTTGCGGCTGACGACCCGGTTGTGGGTGGGCTTGAGGCCGTAGGCGCCGCAGAAGGCGGGCGGGATGCGCATGCTGCCGCCTGTGTTTCGGGTTGGGTTAGTGAGACCGGCTTCTTCTTTGAGGCCATGACATGACAATGTAGGTGAGGTAGAGATGATCAACTTACCGGCATCGGTACCAATAGCGATGGGCACAAGACCGGCGCTGAGGGCAGATCCAGCACCAGATGACGAGCCACCAGGGAAGTACTTGGTGTTGTACCAGTTCGTAGCCGTTCCCGTAGTAGGGTTACAACCCGTCGTGTCTGTATCGTTATCATCAGCACATCCATTCATACCCCTTAACTCTTTCTCTCTCACACTTCAGACCAACAAACAAGTCACTCATCAGTCATGCACTCACCCATGCCAATCTCATGCTGATTCATCTTCCCCACCATAATCGCCCCGGCCTCTCTCAACTTCACAGCCGGCCACACCGTCTCCGTCGCCGGCTTCTTGAAATATCCAAATCTCTCATCAACCTTCATACCCATGGTCGACACATATCCCTCCACCTCGGTATCATCTTTCACACCAAACGGCACGCCATCCAGGACGCCCAACGGCCTGCCGGCTTGCCAACGCTCCGTCGACGCCTTGGCCTCGGCCAACACCTCGTCCACCTTCGACTGGATGAAGGCCACGGCGTACTTGGACTGCTGCTGCTCGGGCTTGATGTCGCGCCGGATCAGCGGGAGGAGGGCGTCGATGACCTGCAGGGGGGTGAGCTGCCCGGAGGCGTAGGCGGCGTGGTAGTCGGCTATGGAGTTGAAGCGGCCCGGGACGGTGGGGGGTTGAGGGGTGGTGAGGGAGGGGTCGAAGTCTAGGAGGGTTTGGGTGGAGGGTTCGGAGGAAGAGGATATGGGGATGACGTTGGGCTTTGTGAGTGTGTTAGTTGAGGCTCACTTGCAGTCAAGAAACCCAAGAGTGATGAGGGGGATTAAGAAAGGTGAAGCGGGAAGAAACTCACTTGTATTCTCCATTGTTCACCACTCAACTCGGACACAGACCTGGCCTGTCCGAACTTGGCGTTGCTCCACATGAACTTTTGAAGCCATTGCGAGTTGGATACGCTATGGTGTGAGTTGATGTGTCAGTGAGTGCATGCTTTGGATCTTAGATCTTGTCGTCAAGACCATCCACGAAAGAAGTACTGACAGCATCGAGGCAACTACCAATGGCAGTCCGCGCATGGGAGGATTGTGGTCCGCCTCGGGCTTGAACTCCAAGACGTGAGCGGGAGCCTCCTTGGCTCCTGGGTGGTTGAGAAATTTCTTAGTTGAGGCCATCGCGAGGTTGGAGATGGTCACTGTGATTGGCGCCGCTTGGAGTTTGAAAGGGAACTGGTGGGTGGTCGTGTCTGCGCGGGGCAACGATATTGAACCAGGAACTGATATGAGATGAACCGACTCTGTTCACGTCGTCATCGATCACCGAGTCTGGGTGTCTGTGATCAATTGAAAGATATGGGTAATGGACTTTGAATTTGCCTCCCCCAACCCAGGAAAAAGAACAGATGGCTTTGTCACAAACTCTTACTGTTGTCAGCTTTGTCGTTACTAAGATCGACCCATCTTCACAACCCATTGAGGGAGGCTTCGCGATACGATTGGCTTGTCCACATTCGAATTTGCTAAGGGACAGCTATTTGGCGCTAACAGCGGAGAGGTCGCGATAAAAGTAAAGCTACCTGCATATGGTGGGAATAACGTTGCTCCAGAGCTCCAAGGTACTTGGCACCTGTTTGGAGTGAGGTGGTAGCTTGTGAATAATGAACGCTGCCGCATTGGGGCGGTGCCGAGGCTATAAATCCTAGCAGGTAATAGGCCCGAGGCTCGCTTTGAGGTCGTATCTGTTAGTGGTTAGAGGGACGCGGAGCATTCGGACTGACCGAGCAGGCAAAAGGCCATCAAAGTAACTGATGTTCAGGAACATGCGTGCAGAAGACGAGACATTCCAATCGGTTTCGATACGGTTTCGATAATTGCGCCTATCTCCTCTGTTTATAGACCATCTGATGGTCATAGCTCTTGTTTTCGACTCGGTTCAAGACTGCGTCTAACGACGCAAGGTACAGCTTAAACTCCAGGAAGCGAGTGAACATCGAACCTGTATCGTAGGATAGGCTCCCAAATTGGTGGTACATATCCCGTCGTAGGATCAATGTGACGGACTGCGCAGCCGTTACAAGCAATAGCGCTTACCTCAAAGCAATGCAACCCATCCATCCGTACTTCATCCACTTACAACCTCTAACCAGAACCAAGGGATGGGTTTTGGTATCCTCCCAGCCCCCACCTCTAGACGACATCATAATCATCACACTGAGATCACGAGTGGCAAGAAACAAAAGTAGGTATGTTTAACTTTTACTGTATTGTTTGTGTGTGTCTGTCCTTTGACTGATTGCCAGTCGATACTTGAAAAAGTATCCAGCTCTGAGAGCTGAGGATCTAGACTATGTGATGAGCAGCTGATGCTCAATATCCATCGCCACGCTCTAAATGTGCGTTAAAATCAAACGCTGGGGAGTCCTGCTGTGCAGTATGATCCAGTTCCTAATCGCCGTCCAATGCAAAATCCGTTCTATGCCCTATCCAGTGTCATAACAGGCATTCTCCTCGCTCTCGGAGCGTTGCTCCGTCGAGGGCCTTCATCATAATGAGTGTAAGAAAAGTAAAAACCGCCACCGGATGCAAAAACTCCAGTGCATGTGAAAAAAGTACCAAAACGCCTGTCGCTGCTCACTTCCCTGTCCAACCGGGAAGGGCTAGGGTACAAAGACCCGTTGATGCATGCTGATGAAAACAAATAACGCCCGCTGCGCCTTCTTGTGCAGAGAAAAGTTGCCAGCCCAATGTATGTTGACTGACGAGAAAAAATATCGCTTAATGTGATGCTGAGTGATGATGATTTCGTGACTCGTGGACGACTTGTGGCGCCCATCCTGAGGCGCTGCGTCCGTTCAGATCGCTTCTTGTGAATAGGTTATGTTGATGTGAGGGTAGGGTGAATCAGTCGGCCCCTTATTTAGCGACCGCTCAAACGAAGAATCTTGGTCCTCAACCAGAGGATAAACTCTTGCCAGTAGTTCTGAGTCCTCCTCTTGGGTCCGCTAGACCGGCGCCGAGTCTGCTCGAACTTGACATGATCCACGGGGTTGGCGACGAAAGCCGGGGGAGCAGCCTGGTCAGCCGGTACGCTCTCGTACTTGCGGCTGGCGAACCCAAGACCATGCTTCTCAGACATCTCGGGTTGCGAGTTGTCGCCGCTCGTAGGGTTGGTAGCCGGGCCGATAGTGGAAGACCGATCCCAGAATGAAGAAGCAGTGACATCGCCCTTGGAGCGACTCGTCTTTGAAGAACCACCACTGCCGTTCTTGGTGAAGCTGAATCCCGAAGCGGTCCTGGTAGGGCCGGTAATCGATGCGATACTAGTTGCGGTGGCCTTGCGGGACATGGAGGGCCTCGGAAGATCGCTGAGGCTGCTCTTTCTCGCAGATTCCTTTTCGATGCGGCTCGCTTCCTTGGTGTCCTTGCGCTCGCGCTTCTTGATCAGTTCACGATCATACTTCTCCTGATTGGCCCTCTCCTTCTCCTCGAACTTGCGGCGCGCATTGCGGATCTTCTCGAGGCGGGCAGCAGAGTCGATCTCGGTGGAACGGCTGCGCAGACGAGGGAAGCCCGAGGTGAGGTCGAGCGAGGTGCGTAGGGGAGACATTGGGGTGCCAGTCGAGGATGTCGGGGACACAACAGTGGGCTGCTGCTGAGTGGAGGAAGCAGCACCGCCCAAAGTGCCGGTAGGGGAGTCGTTCTGGCCAAGCTGGAGGTCTGAGCGGCTGGTGGTAACAATGCCATGTGCGTCAGGGCGGGAAGAGATGGCCGTGGGGGTTGATCGGCCAGTGTTGATGCGGAGGGCCTTTGAGGCAGAGTTGGCGTCGGAATAGGAATTGGCGCGAGAGCTGGCGATAGATGGCCTTTGGCGCAAGATATTGGTAGTGTTGGACCTGACGGGAGGAGGAGGCGACTGCATAGGGTGACTTGTTGGTTGCGGCTGCGCTTGCTGTGAATCAGTGGCCGTCTCGTCTTCGGTCTCTGCAATGGTAGGCGAGTAACGACCGTTATCGAAAGAGGCGAGTGAAGGAGCATACGACAGCGGCGGGGTAGCTGTACGGGGCGTCTGTTGGAAAGGATGGCAGAAAGCTCGGGAGCCACTGCCAGACGATGTTTGCGAAGCAGAGCGAGCGTGCTGGTACTTGACACGAACGCTGTTTCCAGTAGCACCCAGGTCGGCAACACTGTCCTCATCTGCCTTTGCGGCTACAACACCTCCGGCGTACCCAAAGCCGACATCCTTTGCGGACCTGTAGTTGACGCTATTCCTGTTGTTTCCGTTGTCGATGTCGAGCTGATCCACCGGCTGCTCATCCCATCCACGGTTCAAATCCAGCGAGTTCTTTGGCGACGACGACAACTTTTTGAGAATTGGCTTGACCACCTTTGCGCCTCTGGTCTTGGTGAGTTTGTTGGGGACTGCGCCCGTAAGGGAGAAGGACGTCATGGTTACGGAGTAGTGGGATAACCTGAAAGGTCCCAAGTTGAGGGATCCTGAGGGGACTAGCCGCGGAAGCCGGCGCGGGGCAGGATGGGTATTATAAAAGTTGGGATGATATTGAAAGAAACTTGGGATTGAAGGAGCCTTTGAAGGGTAGGAGGGGAGATGAGATCGCACCGGGCCACCGAATTTCCTGTCCAACCACCGTAGCTTCCGACGACGATGGCTTCTTGGAGGGGGGGGGGGGGACGGCGGCGATGGAAATATAAACGAGAAATTGGCCCTTGTCTGGGACCACTTGCAATTTGGGGTCCAGTGGGCGTCCCCAGCAGGTGCCCAGCGGTGCGGTGGACGCGGTGGACAGGTCCTAGTCCGCTTTGGAAGTCCGCTCTGGAAGCACCCCTTCGACAAGTGCCCTTCCCTTGTCTGGTGCAAAGAACCAGAGTCCCTGTCGGTTTGTTCTCCCCGGGCCCTGTCTGGTGGAAAGCGAGTGGAAAGATAGTGAAAGCGGAAAGGTTCGAAAGCGCAAGTTATTGCCCGCCACCCGGGTCCCTTGTCAGGCGCGCGTCAGGGGAGCCGCGAGCCGGGGGGTGGAGCGTGTGTTAGGGCCAACTTAAGCAATAGCCGCAATGAGCAGTGCTTTTTACTAACAATGCTCTAGCACTCACGACGGGGCGGGGAGACGAGACCGCCAGTTTGGACTCCGCAGACGCAGCAGTAGCGAGTGGTTAGCGAGAAAGGAAAAGGCGACGAAAGACTGCTTCCGCCTTTTCGAACGTGGTATCTGTGGTATGAGATGCAGCACCAGACGCTCGATGGAAAAGGCGGAGGAGGGGTAACTCGACGACAATTTCCACTTTGAATGGCGAGGAGGGGGATCGGTGACAAAGAGCTAGGGCTGCTCAGACTTTGTGTCCTGTATCACCATCATGAGAAGGAAGGTCAAAACAAGAGATAAGATACAGTCAAGATGTACCCGACTCTGTGGGCAGAGTGATAGCGGATCCGAGTGGTGCTTGATACCTTATGCAAGCACAAGGCCATCAATTAAATGAGAGTCAATGCAGCCACAGCCCGAGTTCCAATGGCAATGCCCAGACAAAATGCAGTTCGAGTTCCAGTTTTCTGGGCTGTCTCGCTCTGCAATTTGATTTCGCCTGCGAACTCGTGCCAGTGGCTTCTCGCTGCACGGGCTGAAAGGTCAAAGGAGATCTGCGCGCTCAAGTGACGAGATTGCCTCCTGTTGTTCTTTCCATCTTTAGACTTTTTCTTCTGGCTATTCTCTCCTTTTCGCTTCTCATCATCACCAATTGAGCCCAAGGTGGAATCCCACTTTTGTGTATGCTGCACATCTCTATGTACTTAGTACACACTAGAGCTAACGAACTGCAGCGCGCAACTCGCAGTCCATGCAGGACATCCGACTAGAAAGTTGCTCAATGGGGTCGCCCACTGACAAGGCCGGCTTCTGATTGATTGATTCAGCCTCATTCCTCATTTCCAAAGCCCTTCTGTGCTGCCAGTAATGAAGCTGCAGCGTCGTGATGCCAGTCACCGCACCAAAGCAGCACCAAAGCACCCGTCAACCCACCAGTCTGCGTGCGTGCTTCTCGTTGCGCCCAGGCGGCTGTGGGGCGGGGAGAGGAGAGGAACCCCCATGATGGACCCTCTTCCCCAAGCTGCATTAGGTTGGGAAGAGTGGGAAGAGTGGATACGCACGCTTAAGTGTTAGCCGTAGGCAGGCCGCATAAGCCAAACTGTTAACAAACGACCTTGACCGCCTTCAGACCGCCTTCAAACTCGCTGCTGCACCAGCTGCACTGCTTGCAGACCGTAGAAAACTCTGCGAGTCTGGTCGAACCACCGGCCAATCGATACGACATGATCTTGACGGCTTTCCGGCCGCTTGTTGGTTCTGGCTTCCGGGCCGTCGCCGCCCGTACGGAATGCGGGTCTGTTGTTGGCTGTTGTGGTTTTAAGAAAAGACACCGACTCTCAGACCTCGAGGCCTGGAACTTGAGAGGTCACATATCGCACATATCAATCAGAACACTGCTCAGACCACGCTCTCTGGCCTGACCGACGGGCAATGATATCCATCATATCATACCTATCCATGTCCCATTCTGCAGGACAAGGCCATGGATCGCAGTGGGAATTGCACCCGGCATCATCATCGACCAAGGTATGCAGGCATTGGTCAACATTGTTTCAGTGTTCCTTATCACGTTTCACCCATCATGTTTCTCATGGCGACAACATCAAAAACAACAATGGCAACCATGACAGCAATCCATGGTGGGGATTCAGGACACAGGGCACATATTGGTTCGTGGCCACTGGTCCCCTTTCCCTCTTCATCTGTCCACAAGCTCGCATCAGCCAGCGCCACTCTTTTGTCAACGAACAAATGGCTCGGCCGGCACAATTCATAACATGCTTCGGCCATTTTGATTCCTCCAAAATCCAAACCGGCTCTCGCACAATTCACAACCCAAAGACAAATCACCAGCAACCCCGACCACACTGCCGGGCTTTCGGCTGACCCAGGGTTCCATTCCGTGGCCCAGGCACTCAGTAGCGTTCACGATAGCGCGCAACCACCGCTGCGAGAAGTGGGAACTGGACTCACCCACTGGAGCAGACCGGCAGGTCTTTCAGCAACCCCGTTGGTGCCCTTCTTGCCAAATCCTGTCCGGTACTGTTCCGCGACGCCGAGGGGCAAAAAGTGAGCATGGGATGCTTGAGGAGCGGTGACCAGCACAACCAGAAACGATACAGAAAACCGTGGATCGTAAACCGCCCGGAGAAACTCGAGAGCGACCTATAAGTGGCGGACTACCAGCATGAAACGTAAAGACTGCATCGACGATGCAACTATCACCTGCTTCTGGGTAGGGCTAGAGCTAAACTCGAAACTACGGTATGTATAATGGCAAGTGAATTGCATAACGGCCGTGTTTCTGCTCACATTCGAAGGACGGGAGCGAAACAACCGGTCCTCAAAACAAAGAAGCTACCGGAGTCCGGAATTCAGATGCCCCCCTTCGTTTAATTAACTTTTTGCTTCACAGCCTCAGTGGGTTATATGAACTGGATCGCCTCCCTTGGTATCCGGGAGTTCGGGTCTCTCCATTTCTGACTTCCTCTTGTCTGAGTCGGGTCAAGTCAAAATCTCACGATAGGGGGATCTGTTGACTGAACGGCGACCGCGAACGGCCTGGGGGCTACAGCAGATGGATTCGTGACGGATATTCGGGAACGGACAGAGTGGGAGAGCTTCCAGAAACAGGGGTTCATCGCTCCACCAACTCAAATGAGTTTGGGTCCTTGACTCCGGAACCTACCAGCGGCCTACCTCTTCCCAGCAGACGATGCCAGAGTCCGTCGAACGTTTCGCACATCCAGCAAACACCACACAGTCTCAACAGCACGCGCAGCACATCAAGGAACCACAGAGCCACCTCCAGAGCCACAGCACCTTCCCAAACCGGCTCAAGGCGCCCTCGCTCACCAACCACAAGTCTTCATTTTCTATCTCCACTGTCAGGCTTCAACCAGTCCAGTTGCTGAAGACGGGAACCACTCAGAGGCTGGCTTGCCAGGGGCCATCCACTCACCGACCTGTTGACATGCAGTTCATGGCCTGCAGTGTCGCTCGCTCCCAGTTGCTACTGCAATTGCGCAAATCCCGCGTTGTCGGTCGGGGAGGTCGGGGTCGGTTAGTCGGCCGGGTTTACAGTCCCCGGGCTCTCTACGGATCTGCGCACAACAGAACTCTTTGCGATTCGTGTCCCTTCATCAAATGCTCTGATTTGCCCGGTCTTTCCCTTCTCTTTTGCTTCTTTTCCTTCCAAGGCCCACACTTCCTCCACAGGTCAAGGGTCAGACCGACTTCTGGGAGTCGTGCACGGGTTCGCTTCCCGTTAGCTTTGGTGGCTCTCGAGGTTCTCGGTCGGCTCTGAAAAACTGCTGACTGAGAAAACACAACTGTGCAAGCGGCGAAGACACTACACAAGGTACGCAAAACTCCACAAAAGTCTACGAGTAAACAGGGACGAGGAGGATCACCGAAAGTCACTCTTCGTGGGTTTCTAGCTCCAGCACTTGAAAAATGCCTCGTTGTGTTTATTTCTATTCACGGCTCGCTTGAAGCACAAGCGAAAGCAAACCCGTGGGTTGTTTATGAGGACGGGCGGGGCAAGTGGTGGATGCAGTAATTAAACGCGACCTGATGCGCTGTGGATAGCCTTTCCATATCCGTCAACTCTTCCAGGGCAGCTCTCTTGTTGTCGCATATGTAGTGGTGCACGGTCGCACCACGCGAACTTGAATCCCACAGCTCCAGCATTTCGTTCGGTTCGCAGCGGGATCCTCGAAAACGGAGCCCAAATGCCCACAAGGCTCATTTCATTTACCAAGCTGGAAGTCCTGTCCCATGACTTGCGGCTCAGGTACATATGAATGCTGCTGCTGACCTGCTGTTGCCATGTGCTCTTTGTCGCCAGATTCGATGCTCTGCGCGATACCCTTGGTTTGTGAGCATGTGCCGCGTCTGCTGCTCTGATCAGGTCACGGGATCGAGATCAGTGGATGCTGGCCAAGCTTTGCGAGTTGCTGGGGCCCGAATGGAGCACCGTTGCTGCAAATCATGCGTTAGTGAGCAAGTGTCTCTGATGGGCTGGCAATAGCCCGCGTTACTAGTTAACCTGTAATTCACGGCGTTACTCTAACCTATATTTAACACCGACTGGAAACAACTACCTTTGACCTAACATGAACACTAGCATTTAATTGGGATCGACCTCCTCTGCACGTCAGTGACGCCCTATTCACACTTCACGATCCAAGTAGATCCTGTTGTCCTTGGTATCAACAAGAACCGAACGAGTTCTTGGAGTTTCAAGTCACTCGCGCAAACGTTCATGTCACCGTCTGACGTCGGGGCACTGCATCGGGTAGTGACAATGTCGGTGATGGGAGTTGGTCGACGGCCAGTATCAGGTTGAACAAATCCAACATGTTTGGCATTATGCGACTGCAAAAACAGGAGGATAAACAAAGACAGAAAGGTATCAGCAATACCTATCCCGTAAAAGTCGACTTAGTTTGTCTGAAACCGATGGCTATGTGCCTAATCCGAAGCCGGTTAAGAGATTCTGATTGATGATGTTTGCTGAGGTTGTACTACACATCATGAAGCAGCAACTCATGCCAAATCAGCCTTCCTTCCACTTGATGATCAGGCCCGACACGGTATGAGGTATCGGAAGCAAGCTTAGGTTTGTTGCAACTGGCTATCCCTTTTCGTCCCCTTTCGTTCTTCTTTGCTTGTTCTGTCCGAGGGTACACACGGGCTCCTTCATTCACATGTATCAAATCCTCGACTGGGCTGGGGAGACAGAGGGATGCGGGAAACGCTCATGTTTGGACAAGTTGACAGCACTGGAGCCGCGTCCGACACGGTGGATGCATCTGACGTTATCAGGGCTGAAGGCAATCTGACGGCTCAAGATCAACGGCGTCAACACTCACAATGTCTTGAAAAGCCAATCTGAGAGCTAGCAACGCCCTGAAAAGGGTGCTGTGTTACTCCTAAACCGTTGGATTGGAGAAAATAGGGCGGTTATCAACTCACCTGTACCTGAATACCTGTTAGTCATCGTACAGCATTATGTGGTACGTGGTTTATCGTCTTTCGTTGGTGTCTTTTGGATTTAAGAGGTCGAGCATATGAGGCAACAGGATGGTTGACCCAACAAGAGTCCATCGACAGTTGAGATATCAGTGACGAGATGCAAATACAATGCCCAGTTAGAATTGTCAGTAGTGAGTGATTTTGCATAGGTAAACAATCGAGGTAGACTACCGGGTACATAGCGTATGGCCATCGATATCACTAATCGCACAGAAAGAGTGTCGAGATACGGTGAAGGAAAGGCCCAGGGCAAATTCAATATCATCTCATCGCATGTCATGGTTCTGTTGTGACCAACGAGACGTTCTATCTGCCATGAGGACTACCAGACACTCCGAGTTCCACTGGACTATATCATAAAAAGACATTCACTAAATGGAAACCATGTGGTCCTGGACCAGCTCGTGATTTTTACCGCGGTCTTCACCTTTTCAAATCACCTCCATCATGAGCCATAGGATGACTTGGTTGCCTTTACACGTCCGAATCCATTTCTCCTAGAGTGTATATAGTACTCGGCTCCGGTAGCATTCACCATATCACTCCGTACATCGAACTTTCGACTATGTGATTCGGAGTTCGACTACTCCATCATCTATCCACCATGGCTTCGCTTCACTGACCAACAGAACCCGAACCAAGCCTTCTAACTAAGTAGAGAAACATTCGAATGCGATGGCTTTGGGTTATCCTCTTATGAACATCTTAGATAAACGAAGGGATAACGGACCTTAACTCCATCCTTACCTATGGGCCTGAAGTTCTTCTATTCCTTGCCACGAGAGGAACATTCCCGGGAGAAGAAGGGCTCTGGAGTGGGCTGCTTCGAGTGGATGTAATTTCTACATGGCCCTGGCCAGATATCGAAACCCAGATGCTTCTTCTACAAAATCCGCTATTTGCATCGTTCAGCCGGTTTATGGATACTAGGTACCATAGCGGAAAAATACGGACGGCATCTGGCTTAGAGGGTGCCGTCTGCTCTAGAGGGTATCGTCTGGGCCAGATGCATCGTCTGGGCCAGTTTACCAGACTGCTTTAGGAACTGAGGCTTGACCAGATGCCCCCCATCTAGCCCAGACGCCCCCCTTATATTTCCGCTGTGGTAAGGATGGCACTCATTAGCAGAGGTCTTGACATCCAGCAACCCAGCGTCGTAAGTTACTCGTTATGACTTTACGTGAGCCACTGCCTCTATGTCATTGCATCACTGCAGTTTCGACTGCAGTGGCAACCGAGCAACTCGGGCGGTAGACGATCGAGAACTTAAAAGGGCAGTTGCGTGGTGGCCGCTCTGATCACCGTGACCATGGAAGCAGCTCACGAGCCACTTCCCAATACACCTTGAGTAAGCTTACTATCTCGGGGAACAAACCTATAACTACTACTCAGCTGCATGCTGTGCTTACGAAAAACGTTCTTGCCCTGCCGTAGAAAAAAGGAACGAGTCTGGGAAGGCACACTCAGTTGAGAGACATCCGTCGTGCTTGCATCTTGTCGGTAAGTAGTTTGAACATGCTGAACTAATCTAAAAAARAAAAAAAAAAATAAAAAAAAAAAAAATTTTTTTTTTTTAAATTAAAACCTTTTTTTTTYTTTCTTTTTTTTTTTTTTTTTTTTTTGAAAACTAGGAACTGGTGCAGGAAACCACGAATCTTTGCAGCTCCGGGGGCCTCCAGGTAGATTCTTTCCCCGGCCAGAGAAGTCGATCTTCGCAGAGAAGGCAATTCAACTCCATGAATCCCAAGTCCCGTTCGAGTTAATCCAGCTGAGGAGACAACTTGATCAGAAGCAGATAAGCGAACAGCACTGGCGGGACAATGCACTACATTGCAAGAACGAGAAAGAGCGATTTGGATATCACCAACACTCTCAAGCCACTGAAGTTCGCAATCCATTGCGATACGTGGTGCAAGAAAATGATGGTCCAGCATAACTGGATGACGCCACGAAGAAATGAATGTTGAAGCAGCGAGGTGTCTCTTGATACGTTGACTTCGCACGTATCACGTCGTTATATGATACACTGCATCATGATGATTGATCTACGTAGAGGAAGAAAGTACGGTATAATAGTCATAAGCACTTTAACTCACTGAACTGAATGATTCAGTCCCTGTTCATGAGACGGCGGCAGGAGGTGAGCAAGTACTAAATTGAAAATATCAAAGCTACAAGAAAAGGAGCCTAGCAGCCGAGTAGTGAGAGAGACACTGATATGGTACAAACCACTTACCGGAGAGATCGTCTTCCTAAGAGTGTCGATCAAGTTCAAAAAGAAGAGTGTCGCTGTCGCTGAAGTTGCAGTGCAGTGCGGTATAAAGTGCAACAATCATCCAACTTGCTCCCGTCGAGGTCACGGTCATCACGTACACGGCGGCTTACAAAGTGTCGACGGTGACGCAGATCTTCAATTCCTGCTATTATCCCGGATGGTGAAGACAGGAGGATTGTTCCTTCCCTTTCCCTACTACCTATCAACTTGATCTTCAGGTTCCTTCCAGTAAATCTGATGTCTAGCGTACAGATAGGTCGATTGCTCTTGCCTCAGGGAGCGCAAACTGGGCCTCAGCTGGACTCGAGAGAAGCACGACGGCTGGAAAGATCCTCTGCGTCACCACGCCCCTCGGCTTCCACTTCCATCACCCACCCACGGACTCTCCATCTCGCTCAGCATCCTCTCACCAGAGGCCGCGGGTGACAAAAATAAATGGATCAAAAAAGAAAACAAGGGCACTACTTTTCTTCTCGGGAACGAATACGGAGGACGTGTCGACATCCGAACTTCCAGCTTTGCTCGAAGGAAATCTTGACGTGCAATCGAGTCGAACGCGGGACCTCTTCGTGGACAGGGGGGTACGGCACACTGAAGAGACCCTCGAGCTACCTGGTCCCGAGGAGATCCTGCCAACTGGGCCTGGATTGATCGCTTATCAAGGGCAGGCGCGGCGGGCTCAGGTGGTCCAGATTTCGATGGTGTTTGCTCTCTTGACGGGAGTTAAGGAAGTGACTGATGGAGGGTGCGGCTCACTCCGTCACTGCACTGTAACAGTGATTCGTTCCACGTAAGTACTAGAGTGCAGTGCAATACTAGACAATACCTAGAGGTACCTATCTACCACTTGAAGGGACTGGAGCTTGGATCCACTTTGCGGGCAATTACAGATCAGCACTCGGCGACGGACGAACTTTCTGGGAAAGCATCTCCCTGGAGTGAGTGACAGGATGATCGGTTCGTGGTCTCTTCAGTTTTTTCATGAGTCCCCCGAAGTCCAGTTGGTAAAGGCAACTACTACTTCCTAATCATTCTTTACATGGGAGTCTCAATCTAGTCTCTGGCTTACTCACTAGACGGAGTTTCTGATTGACTCGCTCGCCAAATTTCACCACCGACTCGCAATTACCACCAAAATCTTTAAGTTGAGTGTTCCTTCCTGAATTTACTCCATCTTTCCACAGCGGACGGACTGAGAAGGCGTTCCGTAAGCCGAGTAGTTCGGTTGCCCATGGCATCAGATTGTCTCATGAGCTGCTTCTGCGATAGTCGGGATCCGCCACCTTGCACCTGCTCTTTTTGAGTTCAACTTCTGTCTCGATCGTTCACTACCGAGTCGCTCGGTTGTCACTGCAGTCGAAACTGTTGCAACTGATGACGGACCTAGAAGCAATGGCTCACGCAAAGTCATGACGAGTAACTTACGACGCCGGATGGCTCGAGATACGACCTCTGTTAGTGAGTGCCAACCTTAATTATGGCATAATTGATCGCTCTACTGCCCCTTCTGCCACTCACGATTACGGAGACTGAACGGACCCGTCATGTCGATGAATCTGATACCATCGCGGTATTGATTACATCAACCTACTACGGCCGAGGCAACGAATATGTCCCTCGTTCCTTTCTCCAACAGCATCGTGGCCTGGAGTTGACAGGCACTGCGAGGGTATCGAAGCAGTTTTCTCTTTCTCGGCCCTCAATTGTCTCCGACCACAATAATTCAGGCCAGCGCCATATCCGAGGCAGCTCAACAATATAAAGAAGTGCCGGTTGGAATCTTGTCTGCTTGATACCTCCCTGGTTGTTTGATGTCAACCATCGCTCCTTGACTGGCACAGTAAAGCTAAGTAAGGGTGTTTTTGTTGCGGACTCAGCTGTATTCTATAGGTCTATGGTCTCGGAGTCATTGGAAGAGAAGCGTTACATTGATAATCTGAGGAAAGGGTGCTTCTGTACTTGCGTTAAAATTTTATCCAACCCTTGATGTGGTTGGGATATCTCCCTTTGAACTTTTGGCGGACTGGCTGGCAGAGCCCGCCTCTACCTGCTTAACGGGGCTCTGAAACGGTCCATACCTCTAACTATGGTAGATTTGATCGCTCTACTACCCCTTCTAACACTCAAGATTACGAAGACTGAAACGGACTCGTAATATTGATGAATCTGATACTGGGCAATAGACCATCCAGCACCTATTAATTTTAGTGACTCGTATGGGCTTTCAGGTTTGTTTGATCATTCAACGCGGTTGAGCTTCTTATACATCTGGGTCAAAACCCGAAAGACCAGGGACAGATCATAAACAAAGCCATAACCATCATTTCGACGTTGATGGTCCGAGGACTATCAGCACTTGAAATCCAGACAATTGTACAGGAAGTTTGGGAGAGCAAGGAGTGTCACATGAAGGTCGGACGTGACTCGCCTCAGGACCCGTCAGAAAGCTGTCCTTTCCTCCTCCGATCAGTGACTTTCAAAGTACCTCTAGTAAGGAATAACAGGAGCGTTGTAAGCAAGAGAATCACTCCGTACATCCGTAAGCCAGGTTGAACTTGAAAATATGGCAAAGACTTACGGATGTAAGCCTGATTGATATCTCGCCGCTCTTGCCATATACTTTCCATCCCTACCATGTGGCTGTAAGCCCTTATTGACTCGTTGTCTAAAGTTTCTAGGCATCTTCCAGTTTTGCGCTGATACGGCGAGAGGATAGATGTGTTAGAGTATTCACAACCATCAAACCCTCCAAACCGACTTGAATTTCTGACAGCATTATCGAGGCCCTCACTAACACTGACAATTAGGTGCTGGGGACCTACTTAGAACTTCACCTAGTCTCAAATGTTTATTGACACATCTTGTATTGTTCCGTGTCGTGGATCATTGAGGAGACTTCTTACTCAGTAGTACACTAACCTGTAACACTGTAAGCAAATTCACATAAACATGACTTACCGATAAGTCGGGGGGTCAACAAAACAGATCACTTCACACATCGATATCCAAGAAAACCCCGAAAGGGGTAATTGGCCTCCCTACTCCCAACAGAGAAATGCACACCAAAACCGTGAACAACAACAAAATCGACCACTGTGTTAATGTTCTGATGACGAAGACCACGAAACCGTGTCGAATAAGACCAACTCCAACAAGTCACAAGCCAGACTGTCACTGTGAAGTGTACAAGCCTATGGTCGGGCTCGGACCACTCTAGACTCCTGGCGTGGCTTTCTCCGCGCGCCGATCCGTCCATTAACAGGACGCCCTCAGGGGGTGTTATTATACCAACCTACCTCTTTGTATGAAGACCTACCAGCACAGCGTTTGAGGGGCCCGTTTCGAGAGTCTCTAGGTATGCCGTGGTGTAAAGCCACCGTTATCTCTTGCTCGGTTCGGTGATCAACGTCCACCCCACGCTGTTTCATTCCATCTTAACCGAGAACCTTCGGCCAGGTGGCTCTCCCTCCACCAGAGCCGCACGGGTGGACGACCCGGTTCGGTAATGACCATCCGTCCTCACCATGGTCAAAGTGCCGAATCACTGGGTGAATATGTGGATGCAAGCGCATTTCGCACCGTTGGTAATGCGTCTGGTCGGAACCAAAAGGAGAAGGTAGATGTGTCGACGGTGTAGTGCTAGTACTGGCTAGTCTTGTGATTGCCATCCTGGTAAAGTTTTGGGCATCAACCACTAGACTAGTCCATCCCGTCTGGTTGGTTCTCGAGATCTCGCGACAAACACGGCTGTGAACGTTGAGCTGGGCAAATTATTTTCGGTCATTAGATGTGGTCATTATTCAAGCCACCACTTAATGCCTGTTCTTCTCTTCCTTCGTCCTCTCATGATACCTTTGTCTGTTTCGTGGGTGTATCTCGTTGGCTCGTTTCCAACAGCGGTAGCAGAGGCCCGTTCCCTCGGCCTAGGATGGACACAGGCGTTGAGCCACTGCCAGACAAAGCATGTGGACGCGCTCTACCTTTACGCTCGAGACAAGCATCTCTATACACTCGGTCCGTTCCGCAACCTGGTTGGCGAAAGGTCTGACTTGCCCCCTTTATCCGCTCCACCAGATGGCAAGGCAGCAGGGGCAGCTGCTTGGCTGACGAGTCAACATCGTGGGTGTTACTCGCCATCGGGCCCAGGTGAGGTATCTCAATCACCCCGCGATCCTACACTCTACATGCCATGACTCCAGTCCCTATCAAGCCGGCCTGTAACAGGCCGACTACCAGCGAGAACAACTTGTCGATGGCTCCAGCTTGGGAAAGTCGGCACGCAGTCACTGTCCTGGCGCGGGGTGGCTTGTCCATCAAGCCATAGAAATCCCCGCACATCCCAACGCGCTTCCAACCACCCAGCCAGTCCTTCAGGCGGAATGCCTTCGTACGCCCATGTGCCTCTCTTTTGGCCGGCCGTGACCCTTCAAGCGACCCGTAATACGCCCAACGAGAGGTTATCATCACCTAATTACCCCCCTCAAGAGGGAATATCCCCGTTGCTCAAAGCTGGGCTAGACCATTGCGGCGGTGGGGTCTCGACGCATCTTGGGGCTCCGGCATGCGAGAATCCGAAACATAAGGAGGGGATAGTTGAGGGGTTGGGCTCTGCTGAGGGTGGCGATACTTTGATCGTGGTATGGTTTTCACAGCTCGACAGGGTTCGATGGTAGGACGAGGATTAGGAGGGGAAGGAGGAGAAGAATGGAGGCAAGAATACCACTTGCAAATCCGCTATGAACCGGATGAACTCGAGAGGGGGTGCTGCTAGGACAAAGAGGGAACTGCTGACTTCGAGAGGGATCCCCATCGGGCCAACCAATGGAGAGAAGGTCGCAGTTTTGATGGTCAGTCCAAGATAACACGGGATGGAACCAAGTCATTTCGCATCAGTGGTCAAACGAGGTCCATGTGATGACTGGAAAACTTCGAAGAGCCAGAGTTTGAACCTCGGAATCCCTCGGAACCCTTCGAGTGTCCTTGGGTCGATGTAGAATGGTGGGAGTGTTCCCTTCATGGCAGGCAAACAAGTAACAGAATTTTCAAGACCGTCTTGGAGGGCGAGGGGCTAAGAGATGGCCACCTGGTGACGGAAGGATAGCGGCACATAGCCACTAGGATGGACTGATGGTATCATCGCCTTGCCACAGGAGGCCACCCATGGCTGATAGCTGCAGTCCAGAGAGGGAAGGCCTTGGAGGGTACCTGTGTCGGATGTCAATCTGATGCTTAAATATGGAGAAACAGGAGACCAAGTGTGCGTAAGAGAGGGAAGGAGGGTAAATCCGTCACTTGAGCCTGGCTGAGGAGGGATCTCGCCTCTCTCTGTAGGCACATGTGCTATCGATGAGGACCAGCTGCTGGCATGGATGGATTCCCAGCGGGGACAGGTCATCCTGCATTGGCGATTCGAGAAGAGCCCACCTCGGGACCTGGGCAGTTCGACGCCATTCCATTCGATGAGTTGGCCAAGTGGTCCGCCAGAGGGTCTGCTGAATCGGCATGACGAGTCGATGATTCGGGTATGGTTCGTTGACCGCCAGTCGTAGGATCCAATCAAGAAAAGAGTCCCAAGTACAGCTCCTGGCCAGCCTTTCAGCCGACGAGGCCATACTAGAGGAGTTTCTGTGGCCTTGGAAGTTTCAAGGCTCTGCAGTGTTCCATGGCACAGAGCAAGAAATTCCGAAGGACGGGATCTGCCTAGATCCCGTTCCCATCAAAGGCGCATACGAACATAGGATCTGACAACACCGACTCTGGACCACTGGGGCCTCTCTCAGTACTGAGTTCGAGACTAGACAAGTCATGAAACAAAAGAAGTAGGCACGCATTTGCGGTCCACACACAAGATATGCAGTCGATGCTATTCTTGCAGTGGGATGGGAGGACGTTTCAAGTCACTTTAGCGTATCCATTACTCACCTTCATTTTCGTCATTGTTTTAGGAGGATCTCAGGGCGCTATGTCGGATATTCACCGTCTTTCTCCCTCTTGCGGATGGGGCGTTGTGTTGTTTCTCGGTCTCAGCTACTCCAAAGAAGAGCGGACGACGCCGAGCCTCATGTCGAATGGATCGAAACAGCATCGAGGCCCTGAATGCCCTGAATGCGCATCATACAGATCGTCCGGGAGGGCGATCATGCTTCCGCGAGCCATGTCTTCCCGTCGACCTTTTGTTGGAAATCTCGCGGTTGCGCGCGTGGGTTGGGTTCTTGGTTGCCAACTGAAGTCTGCCAAGTATGCACCGTTCGGCTGTCAATTGCTCAAGCACGGGTAGTGCATCCATCCAATACTATCGTGTGCGGTCGAGTAATGCTGATGATGATGGGAGTCACCCCTGGCTACGTCCTCAACACGCATCCTAAAAGGGAACCACGCCAGTGCAAAACAGGCGATAGTGCAGGTCCATTACCCCTGACCTCCCACGCCCAGCAGGGGCAACTGGTGGAAAGCTATGACGGCAGTGGAGCTTCCATTGCGTTGGCAGCAACTAGGGCATGTTGCGTGCATTGAAAGGAGGCATCGTTGTCTCTAAACCTCTTCAGCTTCCGAATATCACCGCGCGGTAGGGTTTGCGAAACTGTCCACTTGTGTACACTAAATCCGTTTACACTTCCCGAATATCACAATCATTCAATGTAAGCCCGGGCGCATGCTAGTTAGTGTTGAAGCTTGGAAAACACTGGAACAGGTGACCACTGACGAGATTGACGGCCAAGTGCAACAGAATAATGTTCCTGCATGAAACAAATGAGCATCAGTTCCTTTGATTGTTCGTATCGCATGTCTTGAAAGCGACATGTCCACTTCTTCAAATACGCTCCAGCGAGGAGATAAGGAACGTGATCGCAAATCTTCCTGGATGTTGGTGTTGCAGTCACAACGCCAAGGAAGGGAATCAGCGATATGTACCTCTAGGGATGACCATGGAGACCGGTTCCTAGTATGTAGTGGTCCGTCAACCACAGGTTCGTCGTCCCGAGAGATTGCTTCCAAACGGCACCAGATCCCAGTGCTTCTTTCTGAGGGTAGTAGGGCCCGCCTCTCTTGGACCGGTGAGTTCTTAAATAGCACCGGTCATGGTGTGGGTGGTGTGTTGAGCATATATGTAGGGCACTATTCAGGTCTTGCCCCCTAAACTCATTAGAGGATCGGCTTATGGTAAGAGCCATGAATCAACGTCGGCCATGTACAGGCCAAGAGAAAGTTGGAAAGAAACAACCTATCAGCCCGCAACAGATGGGTAGTTGTTCCCCTGGGAAGGGTGTGATATGTGAGCAGGGAACAGCCACGTGCCAATTAGATCTAAGACATGGTCGCCACAGAGCCTCTTTCACATATAATAGACTGCGTATGCGAATACCGTTGACCATGCTGGAGCGCGTTAGGCAAATCGATCCGGAAACTCGATGTTTGGGGACAGGCGGATGTTCGTCCCGTTTCGGCGTTGACGATGCGGGCGGCTTATGGTTTCAACAACCGTGTTGCAGGGCAATCTGGAACTGCATATTCCAAAATAATTGGTACAGGCACCAGAGATCATTTGTTGTCGTTCAGTCCTTATCGAACCCGTGCCTGTCTCGATAGCCGAACGTATAACCCTGGTAATGGGCTATTGATAGGAGGCTGGCCACCGCGAGGCCACTTTGGATCGTCTGCTGCTTATTTGTATCAGTCGACATAACGATGCCATAGTAACTAGAGTGCGGTTTGCAGATGTAGGCTAAATCTTTGTTTGGGAGTTGATTCCTGAAGGAGCTTGAACATGGAAAGGGACAGTATCAGGTTGAGCTTTGGTAACCAGCGTCCAGTGCATTGTGGGATCGGGGTGCATGTATCGGGGTCAGCGCTGCAAAAGCTTCTCTTCGCTGACCGAATGTTGCCGGTGCATACCATGCTTTCATTGGGTGCGTCTCCTTTGTGGGCGAGCTCCATCCGAAGTTCTTTGACTTGTCCAGCTTGTCTGCAACGGTGTCTTCATCCGAATCTGAAACAGCAGCTCGACGGCGTTCGCCGTGCTGACGAAACACGGCTTCGGCCTGTAACCTGCCAAGCGTCCGCGTCGACGAATATCATGATGTTTTGCGTTTTCGCTGACAAGGATGACATTCCATTCCCGATCCAGATCGGACGGACCGGCTCGGCGCGGTACGGCCACCGCCACAGGGCTGCAGAGGCGACAATAAGGGTCCCTGAGCTGACGGATATCGGAGAGTTGCCGGCCTAGTCGTGGCAAATGGGTTGCTCCACTGTCTGTCTCCGGGCATCGCTTAGTATTTGCGAGAAAGTCGACAATGTCCCGTCCCGACTTGACAAGCCGACCGAGTCGCGGCGCGGAGCGCCGAAGACAGGAAGGTACTAAATTTCGGGCCTCTGCATCGTGTTCCAATTCCCCGGAAGGAGTGAATAAACAACCTCAAGATCTGATTATCTGCAGTCGGTATGTTTGGGGACAAGTCGAGACGGACACCTAGATATCTCCGTCCAGACACATCTCCGGTCGAACAAATGCTAAACTGGTTCGTATTCATCATCGTGACAATTGGCAAGAAGGCCCAAATCTTCCCGATAGAGGCCCGCTTCGTAGCGATTGATGCTATCTATGCAGCAGCCGACATTGCTCATGACCATTCGTAGGCTGTGAAAGGCGAGGGAAACCGCCGCGGTGCCAACCCTGACCCGCCTCAGACGACGGCAGCCATTTCTCCTTTCTTTTTGGTCTTTTGGGAAAATGGTGCCATGTAGCCTGCGGCGCGGCGGCAGGTGTGCGCATTGCACGTCAGCACGCCGGCAGCATGCTAAGTGAGCTGGTACCAATGCCGAGGGATAGAATTGACCAGCCGGGTGCCGGGAAACAGCCTGTTCGTCGGTGTCATACAGAATGCCCCATCCCGTTGCTGCAAGCACACGACACAGTCCGGAATCCATGACCGCGGGAGAATTGGCGAGTGGTCGGTATTTTGTACCTTGCTGCTAGCATGGCATCGGCCTCCTCCCGGGTCTCGCCAGCTACGTGGAGCCCGATATGCAGGAGACACGGAAATAGTATCGGCGAGCACAGCCGGCCGCTTCACCACCATCACCGATGCGTGTCCCTTGAAGAGAACGGGCCTGGTTATAGCGGATCCCTGAACTCAACGGGGGTCTTTCGGGCCTTCCGTCAACCACCTTTTGTTGGAGGGTTGCCGAGTTACAGGTAAACTTCCAGCCCCGGAAGGATGTACTGCGTAGTGATCTCGGTGTGGATGCATATTTTCACACATCCTAAACTTTATCAGGCGTTTGTGACTGGTGCCCCTTTTATTGATGATATCCAGAAGGCCAAATGTCGAGAACCTGAAGTTCCGGCCGCTTTCGTGTTCGAACAGCCCGAGCTATGAGTTGGCGTCAAGGACTGTCGATTAACCGACTTGAAGAGCTTCACTCAGGTTCCGGCCCGAACACCCTTGGTTCCGTTGATTGGCGAAAAACGGTGTTGTGTTCCGTGCGGGAAGAAAGTGTTCTGTTGATCCGCAGCCTGAGCGGGGGTTACGAATGCCATAGAAGTACTATATGCTGTAATGAAACTGTCAAACTTCAGGCCTGTTTGGTGTGTGTCTGCGTACTTCCCGCAGATAGAGTATTTCTGGTACCGTACAAGTGATGATACAATCTCGATTAGTGAATTGTGTCATTGAGAGTCTTGGTTGGTCGGCCACGTTGTCCCAGCATTGGTTTCTGAGGGCCGTAAAGTGAACTTGGGTTGCGCTTCACAGTATGCCCTATCCCCATCCTCTGCAATGCTTGAACCAGTAGATGGCCGCCAAGAGAAATGTGCCAGCGTCTGATAACGCTGTTCCCGCTGCTTGTCATGTATGCAATTTCGAATCGAAGGCCAAGTCGTATCGTTATCGATCTTTCTTCTTCTTTGTAGACAGTGCAACAATCGTAATGCTAGTGACAGTTGGTCGAGCCGGCGCCAGCCACTGTTCTTTTAAAAAGGGGTCTGGGCCCCCCCGGGGGGGGGGGGGGGGGGGGCCGCGGGCAGCTACGTAACCAAAATACGCAGTGTGTGCTCGTGGTTCGTGTGAGGGGGCAGACTGAACTCCTGCCTTTGGCGTCATAAATTGAGGTTGCCTCCCATCATTACTGATGTCCGGCTCGACCACTTCGTCCATGGTCAGCCATGATACTCCCGCATTCCTTGAATAAAAGAAGAGCAGGCATACCTCAACAGTTCGTAAATGCCTTTACAACTCTGTCGTAACTCGACCAGCTTTTCCGTACCAAATAGGGGAGTCGAGCAAGGGTCGGGACCTTGCATTAAGAATCCTCATAGGCATCATATGCGCCATACGCGTTGGGCTAAAGTATCCGCCATGCGTTGTTTTCCCTTCCCTCTTGCGCTTCATCAATGGAGATCCCGATATACTACATGGCCCTTTCGCTTCGGCGGGCGCAGGACGGGAGGTTTTGACCGAGTTCAACATGCAAAAGAAGTGCCACTCAGGGACGTACCAACCTATCCCGTCTGTTCGTTCTTTGCGCAACCTGATGGGCAGAGAAAGTGGTTATCACGCATACAACATCGCTGAACGACCTAGCAATCTGCTGCAAATGCAAGATAGGCGACTTTGATGTTTTTTCCCCCGGATTGTGTCATGCTCGAACAAGATGTACCTGCATGGGCCGGCAACATTCATCACTCCCATCCTGATTTCGACTTACTTTGCAACATGGAGGTTTGAGGACCGATAGGCGTAGGATTAACATTTTGTCGAGAGAGGGATAAGGGAACCAGACGGTGAAAACCGGCACCACGTAAAATTGTAGGCACCATCGCTTCGTTTTTCTCTCCAACATACCGTCCGTGCGCAAGACTTTGGACAGAAGTCGGGCAAGCTGGTTGTTGTTGTTGTCTTGGTGTGCGGTTGTACCTGGGTACCACTCCACGATAATCTTGGGACACTGGGGAAACCGTTATAAACAGGATCCTTGGAAGGTCGAGGCTTGTGTCTGCCCGAGTCACCCTGGCTCGCCCAGCTGATGAACCTGCACTTCTCGAAGGATAATCCTGGAACCGTAGCATCGTCAAGTCAAGCCCCCCCGTTCTATTGCCGGGACCCTTTTTTGGTCTTCATGATCCAGGAACGCTGCAATACGCACCATGTTCCATGGAGCGTTGGTGCAACCGTTAATTTCACCTGGTTTGGCTCGCCGGTTTCGTCTTTCCAGTGCGCTTTGGTATTCATGGTCCTTTTCATCAAGCCGAAGCCGGAAACTTTGCTGGAAGTTGGCGTGATATCCTTTCATCTCATTCTTGCTCCTCATTTTGAGGCTCGACCCGATCCGCCGTTCAGGGCCGTTAGTAGTTTGGCGTAGTTCCTACGTAGCTAGTGGTTACAACCCCCGGCATAGCGCGGAGCTACCCCGTCCTAACCAGCACGAGCCATGCGCGCCGAGAACGCTGTTAACTGGGACACTGGCAATTACCGGCACACCCTGGGCTGGATCCACATTGCCGAAGCGCCCTTAGGCTGAGAACCTTTTGCTGACTCGCTTTTATGTATCACCGGCGAAATGCTGACGGAGCATTTCGAAGTAAACACACCATGACGGGCAAACCAAGCTCGCCGTAAACGATAGAGAGGATATGTCTGCGAAGAAGTTGCAGCAAGGGAAACCAGTGACGAGCTTTGAGGGCACCGTTCGGGTAGCGAGAAAATTGGTTGAGCATCGTAAACAGGTACACTGTGTGCGAAGCTAGATGGTGTGGAGAGTATCGGAGCGAATCGATCGTCGATGGAAGCCCCATGATTGACCAATGCTTAGTCGGCTGTGAGCCAAAATAGTATCTTTGGTACATCCAAGGCCGGAATGGATGGTAAATACTAGCAACTGTTTTGCCGGACAGCAAATGAGTTGTTCAGGATCTCCGGCGTCATCCGAATGCTTCCACACACCATTTTGTGAACAACGGACAGTTGTAGGATGTTGGACTGACGAATTTCAGGCTGAGCCCTGTCGGTGAACAGTAAATCAGGAGTGTGTCGAGCTCGGTATGGCCCGAGCCGTGTTGCCGTGACACCTGTTCCGGAATCGGCTTGAGGGTCACCGCCAGGATTGGTATGTACACCGCAGTCAGGGGAACACATCGGTGGAGGGCCTACGTGTAGCAGGCCGACCCTGTGAAGGTTGTGCTATCACATTCCAGTGTCGTCCAGATTTTCTTGTACGGCTAAGTAGCAACCAGGTATTTGCCTGCTCGCTGACAGTGGTAGTGGACCACGGGCACGACTCCGCATGTCCGTTCAAGCTACCTATTTTAACGCCTCGCCGTTGTTTCGTATAGGCACCGTACAGCAGCTGGGCTGTCGATGGCTCGTCACCACCTACGCCGCGGCTGGCCTTGTCGCTGGCCTCGTAAGGAATCCGCAGCTGAAGTGTACGGCGAGGATCACGTCCACTGTCTATTCATTGTCAGGTACATGTGTACGGCAGGGTAGCCTGGAGGTGGCCACTGAACAGTAAATTGGACGCTGCATTAAAGTCCACTCACCTTGCTGTAGGGTCTTGTTAGGTGTTGCTCAACCGTCAAGCCCTCTTCCAAGGGTCACCATGTCTCCATGCCTGGGGGGAAAATATAATCTCTAGGCAGCATCGTGAGAGTTGATTCGCGGACTGCAAGATGCGCACAGTACAGCGCTATCGCGGAGGACACTGGGACTTGGGCTCAAGCCATCACGTTCTGTTGCCGAACAGCAGCTTGTGGTGCGAATGGTGAGGCCGAAAAGACAATGGATACTTAGCAAGAACAAGATTGGAAAGAATAGGGGAGATATCATTTGCCCAGATGAGAGGACGTGCTCGAGCCATCTCGGGCACGACAGACACTCCAGAGTCCAGGCCAGGGTCCTTGGAGGGGACCTTCCGAAGAGCGGACGAAGGCCTGAGACTGGACTGCTTTTGGCATGTGGATGGCGGGAGACGTTGTTGACATTTAGATTGAGGTGGTATTTGGTGGTAGTTGGTGGTGAGCGGCATCCAATTCCACGCCTGGGCGGGGGATTGAGTTCTGACGTGCGACCAGGGCTCGGCGGCTTCATGGCGGCTTCATCTTGCAGCATCGCCCGTTGCCGTTGGGGTCCTGGAGGGGGAGTGTGGGTGTGTGGCCGTCCGTATCTCGATGGTTGCCGTCCATGGCCGCGCAACCTGGAACTGCTGTGCATGTGGATGTCCAGGATGTCCAGGGCTCGCAGGGTTGCGACTGGCCGAATGGCAGATGAATGTCGTAGTGAGCGGTGATGCAAAGAGGTGCAGTGCTAGAGTGGCAGAACCGCAGAAGGGACCATTGCTCTTGCACAATCTGTGAACGGCAGTGTGGTGGGTTCCGTTTCCCTCGTAGGTTTAGTTTGGGAAGGCACCTCACTGTGTACCTGCACTTGCTACACGCACGCCCATCCTCTTAACGTTTTCGAATGGCCCGTGCCACCCCCGACCTTGGCACTCTCGAGATGGAGGGGCACTTGACAGACTTGAAAAAGTTAAGAGAGAAAAAAAGGTGAGATGAATTAATGAGCTCTCTAAACTTTTTTTGCCTGTTTCGAAACACAAGGCTACCTTTCCTCCTCTTGACCAGGCCGCTTAATCTTGAGATTCGATGATCAATCAGAGTGCCACGGTATGTACACAGAGGGTCTACCTAGCATGTAACGGAGCGCTTTGAGCACTGCGATGAACACTTCATGACTGCGTGTTGTCCCGACTCGCAGTTTGCAGTCTGTTACGCCGTCGACAACTCGCCGTTCTGGCCGCAGATTCGTCGAGTCCACAATGCAGAATTGGGACAACCAGAAGCATGCTAGTCCAGAACGGGACTGGTCTGGGGAAGGGGTTAGGTAAGGACTCCACTAAACCAAAAGTTTTAGACCTCTGAAGAAGCAGCAGCGATGAGCAGAAACAGACAGATCAAAATGCTTGTCCTTTGAAGGAAGGTAGGTCCAGGTTCCCTTTTCGTTACGCGCACGGAGTCATCTGTCAAGCAGCGTTGTGTTGCAACTCTCTCTTGAGAAAAATTACCTCTACTGCCTTTCCACAATTCCACTCTGGGTCGCCATTTTGCAGCGCACCATCCCTCAACCCTCTCTCCCGCCACACTCACAACCATGGATGGATCGATGCGTCCAATCTTTGCCGTCGCAATTCGCACACTCACAACACAAGCCAGTGTACTTACCCGAGCTACTCTGCAGGTACCTACAACACTAGGTCCAGTACAGCAACGAGTATCCATATTCCCGTCCTATTCCACTCTCTTCCCTGGCCCTGTCCGCCCGTGGGCCTTTTTGGCTCTTGCCCTGGAGCTTTCAGTTTCACTCCGACTCGGCTACTGCTGCCTCTACTACCTTCCAATTCCTCTCTCTTTCCACTTTCCCTCAATATGCAAATTCATTTTCTAAACTTCCTTGTCTCTCAGGCTATTCCCATCTCTTTTGCGCTGGCACCATGGTCGTATCAGCCAGTTCCAGTGCCCCTTCTTTCATTCGTCCAACGGATGCCCCAACTTATCCATTGACTATTCCACTCTTTCCTCCTTCCCATGCCGCGGTTCTGGGGATCCGTCCAAGACCAGCCAGAGTCTAGACTAAAGTCACATCCAATTCATCCCATCCACCCCATGTTCGTGCTGTGCATGATGGAACCGTCGACCTCTCAGAGCTTGGAGATGGAGTCGAGAGCTGCACCTCTCTGGGTCTGCGAGAGACCGAGTCTCCAACGCGCGTTGTTGATTCCCCTCTAGCTCCCGTCTCCCGTCTCCCGTTGTGGAATGGCTGCTGTTGTCCTATCTTGTCTCCTTTCGTCTTCTCCAGTCTGTTGTTTCTTCTTATATATATATCTGGTCCCCGTCCCCCCTCCTCCACGTCTGGTCCCCGAACTTCTGAACTTCTCTTACAGTTCTAGTCTATTTCTTCTTTCTTCTCATTGTCTTAGACAGACCAATTGGTTTCGTCAATGACCTTGCTGCTTTAGCCTCCTCCATATTCGGTCTATATCACCCTATATTCCCATCATCAAACGCTTCGTTTAAGGGTCCTCCTGGAAGTCAAGCATTGAGTTGCCTGTCTTAACGAGGGCTATCCCCCCTATCAACGTTTGTTGTCGTTCGCTATCCCGCCCTTCGCTCGAGAACGGCAAACCTCTATCCCCCGGTGGTGACGAGTTCGCCCTATCAAAACCCCGACAAGTTCGACCTTTCGACCTTTCGACCCGGTAAACCAAGCTTGCCAGCAACTTGTCCCGGAGGACTGGAAAGAATCACAGAAACCTCCTAGCTTCAACCTACATTTTCGCTCATCGTCCCCTTTTCCAATCCAGCAACTCCCGCCTTCGGTCTTGCTTTCTCTTCGGATCCTTCGTTTTAGTGTCATCTCTCGGACGTCAACGACAGATTCTTCACTTGTCCGCCCATCTGCTGTGGACATCTCTTCCCAGTTACACAGGCTGTGCTATCTTCGGGCTGGGTTCCTTGAGTAGAGCAGATCCAGTACACGTTTGGTTTGCTCCTTATCTGGCATTGATTTCTCAGCATGGCTGAGTTAATGGATTTCATAATACCAAACTTGGACTTTTTATGGTCCACCAAATTCTGGTTTTATTTCCATATTGTTATATGGTATGCTTGACTTGTGCAATTCCAGTCCCACCCAATCCGCCACGCCCCAGCGCGTGCTAACCGCTTCACTCAGGCTTCATCGTTATGTGCGCCTTCTAGTCCACTGTGTCAGCCACTGGACCTACAAGTCCGTACAGCCGAAAAAGGACCCGAAGTTCACCTCGGCAGATGTCACTGTCGTTATTCCCACAATCCACAATCAATTCGAGGAACTGCGAACCTCGCTTGAAAGCATCCTAGCATGCAAGCCCGCCAAGCTCATACTCGTAACCACGTGGAACAAGTATGAGGCGCTCGAAGCAATGGCGGCCACGCTGAGAAAGCCGGCGTGCGATCACCCCATCAAGATCGAAGTCCTTCATGTGGACAAGGCAAACAAAAGACTGCAGGTGTGCAAGGCGTTGGAGGATAACCATGTCGAAACCAAAATCACGGTCATGGCTGACGATGATGTCGAGTGGCCATCGACACTGATGCCGTGGCTCCTTGCCCCATTTGAGGACGATAAAATCGGCGGAGTCGGTACCTGCCAGCGGGTGAAGCGCATCGATGGAGACCTCACAACCCGCATCTACAACTGGCTTGGGGCGGCGTATATTGAGCGCCGCAATTTTGAAATCTCAGCCACCCACAACATCGACGGCGGCACTTCTTGCATGTCTGGACGCACCGGTGCCTACCGCTCGGACATCCTCAAGGGCTACCCGTTCCTTAGTGGCTTCAAGAGCGAAAAATGGGGCAAGTACATCCTCAACGCTGATGACGACAACTATGTCACGCGCTGGTTGGTCGCGCACCAGTGGAAGACCTGGATCCAGTATGAGCCCGAGTGCGAGATCGAGACGACGTTGGAAACCAGCGTCAAGTTCCTGTATCAGTGTTCCCGCTGGGCGAGAAGCAATTGGAGAAGCAACTGGACCAGTCTTGTGCACGAGAGATACGTGCTTACGTGAGTTGAGCCGCTCCCAACCGAACCCTAGCAATACCCTTTTAGGTCACTGTGTACGACTGTGTTGTGTCCACCACCACTTCATCACCCCTGCCCCAATTCTCGACCTTGTTCCCCACCCGCAATAGGCGCCCCTGTCCACCCATACCCCCCTGTTCCTCCTTGTTAACACTCTTCAACAACAGTCAACAACCATGGTGCACTTACGCTCTCCACATCGCAACCTTTACGTCCTTGGCCTTTGTTGTCGACCCGCTCCTGCTCTTCTCATGCTGGTGGGCCACTGAGGGCTGGGATGTCAACGACCGGTACACTCTTTTGGCGGCCGAGATCATCTTCATGTTTGGCTTCACCAAGGTCGTCAAGCTGGTTGGACTCTTCCGCAAGAACCCACGAGACCTTATCTATTTGCCTGTTTCGATTCTCTTTGGATATCTCCATGGCCTCATCAAGTTATACGCTCTTTTTACCCTTAAACATGTAAGTCATTCCGAAATGTCGGCATACGTTGGCGATAAACAAGACTGACCGAAGACGCCTCGCAGACTTCATGGGGAAGCCGCGCCGATGGTGATGAGCACAATACGTTCCGTCTGCAAGAGAAGCCTCCTCGCAGTCAGACCATGTTGACACCATCCGGACCAGGCTTGGATGACTTGTCTGAGAAGCCTTCAAAGGGTTCTCGAAAGACCGGCGGTGTCACGCAGAGTCGACGCCTGACTACCACCGGCACCTCAGTTTCGCACAACAACTGCGAACATGCCAACGGCGGATGTACGGTTGGACCCACGGACCTTTCACACTCGTCTTTGCAAGGTTAACGGTACTGGTTTGCTGCTGCTTCCACTGCTGCACCTGCGCGTATAGCTAAGAGCAACAGCAGCCGCCGAATCAGGCGGCAGACCATGGGGGGACTTGGTCGGGCGGCAATTGAGTCGCCTGGCAGATTTATGCAGATTACGAAATCAATGACTGACGAAAATGAATTTCGTGTCTTCTCTGTCAAGCCGTCGGGATAGGGGCGGGTGGAAGTTGTGGAGGGCAATGCTTCTGGCAGAACAAGATGCATTGGCCAGCCCCTGTCCAGCGGTTTCAGAGTTTGTTGCTGGCGCTTTTTGAGACCTGGAATATGGCTCTACACAAAAGCATTTGGGTTTGCTGGGAGCTTTTGACTCCCTTCTAAGTTTCTGTTTGGCAGGCATGCGGAAGCGGGGACTGGTTGGGAATATGAGCGACCAAAACTCACAGCAATGGGTGAGACGGTTCTGGGAAAAAGTGTGCATGTTATTTTGGCTTTCTTGTTTTCCCATTTCATCTCTCTACGCTCATTTTGGGATCTAGACGGACACCTCGAAAGGGTCATTTGTTTTTGGTTTATTCTCGTCTACGCCTCGACACAAGGAGGTTAGGTGGGAAGTGTGTTTTACAGGATTCATGATTATCCTCTGTGAGCCCTCGAGAGTTGAGCGGCAGAGGCATGGGGAGATTGGAGTATAGAACAGATTCCATGATTAGACTTTTGGATAGAACGACGGGGAAGCTCCCACAACAGCGATATCTGATTTTTACACTACCCGAGACACTACCTCGATGGAAGTCATCTCCCCACCCATGCCACCGCACTTTATCCAGGTGAGGCGTCACAAAGCTGTGCCGATCGCGAGCTGGGAAAAGTCGATTTGACAGTCTCTGGCCAATCAAAGGCCAGAAAGCTTCCTAATCGGGACAAGGCCCAACCGACCACCACGTAGTACACATCGTGTCGGTAGAAGACCGTTTTGACTATGTTCAAAACATGCTGCCCAGGGCCTCATCATGTCACACAACAGGTCAACTGCAAGCCATCATGCTTCAAAGCAAAAGGAACAGGGACGCTCAACCAACAGGGTGCGTTACACGGCATGGTTGACAGGACGGCAAGGGGAAATACCATGTAAGTCAACAGACAGAGTCTTGAGATCACATTCCATAAAAGCCACCCCGCTTTTGGCTGATGTTTTAGTCAAGCTTTAATTTTGATCAGTCGATTCAGTTGACGTGATGGTCTCGTAGGCTGGGGTATCCTACCCACGTATCCGTTCCCAGGGATGGCTGTCAATGGTGCAAAACCCCTCATTATCAGTCTGCCTGCTGTGATGTTATGGCATCATCGAGCAGATATGATTGGTGGTGTAGACAGAATGTGAATACTAGAATAGAGTGTCGGGTGTTGGAAGTCAACAACGGGGTCCAAGCTCGGATGGGCCATCAATCCGGATTTCAAAATCTGGAGAAAATGGGAAGAACGGCAAGACGGACATACGATTTCTACACTACATGCGGATGCCCCATCTTATTTGCTCCAAATCGTCCCGCTCGAGCGAGGGTCCGGAGTTCGTCCAAGATCGCCCGGCTTTTGTTTACTTCCCCTGCCCTGGCAAATCTTGCCTTTGGCCCTGGTCCCATCCCCGTCCCTGGCCCTACCGTCACCATCCGCAGCGCCCGAACGGGGACCGGACCTCTTGATGTTTGGTCGAATCAAGATTGCGGGCATGGCTAGCCCAGCCCCTCCTCCTCCTCCTCCTCCTCCTCCTCCTCCTCCCCCTAGGTCCCTGTGTTTCCGGATGGACTGACAAGAGTCCCTTGACTTGACCATTTTATGACTTTGACACGGGCATCTTGCAGTGACATCCATTGCAGCGCAGCTACAGTACATTTTATGTCCAACACCTATGAGGAGGCGGGCGAGATCGGCAGCCCCGCAAAGAAAAAGAAATTAATTATCACGAGAACGGCTCGACAATCGGCATCAAGCAAGCCAAAAGCGGCAGGGCCATCTTGCGTTTATAGCCGCGGTGAAGCATGACGTGCATGTCCTTCCCGTCATGGGGTCTTGGCCGTGACCTTCGTTAATGGTGGCTTTCAGAAGTCTTCCAAAGTCATGCCTGGTCACAAACTCAACGCGGACACAGATATTGACCTCTCATCTCTTGTATGATCATGTTTCCAAAGCAGGTAACATGCTGAAGAATTCCAGTCAACAGAAATGGAGTTGACAGATGTCTACAATCTGTTCGGGCCGAACTGTAGGCACTGCCTGCCTCTGCTGCCTGCTGTCTTCTGCCTGTTTTGTTCCTTTCAAAATACGAGATGATCATGGAGGAATGCAGCAAGTACCTGCCTACAGGGACCTACATCATGGCTGGCTACAGTACCTCAAAGTCGGAGGCAAGTCCAGAGGCAGTCCGCGACCCCAAGTCTTGGCGTTGACCTCGCAACTTCCTTTCTTCACTCGTGCTCTGCCACAATAGCATCAACGAGACGTCACCATTGCACGAATTTTTCACCTTCGAGTTAGTTTCCTTTCCACTCGCAAAGTCTCTTGGAGATAAGGATCGAATGGGCACTGCAGGTACCGACAGTATGCTCAATGGCGGGCGAGAATGTTTCGTCTTGGCTTGCCTTCCACTTTTCCGGTCACGACTTGCAATTCGAGTCGCTTCGGTTCCAAGCCCACACAAGGCAACCTACCGACACTACCTTAAGAAAAATCCTTTACACCGAAAACACCATGGCTGGTTAAAGCTTGCATCTGTACAGTGTTCCCCTTCGCCGTCCATATCTTGGCCATAGAGGTGTTGAAGATTGATCTCGCTAACCGTTCGCTCCTAGCAGGAACCTTCCTCCTTTCTATTCGGCTCTTCGCCCCAACGCACTGTTTCGGCTGTTCGGTTACCGCTCCCAGACGTGAGCCTCCAGGCGACGTGTACACAGTAATCACAACAACAAACTCTGCCTCCGCATGGCGCCTCTCCATCCAACCCACGACAGCAACACGCATCCGAGAAATACGTACAATTCGAGCCTACCTTTCCGGCAGCGATTGGAGGCAGCAAAAATCATGATACTGGATCCAGACAACGTTTCCTTTGCTGAGCACCAATTACGTCGCCGAAGCTTGACCTTCGGTAGAGTCTGAAAATCGTCGTGGCTTGGTCTGCCTACTCGAGCTAACTGTGAGCGCTAGATCGCGTCAAGAGGGCGTGGGGTGTTACATCGCCCCTAGAACAGCTAATTATTCCAGCAAGTCCAGACACCGGGCCTACCATTCGCTAATGCGCTGTACAGTAACTGTATCTAGGTGACATTGGATGTCGAAAACTGATGATGTCTCTACACTTCCAGTTCCTTTGTCAAAACGTCGCCCTTCTGCTGAAGGACATTCACGGAAACACTGGCTCTCTAGGCCTCTCACAGGACTTCAACATGACGCTCAATCGCAGATTTGAGAGCTCAAACCCCGGCCTCACCACCTCTCCATCCACAAGACGCTTAACCCTTTTCTCTCGGACCTGCGTCTCCTCAATGGAGACTTACTTCCTGGTGGTGATGGTTGGCGGGGTGGCTTGCAGGGTTCGGAAGTCGCATTCTGCGGAAAAACGGACCCCTAGGCGTGCCTGTTGAGGAGCATTTACGGTGGGGCTCATTTCACATTCTCCGACAAGTTCCCAGATGTCGTTCCCAGGGCCTGGACCACGACTTCCTGTTCGATCAATGCCGCAAACCGACATCTGACAGGCCTGGTTCTGTCAAACTTGGCGCTGTCGAGCGGCGCTAAAAAGTGCTAATGTCTCGGGAAGGCCACATGAATTCGAGGTCAGCACCCAAGAACCCCAGCCACTCATGGCGCGTCTAGGTTTGGATCTGAAGTCTCAACTCTTCGGAGCAGTGTGACGAAAGTGGTGAACCCGCGGGGAAATGGGGCAGGAATGACAAGAAAAAAAAGAGTGAGGGGCTTGTGCCCATGGGAAATACCCTGTGGAGAAGATTAGTACTATCGTACTCAGGTGAGTTCAAAGTTGAAGCACAAACTCGAGTTTTGTCATTTTCTCCCCGTTTTGGGTGGAGATCGACTCCGTCTGCTGCTCCTGGGATCCGGGAAACCAAGCTTTCCCAAGATGCGGCGCCACCACCATGGTGATTTGTGCTGAAGATTCGTTCGCCATCCTCGCGCCACGCACAGCATCAACTAGTTCATGTCTTACATGTATGTATGGGCATCACCAAAACAGGGACTGGGCGACATCAAATCCATCTCGAGTGAAACCGCGATGGCACCTCATATATGGGACTTCAAGAGGGCAACTTTCCTGCAAAGCTGTCCATCACGGTGCCGTCGCGAGCGCTCTGTACGGTTGTACCTGCGACTACATAGTAATACAACTTCATCATCGGAAGGCTATAAAACGGCAGTTATGTAGGGGTCCGTTACTACATACCTATATATCGAAAGCTGACAAGGGGAGACGTTGCTTGACGTTGCTTGACGCAACAACGGAGAGCAACAGTCACTGAACGTCAAGAAGGAAAACCATATTAACCTTGACTAATCGTCTTGACAGTGTACGAAAACGAGGGGACATGCCTAAACGCAAAAGAAAACAAACCGGAAGCGGGAAGATGCGAATAGCATCGTTTGCGATATTTCGGTATGTTGTACGGAGAGCCAGGTGCGAAATCGGCATCGAGACTTAACCGCATGGGTGTGCACACCATCGACCAAATTGCTATGGTGTGATGCTATAGCGTCACAACAGGTCAAAGGCGATTCATTATACCATACCACTCATACCACGCCAAAGCCATAAGGGATTGCTGTGCTTGATAAGGATACAACAATCATGGTACTATCCAATGCTGCGCAAGACCAGGCCCTTCACACCACCATCATCAAAGGGTTGGTAGCATTGCCTGAGGTGGTGAGAAGGTTAACTTGGATCTATCTGCAACAAGCTCGACCGGCTGATGATAGAGCATAATCGTGGATGATTACGCAGGTACCTATAATGGGACCCCGGCGAAGGGCCCATGATGTCAACAGCGCCAGCGACATGAAGCACGACAGGATGAACCGGGCCGAAATGTGAGGGCAAGCGAGCCGCAGTTCTGTGCAGCACTGCAGGACCTGACTGCTCTACGACAGGATGATATCGATATACTCTACTGACGAAGTGGTGATGGAACACTTATATAAGCGATGGTGGGCGATTCGACGTCTAATGCAAGTTTGGCGATCTGGTTTTGGGTTGCAGTTCACTTCGGAGCTACGTTCGCTGCACTTGGGAGCCCGAACTGTTGCGCCGCCGTCCATCACAGTGTCGATCAAATGTTCTACCTATCAAGCTTATCAGGTGCTAAGACAAAAAGCCAACCTCGTTGGTGCTTCTTCGGCGGCACACCTGACACAAGGGCAGAGCATTAATCTCGAGGAGATCTTGCGCTGGAGCTCAAGACACGGGAAGTAATGTCTCATCGGATGGCAAGTTGAACGAATGTGCACGGCTCGATGCTGAGTACCTACCTGGCCTCTGGCCTCTGGCGCAAAAGGGCGAAGCGAAGCCGACGTAACCGGACCTTACTCGCAGATTCGCTTGCCTGTGAAGGGCGTGTGAGACTGTGAGGAGAGAGGCAATTCAAATGCGGACAAGCTGATGGAGACTAGGCCCCGCGGAGGCGGTCCCTCGTCGGCCGACTGCGGGGTTGTGCCGGGAAGATGCCGGCATCGTGAAGTGGGAAAGAGGACAGCAAGCGCGGCAGTTTGTTGTTGAGACTTGAGAAGTTGAGAGTGAGACCAGGTCGCCATAGTGGAGGAAGAAATTGCGAAGCTTTTGGAAGATTGGGCAGGAGAGCCGACAGCGTGCATGCTGTAGCAGATTGCACCGTTGCTCCGAAGTGGAAGTGGATGGGGTTCGTCCGCCGTTCTTGCCAAAAGCCCGCAAACGAGAGAAACGAAGGCCAGGGAATCCCCTCCACGAGCCGCACTTTTTTTTGCGGAGAATCCGCAATCCCGCAATCCGGTGATCCACAATATACCGCAAGTGGGTTCCGTAATCTGGATCCGCAATCGGGGCAGCGCGCCGTTGTCCGGAAGAGGCTGGGGCCGTTATCGTAGGAGGAGACACGGCGACGACGAGAGCAGGACCAACCATTGACGTGCCTGTAACGATGATTGAGAAAATGTGACTGGTGCGCAAAGGAAGCCCCGCCCCCGCTTGGCCCTACTCCTCCCAGGAATAGGCCCCGGGATCCGCACCGGATGGGATAGCACCGACCTCAACGTCCATGACAGTCAGGAAAGGAAAAGGCTGGCCTCTCGGTTTGTTTCTCTTCATTCCTTATTGAGCGACGGAGATGAAGCTGGGGCAAGTGGAGATGTTGGAATTGTGAGAAACATCTCGACAGCGGAGGTTGGGGAGGGGTGCCGAACAGAGATCTCTCTCAGCTGCGAAAACGGCAGGCGGGGTGAGATTATCAACAGTTGAAGTCTTCATTTCAGGCCTGGCCGCCTGGGCAAGTGCCGCCGAGTGCAATGCTGTGCACATTTCAGTTCTCTCCTCCGTCTTGTTCAGTTTTTCCTCTCAACCGTTTCCCCTTGCACTGCTGCACTTCTCTCGCTAACGGCACAAACAGGTAGAGCCTAAGCACGTGCGTCATCACGTCGCCAGGTCGCAAGCTGAGGACACGAAGAGGGTACAAAGTGATGAGTTATGGCGCCAGTAACGTTGTTGATTGGCTTCGGAGGAAGAATGCAAAATGTACTATGTAGGTGCGCTGGTGAAGTCACCCGCAGAACCCCCACTGGTCTCACTGCACGAGATACGGTGTTTTGGTTTATTTCTATCTTTTTTCTTTGGAACGTTTCCTCACGGAGCTTGAAGAGAACCTTGAGGGCTACGGTGACAGTGTGCTGAGACAACTTAGAGGGAGGGGCGGGACGGCCACGGGGTGGCTTGAAACGGTGCGAGCGGCTTTACCCTATTGGCTTTACTTTTTTTTCTTTTTTTCTTTTTTTTCTTTTTCCCCTCCTTTTTCATTGCTTTTCCTATTCTTTGCTTCAGCGCTATTCTGACACCATCATACATGTCTATACCATGCCATTTGCACAGTACATCAGAAGATTGACGGGCAAGAAGGAAGACGATCAGACCCTAGGGTAGTAACACTGCCGGCAACGCTAACATTGTGACATTGACATACTTCACGATGCTACACAGTGAGGTAGGTAACCAATATCAAAGTGTGTAGGCAACTAACTACTATTGAAAGTAACCTGACCTCACCTGATGCTTATGAGGCAGACTGGCAGACAGAAAGGCATACAAACGTCCCCTTGACCTGTCTGTGCCCGGCCGGGTCCGACGACAACTGTTTGGATCTTGCGCAACGGGCCCGAGGATACTCCTTGCTGCCATCGGACTCTCCTTGAACAGCAACGGCAACATTCGAGGCAGACAACGACAACAGCACAACAGCGCACGCCCAGCGCATTAAACAATCAAGTTGGTCCACAAGTCGAAGCTTACCATACACCATTACTGCTGACTTCTTGTTACCAAGGGGAACCCTGGAATGGCACCGTACCTCCATCAACGTATGTCTACAGGACACCGAGAAATCCCCCTTTCAATTTCCACCCTCTTTCCCACCCTTCCCCCCTCTCAGCAATGCAGTTCGACTAAGGTGCCTTAACCTTAGTGTCCTCCGGCCTTCCACTCACATCACCTCTCCCACTCTCTCCCAGTCAGACTCTAGACTGGTTCAGATGGGGTATCTCAGTCTTGGAAGCCACTTATATCACTCCCTCTCTGTCTTCTCCCGCACCCAGACATCAAAAAATGGCGGTAGATGCCTTGGAAGGCTTCCTGAAACGCGGAAGATGGGGGGACATATGCAGGCAAAAAGGGGTCGCATGTAAGGGGAGGAGAAAGACCCAGATCCAGGGGAACAACAAGCAACACTTGGCCGACGCTCGTCACGACACGTATAAGGTACATATGTACGATCCGTATAGCGTACCCGTTAGTTTGCCCTTCTGAGACGCAGGTCCGCAGGTTCGCAGGGAAGGCCCCGAGGCGGGCTAGAGGAAGCACTGGAGGAGGGCCATGTGTGTGCTCCTGTGGCTTTGTGTCTGTGTGTGGGTTACGCCGAATCTATCCGTACTCCCGTCAGGAACATGCGAGACACGCTCGGATATTCATTCGAGAGGATTGGTTCACGTTGGGGGGGTTTTCAGTATGGTAAGTTGAGGCGAGGGCGGTTACGTAGCGTACGCACCCTATCTATAGGTGTCTGGGGTTGATGGCAGTGAGATCTATGAAACGAAACGGATCGGATAGAGTGGAGGCATACAAAGATGAGGACTATTTGTGGTAAGTATCTGCTCTCTCTCCAATTCTCACCTTCGACGAATCTAGACCCATCCGTTGTTCCGTTCGGTCATTCTTGGGAATGGGGGTCACCTCACTTCACTCGCCCACTTAGACCACTCCAGTCGGACCTTCCACTCCAGTATTTGGGGCCCAAAAGAGTTACTATGGGGCGCAGAAATTCGTATGGACATCTAACTGGACGTTGAAAAACAAGTGACATGGATGATGGATGTAAGCATATTGACAGTTGGGAGTGCGAACAGAGAAGGGAAAAACTCTGCTACATATGTTGGAGCAACTTGGAGGATTTTCTTTGGGTGGGGAAGCAAAGAAATGATGTAAGTCTGCTAAGAGCAATGTTTACATGAGATTACATCTACACATGTAGGCATCTTTTGGCACCAGGTCTGCTATTTGTGTGTTTACGGGCAAATTATGTAGTCAGCTCCAGCTTTGTCCGTGAACTAACCACTACTTTGAGAAATCAAGAAAGCGAGGAGCGTAAAGGGATATTTTAATACTCCGATCGACCGGATCATGGACAGACAGGTGACCAAAATGTAATGTGTAACAACTGACAGAATAAACAAAAAGAAAAGAGCGTGCTGTAGCCCCCAATGCTCAAGAACAGTAACTGGCTAGCAGCAATCAACACGTCCCTTGATGCCAAGATTTAAATGGTCTCAAGCCGTAGCCGTTCTTTCCTCTTTTTGGCTGGGATTTATCCCACCAACTCACGCTTGATGTTCGAGACACATAGTATATGCTCTGGCTATTCGGCCTTCGCCAACTATCCGGGACAAAGCGGATACCTAAGGCTTGGTAACGATCATCCTCGGCACATATTCCCATCTATCTCCAGCTCTAAGTCCGGAGCAAGTCCTAACGTCTATCGAGATACAGTTGTGCAAAACACACGTTAGCTAGTCATAGCTATTAAGGTATGTACGTACCTACATCTAGTCATCTCTTGTGTGTTGTTGCACGTGCTTTCTCCATCGTGCTAGTACTGAATGGTTGAAACAATGGCGAAGTCTCCGAACTGTCTACCGTTGAAACACAAGCTTGCATTTCCAGCTTCGACGACTGACTCCATGATCATGCAGTTTTCCAATATCTGTTTAAAGCATGCTTTACGTAAGGTGGGCACGTCATGTCAACGCACACAGTTCTGGCGTCGTGTATGGGACTTACGTATGTAGCAGTCTGGCAAGGATGGCCCAAGTTAGGTCCCGGCGTTTTGGGGAAACTGTGGCATACGTAGTAGTAACGCAGTAGTGTGAGGTATGTAGGGGGTCATAGATCTTCCCCCTCAAAAAGGGCCGTCTGGTTCTGGTTCTGGTTCTGGGTCGTCCCTCACATTGGTGTTGTGTTTTTCTTTTTGCCCAGCGCGTTATGTACTTTACGGATGATGCGATACTTTCCAAATGAGAAACGGCAAGAAACTAGAACAGGATGAAGACAGACAGACCACGAACTACATAGCAGACTTCTTCAAACGGAAATGGAGAACCGCAACGGTGTACAACACTAAAGTTTCTACACTACCTAGGTTCAGGGGACCACGTCAAAAGGGCTGAAGGGGGGAAGACCCTTGAATCACATCCCTCCCCGATAGTTCCTCTGCGAAACAGGCCTGGACCTTGTTGACGTGGGATGGCGTATGTCGGTAAGTAGCCTGTTAGGGAAGTGGTTTGGTGGTTGATGTAGAAAGATATCCACAGCGAGCTGTGGGTGTCATTGTGTGTGTGGGGAGAGACACTGCTGTTGTCATACTATGTCTCCGGTGACGTTTCTCTTTAATTCCCGAAACTGAACGGAGGGCAGATGAAGAAAGAGACCTCAGTTGTCGAGGAGCATATATGTACTCCAAAGTCTTCGTTGGCTTAATGAGTGACTTCCCTCCGTTTGACATCTTTGCGGTCCTCGAGCCTGCGTCTAGCCTCTCAGCAGTTTACTATGTACTACGTGGAAAGAGACTCGCCAAAATCAACTAGCAAAGGCAACTCCATGGTCCATCCAGATGTCCTGATCTGGGTCGAGGCAGGCCCCAGCGGTACTCCATCCGCCCGGAAATTAGCATGCGCTGTAGTAAGACGTACGTAGACTTACTTGCTGCCCCTGACCTTGCGTTGCCGTCGATAGTGTGGATTCTGAGTTATCAGTTCGCAAGATCTTTAGAAACTGTGTGGATCATCAAGTGTGGGGAGTGGGTTTGTTTATGGTCTTGGCTTGTCGTTGAGTTTGGCAGAAACTGACAAGAAAACGGGTTCCGTCAACGGAGTGGAACACCTCTTTGTACACTGTGCAGTTTTTGCTCACAGAAAGAGCAAGTTCAAGAAAACTCACGGATACTGTGTGGGAATTTCTCGTCTCGAACGATCGAGATAGGGTAAAGATTAGCGATTTGAAGCTTCCGGGACCTGGCCTGAAGATCGAGGTGCTGGGGGTTGGGGGAGGATTTTGGTGAAGGGAGCCATAACCATAACTTGCAGCTCGATGGTTTAAAATGAGCTGGGCAAGGTGAGAGCAATCTTTTGGGAAGCCTCATGAGGCAATGTTCAGGACCATCACTCTCATGTTTTTCGTGCTTTTGCGTTAAGGTCGCAACCATATGAAGAGCACAATCTCGATGATGATCAGTGTCGGCGTGGTCATGCAGGTGGTGTTTAACCAGACCGTGCTTGTGAACGTGGTTGTACGTAACGGGAGATTGATCGAGATGTTGACCACGGTATGCGGTAGGGAGCGACAGACAAGAAACCTAGGAGATCGGTGCCAGTCAAGCAATTAACTATGCTGGTCTCGGTGAGCGGACAGAAGATCGGAGACAGGAAGGTGTGTTATCAAGAAACTGGGTGGATGTACCGCGACAGGTACAGGAGTGACGAATGTCCCGAGACAGTGAAAAGATGCAGCAGACCGGAGGTAGATGAAGTCCAAACAAGACTGAAGTATGAAGGATGCACGATGATCCTTCTGCCCTCATAAAGGCGGACATGGCAATCGTGATTCCCACGCTTGGGCTGATCAGTCGTTGTTACAACGCGTACCTCGATCTTAAATAAAAATCCAGTAACGCTGTCGATTCGGAGATAAGTGGAGGTAGTAACTACAGATATAGTTATTGAGTACGCATACACAGTCTTAGGCTTGGCATCAGTAACATGCCGTGACGTAAGAATGTGCTTGTTCGAATAAACTAGAAAGCAGTGTCCTCGAAGAGTCCAGTGAAACGACCCCGAAAAGAGTGACAGGTATGTGAATGGGAACAGAGAGCAAATGTAAGGTACTCGATATTTGTGGTTCCGCATTGAGGGCATGAGGCGGCACTACACCTTTAGGCCATCTATGAACAGTGTACGGAAGACACAAAGGATTAAAAAATTTGATATTGAATGGGAAGATAGTGTAATCAATTCATTGCGATCGATGGATATAGCCCGCTGCATTGGGGTTTTAAGGAGGGATCAGAAGCTATATCCCATCACAATTGTCTTAAAGTCAGCAGACAACAAAAGCAGGGTTGTGAACGGAGAGAAACGAGATTCAGCCTCTAAAACCGGTCGCGGATGTAGGCCAGGTAAAGACAGGCCATAAACCACAGAGAGAACTGGTATAAATGGCATGATAGTATGATGAAGACGCAGAATCATGACCAAGGCTTGAGTCTTCGGAGGACAACTTTGTCTTCGACATGTTCTGTGAGTTGGCTGAAAGGTAGATCTGATTTCATGTGCTTGGGTGTACGTAGACCGGACATACATTGGGGCCATCTAGCCAGACGAACACCTTCACTGCACAAAAGACTGGCTAGGTATTGGGCTGTCTTACAAACTAAGTGTGTGCCAAAAGCGGGCAACGTGAATGTTGTTGAGAAGACAAGCAACGCAGAGCTAGTATAGAATGGAAAGGGGCGGTTGTATGAATGATCTTGGAGCATTGTAGCTGCGAAGATATATGTCCCTTTCGAACCTATTTCCTTAACCGTGGGTTCTGATACTAGCCAACAGCTCGTATGAGAGGCGTCGAGGCTACGTATCAGTCATCAGTGTACATGGGCGAGGCAGTCATCAAAGACATGGTAACGTTTCTCCGCCGCCACGAGATTCTCGTGCACACTGGAGGACAACCCCGGTTGGGTACAGGTACAGCACTCGTCAAACCGTGATGGTCCGGAGATAACATCATGTGCACGTGTGTGGCGGCCGCAACAAGCGGGCGATGGCTTCCTCCTCTAGTGCTTCATGAGCTTGTCATCTGAAAAATGTAGGTGAATCAAAAGGCAGGGGTAGAAGACGCCAGCTTGGTTGAGATGCCATCAACGTCCCGAGACAAAGGGTTCAATAGCCTCTGTAGGTGTCCCCGAGTGCAGTTGGTGGTTGAACGGGATAATGATAATGGGCGAGTTACTGTTGGTCGTGGTTCGCCTATCTGCTCATGAAAGCGGCTTCTGGAAGGCAAAGGATGAAGTTCACAGACAAAGACGTACAAGGATAAAAGCCACAAATGTGGTTGCACAGTTCCCGTCCGGGATCATATGGCATTGATGCTTCGATTGCGCGAGATAATAAGCCGCTTTCCTTTTGTCCTAGACTATTCCACGGCCCAACACTCGTTATACAACCATTTCTGGTATGCACACTGAGACAGTCCCCTCCATTCACACCCTCCCTCCTAAGTGTGTGAGGTTCTCCCTGATGGCATCCGTTAACTCTCCCTGCTCAGTGCAAGTGTAGCGGAAGGTTTGGTACCACGCCTTTGGGTGAGGCATCGGCAGTTCTAAAATGTCCTCAGGTTCAACATTCCCGCTCTGCAGATATACAGCAATGAGCGGGAAGAAGTAGCGTGCTAGATGATAGTCTATGACGAGATTAGTAACTCTCCAGATAGAGGACACGAATGAAGGCACTTACGAACTGGTAGTGCCATTTCGCTCCATGGGTCTGCTGAGAGCATCGGGGCGGACGATCGACGGTGCTCCTTATCCAAACGGCGCTCCTTAGAGGTGCTTAGAGAAGCTCTCCTCAGACTCAGGTGATCTGTTGCATGCCTGGGTACGACCAATGGCCCCGGGGCGTCTTTTGGAATGGCGTTTCTCAGCTCTGCCTGAGAAAAGTACTTGATAAAGTGACGACCTTCAGGTTTTCCAGGCGACCATGCTCTTGCAGCGTATCTGAGTTTCTGACCCATATCATCCATCACCACCTCTTGGGGAGCTGTATTATCACCACTTGCTGAGCTCTCGCTAAATTTCCGGAGATCGACTGCCTTCACAAAACATCCTTGAAAGATATGCCTTCCATAAAGCTCCTGAGCCTTCCGTCGGCCTATACCAATCTGCTGACGCACGACTCGTACGGGCGATGGTAACGCTGCTGAAGGTATTGATGTCGGTAACGCTGATGGCACACCCGTGGGCATCGACTGGCGGCGCCCTATACCCGCAGGAGTGCTAGTAGGTGAAAGCTGGGAATCGGGAAGCCCGTACAGGAGGTGATTGCGAGTCCGAGCTGCCAAGGTAGGAGGAGGTGAGTAGGCATTATACGGGCGCTCTCGTGATGGTGGACTTTGCTCGGGGATTGGGGGCAGCAAGTGAACAGAGTCTTTACGAGCCTGAGATGGTCTCCGCTGGTCGAGACTGTCCAGCATTGCTCGCTCGCGCCGCCTCATTCCTTGGTCCAGTTCTGGCGTGCTCGGATGGAGAGGACTTGGGAGACCATGGGACCTCAGTGCTGGCTCGAAAATAGACGGACGACGACGCGGAGAACGAGGAGCTGGTCTCGTACTTCCAGGCGATCCATGGCGCAATGGTTCAATCCGCACTGGCTCTAGTTTTGGCCGTGTTCTGGTCTGTGTCTCCATAGTGACTAGCTGGCTTTGATGTTTTGAGCTTTTGATAATCTCAACGAGACACAGATGAGATGGTTGACCGGTAGTGGTTCGAGGTCCAGTTCCTAGTATATGGCTCTCAGTGTGTTTGGTGCAGATCGGCCAAGAGGTTTTTGGTAGTTTGTTGGTGAGAGCATGGTAATGATAACGGACGCATCCATCTTTTTGTCTTTTGTCGGCCTGCGTCTGTCTTCCTTGACGAGTGACGGAGTGAAAGAAAGGAGCTGCTTTGAAAGGAAAATTCATGGAGCCGTTGAGTCAGATGCAGTCCCGCAAGACAAAGCTCCTCGGTGATATATCGCCTACGGGCAGATATTGAACAAAGACAAAAGGATGGGTGTAAAGTCTGAGCTGTGAAATGTCAGTTGCAACATGCCGAGCTATCTCTCAGCTTACCGCTGCAATGGGACACGACCGAACAAAGAAAGACGGGGAGGCGCCATCAGAATGTGGAACCGAGAACATGTTGGGAAGCGAGGTTGGGCTTTTGACTCCATTCTTGCCATTCGGCAAACCAATCGAACTGCGAGAAAAAGGCGCTGAAATTGCAAAGGCTGGAAGCTAGAGCATGTGAAGTTGAAGTGGTGAAGTTGAAGATGGTGATGTTCAAGTTGGTGTTTATGGAGGATTCCATGTTAATAATAGACAGGCACCAGGCCCCCTGTAAGCCTCAAATGCACAGTGGTCTGTGCTGCTGAACAGGACCGCTCCTGCCGCTGTAGGGTGACCCCAGGCCGTTAGGCTTGGTCTTGGCACCTTCAAGCTCTCCTCCACGATTGGTTGACGTCGTCGGAGAACGGCAGCTCAGTTGCTTCGATCTGGACACTCTGGAAGGCTGAGACCGGCTGGGGAACTTGCAACCTGTCATCGCGAGCGAGGCTGTTGTTTGACAATCTCCCTCTAGACATCATCACTACTCATTCTGACAACTCTTGGTTTCCGCCACCAGTTCCAAACGAAAAAGGCCGATCACTTCCCGCCCGGAGCAATGTGTCCCTAGCCGTCGAGCTTCACCCTTCCCATCTCCCACGACCGCCCATCACATCCCGTCATTCTCGAACGTCGGTACCTCGTTGAGCACGTCGAACGGCTGCTCAACCTTCGCCCTCCATGGCCACCAACTCGACAACAACGCAGAGCTACAAGCAGCTCAAAGAGAACTTTGTCTCAAACCTGTCAGGAGGCTCCGTTTCTGAAATCGCACAAGTCTGCGCCGTAGCACCTGTATGAAACAACACCCCCCGGGAAGGTCGGAATAGGATGCTGCTGTCCGTGGAATCATATCAGAAGTCGAATGACGGGAGCTAATCTCTGTCTCTCTCCTAGGTCGTTTCGCTCGTCTGGTCCGTCCTCCAAGCTCGACAATCCTTCTTCAAGCCCTACACACCACTAGGCTATGCCATCGACTTCCTCCTCAATGTCGGCGCTCTCCTTCTCTCAGTGACGCTATACTCCTCAGCGCCCCTGCTCCTCAACCTGCTTCTCCTTACAGTCGCCGCCTTTGTCTACATCGTCCCCGCCCATACCCGAAGGAAGAAGCCCCAGCTTCCTCCCAATGCCCAGTCCCAAAAGAGCTCCTCGGAGCAACCCGTCGGGGTCCTCTCCACCAAGCCCTTCCTGACCAACTACCGCGGCAACATGCTTATCGTCACCTGCATCTGCATCCTCGCCGTTGACTTTCGTCTGTTCCCTCGCCGCTTCGCCAAGGTCGAGACATGGGGTACTTCATTGATGGACATGGGCGTCGGCTCCTTCGTTTTCTCGGCCGGCGTTGTCGCTTCGCGGCCGGTGCTCAAGGAGCGTGCCGAGGGCAAGGCCACACCCCTGAGCACCCGACTCAAGACGTCGCTGCGCCACTCCCTGCCGCTCCTCGTGCTGGGCTTCATCCGCCTGTTGAGCGTCAAGGGTCTGGATTACGCCGAGCATGTGACAGAGTACGGCGTGCACTGGAACTTCTTCTTCACCTTGGGCTTCCTGCCGCCCTTCGTCGCGCTGACCCAGTCTGGGCTCAAGGTGGTTCCCTCGTACGCTGGCCTGGCCCTCCTGCTGGGTGTGGTGTATCAGGTGCTCTTGGAGACCACGTCGCTGAAGGCCTACATCTTGACCGGACCACGAACCGATCTCTTGTCCATGAACAGGGAAGGCATCTTCAGCTTCTTTGGTTATCTGGCCATATTTCTTGCGGGCCAAGACGCCGGCATGCTCGTTCTCCCACGGATCTTGAGCCGCAGCAGCAATAATAAGACCAGCGGCACCGTTCAACGCAGGTCTCTCCTGCTCAACATGGCCGGTTGGTCCCTCGTTTGGACAGCTCTCTACTTCTTCGCGACCGATTACAAGTACGGCTTCGGCCTGACCGTATCCCGCCGCATGGCCAATCTGCCATACATGCTCTGGGTGGCCGCCTCCAACGCCGTCCTGCTTCTCGCCTTTTACCTTGTGGACGCGCTCCTTTTCCCTTCTTTCTACAGCGCTCAGGACGCCAAGACCGAGAAGGAGCTGTATGACACGGCGACGAGTAAGGTGCTGAGGGCGTATAACCGGAACGGATTGGCCGTCTTCTTGTTGGCGAACTTGTTGACGGGACTGGTCAATATGACGGTGCCAACGCTGGATGTCAGCCGGGTGGCGACGGTGGGGATATTGATTGGATACATGGGTGTTCTGACGGCGGTGGCGGTTGGGTTGGATATGTATAATGTTACGATCAAGTTGTGAGGATATGCAGAGTGATTGTTTGCCGTACAATACAATACTGGTTTGTTTGTTAGTTTGGTTCTTCTGATGGGGCAGAACAGGGGCAGAATAAGGGCAACATAGAGCCCTCATTGGCCTCAGGAAGAGAGTAACTCGTCTCCGTTTGTAGAGTTTCGACAATAACCAGGGCTCTCAACGCTACAGAAGCATCTCCCCGTCCTCTTCAGAACGTCAAGATACCAGTTCACAGCATCTGTCCGCGAGAATCTCGGCCGCTTTCCCAAATCTAGTAAAATCTGGCTTTTTTGTACCAAACTAACAAACAAACCAGGGCTAGATTGTAATGATGTTCAAGTCACATTGAGTAACTAACGCCCCTCAGGGGGAGCCCACAAAAATTGGACATCTAATTCGATTAGCACAAACCGTTGCTGGTTCTTTCCGCAGAAGTTTTTCTTTCTTGAGTAATGGTACCGTCTTTATTGAAGTGTGGAAGAACTCGTGTCGGTTACCGTCGTGTAAATTTGGAAATGAGCGTGCAAACGGAGGAAACTACGGAATGCAAAGTCTACATGTAAGCCGGCCAACGAGGACAACCCAAAGATATGCAAACAGAAGCGAAAAACGGCATAAGCAAAACTGCAAAAAGGTTGGGGCAGGATGATTGTTGTAACTTAAAATACGTCGCCCAGGTTGAGAAGAAAAAAGGTCGAAAAAAATTTCGTCACCTGTAGGATTCGAACCTACGCTCCCGAGGGAACTGCCTAAGCTTGCTATCTTGCGATTAGCAGGGCAGCGCGTTAACCACTCCGCCAAAGTGACTAACCCGTTTTTTGATATATCAACGGTACATGAGAAGTGCTTAAGTAGGACAACGCGCTTCAGTGCCTCGACACTTTCGGGGTCAATTGCAAGCCAGACACAAGACAACATGCCGTGCAACATTAAGCTGCAACCTATCTACATCTTATAATCAAAAACTTTTCTGGAAATATTGTATAGACGCCACCGTTCTGCCTATTTTTAGTTAAGGACTTTTTATGCTTTGTGACTTGATTCAGGCTCCTGTGGCAAGATGGCCATCTACGGGAGGGATAGCGTTCGTTTTGAGATTATCAGGGTCGCAGTCTAAGCTATGCAGTGGATCATCTTGTCCAGGAAAACAGCCTTGAGTTTGAAGAGCCGCCATGCGTGAAAGTAAGGTCTGTCAGGGTATCTGTTCATGCGTGAGAGTGGGCACGAACATGGGAGTTCAATAATGGGTATATGGGGGTGTTCACCACTCTTCTGTTGTTGTTCAACACGTATCAGAAGGCATGGAATTGTTTCCTGACTTGACCTTTCTCGAATTCCGATCTATGTATGTATGTAGCAGCGGATGTAGGATATATGGGGGTACGTACCACTCACTTGTCCATTACATACGCAAAGTGGTATTCCCAGATATTAAATTGGACATGGAGGCTGACAGACCCGACCTGCAAGCACTCTGCCCCTTACAGTAGCGTCGTCATCTCTCGTTAGTTTTGTACATTTTCCTTTTTCGTAGCCCTTTGTTCTTTCTCCGTCCTGAACCCCAGACTTTTAGGGTTTTCAGGTGTTCGCAGGTTTACGGTGGAATGTTGACGTACGAGTCGTGTGTAAATCGGGGACGGCAGCCGGTTGGGTGTTGGCTGGCCACTTGCCCATTTTTGGGTTCATTGAGATCTCTCAAGATCGTATACATAGACTACCTCTACTGTATGCGCGCAGCGAGAGTTCCCCAGCTGGTTGGGCGCCAGACAAAGAAGGTTCGATTGAACCCGCATCCTGCAATCGTCGTTGAAGGACAAAACGAAACGACGATGGTAAAACGTTCTGACGTTGACCCGGCGAACCGCGGTGACATATGTGGAGAATGCCATGCGATGGTGAATCAATTGGCCCGTGAACGATACCTCCCTTTTTGGCACACAAGTTCCTTCTGGCACCTGGTCTGATATCTGTCAATATGGGTAAGACCCAGGCCTGTGATGTTCTCCTGCTGTCATACAACGTCATTACAGATGTTTCATGAGTGAAAAGTGGCAGGCAGCCACACCATTCCCCTTTCAAGGATGCGGACCATGCCGGGCGTTCGCATTTTTCGAATGTTGACCTGGAAAAAGAACTTTGGCCGGTTCCATGGAAGAATAAGATCCCTGGAATATGGATCGATTGGCGATCAGTATCGTCCGGGAGGTCAATGCTTTCCAATGCTCCCTGATTCTCCTATGGAACGGGATGGAAAGGGGATTCCTGCGTACGGGATATTAATCTGGCGGTAAACATGGCTAACACGGCCATACCTCGCGACGAGAGGCACAGAAGGCGTCTTAACGAGAGAAGCCCCTTTTGTCGCAGCCTCGGGGTTCTGGTTGCCAATCAATCACCGTCTCACCAGATGGGCTTTTGAGATGTTTGAGTGGTTGAAATTGCGAATGTAGGCAGTATGTGAGAGCAACTGGCTGGCTAACCTCGACGTCGGTTTTGAAGGCGCGTGGAAGATGTGTGTTCGCTGCACATTCATGCACCTGCAAGTGCTGCAAGCTGCGAACCTGACCCTTGCGCTTCCCTCGGAGGATGAGCGATGCGTGAGGGTCTAGCCCGAACAGGACAAGCGCCTTGGCTTGGCTACCTTACTGGTACCCAAATCGCCAAACCACGGCCAAACGAACGTCAACAGTGACGGAGTTTCTCGACTTGGAGCCTTCAAGTTGTATTGAAGCTGTGGAGTGCATTCGGATACGGCAGGGCCGGCCAGGAAATGCGTAGATCATTGGCTCAGATTTCGAAGGTCGGTAGCGTGGTTGTCTGGAGACCGTTGAAATTGGAAAGAGCGGAGCTGGTGAGAGAGAGTCATCTCCTATTCTGCTTGGGCTTGAGAGCCAAGTCGACGTCCAGGGTTGATGACCGTGCTGTGTTGAGCAGCGGGGGGTACGAAGATTTCTTGCATTCTGGTCCTTTTCGAGGTCGGTTGGAGTTGAGGTGGTGAGTGGATGAAGTGGGTGAGTGGATGAAGTGGATGAGTGGGTGAATGAGTGGGTTTTACGGACCGGAAATTGAGATGACGGCAATGCGCGGCCGGTGCATTGCCCAAACAATTCCATTCTGGATGCTGACAAGACCTTTGTCTGTCCCAAAGTAGGTGGTCGCAGACTGAAACTCGCCAGATTCATGAGATTCATTCCTCTAGAAGGAAATATTTGGACCAATTCGATATCAAGGGCTGCTAGATTGAAACCCGTCACCATGCTCCCGACCGTGGGATGGTAGCATTTGTGGGTCATCAAGGTGCTGCACAGGCAAGCATTGAGCTGCAGGACCCTAGGTACTTGGAGGTAAAATAAGAAGAATGAGATCAACCGCCGAGTTTTGCGCGCTCATGGTCTTGTTGTGCTTGGATATGGAACTGTTGTCGCCAGTAAACATGCCAATGATGATGTTGTAAGATTGGTTCCATCCCGTTAGTTACGGCTGTGTAAAACCAATAGAAGGTACCTCTTCTCAGCGCCTGACGCGTCGGTGGGCACATGTACCCGATAGTGCCCGTCCCTGGTAACTACAGTACATTAGTAAATGCCCCGTCCGCCTGCACTGCGGGAATGGTGCGCTGAATTGACGACGGCCGCTTGCGCTTCGTTCCTTCATCCAGTTCTTGCCTACGATTCATTTCAAATTGAAGTCAACAACGCGACTCCCTCTCTAAACCCCACGATCGATTAGGTACTTTCCCTTCGCATGCCTGGCCTCGACGGAGCAAGACGGTCATCGTACAGCAAAGTGTCGGGAATACCCTCGGATCCGCCCGTCGCAGAGTCTCAGAGCCGACTCAGATTCGTCCAACTCCATCGGACCGCTTGTTCTGTGACTGAGAAGAGTCCAAAGTAAACAAGGACTCCCCGGGCCGTTGCTGGGTCTTTCCACTACCGCGTCGCCGACATTGCATCTGCAACACTTTGACACCCGACGACAGGAGGCGCTCAACCTCAACACCGGTTTGCGATACCCCTAATAAACTCTGCGAAACTCAGGGACCAAGACATCTCAGTAGTGACCCGGCAATACGTAAGATTCGAACTGGCCTGTTGGTGAATACAGCTACAATAAAAGCACTACATTGCTACCGCTAGAGAGGTTGGCTAGCAGGCGGTTGCTTAGTCTCTCTGGTTGGCTCCCGTCTGTACGCAAACAGGCATTCGACGGGAACTTTTTTATTTGGTTGCATTGTGTTTCAAAGTGCCTGTCCCGGACGTGTCAAGCACCATCGTCGCCTTTGGTTTTTTTTTTTTTTTTTTTTTTCCTCTCCTGTCGCTTTTGTTTTTCCCTTCCCACCATCCTCCCCGTCGTCTCCCCCTGTCCGGCCCAGGTTTCTGCTAGCACCAGACCAAATCGAGCAAGAACAAGCAGACCCCCCCGAGACCCAACTGGGACTGGGCAATCGCAGCGTTGCCCACCTGCGTTGGCCAAAGAGTACCAGCCGAAGCCAGCTCCTTGCCCACACAACATCAAAACATTTGCCCAGCGCCTCCTCTAGTCGGTCCGCCGCTTCGCTTCGCACCTCGCTGTCCTCACCGGCGGTCACCTTCACCCCCCGTCTCCCTCTCCTCTGCGCATCAGAGGGCAGAAAATGTCTACTGCTTTCCAGACGACGCAGAACCAGTCCATATCAGTATCCGCTACCACGTCGCCATCCAATTGCCAATATTCGTCATTCCACCCCGACCCGACGACGCGAGAAGGCCCCGGCTCCGGTTATTATGCAAACCAGCACAACGCCGGACAACCATCGTCGCACACATCATCGCAACAACACTCCCGAAGACCTAGCGCCTACGACCAACCGACCGGCTTTGAGCCTCACATGAGCTCCCGCACCGCCATTGCCCAGTCTGTTCCGGCTCCCGTGACCTCCATCGCTTCCGACCAACCATCGTCGTCTTCGGACAGAAGGCGAAATAATATGCCTACCGCCGTACCTCCTCGAACCTCGTCTCGTCATGACCCAAACACCAGCTCTCGACGCGCCCAACAGTCGGCCGACCGGGCCGCCGCATCTCGGCAATCTAATGCGAATGGCATCATGGACCCAGCGGTCGTAGACGAGGCTGCCGCTCGGAGCCGTCGACAACATCAAATGGCACAGGATGCGAATCACAGAACGAGTAGTTCGCGAGGGAATCCCACGGCGACATCACTACCCGTCCGCTCACAGCCCAATGCCACTAGCTCGAGACAGCAGTCGTCCAGAGAAGCGAGCGAGATTCTCAATAACATACTAATTCAACAGCCCGAAATAGATATAGAGCGGGAGCGGGAGCGATTGGCCCAAGCACAAGCACAAGCTCATGCGCAGGCACAAGCGCAGGCACAAGCGCAGGCACAAGCGCAGGCACAAGCGCAGGCACAGGCACAGGCACAGCAGGCGAGTAACTACAACCATCATCACCGCCAAGAGGCCGCGTCGCAGGCTGTGGCAGCTCCTGGAGGCGATCATGGAGAGGAAAGTCGGCGCGGTCATAGAAGCCGGCACGATCATTCCAAGCGGGAAAAGCACACCAAATTTGGCGAATATATTCTCGGCAATACGATTGGAGAGGGCGAATTCGGCAAGGTCAAGCTTGGGTGGAAGCAGGAAGGCGGCGTCCAGGTACGTAGGACGAATGTCTTGCCGCTCATCAACATGCTGCTTACTGATTTACTTATGATAAGGTCGCTATCAAACTTATCAAAAAGGATACAGTGGGCAACAATCCATCTCGCATGGCAAAGATCATGCGGGAGGTTGCGATTCTGAAGCAACTGACCCATCCAAACATTGTTCGGTTACATAAGATGGAGGAATCTGACAGGCATTACGGTATCGTGCTCGAGTATGCATCGGGAGGCGAGCTGTTTGACTACATCCTCAATCACCGATATCTGAAGGACAATGCCGCCCGGCGACTGTTTGCTCAGCTCGTGTCTGGCGTAGGGTATCTGCATAAGAAGGGTATCGTGCATCGTGATCTGAAGCTGGAGAATTTGCTTCTAGATCGGAACCGCAACATCATCATCACGGATTTTGGGTTTGCCAACACCTTCGATCCCAACCAGGAGCTTTCGGAGGAGGAAGAGCTAAACCTTTCGGATCGCGAGTTTGTCAAGCGCATGGGCCTCGATAAGGTCAATGACGCTGGTTGGCGAAAAGGAGATCTTATGCAGACTAGCTGTGGCAGTCCGTGCTACGCAGCTCCAGAATTGGTAGTTAGTGACTCCCTCTACACCGGAAGGAAAGTAGATGTCTGGAGCTGCGGAGTCATCCTGGTAAGTTAGCCCTCGTCCTGCCGCATGAACCATAGCTGACGTTGGTTTAGTACGCCATGCTTGCTGGCTATCTCCCTTTCGACGACGATCCGGCGAATCCCGAAGGCGACAACATCAATCTCTTATACAAATACATCGTCAACACGCCTCTCACGTTCCCCGAATATGTCACGCCACATGCCAGAGATTTGTTGCGGAGGATATTGGTACCTAATCCGCGAAAGCGAGCGGATCTGTTCGAGGTAGCCCGTCACAGCTGGTTGAGCGAATATTCGCATGTTGTCGAGTTCATCACGTCCTCCACTACCACACCTAGCGAGATCCAGAACACGACAGTACCTGCCGAGGACGAGGGAGAGCCTCCTCACCTTGCTCGTAGCGCTTCGGTACGCGAGGCGCCGAAGAAGTCAACCGCCTCGCCGGCCATCGGTGGCTTGGTTAGCAAGCAAGGCACCGTGGACCCCGAGGCAGAGGCTGCTTACGCTAAACAGCAGCGCGATAACAAGCGTCGGACAGTACAGGTCGAATATGTTGCTCCGAATACTACAACTCAAAGAGGTGATACTGCGGGACAACAGCAGCCTTCCAGTAACGCCAACAGAAACCGTAACGAGAGTCAAGCATCAGTGGAATCCTCAGGCAGTCGCCCAACCACGTCGGCCAAGGATAAGCAGCTCTCTCAGGGCCCCTCCGCCCCCAAGGACGCCTACAACAACAAACCCCCGGTTTCCTCGAGAAGACCGCCAAGTTCTCAGCAGAATGCCGGAAATGCTCCCACTACGGGTAACGCAGTGGCTCCTCCTAGGCCGAGCCGTGACGGCCGTTTCACCACCGAAAACCAGTATCTGTCAGGGGCAGCAGGTGCACCAACCCAAAGGCCTACCACTGGCGGGTCCATGCAGTCAGGAAGACCTTCGTACGGCCAACCAGCACCACCTGAAGTCGCTGACGCTAACGTACACGGCAGAATCCAGCAACCTTTCAAGGGATCCGGCAGTGGTCACTTTGGCGTACCTACAACCACCCCCGCCGAGCAGCAACCGAACCAAAGCGTCGATTATGGCAGGCCCAGCATCAGCACGGGCTCTAGGTTTGACAAAGTACGGGAAGATGGCGTTATCAAGGGCCACAAGAGGTCCAGCACTATGGGCGAACTCGGTGGCAAGCTCTTTGGCCGGAGCGGCTCGTTGTTTGGAGGTAGGAAATCCAAGCGACAGCAGGAGCTTCAACAGGCCGGAGAGAAGACCAAGAGGTATCCCCCTGTTAGCATGAACAACTCAATGCCAGGCGGTGATAATGGCTCTCGGCCGTCCTTGGATTCTAAGCGATCTCGCCGGTCTTTCTCGATGGGAATGGGGAAGAAGTCTTCTGGAGGCAGTATCACTGGTTCCAATGGCTCTCAGGAGAAGTCTAATAAGCGATTCTCCTTCATCCCGCCTTCGCTATCAAGGGCCTTGGGCTATAACAAAGAGGACGAACCTCCAGCTCTCGATTCACAACAGGACCTGCCCATCCAGGAGCCCTCATCCGTTGATCAGTTCGTGGGCCGGGAACAAAATGTGAGCGCGACCACTGTTGACGGGATGTACACTCAGCTCCAGGATTCGCAACAAGGCTTACCAGCGGCCAACACTCAGTACCAATACGGACGACCATCTGCTAGCCAAGGCTTCATGCCCGGGACCATGCTCAACGCTGGATCGGATCCGTCTGTCAACAGCATGCCTCAGGCACCTGGGTCGGCTCCTCATCTGCAGACTATGATACAGCAGGACGGACTATACGATGCTCGCAAGGGTAACAACCGGGCGAACCGTGGTGTTTTGCAAAAGAACAAACGTTTTGTGGACTATGAAGGAGATGGCTTTGCGCGACCTCATGATCACTCCGGCAGCAGCGGTCCTGCAAGAAAAGTTATGGACTTCTTCAGGAGACGCGGCAAGGCTCGGGGTGGTGAAAACAACTGAAGATATGGCGAAACGGATATACCATCGATATCTGAGCTTTTCGCTCGCAGCCGATCAATGAAATAGGGCTGGACATTCGCTTCGTTTTTTTCGCGGCCCTGCGGTGGCTTGCGCGGGACCTGACGTTGAGCTATCTCGACGGCTGGATCTTGGGTCACGCAGCTTACTTGCGAACGGGAGTTCGTCAATATTCCCTTGTAATCATTCGAGACCGAGCAACGAACAGATCTCAAAAGTCATTTCCCTGATCTCAATTGGCGGCTGAGCGATAGTTCTATATTGAGTTATCTCATTGTTATATCGGAAATCGGTGGATAACCTGTCGATCGGCGGTTGGCGGTTGGCGGATGCGGATATACCCATTGCTACGAATGTTGCTTATATCTACTGATTGCGACGGCTAAAGGAGTGAGACCGAGTGAGTGTGGCGGGGAGAAGGACCGATGTTCCATCAATAGGCGAGTTGCCATAACGGGGGCTAGGACAGGGCTGCGAAACCAGAAGACATCTTTTGTGCCACTTTTGTAATAAGCTGTTGTTTGTATTTTTCTTCTGCATTTTTCTGTCTATCTTCGTATCTCTCTACTCCTCGTTGGCAAAGGGAGTTACAATTGAATGTGGGATGTCTACTACTGTTTAGCTGGAGTTGTTTTGGTGTTAAAGGTTTCAGAGACTTTCTTTTTCCAGCTTATAGGGCAAGCGGGGGATATGTATGGTAGTAAGTGGTTTTGTCGTCGATTATCTATCACCTAGTTTGGCATGCATGATGGGGCGTATGATATCCCTTTCTCTGCGAACAGTATCAGCCTCTATAAACCTGTTGATGTCACGGAGCATGTGGTTATATTTTTCTTGAGCGGAGCCTGTTTACACTTTTGCCGTATTCAGCTCCACATCTTCACATCCTCATGGGCACGCTGAGTAGAAGATAGGTTTGATGTTGAGGAACTAGTGTCTGATGATTTACTAGGAGGAGATGTCGGTTGGGCGGGCATTATATTGCTCGTTGCGGGCGAAGTTGAGCGATGGCGTTCTGTCATGGGCATTTCCATCAAGACCATCATCTCTACTGGCTTATGTTTGCTGGGAGTCGCTAAGTCCGCTGCTGACGGCAGGGATATATATAAGGTGGCGATTGTGTTGTATGACCATCAAACACTGGACTGTGGCGATGAAGTCGTGGAAGTGAGATTTTTGGAGTTGTATGATGTACCTATACCGCAAAGTGGAAGGAGTTCGTACATACACCACCTGTAAGTAAGGCACTGATGAACGGACCACTGAGCGTGCACGGCCTGTGAGCCCTGGCGTGCCTGGTCCAAAGTCCAAACACCATTCAATGAATGGGGCGACCTACCTTGATGGCCAGACCATTCCTTGCCCCTGAATGCCGATGGCCTGACCTGACCTCCAATGTAAACAACATCGTGAAATGGTACGTACTGGCAGCCGTTCGCCACTGCCAATTGTTGACTCACAACTGTCAGGCCACCCACCGAGTCCTTATCAGGATCCCCGTACCCCGCCGCCGGGCACTGGATCCCGACCGAAGCTTGGAACTGCCCCGCCAAAATTCACCTTTCCGCGTCCTCGAATTCCACCATTCCCAGCGCCCAATTCACTCTACTACACCACGCTAGTAACGAATTCGACAAAGCAACATGGCCGACAACGCTGCCACCACTCCCGCGGCCCCGGCCGAACAGCAGCCTCCCGCCGCTGCTCCCGCTGCCGCCCCCGCTGCCGAAGGCGCTGAGGGCGAGGGTCCCTCCAAGAAGGCGCAAAAGAAGGCTGAAGCCAAGGCCAAGAAGGAGGCCGAGAAGGCTCGCCGCGCTGCTGAGCGCGAGGCCGCTGCTAAGGCCGCCGGCAAGACCACCGGACCGACCGAGGATCTCGCCAAGGACAACTATGGTGTCGTCAAGGAGAGGAAGGGACAATTCGAGCTGTCGGCAGATGTCGAGGATGTCAACTTGAAGAACATCGGAGAGGAGCACGTCGGCAAGCCTGTCATTGTCAGGGCCTGGGTCCAGAATGCCAGAATCCAAGGGTAGGTTGCGCCCTCTTCGGGCCTGTTGTTCAGGAGCCACCAACGCAGAAAGATGGGCTGACCGGCTTCTTACACTGTTACAGCGCGAAGATGGCATTCGTCGAGCTGCGCGAGGAGGGCGCCTGGACCATCCAGGGTGTTTTTGTCGCCAACAACAACGGCACCCCCGTGAGCAAGCCCATGGTCAAGTTCGCGGCCGGTATCAACCCCGAGAGTTTCGTCGTCGTCGAGGGTACCGTCGAGAAGCCCCTCGAGCCCGTCAAGAGCTGCAAGGTTTCCAACTACGAGCTGCACATCCGCAGGATCTTCGTTCTCGCCGCTGCCCCCCAGATGCTCGGCATGACTCTGGCCGCCGCCAACCGCCCCATCACCAACTTCAGCGACGAGGAGCCCGCTGCGGAGAAGGCCGCCGAGGAGGGTGTCGACAAGCTTTCCATTACTGCCGAGTCCTCCATCCCCGCCGCTACCATGCTCACCCATCTCGACAACATCATCATGCACAAGCGCGCCCCTGTTCAGCAGGCTATTGCCGATATCCGTATGGAGGTCAAGGATCTGTTCAGGTCCTACCTCAAGAGCCACGGCTTCAAGGAGTTTGAGCCTCCCTGCTTGATCGGTGCTGCCTCTGAGGGTGGTGCGAACGTCTTCCGCATGCCCTACTTCGACAAGGAGGCTTTCCTTGCCCAGTCTCCCCAGTTCTACAAGCAGTTTGAGATTGCTGGCGGCAGGAAGCGCGTCTTCAGCATCGGTCCCGTATTTAGAGCCGAGAACTCCAACACCCCAAGACACATGACTGAGGTAAGCTAGGCGAAGGATGTTGGACAATTTAAGGGAAATCTTGGAGCTGACATGTGTCCTAGTTCACCGGTCTCGATTTGGAAATGGAGATCAAGAAGGACTACAGAGAGGTTCTCCTCATGCTCGAGAGCGTCTTGCTTCACATCTTCCGCGGCATTAAGGAGCGCTGCGCGGCCGAGATCGAGCTTGTTCGCTCCGTTTATCCCGCCGAGGAGTTCCTTCTCCCCGAGCCTGGCAAGGAGGTCAGGTTGACCTTTGCTGAGTATGTATTTCCCTAGCAACCCCACCTGCCCCTGAAAATCACCTCCACCGTGATAGCTAACGCGACTGGCGAAAACTAGGGGTCAGAAGCTTCTCCGCGAGGAGGGTCCCGAGGAGTTCCGTAACGTGACCGACGATGAGGACATGAGCACCCCTCAGGAGAAGGCCCTCGGCGCCATTGTCCGCAAGAAGTTCAATACGGACTTCTACGTGCTCGACAAGTTCCCTGAGGGTGCCAGACCCTTTTACGCCAAGCTCGACGATGCCAACCCCAAGGTCACCAACGCCTTCGACTTCTTCCTCCGCGGCCAGGAGATCCTGTCAGGCGGTCAGCGTATCAACGACCCCGAGGAGCTCGAGGCCCGCATCGTCCAGAAGGGCGTCGACCCCAAGAGCGCCGGAATTAAGGAGTACGTCGACGTGTTCAGACAGGCCGGTGTGCCCGCCCACGGTGGTGGTGGCATCGGTCTTGACCGCGTTGTTGCGTGGTTCCTTAACCTGCCTAGTGTCCACCTTGCGGCGTACTACCCCAGGACGCCCAAGAGGTTGCTTCCTTAAGTGACTTGATGATGGGTGGGGGAAATAGGAGATATGCGATTTGTGTTGCGGTCACGAAGCGTGTTGGGACTTTTATTTTTTACTAGATTTTTCACGACATAGAGTTCATGCCAAACAAAAGGTTATGATGATCTTTCACGATGATACATCTTGCTAGACTTAAGGCACGGGTTAGGCTTGACGGACGACGCCTGTCATACCACAACGATGAAGCCAGCTTGGATTCTGCGTTTTGGTGAGTCGATCGGGTTATTCGGCCATGAAGACTAGGGCCTTTGTTACAATTGTGATGTTGCTCCACGACGGACGGCTGAGGTCTTGTGTCAAGGGGAACGGACCTAAGCTGTACCGCGACCGCAGTTATCTGCAGCGCATGGGCTTTGCGACTACATAAAGCGATGCCTCACGCTGCAGAGGGTGTGTCGTTATGTGTGGAAGGTGCACTCCGCCAGGATTTTCCATCTGCAAATGATTCAGAAACAGTTTGGCAGACCATTTCCTCTTCATCGAACCAAGCCGCCAATTAAGTATTTTCCCTGCCATCAAAGTTACCTTCGTCTCAGTATCGGCGTCCGATGTCATCAGGGGGCCGGAGGCTCGGGTTGGTGCTGCAAATGGCTGGAAGGTGTACATAGTAGATGGGCCTGTGGCAGCCACCTTGCAAATGTTAGGTTTGTTTGCCGACTTGCTTGGACCCAGCCAAGCTGTCACATTGGGCTTTTGCAGCTGTCGCATTGACCGCCGGTTTACTTGTACATAAGCATCACATCGTTAATGGCATTGCCAAAGAGCTTGGATGATTGCATTTCGTCCATCTTTCTGCTGACATTGGGCCAAAGAGTCGCACGAGTTTGCGGGTTGCGACTAATGGATACGAGAACCTTAGCTAACCCGCTCACCTTTTGATATGAGCATTGTGTTGGGGACCTGTGAGCTTCACTGGTGGTGCTAGAACAACGTCCGAATGATCAGTGCGAGCGCTGTTGCGTCGTTTCCTCGGTCAAATGACTACTGAAAGAGGAAAACCGGGGGAAGCTTGGTCGTTTCAATGGGTCGTTGCGTGTTCTGGAACGCCAAGCAGCCCACTTCTTCCATGTTTGTCGTACAGAGGAACTTGAAAACAAATTCAAGGGACCTTCCCACCTTTCAACAAGCGATACATCCAGCCATATACGCCATATCACGGCGACCAACGCATCTGGATCTGAATCGTGAATCTAAAAAATCAAGGAACGCTTACGTCCCCCAGAGTGTAAACTAGGGTAGGTAGCATTGGATAGCAGCTCGTCTGGTGAAGCTGTCAAGGCACCCCAGGAGTCACAGCAAGCCCTGTTCCATTCAGCTCTCACCGCCGATAATCGTCATGGCTTCACCATTCGAAGAACATGAATAAGTAAACTCCGCCGCGATGGAGTCCGGCATGAGGTCAGCGAGTGGCAAGCTCGGACCCTGAGCACCGCTATCTGGGACTGACGAATCCGGCCTAGCGTGCCGATTGGTGAAGCGATCCAGCCCCCCGTCCCAGCGGCCACCCACCAGCCAGTCGCTTCCAGTTGGTCCCACCAGGCAACGACAGTCAACGCCAAGTCTGCGTCGATCCCCCGGCCTTGCCCCTTCCAGCCACGTCCACCTTGTCCTTTCTTGGCATGGCCTTATAAGCCCCGGTGCCTATCTGCTACCTGCCCACGTTGTACCTACTTCTGTCCGACTCCCGCCTAATCCCGCCCCAAGCCATTCGGCATCAACTTAGACGAACTTCGGACTTACAATACCTCTAATCCCCCCACCCTCCGCATCTGCATTTTCGAGCCTTATCTTTCTTTCTTTTCCGTTGCAGAGCAGTGCGGTTGAAGAAGTACACGCCCTCTCCCTCGAACGAGTCGACCGGTCAATTTCGATGAAGAAACCTTCGAATAATTCCTCGTACACAAATCGCATTCGCTCCTGGGCAAACTCCAAGACGCATGGAGCTTCAGGCCCCGTCAGCTTGCTTCCCATAAGCAATCCTCCCACCACGACTACTACCACCGACACCAGTACCACAGTCGACCAAAATGCCACGCTCAACGACAGCAGCCGCGGCGGGAATGTGCCCTCCGCGCACCAACAGCCCCAGACTTCCACAGACTTTTCGTCAACCGGCGGCCATCACAAGGAGGATAGCAGTAATGGCGCCAAATCCCCGTCGGCTACATCACACCAAGCTGCGGGGCAGGGGCCTGAGTTAGAAACTACGGTCTCTGCTGCCGCTCAAGAACAAGAGCAGAAGCAGAAGCCGAACGTCGCAGTTAGATTTGGGAAGGTCCTCAAGCAGGTCTTGTTTCACAACAAGCTCGTGAACTTGATGTTGGTCTTTGTCCCCGTTGGCATTGTCGTCAGCCAGCTACCGGGCTCCTCGCCCGGTCTCGTCTTCGCCATGAATGCCCTTGCCATCGTTCCTCTTGCCGGCCTCCTCAGTTATGCCACCGAAAGCGTGGCCCGTAAGCTTGGAGACTCGCTCGGCGCCCTGTTGAACGTCACGTTCGGCAACGCTGTGGAGCTGATCATTTTGTAAGCCCACTGATCGAAAAAGTCCCATATCTTTTTGGGACTGCTGCGCTAACACCTTCGATAGTATGTACGTTTTCCACCTGCCAGTTGGTAATCTGATCAAGACAAGAGAGAGCGAGAAGCCCTTCTGTAACAGGATTAGGGCATTATCGGATCAATCGCGTCCCAAATTATTGATACTGCCTTGCCCGTTACTCACATCACCATGTTGAGTCCATGTGTTGCTGTGCCATTCCCTATCCAAATTCGTCCATATGCTTACAAAGTCTGTTTTGTTCAACGTTTACAGTATCGCCCTTGTCAAAGTAAGCTTTCCGAGTTCCACCCGCACACCATGGGATTTAACAAGGCTAACAACGGTTTCAGGACGAGATCAACATCGTACAGGCTTCGCTCCTTGGCTCAATCTTGGCCAACCTACTCCTCATCCTGGGCATGTCGTTCTTGCTTGGCGGTCTTCGTTTCCGAGAACAGGTTCGTTAAATCACCTTGAGGTGTGAACCTTCCATGGAGCCTTGTTATTGACCCAACTTGTGCAGATCTACAACAGCACCGTCACCCAGATGAGTGCTTGTCTTCTCAGTTTGAGTGTTATTAGCCTCGTCTTGCCTGTATGCTCATCCCCGTGCGATCTTCTTTGGTTCTGACCTGCTAACGCTCTTACAGACTGCCTTTCATTATTCCTTCACGGACGAAATTGACGCCGACAAGAAGACTCTGAAGATCAGCCGCGGCACCAGTGTTGTAAGCTTTGACTTTCCCAAACGACAGATTTCTAACGCTGACTTGATCACAGATTCTTCTGCTTGTATACGTCATTTATCTTCTCTTCCAGCTCTTGTCTCACTCTTACCTCTACGAATCCACTCCTCAGCATATCATTGATGAGGAGTCTACTCCGGGACCCGCCGCCGGCTGGCTCGATTCCTCGAGCTCTGGCAGCGACTCTTCGACAGATTCGGACTCGTCGGACTCGGACTATTCTCGTGAGACAGTCTCCAAGAGAATGAAACGTGTAATGCGTGGTGGTCACCGCAGGAGAAAGTCAAGCATCATCTCGAACCTCACGAGCGAGAGCGTTGTTGCAGGTCCTGCTAGGACCCCCTCGTTCGGTACCAGTGATGTTACCCCTGGCTATGATGAAGCCACACGAGAGGAATCGTCATCGCGACCCGCACTCGCCGTCAATCTGCACAGCTCTACAACCGAAGGAAATGAGGAGGCTGTTGAAGACGAGAAGCATTACCGCAGGCGGCACAGGTATAAGCGACACATGAAGAAGCATCGCAAGCACAAACACAAGAAGCATCACCACAACGGATCTCAGGAGTTTATGAATGGACAAACCATCGATGAAAACGCCGAGGTTCAGCCGAATGTCGCGCCAACACTATTGCCTGGCGAGCCCCGTCGTGTCGACTTCGCCGTGGATCCTGCTACCTCTGCCGATAACGCTCAGGCTGAGACTTCAGCTGGCCGCCGCCCTTTCCCCGGTCTTCGCGGCATGTCCCTTCGCCCTGTCGCCAGGAACTTGGCACCGGCTGTCTTTGTCACCGGCCCTGATTCCGTCAACACCCCACCGGTCCCCTCCGGCCCTGTTCCGCGCGTCCGTTACGGCATTCGCAGGACGAACTCGCTGCCGGACCGCCTCAGCCAGTCACTGTACCGTCCTCAGGGTGCCTTGATGCCTTCGCAGGTTTCGATGTCCGCTGTTGTCGACGGCGCTCTCCCCGATAAAGACGACGATCATCCCGACGACTTGTCCCGCGTCAGCGCTGTCATCCTCTTGCTCGTGTCTACCGCCTTGGTAGCCGTCTGCGCCGAGTTCATGGTTGACTCGATTCACGACCTGGTCGAGACTGCCAAGGTTCCAGAGCTCTTCATTGGCTTGATTATCCTTCCCATCGTCGGCAACGCCGCCGAACATGTCACGGCTATTACCGTTGCCATGAAGAATAAGATGGATCTGGCGATCGGCGTCGCTGTGGGTAGTTCTATCCAAATCGCCCTCTTCATCACGCCGCTTGTCGTCATTATTGGCTGGTGCATGGACAAAGACATGACGCTCTACTTCACGCTGTTCGAGACGGTCTGTCTGTTCGTCTCAGCTTTCATCGTCAATTTCTTGGTGTTGGATGGTAGGAGTAACTACCTGGAAGGAGCGCTGTTGTGTGCGACATACGTCATCATAGCCTTGGTGTCATTTTACTCCCCTAACCCGACCATGCCGGGCCAGAGTGCTTAGAGAGATGACACAAAGACGTTGAACGTCGCAGAGGGCGACGGATATGGTTGATTCATGAGGAATATGCGGAAGTTACGAGGGAGGACGTTTTATACCTTTTCTTTTTATGTGCCAGCATACAGGATCACAGAATGTAGCTGAGCTGTTTATGTACTTGCTGCTTCTATGTGAATCAGTCACTTGGCTGGCACGGTTGATTGGACTCTGGTTTGTGGCAGCAGATGGGGGAACGATACGGCTCTGACGAAATGGGACCGGCATGATGTTAATGATGGCTGCTGCACAACTAGCGGTAGAATATTATGCGATAATGGAATCACGAATTGACCTGGGAGCGAATTGTGCTGCATATGAACCAGAAGTGATGTAATGTTCGCTTTTTTGTGTCTCCAGTTACCGGTCTCAATCATCACATCTGATACTCACTAGAATCGATGTGGTTATCGATGATGGCTCTTAGTGAACAGAACATTGAAAGGGGCAACCGTACTTACTAGTCTACAGTGCACAGCTACAGTGTTATATTTGAGACTAATACGGTGCGGCAAACACCGCCTGCAGCAGAACGCGGCGCTAACCTTCGTAGCTTGGCCCCGTGGCTCGCGTGGATCGACCCGCGCACTCAATTTCACAATCGTCGAACCCTCAACCGCCGTAGCAAATCATCGCCAACTCCCCGCCCACAACCACGACTGTAAGGGGAATTCCGCATCATGACTTACGACTGGGATCCTTATAAAGACATATGTCGTCGTCTCTACGTCGACGAAAGGCGAAGCTTTGCCCAGGTTGCCCGGTATATGGCAGAAAACCATGGATTTACCCCCAGGTACGTGAAACAACACTACTCGCCCATCTCCCTCGCCGTACACAGTACCACGATCGGGCATCCCTCCCAGTCTTGGGCGGTGTATATAGCTCGCGCAGCAATACCCCAGCTTTCGACAGCCTCTTCCACAACACCAAACTTCCCATGTGGTACCTTGCTTGGCCTACTGACCATGGCACTCTACTTCCAGCCGGCGCACCTTTTGGTACAAGTTCAGGGAATGGGGCTGGCCCATCAGGGTCAACAAAGCCTACAGCAATACCGAGTTGATAGCCAGAATCAAGGAACTATGGGAACAGAACCTCAAAGCAACGGAGATGCTGCCCGTCCTCAATGAGGAAGGCTACGACATCAACGATCGTACGCTCAACAGGATCCGCCAAAAGTACAATTGGAAATTGCGCTTGAAGACCATTCAAGACCTACGAAAAGGCATCATCAGGCCGCCTGGTCAGCCTGCTGACGGAACAAATAATGGCAACAACAACGATAACGACGGCGACAGTGATTCCGCTGATGATGACGACAGCGACAGCGAAGAGGTAAGTAGCGAGGAAGAAGACGATGATGATGAGGAAAACGCCGCGGAAGACAATGGACAAGGGTCGTCTAACACACATGGCCAACATCAACATCAGCAACAGCAGCAACAGCATCAAGACCAACACCAACACCAAAGATCGGCATCTGGAAGTTTGCCACTTGGCCCAGACGACGAGCTGACCCCCGAACAACGTGCTCGCAGAGAAGAGAGACGCCGGGTGCTCGAGCAAGAGTCGGCAGAACGTTGGGCCCTCAAGAAGCGGCGACGGAGAACCAGGGGGTGGGCAGGCCTGCCTCCGGATCCGAGTGGTCTGCCTCCTCGCTTTCCATCCGAGACAACCCTAGATGAAGCCAAGGTCATCCTGCAGCTCGACGCTGCGGCCTACAAGACGCTGCGGGAGAACTTCGAAAAGATTTGCAGGGAGAACAATGTTATCAAGAAGACAATTGCCGGGCCAGAGAAGTGGGAATCCATGAAGGAGCAAATGATCCGTGATAGCATGCATTTACGTGCTATCATGTGGGATCAAGCGAACATGGAGCAGAAGAAGATTGCGATCGATGTTATCTGCTGCGACGTAACCAAGCGGATCAGGACGATGCAGTCACACATGACACTGGCACAGGCCCGGAATCTCCTCGGGCTGAACCCGGAGCAGGGTAGATACATTCGAGGAACACTTTACCTGCTGCTGGGTCAGGAGAAGTTTGGGTTCAAGCATGTCGAAGGGATCGATAAGTGGAACGAAATGGTACAGAAATGGTTCGACACCACGGAGCTATTGCAGGAACTCTTCCCTCCAGGCTGTGAGCACTGGCCTAACGCCAAAGAGAGGAAGAGGGCTATCGAGCTGCTGGCCCGTGACGGAATGAGAAGATACAGAGGCGATCAAGCAAAGTTGGAGAAGGATGCTTTGAATCCACCGCCTCCCAAGGCTCCTAGGAAGCGTGCCCCTCCGAAACCGAAGCCGGCCCCGACTCCCGCTCAACTTGAGAGGGCCGCAAAGCGAGCCGAAAAGGCTGCTGAGAAGGCCGCTCAACCCAAACGGGGCCGTGGCCGACGCCCGAAGAATAATACGGTGGGGCCATTAACGGCAACGGCAACGGTGCTGCATACAGTTGTGCGGCTCGCGCCACTGGAATCGTCGAGCTCGTCTGAGAGCTCGTCCGAGAGTTCCTCGGAGGAGAGCGAAGCGGAACAGGATGCCCAAGATCTGGACGACGGCAACTTGGATCCGGATATTCTGCTGCAGCAGTCAATTGAAGCCGACAATTCGTTTGGAAGTCATTCTGCCAGCACTCCTGTTGCCAGTGGAAGCGGCAGTGCTGGTGCCAACGTTGGTGCCAGTACCATTACTGCCCACACCTCTTCACAGACTCCGAATCTTGCTCAAACTCAAAGCCGGGGCCAAACCCGTTCCCAAGCTACGCAAAATCACGCAACCAACCGTAACCAGATGCAACAAGGTTATAGCACTTCGAACCATGGCTTAACCCAGTCTCATACCCAACCGCACCCCCCCACGATGTATACACAGCAACAACAGCAGCAGCAACAGCAACAACAACAACAACAACAACAACAACAACAACAACAACACAACAACAACAACAACAACAACAACAACAACAACAACAACAACAACAACAACAACAACAACAACAACAACAACAACAACAACAACAACAACAACAACAACAACAACAACAACAACAACAACAACAACAACAACAACAACGCATCCAGCAGCAAGCCATCCGGCAACAAGCAAGAGCCCGACAGCAGCACTTCCAGCAAACCCCCTCCGTCCCAGTCCAAGTCTCACAGCCAGTGGCAACTACCTCCTCAACCTCCACCTCGTCCTCCATGGCCATCTACTTCCGCCTCCACGCCTCCTCGCCTCTCCAAGGCGTGGTCTCGCGCATGTGGATCGCCACCCTATCGGGCCGCTCCGTCCAGGAACTACGCAGCAATGCGGTGGCCAACTACCCGGGCGTGGTGTGCCTGGCCATCGAGGGAATTGTCAAGGATGGAAAAGGAGGAGAGTTGCCGTTGCCGGTTAGCGACGACATGGAGATGGAGGCGTATTTGCAGCATATCCATGACATGGGAAGCGGAGCGCCGACGTTTAGTGTTATGCTTGTGCCGGCGGTGGCGGCGGCGGCTGTTGGGGGTGTTGGGGGCGTTGGGGGGTCTTGGTGAGGGATGGGCTTGAGGGGCGTTTGGGAGGGGTGATGTGTTTTGTTCTATGGATGGGTGTGTGGTTTTTTTTTTCATTCTGCGCCTGTCTTGGGCCCTAACAGATGGCTTCCGGGATGGCTTCGGGCTAGGGACTACCTAGGAACTTGAGACGGAGACAAGAGGAGAGTTATCGTCGATATCGGAACATGAGTACAAGAGATAATCCGAGCATGCACATGGAAACATGCTAGATTTAAGGGTATCCCGAAGGTACAGACATGCCTTGCATTTAGTATAAAGCTTCAATATACGGCCATTATTGTAACAGAACTGAAACTAACACGTGTTTTTGCGGGATCTAATCTCCGGTTCATCGTCCGGATGTCCCCAGATCTCGGACTTTTGTGAGTCGGACATCGGCCGGTACGTGCTCCGGCTTTTGCGGTGGATTTCCCGGTCTGCCGGTGGAGGCCTCCACTTTCCCCGATCTGTACCTGAACGAAGACGTCATGGGGTGGGATGAGCCTGCGCAGGGGCTTAGACGCTGCGCCTAGTGGGGTTTTTGGGAAACCGTTCAGGGCATGTTTTGCGGGGTACAGCGGTCTACCAGAGCAGGTTAAGCTTCCTTGTGCTAACGGGACTTCACCTTCTTCTTCCATTTTCATCACTTGGAACTCAGTATCTCTGTTAACGCACTTGACCTGTTTCTATCTGGTCGACTTAAAGCAAGCATCACCAAAGTGAAGTCGGGTATAAATTCATACATGCATACATGTAAGAGTGTTTGTAACTAGTGCATCCGAAAGTCCGATCGGACGGAAATGGACCGACACTAACAACGACCAACTGATCCATCACTTTAAAATACAAACAACTCAAGACAAAGAACGGCAAATTAGACTCTCACAGCATCACCTGAGCTGCTTGAGCGATTGGATCACTTGGCAAAAGACCAAGAACAAACCCGAGTTCGCGATAATCCAAGCGGTCTAAGCAGTCTTGGAAGCACCAACCTTGGCACTCTGACAAGACTAAAGATCCATCGGCACCGTCGCCCTTTTACGCCTTCTCTTCTCGTCATCCCAGAGGCGAAGCAACGATATAGTCACGGTAACATAATTCGAAACCAACACCGCTCGTTGGTCGCCCATTCCCAGAACGCCCGCATCTGCGTCCTCGAATATTAGTGGCGTCAGACATCCCACCCAATCGGCAACCTCGACTACTTCTACCTACATCATATAAGAGTTGGTCCAGCCATCCATTACACACTTCACCATGTGTTTCGGAAGCAAAGACAAGACCGACGATACGCCCGGTCCACGACCAGCACAGCATCAACAGTCACCACAGGCTTCAGGAAAAGTCAACATGCCTTCACCAAGGCAGTCCCTACATCAGCAGCAGCCTCAATGGCAGCAGCAACAGCAACAGCCGGCTTATGGTAACAACAACCAGAACGACTATGCCCCTCCTTCGGGACCTCCTCCGAACTTTGGGCATAATCAGCAACACTCCGGCAATGACTACGCTCCTCCGTCCGGCCCTCCTCCGAGCTGGGGACATAACCAGTCCTCTGCCGATGATTTCGCACCACCGCCTGGTCCTCCCCCTGCTCACGCCAGACCTAACCAGAACGGCGATGATTTCGCTCCCCCACCTGGCCCTCCTCCCTCTCACCAACAACGTCATGACGACTTCGCCCCTCCTCCCGGTCCTCCCCCTTCTCACCAGCATCACCAGAATTATCAGGATGACTACGCCGCCCCTCCTCCCGGCCCCCCTCCCTCCCACCAACAACGCCACGACGACTACACCCAGCCTCCCCCCGGTCCTCCACCTTCGCAGTCCCAGCCCGCCGCCAACAAGCAACACGACTGGGAATCCTTCGTGCCGGACACCGCCTTGTTCCCTCCTCCGCCCGCCTTCTTCACCGGCTACGACCGCTCGCACACCACCAACGCCACGGAAGAAGAAGCCAACGCGGGCGAAGCCTGGTGCGCCCACAACCCGCTGACGGCGCCGATAGACCTGGACCCGGTGGCGCTCGACGCGCTCCGCACGTACAACATCCGGCTCATGTCATCCCCGCAGTTCCGCGGCAAGCTCGACTGGATCAGCCAGGGCGTGTGGAAGGGAAAGACGGAGAAGGCGGCGGGTGATGCTTGTATCATCAGCTACCCGCCGCTTTATTGTGTGAAGTACGATTCGCCTTTGATCCCTTCTGCCCAGAGGACGAAGACGATCTATTATGAGGTATCGATCCCCCGCCCGGCATCTAACAACCCCTTTCTGGGCGCCATGGGCGGCAACGACGAAATCACCCTAGCGCTAGGCTTCACAGCCCTTCCCTACCCAGCCTTCCGCATGCCAGGCTGGCACCGCGGCTCGCTGGCCGTGCATGGCGATGACGGGCACAAGTACATTAATGATCGGTGGGGAGGCAAGGATTTTACGAGGCCGTTTAGAAGGGGGGAGACGTACGGTATTGGTATGACGTTTACCAACACCGGCGGAAAGCTGGATGTGAATGTCTTTTTCACGAGGGAGGGGAGGATCACGGAGCAGTGGGATTTGCATGAGGAAGGTGATGCGGAGCAGGATTTGCCGGTCACGGGCTTGGAGGGGTTTCATGATTTGAGTTGTGCTATTGGAACGTTTTCGGCTGTTGAGTTTGAGGCTGTTTTTGAGCCGAGTAGGTGGAAGTTTAGGCCGCAGGGCTTGTGAGTGGCTTTGGGGAGAGTTTGACATGAGAGATGGGAGTCGTAAAGAATGGGCAATGCTGCGATATGATGTTAGGATACTTTTAATAATCAGGGCTTTCTTCTACTCCGTCGCTGTCTGTCTTTGTTTCCCGCTCGCGCTGGTATCACTCAGAACCAAGATATACGATGCTCATTCTAAGGATGAGTTTATCAGATGTAAACCAACAGAAGTCATTCTTTTTGTCTACCAGCATATACACAGCAAGGGTATCTATCCTTTTAATAATCCAGTAAAAAATATCTTCGTAACCACCCGATGGTCACGCCCATCCTCTTAGTCCAAGCCGGTCCACTCCTCCTCCTTCTCCTTCTCACCACCGCCCTCCTTCTCCGCCTTCTGCGCCTCCCTCTTCCTCCTCTTGCTAGCCTCAATAGCCTCCCGCCTGTTATTCTCCCTCCTCCTCTCCCAACTGCTCTTAGTCGTGATCGTCGCCTTTCCGCCCGTCCGCCTGCTCTCCACGCCCCTGACCTTCAACTTCCTCTTATCCTCCTTGGCCACCTTGGGCAGCGCATCCAGCAGCCACTTCTGCACGCTACCCTGGGCGGCCTTGATGGTATCTTTCTCGTCGATATCCTTGCCCGCCTGCTTCTCGCTCATGGCGATCACGTTGGCGACCGACTTGACGAAGGGGATATCGTCCTTGGTGTAGAAGGTGACGGCCACACCGCCCTCGCGACCGGCGCGACCCGTGCGTCCGGCGCGGTGCACGTACGCCGCGGCCGACACGGGCACGTCGTAGTTGACGACGCCGTTGACGCCCGCGAAGTCGACGCCGCGCGCCAGCACGTCCGTGGTGATCAGCACCCACACCTCGCCGCTGCGGAAGCGGGCCATGATCTTGGACCGGACCGAGTCCGAGAGCGACGAGTGCAGGACCGCCACGCGGGCCGAGCCGCCGGCCTCGAGCGGGATGTCGTACTTGAGCTCGTCGTGGAGAGCCTGGGCGCGCTCGATGGTCTGCGTGAAGACGAGGAAGGGCGGGCGCAGCGGCGGGCCCGAGTCGGCCGAGGACACGGGGTGGAGGAGCTGGCGCAGGGCGAGCAGCTTGCCGGGCTCGGTGGCGGTGTAGATGAGCTTGTGGGTGATGTTGGGCACGGCGGTGTCCTTGAGACCAACGACGAGGCGGATCAAGGGCTTGGGGGTCTGTTCGGGAGTGCGCTTGGCGCGCTTCTCGATGTGCTTGGTGAGGAGGGCTTCAATGTTGGAGGCCATGGTGGCCGACCAGCAGGTCATTCCGAGGTCGGGGTGGGTGCAGGCGCGCCAGATACCCATGGTTTGCTTGCGGAAGATGGGGTCAAGGAGAACATCGGCCTCGTCGAGGATGAGGGATTGCACGGTGGGGAGCGTCTTCTTGACAATCCTGGGCTTGCCCTTCTCTTTTTCGCCTCCGCAAAGGAAGTTGAGGAGGATCTTGGGGGTTGTCACGAGGACGTCTACCCTGGTGATGGGTCTCTCCTTCTTGGACTTCTTATCGCCCTTGGCCTTGCTCTCCTCGTTCTTGTCAGCGTCAGGGTCCTCCTCCTCCTGTTCTTCATCGCTTCCCACAACCTCTTCAGGCTCGCTCTCTGCTTCGCTGTCGTTATCACTGTCTTTATCCTCTTCCTTGGCTTCCTGCTCCGTCTCCTCCTGCTTATTCTCCTCTGCCACCAACCGCAGCGTCCTCTTCATGAGAACCACGCGCACGCCGGTGCCGATGGCCAACTTCCTTCCTTCATTTACAATTTGACTTGCCAGCTCTCTCGTAGGCGCAACTACGATGGCCTGCAGGACATGCTCGTCTGTTTCAGGGGTGTAATCCTCGGCCCTCCTCTGGATAATCGCATCGATAGCGGGAATCAAGAAGCTGATAGTCTTGCCACTGCCCGTCGGCGCAACACCGAGGAAGTCGATTCCCCTCTCAACCTTAACGTCCTCCACACCTGTAGCCTTCTCCAACGCCATCTCTGGTCGCAGCTGCAGTGGCAAGCTGCCCATCTGCACCTCAGTCGGCACCCGGAATCCCTGCCGCGTGATGTTGTCCGCCAACGTGGGGTGAATGCCGTAAGTGTACTTGAGCTCGCCAAACGAGTTGAGCGGCTGCGGGTAGATCTGCTTTTTGTCTTCGTCCTTCTTCTTTTTCTTCTCCTCCTCTTCCTGCTCCTTCTTGTCCTTCTTCTGCTTCTTCTTCTTGGACGGCTTCTCCTCTGTCGCCTCCTCGGTTTGTGGCACGCGACCGGCTAGGACTGTGAACTTTAACCGATGGGACTTGAGCATCTGTCGGCATTCGTCTTCTTCCATAAGCTTGGGCTTTTGCTTCTTGGGCTCGTCCGCCTTCAACTCGGCATCCTTCTTGGCGGCAAGCTCCTCGGGGGTGGGCTTGGGCGCAAAGTAATCGACGTCGCTGGCATCGTCGTCTTCGTCTCCGCTCTCGGTCGCGTTGTTGGCCTGAGCTCCCTTCCTCTTTCTCTTCTTGCCTCTCTTGGCATTGGAACCGCCGACGTTGTCGTGGAAGAATTGGGGATTGACTTTCGCTCCGGCGGAGGGGAGGAGCTGCGGTGCGCCCAGCTGGTTTTTCTTGGGCTGGGCTTTGATGCCTCGCGAGAGGACTTTGAAGATATCCATGCTGGGTGGTTTGCTTTCGTGGGATGCGGTATCGGGGCTGAGTGGATAATTGACAGAGATTACAAGCTGTACCAAGCTTTGTGGTGAGTGGAATCTGGTGAATCTGGAGATGGGAGACAGAATCGACTTTGCAAAACAAAATTCTTGGAGTTTCCTTCCAATCGCCAGAACTGATCCATGAAAAATTTCCGCCCCGCAGCGGACGCCAGTGCTTATCTTAGCGGCTTGGGTGGGGCTCTGCACCGCTGTACCCCAACTTTGGGTCGTCGAGGTTCCCTTTCACTGTGCATTTACGCGGCCGGGATGCAAATGCTCCCCTGAATAATATAAACATTTGCGCTGGAGATGTGAAGAATTGGATGTCACGAAGGGGGGAGGGGTATCCATTTTGTGTACTCGTCTACTCTAGTCTATCTTTTCAGTCCCAGGTCGAAAATCAGGCAGTTTGATTTCCTTCATTGTACACCCTCGCCAACAACATCCTCGCACCTGATGCACAAGGAGTCCTCAGCAGGAGCAACGAATCGCCAGCACCTGGGGCATTTATGGTCCTTGGGAGGCAACACCCACGCCTGGCAAGCCTGACCACCCATCTCGAAGTCCTGGACGTACTTCCAGGAAGGCTCTCCCTCTATGGCACCGCCGAGGTTTACAGAGGATACGACAAACATGGCATCTAGCTCATCCTTGTACTTTTGCAAGACAGAGAGTGCCTTGCTGTTCTTGGGAGCGTTGATAACGACAGAGCAACCAAGGGACGAGCCAAGAACCTTGCCCCTGCGAGCCAGTTCAGACGCGGCCTTGATGGCAGCGTGCGTTTCCATTAGGACGGGAATGTCCTTGCGAAGCACGGCTTCATCGTAGCTTAGACGGCTGGAATCAATAAGGGGCGAGTTATAGAGCTGATGAAGAGGATGAAGAATAGATGGGTCTTCCTTCATCCACGCAGGTCGATGCTCCCAAGCCTCCTCGACCAGGACAGGTGTGATAGGGGCCAGCATTCTGAGGAAGCCCATAAAGATAGGTTCTAGGACACCACCGCCATCGGCGCAGTACAACCTGTCCTTCAGGGCTTCGAGGTAAAAGGCAGAAAGGTCGTTGGCGATCCATCTGTTGAGACTGCTGAAAGCCTTGTTGAACTCGTAGTTCTTGTAGTGTCTCTCAACCTCCGCCATAGTATCCTTCAGCTGGACAAGAGCAATGTGGTCCAAGGCAGTCAATGGAGTTGTTCTGGCTGACTGTTCCATCGAGCCCGTCAGCATCTTGATGATGGTGCGATACTTGGTTAAGGACTGATGGATAGTCTTCAGCACAGGCTCGCCGAGGACAATGTCACTGGTGTAATCACTACTCGCTACCCACAAGCGCAAGGCGTCGGGGCCGAGAGCATCCTTCGGGGGAGGCGCATTCGGATCCCTGTCCTTGTTCTTGACCTTCAGCGGAGGAAGTAAAGAACCATCCATGACTTGGTCAGCCGAAATAATGTTGCCTAGTGACTTGGACATCTTCTTGCCGGCCTTATCCAGCGTGAAGCCATGAGTGATGAGGGTCTTGAATGGTGACAGGCCAACCGCATTGGTCGTACCATCAGGTGTCGGGCCTTGAACCGCCATAGCTGCTACTCGAGTGAGCAAACTCGACTGAAACCAACCGCGATGTTGGTCAGAACCCTCGAGATAGACATCCGCTTGCCTGTCCGTCTGGGTCCAGCTGCTACCACTGTCAAACCAGACGTCCATGGTATCTCTGCCTCGGGTGAAGGGGCCCTTGCCCTGAAGAGATGCGGGAATCCAGGCAGGATCATGAGCATCATCGGACCACCAAGCATCGGTGCCTCTCTCCTGGATAACGGAGATGATGTGCTCGATGGTCTTCTCAGTCATCACTGCATCACCATTGGCATCGTAAAGTGCAGGGATGGGTACACCCCATGCACGCTGTCGTGAGATGCACCACTCGCTCCGCCCCTTAACAAAGGCCTCGAGCCTGCTTCTCCCGCTTTCAGGGACGAACTTGACCTCCTCCAAAGCCTTCAACGCCAACTCTTTGATATTGTCTACATCAGCAAACCACTGCGCGGTAGCCCTGATGATGATGGGCTTCTTGGTCCGCCAGTCGTAAGGGTACTTGTGCTTGTACTTGTGCACGTTCAGGACATTGTCCTTGAACAGCTCGAGCACGGCAGCAGAACCGCCCTCAAGCACAGGAATGCCCTTGAGTCGGCTTGGGTCATCGGGATAGGCTTCCTCGGTGAAGATACCATCGTTATCAACAGGTGCGGAAACAGGAATTCCCAAGTCTTTGCAGATCAGGTAGTCATCGAAACCGTGGCCTGGGGCGCAGTGAACGAGACCGCTTCCCGAATCCGGCGTGACGAAGTGGCCGTGGATAAACGGCTGAGGAGCAGCAGCCTTGCCTTGAAGAGGGTTGATGTACTGCAACTGGGTGAGCTGGCTGCCGGGAACAGTGGCCAGAATCTCAGGAGTCTCTTCCTCTCCTAGTAAGACCTTGGCAACGCGCTCGAGACCGCCCTCGGCAACAAGGTAAGCATCGTCTCCCCCGCGGACAATATGGTAGAGCAGATCATCGTGTACGGCGATGGCTCTGTTGGCAGGAAGGGTCCAGGGGGTCGTCGTCCAGATGACGGCATACAGGTTCCCGGTAAAGCCTTCCAAGCCAGGGATGGGAGAATCCTTTGTGATGGGAAACCTGACATATGCAGATTTGGAGATGTGCGACTCGTTGTACTCCAACTCGGCTTCCGCCAGGGCGGTTCCAGAAGAAGGCGACCAGTACACGGGCTTGAACTTGCGGTAGATCAAGCCGCGACTGACCATTTGCTGGAAAAGACGCAGCTGGTTGATCTCGAAGGCCATGTCCATGGTTGTCCAACGGTTCTCCCAGTCACTCATGACGGCGTATGTCCGGAAGCTGTCCATCTGCTCCAACACCGTCTTGGAGGCCAGATCGCGCGCTGCCTGGCGGATGGCATGGGGTGTCATCGTCTTGCCCTGTTCGGTGCTGACAGCCTTGAGCTCGATCGGAAGTCCATGACAATCCCATCCTGGAATGTAGGTGACACGCTGGCCTGGCGCAACACAGCTGGTCAGTCAAAGGTTCGGAGCGCTCGGAGAATCAGCCGTCTGGCATCGTTCGCGCACCTTGCTGGACCTTGGTACGGATGATGATGTCCTTGAGGATCTTGTTCAGGGCATGACCGGCGTGAAGGCTGCCGTTGGCGTAGGGAGGGCCATCGTGGAGGAGGAAGGTATCGTCAGCAGGGCGGTTGGCGGCCTGCCACTTGTAGAAGTCATCGGCGCATTTCTTGATGTATTCTTTGTGTTGGGCGGGGAGAGGGCGCGGCCTGTCTCGTCTGATGTCAGTATCTGCACAGATGTCTTTGGAGATGGTTCCTGTTCTTACGGAAGAGTGGACTTTGGCAGTCTCAGCGTGGAAGACCAGTTCTTTGACATTTTTGACGCCTCATGTTGGGGTTGGATACCCAACCAAAGACCTCAAAATGCTGGAGTCGCAAGTCAACTTTCGCAAACCTCCAAATGCGCTGTAAATTTTCGCGACGCGATATCGCACAGAGGGGCAGCGCAGCTCCCGTCAGGCTGGATAGCTCCCCGCTAGCTCCCGCTTTCCCCTGTAAAACTCGGCGCTGCAAGGCTGCCCCGTCCGCTGAGCTGAGTGCCGCTGACATGCCAACCGCTAGCCCCACTTCTCCCTTTGTCAACAAAGAACGACGACATCATCGTCATCAACATCAACAAGACTATGTGAACCACTTCGACCGGATATTACCTATGGCGCCGATAAGACGATACCTTCGAATCACAAAGTATTCGGTGCTCGAATGTCGTATTTACCTCGATAACCCGGCCTTGGCACACTCATGGCTTCTCAACCCCAGGAATCCTATTCTTCCCAAGGTCATTGAGGCCGTACGTCCACTAGTACTCCCAAAGCTGCGTGAGGAGAGGGAACGCGCGCAAAGCAAGAAGAAGAGCAAGAAGCGGGGTATCAAGGACGTAGTCATCGAGGGTATGTCTGGCTATTGTCCGGTCCAACACCATAACAACTTGCCTCCCTAATCCGTTGCGTCGTGACTGATGTGTATTACCTGTAAACTGACATCTTCATAGATGACTTTGAAGTGTCCGTCTTTCTCACGGAAACAGACACCCGACACTCCCTGTTGCACAAGCAGAAGCACTTTCGAGACAAGATCCAGACCAAACTAAAATCCAACTCGTCCAAGCTCACGGGAGAATCACGTGAAGCTCCCATCGACGTTGACGTAGAAGCCGCTCTACTTCGGGAGGCAGCCGACGACGATGATGTGCCCGTTCTACGAGAGGAAGATAGCGAAGATCAGGAGGTCAACCTAAACGATATCCCTACCGTCGATGAAACGGACGTTATATCCGATTCCGCCAATAGGAGATCAAAACGAAGACGTCGGCAATCATCGGGACCAAACTATGAGAGTGGCGCTGATGACGAGGCCCAAGCGATTGTCTCGGACCTATCCGACGATGATGGCCTGTTCATCGGTGACAGCGACGATGACGGAAGCGAAGGGCCTCCGGCAAGGAAGCGTCGCAAAGACAAGCAGCCCGCTGCTGAGGAGGAAGAACGTGATGACAAGAAGAAGCTTGCTATGGACATATCATACGAGGGCTTTGCCATCTACGGTCGCGTACTCTGCCTTGTCGTGAAACGGCGGGACATTGGGAAGGCCGTTACGGGGCCTTCGAGTGGCAAGGCTCTGACGGCCCAGCTTGGCGGCCAGGCGATGATGGAAAACTGGATCACGTCTACACAACTTCCCGAGCCTGTCGTAGGAGAGGACGACGCGGTTTGAGACGGCTGCCAAGCTGGCTGTTCGGCTGAAGTTGGTCCACCAAGACAGTCCTTCATGGCCATCACGATGCCATTTTACAAGGAATGGGAAAGCAGGAGGACCCAGCCAAGCTTCTCTTCCCTCCACCGCCTTCCATCACACCGCCTACTTTGATGGCTCTTCAGGCTCCCTGGATTCATCGGGCTCGGAGTGACCTCTCCGTCCCTCATCACCAGGCACCAGGGTCAGGTTAGACAGGCCAGCTGATCGTTCGGTCTTCTGATGTCATCGACGGCTTATTGCCCCGCGTTCTTGAAACGAACAATTTGGTGACCATCAGCCTGGGATGCGATCTACGGATGTTGTGCACCTAGCGTTTTCCCAGGTGCTTGGTGTGCCCGTGTGCCTGGTGTACCTGTTGTACCTGTCGTATCAGGAACCTTCAGCAAGGCAAGGTTCTTCTTGGCCTTCAAAACATGCCATTTCGCTCAACCGATTGGCAGATTTCGCTTCCCAGAGCACGAAAAGGGCATGGCGGATACCTTGGCAGAGATTGCCATGCTGCCAGGACGTGATGGGCAATCACACCACATAAGAAACTTTGTGATTGCAACTCCAAGGATGAATCATCCGTACGGAAATACCTTAGTCTGGGGTAGTTGACAAAATTACAGTTTACGAACACTGTACGTACGTACCCTTACGCTACACGCCTCATTCCAGATGATGCAATCGGCAGCCTTTTCAGTCCCTTTTCAGGGATCGACCACCAACCCAGGCACATGAAACACGCCCCCCTGACGAAATTTAACTAGTGTAATAACCACCGAACGACTCTTGATGCGGCCCACACCGAATCTGGGGCAAGAGGAGCATATCCAATTTCTCGTTGAATTTCGATCAATAACAATGGCAAAATTCCTATTCATGGATGCCGATCAAGCCGCTGAAACGCGACCTACAGAACCACCATGGACCATAATGCATCTAGGACAGTGGCCAACCTTAGGACTCCACTGGTCCCTGATGTTCAGGCAAGATCTCGATAACGGCACATCTTTGTCGCACCTTGGTGGACTATCACTCGGTTTCTCGTCAGCATTTCATTGGGTGATGACGATATTCAAAACTTGTATTGCGTTGCTGGAGGGTAGCAGAGGTAGCAGAGGTACCAGTACGATTGTCGGGAAATTACAGATGTATCTTCTTGATGCTGGAGGCATCAGTACCACATCTTCACATCTGTCCTGAAGCTGCTGAAAATTACCAAAAAATTGGATCGGGATATCATGGTCTTGGCTTGGCACGGTTTCGGTTTGAGGTTGTCGAATTGCTGGATCTGAGTCAACTTCTTGGAGAGTCCCCTTTGTTCTCTCCGATACTGTCAATGTTGCAATATCAGACAGCTTTTATGACCCAAGGACGCGGACTCAGCGTCGTAGTAGGTGTCGTCAGCTGAACAATCACGGAGTCTGTAGCCGGAAAGATTGAACCCAACACTGGCTTAGAGCCCAAAGATGGTGTGTTGATAATTTTACCCCCTATGCAACACTGGCATACCTCTCGCAGGGCAGCCGTAGCATATCTTGCAAACTTCCTTATGGGTACGCGTAGTATAGTCGAATACACTGTGAGGGATGTTGAGTTCCACGAGAACTATCTGCTGGTATTCTGGCATAGGGGGCTGAAGAAGGTAGCGACGGCAAGGTATCAGTATCAGTCTACGCTGCGAAGCGCCCCCACGCGGTACCGTAGGACCACGATGCTCATCGCCTCCCCAGGTTTATCTAGGTTCATATTTATAGAAAGGGGGGAAGGAAAAAACGTGGTGCGCCCTGACATGTATGGGGGAGGAAATGCTACGCTGTGGTGACTGGGCAGAAGACGGATGTAAGCAACTCCGAATTTCCAATGGAGGATGATATGTAACGTCGTTGGCATTGGGATTAGTAGGCTCCTTGATACATTTGCAACGCATGAAGTTGATAGATCACTTTGAGCGTCAGCATCAGTATGTTCTGCCTGGGACAACGTAGTACCAACTGGCATTTGGTGAGACGCCCAGACGAATGACTCGTACCTATAACGAATGAAGTACTGTTCTACGCGGTGAGTTGAGAGTAAGAATTTGTCAAAAAATATACCTAGTGCATCAAGTTTGATGGTTCTGTTGATACATGTGGTTGATGGTAAGAGAGGATGCATCGAGGTAGTTGTGTGTCGTCGACGCATAGGAGGATGGGCCAACTATTCCATATAAGTGAACTGTTTAACACGAACTTACAACGAAATCGAAGGCGCGATGACCGAGTGGCCTAAGGTGTTTGACTCGAACTACCATTCGAGGTCTATCAAATCTCTTCGGAGGCGCAGGTTCAAATCCTGCTCGCGTCGTTTCAACCTCTCTTTTTGCATTTTTATATTTTGTACCTCTGCACTCGTTGATGTTTTTTCTCATCTCTTTGGTTTTTTGGTTTGCCTTTTTTTTGTATTATTTTGTTTCGTGTGTGAGGAAGTTTGGAAGTACGTGTGGTTTGACCATTGGAGTACAACGGTGATGAAAGTGCTCGGGTTGTGTGGATTCCTGCTATGAAACTGATCATGAAGTTGTGATCGTAAAGTATGGCACCACGTAAAGATGGTGCGTTCGCCTCACCTACAAACCTACCCTGCTTTACCCATTATCAAGCCACTATGCACGCAATTCAACAGATCGCTGACGAACCCAGAGTAACACAAAGCTACATATCTGCTCAGTAATCGTGAACCCTATCGCCGACATCCGAGGCATGGCGCAAGTGCAACGTTGTAGTACAAGGCTACGTTCCGACAAATGTAGAATGCTAGCTGGACTTACAAGGCTGGACCGATATGGCCTCATGGCGACAAGCTACCGATCTGGGGGTAATATCAAGCACTGCACTTGTGCAAAAAAGCTATCCCGGATTGAACCGATATCATATGGCGCCATCTCAACCAGCACGACATAACGGCCAGAGAGACAGACAGACGGACGAACGGAGGGGAGGGCGAAAGAAGCCGGATGTGTATATTTGCTTACTAGGTAGTTCCGGTGTACAAAATGGGTGACATGTGCATCATCGCCTGATATCCGATATTCCGTTTGCGCAAGTGGTTGCAGAAGAGGCGGCCACCCTCACCGCAACCATTGAGCGATAACTGAACCAAGAATGGCATGTCAAAGTCAAATTGGCCGAATGGGGCCAGCAAGCCAAGAGGAGAGATGGAATATTGGTTTTGGGCTCAACGCCATGATTTTCGTTGTACTATACGCAGTCTGTAGTGTAGTGGCTGGTCGTATGTATCAGCTCACGGAGAGACATTGCCCACCAACCCCAACGGAATAAGTCCCAAGAGGGGATAGGGCAAAGACCAGGGGATGATCGTCAACTTGTCCTTGTCGCACGCGGTATTGTAAATGGCGTGTCTGAGCTGTTATTTCCCTTCAGGTATTGATGTGAGTGTGTGTTACACAGGCGGATCTGGTACACGGCGGATGTTACCAAATAAACCTTGGACACACAAATCCTTTTGGCTTGCCGAAACAACCGAGCGACACCCGGCATGATAACAAGACAAATAAAGTTCATCTACTGGGACTGACTTGGACACTGCTCCATGATGCTATGCCCGGTCTTAGCGTTACAGGGGATGTTGTCTTTAGGGGTTTGAAAAGGAATGTGAATGTGCAATGTTGGGGGGCTAACCTTGTTTCGTTTGCATTATGGGTAAGTTTCTTCTTGCCTTGTAAGTAACACAGCCTTCCAGTTTCCCCATCCTCTGGGTGTTGTTGGTCAGACAGACGAGAAGGCATTGCCAGGCTCCAGGTTGCCAAGACCAGGACAAAGCTAGGAGCAGAGAAAAGCAGGGTCTAAAATTACACTCACAATGTGTCTGTCATGGTCGTATCGGCAAGGACAGCACCCACCAGACACTGATTTTCGGTTGGGAAAGAAACTATTTTCTCTCTTACTATGTATCTCTGTGAGACTGTGGTAGTGCCGTTGACGGGTACCTGGGCAGAGAGAACCTCGGAGCTACCAGCGCAATGGAACCCACCGTATGTCCGTAGCGTCGCAGTATCGAACAGTTGAATCACGAGAACACAGCCCATTGCAACATTGACACATGCAAGAAATTTGGCAAAGTGAGAGAGAGGGACATGGCCTGGCACTAGCAATTATCTAGCGTTGGTCTCTTCTTTTCACTTTAGCCTCGTCGTCGTCGTCCGATTGTCGGGACCGATCGGTTCACTGCCCTGCCTAGGGGCTTGGGCTAGCTCAGCTAGAGAATGGTACGTAAGCTCAATGAGATGAAGTGAAGTTTTCGCGCCAGAAACAAAATCGGAACCAACCGAGTCGCGGTAACATTGAATACGTGGAAACGTCCACCAACATTTCTCAAAGTTTCAATGATCGACATTCATCGCCATCATGGTCGTGAGCGGTAGCGTCCTGTAGCGTCGTGAGCTTGACCGGAGTAGGTAGTTTCGCCGTTGTTGTGCCCACTTGGAGCCATGGTAAGAACCGAAAACCCCATCAGACACCCCCAGATGCCCCCAGATATCAGCAGATTTTAATCTGGTGTATGCGGGGCGAAGGGACGGCAAACCAGGCAAACGTTGAAACAAAATTTGGTGACAACGTTGGACTTTGTTGTTGTTGGAGAAAGTGAGACAAACAACATCATCATGATAAACCCCGGAGATGATGACAGGAACTTTTTAGTTCCAACGTCTGACTCGGCTCTTGGCTGCGGCTCACAAGATGATATGAGGAAACCGACCACGGCACCTCAGTACCGTGATACGCCTCAACCGCGAAGGTGAAGACGGCTGGCCGGATGACAAGACGGCACTCTCGGCACCCCAAGATGTTTCGAGGCGGTAGCAGGGCAAACAGCTCCCTGAATGGCCTTCATCTCCGTGTTAAACTGCCCAGAAGCCCGTGAAATCGCGTATCGACACAGTAGCACTTGATGCTGGCGTTGATCATGAGGAACCACGCTCGTCATGATGATATTGCGCATCAATTCAGATCCCCCCCAAGGTGAAAGACGAGATCGGAGCGGAGGGAGCGGAGGAGGGACACCGAAGGAGTTCGGACCAAGCTACACCACAAATCGTTAGCGGCTCGCAGTCTTGTCAGGGGCGTTCATTCAGGTCCACGTTGTTCACTCGATGCGGACGAGCAGCTCTTCCCACGTGGCAAGACAGGGGTCTAAATCGCTCTTCCGTCAGGTACGGCGTACGGCGCATAATGCACCCCTGAGCAGCTGTAAGTTTGCTGGAACGGGATGCCAATCACCCAATGTCGCCAACTCCAAGAGGAAATTGTCCGTTTCGCCGTGAATGAAAGGCATCAACTCGAGACACAAGTCCTCATAGGCCGTTGAATGAGAATGATAAGCCGTGCTGTAGCATATTGATACGCTTTAACTTGGGTGAAACTCTTGGTTTAGTGATCAGTGTCCTGGAGTTGATATCAATGTAAAATACCGTAATGAACTTACGAGCGCTAGTGTCGCTACCATCTCTCTCTTGTCCATTCCCAACCAGCCCTTTCCTCTCTCGTCGCCCGTTCTCCAAACTCCGATGGAAAATCCGATAGAGGTTCGCGAGTTTGGCTGAATTTGGACTGGCGGACTCAGACCGTGGGGCGCATCAATGGCAAAGTTCTCGCTTGGCTTTGCTTTGGTTGAGAAAGACAGGCGAGAGATTAAATATCTCGGCGGTCCTAGCTGATCAAGCTAGCTGAAACCCTGAGAATGCCCTGGAGATGGTGAGCTTGGAAAATGGAGTGAGACCATGATCTTCCTCGGCTGTTTAACCTCCTCGCTCTGTCCTTTGATTGGTGGCAATCCGAGCGCTCACCCCTGACGGCCCAGCTATCAAGCTATCAAAGGGTCGATGTGCCTGGCGTGCCTGGTGCCGTACCTGGTCGCTTCGCTCGAAATCCTCCGTACCAGCTGACCGGGCTGGGCGAACGTCGCGCACCAAAACGCATCCGCATGACAACACGGTGAGCAGAAGAAACGTCTGAGACCACGGTTATCCAATCAGAAGCAATACCTTTGATAAGATTGAGATGGACATTCGATTGTTCCTGACTTGGAGATTTTCGGGGTCGGCCTCTAACCCAAAGCAAGCACGCCTCCACGTGGCCCCAGGTGCGCGCCCATATCGGTAATCCGGTGCTAATCGACACCTTACCGCAAGAAGACAACTCTATCACGTCATCGAAGCACATATCGTGCGGGGTTACCTGATGAACTGGAGGGTTGTCTTGGCCGTCGAGCTGGATGGTTTCCCTGGGAGGTCCTCAGTGAGCGGATATTGACGTGCCAAACAAGAAGTAAACCGTCCTGGGCCAAAGCCCGATAGTGGTGAACCCCAGCCTTGGGGGTAGCGCGGCTCTGGTAACACAAGACGGCGCAGACAAGGCATCCGGCAGCCATAAGGGAGACGAGACACATGGGGGGAAGGGCAGACGGATGGGTAGGACAAAGGTACGGATGCTACGTTTACCCAGATAGTCCCAAGGGAGCAATGTCATAACTCACCACTACTACGGTACTGATCCGAGTTAAGTCGTGATGCTGTGCCCGTTGGTCTTCACAGAGATGACGGCACAGCCTCCTCCCTCTCACGTTTGAGAGTTTATTACTGCCCAAATACCATTGGAGTGTGCCTGCTGACTGCATAGTGTGGATCGTGGAGCTGCCCATCTGTTGACAGTGGTTCTCTTTTCGGTGGGTATGCTTAGCCAAGCTCACGGGCAAGCGCGCCTTGCTGGAAACAGGGCACATCCTGACAGCCTCCCTTCATCACAGCCTTTGCTATCCCGAAAGAGCCGTAGGGCTGTCGTCGTTTTGCCAACTCCCCGGTATTGCCACGGTTGAGGCCGGTGTGCCGGTGTTCCCGTGGGCCAGTGTTACCACTGCGGTGGTAAGAAAGCGGTGAAGGACTGCTTACGCCGTGCGACTCTCGCCGGTCAAGTGATGTGATGGGTATATTTCTCCTTGCGTACATGGCTGCTGTCCTCGAGTGCGGCAGTTAATTATGTCCGAGACGTGTCACATTCCTTCGTAGTGAAAACCCGACCAGAGTGGTTGCCTTGTAATCGGTCGGCATATAGCCTCTTTGCCTGATACTCTATCGCATCTTTCTAAGCCGCCTCGCGCCTCGCTGTTGGATGCAACATGTTCATCCCTCGCCCATGATGATCACGATGGAATTGTCGGAGGTCTGGCCCTGCTGCCATGTGAAAATTTGTTTGATGTCTGACAGCTTCCATGGTCAAGGGCCTCGGAGCGGGTCACCGACGACATTGAGCCGGCGGTGTGGTGGCCCAAGGTGAGCGAAAATTTTTGAGTATCGGTGAACCTGGCAGAGTGATGAAGCCTTAATCAAACGCCCCAAGAGATGGGATCCCGGCGATGCATTGCCGTTCCTCTTGCTCCGCAGCTTCCAGAAGGTTGGAAAAATTTGACAGCCAATCCCCAGAGCACCAACCCAGTCGAGGTGAAAAGCAGTTGGTTCCGGTGCTCTGTGATCGGTGCCTGTATCTGGCCGCATACGACCGAGACAAGGAAGGAGGTTGTGATAAGCTGGGCGAGTTGAGTCAGATGACTGATACTGTTATATATTCTTGCCGGGATAAACATGTAAGCCACGTCAAAACCAACTTTCACAACATCATGGACAGGGGTACGACGACTCTTGGAAGGCGGCCGAAGTACTGTACAAGTGATACTTGCAAAGCGGAATGGTAACTTTTCCGTCCTTTGGGTCCTCCGGAAACCAACATTACCACCAGCCATCTGGTTTCTCTTAAAATTCTTGGCAACAGCACCGAGAGAGGGGTAAGCTGGCTCGACTGGGCACGGAGAAGCTGGCAGTGCTAAATATCGGGTGCCGACGATGCGAAGCGGAGGTCAATTTGCCGTGCTGACCCGGCACTAGAGATGATCTGGCATGTGAAGAAGCGGTTGGGACCGTTGGGTGTTCATGCGTGATGGTTTGGGAACGGATGGCGGGAAGCGCGGCGGCGAGATGTCGTGATGTTGTTTGTTGGTGGTGATGGTGTTGTTGGAGCAATGCAATGCCCTGAGCGGCAGGTCCGTAGAGGGCTGGAGAAAGACTTGTGGGGCCTGAAGCTCTGTGCGGAGGAGAGGGTCCACAGAAGAGCTCTGCTGCGTCACCGTCTGTGAGGGTTTCCAGCCTGCCGGCAGCCGTCACGGAGGACGACGACGGGACAACGAGCAATGGCATTGAAACTTTTGTCAGCAACCACCACCACCACCACCCCAATGATGCCTGTCTTCATTCGCAATTCCACCTACAGAGACCCTGGACACAAAATCCCCAACAATGCTGACTCCTCTGCTGGCCGTAATCGACAAACCTCAGCCTGGCAGCCCTGGGTTGGGCTCCAGGGATAGCGACGATACGAGGGTGACGCCCCTTGCTTTTGGTAATTTACCCCCTGTTCTCCCTTGCACAATATTCTATTCTTGGTCATCCGCAGGGTTCAGGTTCGGTATAGACAGTCGACCTCAACGCTGCCACCTAATCTCCATCTTCGAGTGACCGCATTCCGAAGTAACCCGCAAAGCAGCCGCAAAGGGAAGTACACGTTAATGCCCGCAAAGGCGCAACCCATTCGAGAGGGAAAGGGCCGGAAAGGGACCCAGACTCAGTGGTCAGCAAATCCATATCGAGACACGGCTGGAAAGGGCTGGGTACGGTACTCAGGCTGTGTCTGGATGGGACCGGGAGGGTTGAGTTGTATTTCCTTGGCCCTCGCATGTGTTTCGCTCTCCTTCGTTTCCGTTCTATTTTACCACATACTTACACATCGCTTACCCTTTTGAACCATGCCAGGAACCCGTCGTTGCGAGCCTCGCGACGATATCCCGTCTAGCAAGCCCCGGCGGCTTTGCCCGGCTTCTATGCGCTTCCTCCTGCACTACCGAGCGTGCCGTGTGTATGTGATGATGGTACCGAAAGGCGCGGTCATGGCCAAGAGGTTTTAATAGCCGCCAGTGAAACTCCAGCTTTCTCTCCAGCTGCACGCCTAGATAGTATGATCATGAAGTCCCAAGTTGTCAATGATATGACAAAATAAGCGCTCGCTAGAGTCGGTTACACTATAAAGCCTAAACCTTCATGGATTTTTGCTGATCATGTACAGATTGTTTGAAACAGGTCCACATTGAAAACACTCGATAGGACATGCAAGTCCGATCAGCTAGCGCACGCCCTTTGGGGGCAGAGTCTCACCTAAAACACAGTGAACCTTGAGCAGTTTATCGAGGCTGCTGTTGACCATGTCTTGATATTTGGAGTTTATACGGAGAAATTGCCAAACCGGCAGGTTAGTGCCCAGATAAGTTAACTACCTTGACAGGATCTTCCTTATCCCTGCCTGCCTTACCTCTGACCACCCCAGCTTTTCCTACACTGATCGCGGCACATCATTGCAGTTGAAGTTCGGAAGTGAGTCATGATGGATGATTTGCAAAAAAACGTGGGCTTGATAGTGGGGTTTCCAACCACGGGATGTCGCAATGGAAGGGGTTATCCAGCCCGAGCTGACCAACTTCAACCGGCTCTTATCAATCCTACCAGACTCCGGCTGACGCACGCTCAGACGCTCACACCCAAGGTGGTGAGATATCCCCTTTGGGCGCAGACACTGTACAAGTTGCGATGCGGGGAAGTGTGGCCCTCGCCAACAAAAGTGTGTGGCGTTCTCCAAGGACGCCGATCGAATCGAAGGTCGCACCGTCAGCCCGTTCCTGGCCCAGTTCCTGACGAGACGGTTCCTGAAAAGAGGAACATTCTGAGGCATTCCCGGCATGCAATCGCCTCTCGAAAGGGGCTACTTGCACTGGCCCTCTCTCGTTCTTGGGAACCAACCAAGGATGGGGATGCTCCCGTTCCGCTCCTCCATCCCATTCCAATTCCATCCAGCACTCCGGACGCGCTGCGAGAATTGGATGTAAAACGTTAGCTCGGTACCTTATGCAAACAAGAAACAGGGGGCTTACCTATGACCGGTCAGCTACTTTTCTGTGTGAAAATTAAGGTTCTTTGCCACCCGCAAAAACCACGCTAACATTTTACATCCAAGCAGAGGTGTAAAGACTATCAGCCTCAACATCGTGGGGCTCCGCTCCGGCATTGCGAATATCGCGTCGGTCTCACCCCAAAAAGCAAGTCCAAGTGCGGAGGAGGAGCCTGTCTCAAGGTTAATGACGTTAGTGAGAAGGCAATGTGATCGAACTCACACGCTCGCATTGCGCTGACCATGGCGTGTCCTCGGCTCCTCGCCAACATAACTTCCAGTCTCGGTAGTTTTGTGAGCTATCAACTTAGCCTACAGGGACAATGTAGTCATTCAGGTCATGATGGCAGCCACCAATCCACCATTGCAACGGTGGCTTGCGGTTGGTTGTAACACAGGCATAGTGAGCACTATGTAAACGAGGGGACAACAAGGTGACCGCCATCATTGTTGATAATGCAATTGCGTGAAGACAGCGCAAGGTAATTTACAAGTATTTGTAAAAGGCAATCAAAAGGGGGCCAGCTGACGATCGGATATGCAGAACTTAGTGCTAGCAGAAGCGGTGCATGCCTTTGGAGATATTGCGAGTTGATCAGTGCTGTCTCAACTCGAGCACACGGCTCCTGCAGCACATTGATCTTCTGTGCTTCTGATACATCTCTTACATGCCTGTAAGTTGGACACTGACCGACGGCCGTCCGGGAACCGGCTTTGGCTCGTTCAACCGCAGGGCAGTTGTGGGATCACAGTTGTGTCCCGGAAGGACAAACCCCATCCCGTTGTTGAACATGAGTTCGGCCGTTTGTTTGGCAGATTGGCCGCTTTCTCGTGCCTGAGACCGAGACGTTTGGGTCCCGGCGGGCCGAAGATGGATAGTGGACAGTGTCCGGAGTTGTGGTATGTAATTGTCCCAGGAGGATGCTGGAGTCTCAAGGTTTTCAGGGCCTGTTTCGGCGGGTTTCGTCGAAATGAAAAAGAGGCAAAAATTCCTCAGCATTCTGAGCATCGTGTTTGGGCCCGTCGGCAACGGCGACAGGGCAGATCGACCTGTTCCTGGTTCCTGGGGAGACCCCGAAAAGAGAAACAATGCGGGCCTGGCGTGCCTGGGACTGCTGGGGGCAGGCTAGCAGCAAAAAGCCAGGTGGATTTTTCCCCTATGCAGCTTTGCACGGATTTTGTGCCAAATTTGCTGTGCCTCTGCTGAGTCTAATGAAGCACCTGAGATTGCCAGTGGATACGCTGGATACAAACGCGAGTAAAATTTGCATACTCCCAGACGGGAATCGCCAATTTTCAGCTGCAATGTGCGCACCAATGTACGCTGCCCTTTTTGGACGTCCTCACATGTGAAATGCCTGACCTGAATGCGGGCAATGCGCGAATGGTGGCAGATCAACGACCACTTCCCGTTTTCTCACAGAAGTGTAGAAACAGGGCAGCACGGCCGGTCCCTTTGAAATCGCGTCCCGTCCAGTCGCAGGCCTTGTTGTCGGCACAGCTGAGGAAACATGATGTCGATGACTGTTGCCAGTGGACGCAAGATTGTTTCAAAAGTTCTCCCGCCTGCCGAGTTTGGATGTGAATGTGGTCTTGGCTAGGGCCGCTCTCAATGGCCGGCCGACCGCGACGGCAACCGCATCTCCATTCTCCAGCGCAATAGCCGGCGGGTTGGCCTTGGCGAGCGAGCACTGGCAGAGTTCGGACGGAGAGCGCGGGTCGCCGGAGGCCCGGTCGCATGTTTTGCCATATGGCGGACAAGCAAATCCCAGGTGCGATGAGGACAACAATCACGACGTCTGATTGCAAAGGATTTGCCGTCGTCATGGATGCCATGGGAAAGCAGGCCGACCGCTATTTCCAGAACATCAAGGACGCTCTTCTCTTGCAAACCGATCCCAGGACTGGCCTGTCCCCCCATTATTCCCAATCCCATTATCCCATTATTACGAGGCCATTATTACGCCCGGGCCCCCGTACGATCCCGTACTCAGCGTATTTTTGGAGTCGTGCGGGACCAGCAACCACGACGGCCAAAAATGGGTGAGAATGGAAATGAAAGGCTGCTCGGCCTGCTCCAGTCATCAGGTACTTGCGGCAGGTACTGTACAAAGGGCACTTTTTCTCTTTTCCCTCAATCGCCTTTCTTGCGAACCAGGGGGGAAAGCGGTGTCATGCAGCAGGGCACCCCGGTCGGCCTGCTGTGTTTCATTTTTTCTCGCAGCGCGAACTCGAGGTCATTACCAGGAACACTCTGGTAACCTTTCAGGCACATTTCAGGAACCTTTCACTGCTTCGAGACGTTCAGTTACGCCAAGCCATGGCTGCGTCACCGCAAGTTAGCGTCTTTCATGTCCCGGTACAAGGCTCGGCACCCTTAAGTGCGATACGCAACTTTATTTTTGTAACGCGCGCAGCAATTCGTCGCGCCAGCAGCGCTCCATCGCTTGTACCTGACCCCGTGTAATGTACCACTCCACGGTCTCACCTGCCAGGTACCGCCCGTTCCTGTACGGTACGTACCATGCGTAGAGGTACCATGCGTACCATGCGTACCATTGTCGCCATTTTCCATTCACTCCATTCACGCTTTCTCTTCTCCGTTCGAGGGCTGCGATCCACAGACCCTGGCAGCAACTGCCTGGCCGCAGCCCTGTCTGTGAATCGCAGAGCCTGCCACCCTGCCCATTCCCATGTTGTCCGTAAAGGGCAATGTTGAGGTTGTTACTCGGCGCATTTCCTACATATAAGCCAGAGCCCTCCCACCCTCCTCTCACCACCCTCGGATAAGCCATCATCAGATCAAACAACATCAATCAGCTCACCATCAGGACACTCAAGACACTTCAGTCTTCAGATTACACAAGCCTCTACCTACAACAGCTTATATCAGTCACCACCGCCAACCTCCAAGGAACTCAATCCGACACTTGACTACAAAGTCATCCACACTAATATCTACAACAACAACAACAACAACAACAACCACCACCACAACACCAAAACAAACCATCAAAATGCCTGCCGCCGCTCAGCGCCCTTCTCAGCTTCCTCCCTGCCCCGGCCCTCCTCCCAGCCGCCCTCTTCCTCCTCTTCCCAAGAGGGGTTAAGCAGCTCGCCTTAGCAGGGATGGAAAGCAACACTTGAGCATTTTGGCATCTCTCATGTCTCCTTGTCTCATCATCATTGTCTGTCTATGCTCTATCCTCTTTTCACAAGGATCGCGGCCGGGCCGAGCTTCCTCAAGATTGGTTTCACCGGCCGCGGAGCACAAGGCTGCAAAGTGCCCACTGCAGAGCCCCAGTATCTTTCTCAGTACTGGCTCCTCTCTGGCGCATCAACCATCACGAGCTGCACGCCATAGTGCGTTTGCATGCACCCGCCTGCATATCAACGCAGCAGCCTCTCACCGTCGGTCTCGACATGCCATCACTAATATCAACCACTTCAACGGTTGGTCGATGACCGTACGCTTTTTCCGGCCGCTCTTCGGCCTTTGAATCAATCCAACGCGACAGTCCTGTCGCATCACGATGGCTACCACCACTCATCCAGTCTCTTGGAACACAATCTACCAGCCGGGCTCGCGGGTACTTCAACCACAACCCCCGCGAGCTTGAGCTCCGGATCCAGCTGGCGCGGATTTTGCATTTCGACATTGTACCACCACATATTACCAACCTTTTAATCAACGACTACTCTCGCTATCTCTTCCGATTTGGAATGACGACTTCAACGAGCATTGCGAACGCCGCATTTTTTGTTTTGTTTTTTGGAAATTGTATCACTATGGGGGGGGGGGTGGGGGGGGGGGGGGGGGGGGGGTTAATGGGGGGCATGGAAAGGAATTGGAAGGGGGTTTCTGGGCGGGTTTGGGAACTCATTGGGAAGGTGTTTTTCCTGTCGTCGGTCTATCGACATTCACATGTACTACCACAACTTGATACCACGAGCACTTCGAGTGCCTCACTCTCTGAATGGATCGGTTTTTAACCATCCGAATACCACAATCATTCAATGACCTACCATGATGCAATTCTCCTTGGCTCTTCATTTTGTGAAATATGCATCTGGGTGAGGAGAACAGGGATTTGGTTGACACGTCCTCACTCTTGCGCCTACAATTCTGAGATCAGAATGATCCTTGATGAAACACGAATTGTCCACCGGCCCATCGATCGCAAATCGAGACCGAGATCGCTCTCTTACAACTCCATGAACTGGATGACTTGCATGTGTTCATCATCCCCTTCGTCCCTTTCTTTTCCTCACTCTCAAACTGAAGCCTGTCTGCCGTCAGAAAGTGGGGAGTTCGTCTGGTGGAACCATGTCACAGTTTCTGAATTGAAAAATAAAGCCAAGGGATATCTCCACACTCATGTGCGACTGGCCTCGGACGAGGTCGAGACCTGGTCCCAGCTCCGGTTACATCATTGAAATGGAGTCAAGGTGAAAATATCTGCTGGCCCGGGTGACTTCTCGGAGATGGGCAAGACGGGAAGCATGGGCTGAACAGCAATCATCGACTCACCCGAAAGAATTTTTTTGAATTTTTTTCAACACCAGCCTCGGGATTTCGCGATCGTAGAGATAAGCGCACACGCGACGACGAAGCTACTAGGGTAAACCGCGCAGAAGCAAGGAATTGCTGAATGCTGATGGGGTCTTTTTTGCTGTAGCTCGATTCGCGAGGTGGTAATGGGCAGATGCAAGATGGGGTATATCGGCGAGTACGGGAGACCGACTGAAGGACAAACTCAGATATGGTCGCCGATGAAAGGAGGAGATCTGAGACTTTGATCCTTCATAGAAAGTAATCGCCAGATCTTCGGTGTTTGATACACCTCCGGGAAACATAGCCAATTGTCTCTTTTCTTCACGCTAGCTCATGTGTAAAGGGACGCTACAGTCTTACAAAATACCATAAGTTTTGTCTGTCTGGGTTAAAGTTACGTGCCTATGGACTCAACTTTACTTCACTTGTCGTCGACCATTACTTTGACTTTTACAAATCACGGATCTCCGATGAAACCGCCGAACGATGTCCGCTCATTGTTTACTCTCAACCCGTCCGCTTCGGAAATCTTGCTCTCTCTCTCCTACCCTACCTCTCATGTAACTTCCTCAAAGAGGTGGAGAAGCGAGCGAGGCTTTGAAGTTTGAACACGAAAAGCCGCCAGTATTCGGCTACGAATACCACCTCACGATGGTACACAAAACTGCGCCAAGACGACATGTTCGGAGGACGGTGTTGCGGCTTATTAATGCGGCAAGCCTGAAGTAGCTGTCCGAATATTTCGTTTCCCCCGCTGTTGTATCGTGTGTAAGAGAGAGCGGCAGGCTACCATAACTTTTTTTTTCTTCCTTTCCTTTCCCCATCAAGAGGCCATCCTGAGGACCCCCATGTACCCTTTAGCGCAGCCGCGTTGCCGAAGCATCCCATCTCAATTCAAGAAAGAGGAGACTCTGTCTTCTTGGCGTCCAAGTTGGTGATGATACCGCGCAATAATGGTCTTGGCCTCAGCTCACCAAGGAAGGGTCGTGTAATGAAGAGGAGGAGGATGAACGGGGAAAGTCAACAAAGTACAACGGCGACCGAGGAGAAAGTTACGCTGCCACGGAGACCGCGCTTAAAGTGCCTGATCTTTACCTCGGGGGTGTCGCGATCTTCTCTATACCGTCAAGACCCATCTCTGTCTCTTCATGTGGTTGGTATTGGTGCGTGTACAGTACACGACAATCGTTCTCTTGATGAAACGCGATCTCTATGCACCTCATTCCGGTTTGGCTTGGAGGAGACAGACGTGATGATCTCTTGATCGCAGGTCCATTATAGGCGCGACCAATCACATCTCACCTCCGTCGCATGGCATCGCGGCATCGCATAGACTTTCTTCCCCCATCATCCCGTGCCTCATTTTAATCGTTGTCGTTCGCCTTCCAAGATCTTCTCCGTCCATCCATACTACCTTCCCCTCCTCTCCCCCGCGTTCCTGAAGTTTCCCTCCTTCATTTCTCCGTTTGATTGTTGATATCGATCGCATGGACAGGAGACGATCCTGGTAGCCGCGCGTTGCGCGCCTTGGTCTTTTCGGTGACTTGGTCAGCGAGATCTTGGTCACAAAGACAGTGTCGTATTCGTAACAACATTTCCCCCTTTCTTACGCCCTTAGCAAATGGGTTGTATGGTATTAACATCGTAATAATGATGCCATAGCCGCTTCGTGACAAAGGCCAAGTGATGATGGTTCCTTTTTTGCCAACCGCGGTGATCATGAGGTCGAACTTGATTCCTTCCCCAAATTTCGCAACCCCCAATGTTACCCGTCCAATGAAGGGATCCGATCCTTCCCGTTGCTGCTACGCGTACCTGACATGAAGACCGTATGTGGCAGCATGTGGCTATGCGCAGCGCAAGAAAGGGGAGCATCGATGTACACTGTATAGATGGCTTACATATGTAGGGTCAAGGAGGAAATTAACTGGAGGCGAAAACACTAAAAACACAAAATCCTCACTGGCCACAAGTTCTTTTTTCCGAGAACCGAAAGGGAACCGATGCTTACAGAGTTGTTTCGAACCTTCGCGTAATGCGTACGCATCGTAAGATTCATCCATCTTTTTTCTCCGACTCAACAACTTTGATTTGAACGAATTGCCATGGATATCTCGGGATCTCACTTGCCATTGTATGATTCGCGCCAGACTCCAGAGGAGACCACGAGACGTGCTAAACTCGAAGCAACCGCGGATGGCAACCTGGGTACCTCTTCAGTGCTCTTCGGGCATGCACGTCGGAAAGTAGATCCACAACCATCATGGCGCGCTCAAGCAAAAATTCAAAACCACCTTTCCGATTCCGATACGCCGATACGCCGATGCAGATTTGCAAGTTGCACCGTCGGAGATGCATGCCGAACAAAACGGGCACGACATGGAAAGATAGCGACGATGACGAGGAATGACGAGAAAAAACAAGAGAAAGTGGAGGTCGGAAGACGGTCGGGGTGTCTCAGACGTCGGAGACAATGAAGCTGCCGATACCGATGGGGATTGCTGCATCAATGATCCTACTTTTCCTTCTCGGCGTAACCATCACATTTTAAAAGACCCCATCTTCAACGAAACAGATTCCCGGATAGGAAGGGCAAGGTGGAAGAGGGATGTTGTTGACTTGTTGTCGTGCTTTCAAGAGTGTAATTCCATCGGAGAGTTTGCGATTCGAACGGTATCCGCATGTTCATGCACGAAGGGAAACCCCATATTTTTTTCCTTGTCTCCTTGTGTTGAATTGACAAATCAGGAGGATGAGAGAGCATTTCCAAGAAAACAACACACGTGTGCACCACACGTTTTTGAAAAGAAAAGAAAATTGAAAAGCGGTTTGTGACTGGCTGGATTGCGTTCTGCGCTTCTGGATTTCTCGGGCATACCCGTTACCCGCCCCTGTCCCTTTGTGTCCATTGTGAATGGTCGGTTTCAAAGTTGTGCAGTCGATGTGGGAATGCGACAGCCGAGGCAAAAAAAGGGCGTCGATCATCATCAGGTCATGGTTGCCGCAGACAATTTTGATGCGTGACATGTCAGGGACTTGCAGGTTCAAGGCCCGTGCATTTTTGCTCGCTTCTTTCCCCTGGAAGTGGAAGTGGAAAAGGGGAGTTCTTTATCTTATCTGCACGTGAGTTCGCGATTGTGCGGGATGGGAATTTGCGGATGAGGACAACGGGAGCTCACGTCAGAGGGCGACAAGGAGGGCTTGTCACGTCCCGCTTCTAACCTTGCGATAGCTTCAGCCTAACCACCATCATATCGGGTTTCAACCAATAGACGACTGCGAGCATTTCAAGCCTTTCTCATTTTCTCAAACTACAATCCATTGATAAATCGCTATCAGGCATCCGCATTGCGCTGCTGGGGTAACGTCTCTGTCGTAATCTCATTAATCTCGGCAGAGCTTCGATCCCCCATCTTCCAACAGCCCATCGGCATTTGACAAACCCCGCGATACACGCCGCAAGGTCCAACAACAACCGCCCATTCATCAACACAAACACCTCATCCTTATAAGGCTATTCCCAATCCCTACCTGACCCTCCGAAGCAAACAAATGACGCTAGAGCTCCATGTCTGGGGTCCGGCTTTCGGCCTCCCCTCTATCGACGCCGAGTGCCTTGCGACCGTTACGTACTTTGCGCAAACCTTGAGCGCCGCCGACTACCTGCTCGTACAGAGCAGTCCCTCTGCCGTTCCATCCCGTAAGCTCACCATACCCAGTGTCACTCAACCAGTCGCATCTCAGACACACCCCAGCCCCAATCCCCACACGGGCAAATGCCCGCCCCATCCCTCCCTCCGGCGTAATCTCATTCTCGTACGGTTCCCCCATGCCAATTCCCTCAAACTAACGACCAAATGCCATCAATCTCGATACAGACCACCTCCCGGCACTCTACAACCCCTCCACGGCAACATGGACCTCCGGCTTCGACCCCATCGTCTCCTACCTCTCCACCCTTCAACCACCCTCCTACCACCACCCTGACGTCACCACCCTTCCCCCACGCGTCCACGTCGACTCCCAAGCTTACAAGGCCCTGCTGACCTCCTCGGCCGCTCCGCTCCTCGCCCTATCCCTCTACGTCTCGTCGGCCAACTACTCCGAAACCACCCGGCCCGCCTACAGCGCCATCCTCCCCTTCCCCTTACCCTGGGCCGAGCCGCTCGCCGTGCGGGCCGCCATGGCCGCGCGCGCGGCGCACCTGGGCATGAGCAGCCTGGACACGGACGCGGAGATGGAGCGGCTGGAGAAGGAGGAGCGGGAGCGCGAGGCTGCGGGTTGGGTGCAGATCCCGAAGGCGCTGAGGAAGGCGGTCGGCGGGCAGAATACCGGTGTCAAGGGCCAATTGAGCCCGGAGATGAAGAGGAGGATCAAGCTGGAGGGACTGGCGGCTGAGGTGTTTGATGTGCTTGGGGAAATTGATCTCCTGGAAGAGGACGAGCAAGAGGAGGACAAGGAGGGTAAGAGGATAAAGGTGACGCTGGAGACCAAGTGTCTTGCGTTTGCTTACCTGGCGCTCATGCTGCTTCCTGAGGTGCCGAGACCTTGGTTGAAGGAGGTGCTGCAGAGGAAGTATGCCGGGTTGTGCGAGTTTGTGGTGGAGTACAGGAGGAAGACGTTCCCTGAGAGCGGCAAGGTGCTGCCGTGGGCGGATAAGGAGAGTGATCCTCCCGTCAGTGCCTCTGACTCGGCGCTCAGTGTCGTTGGGCGGTTTGTCAGGGCTGTGGTTGACGATATCCCAACGCTTGGGCGGGAGTGGACTAGGTGGTGGGCGTTAAGGCAAAGGAGGGTAGCTGAAGAGACCTCTACTGAGACACAGCTCGTGGTAAGGAGGAGCGTTGGTGAGAGTGAACGCAATCTCTTGCTGGCTGGTGTTGGATTGACTCTGATGGCTGTCAATGTAGTCGGCCTGGGCATTTACTGGTACCGATACCGAGGGTTACTTGGCGCGCCGTTGCAGACGTGGCATAGACCACTGGTGGGCTTTGGAGCGGCGGGAGCCATGTTCGCTGGTCTTGTATGAAGACGTTGAGGCTTCGAGAACTTTGGGGGAGTGTATGATATGTGCCTATGATGAGAACTTGGAATGATACCAGAACGGATGAGGATACCCAATGGGCAAATAACACGAGATGAAGTCGCTCAAGGACCAAGCATTCCCCATATGACATCGTAAAGACGATACGCAACTAATGCCATTCAGCAACAGAATCAATCGTAATTAGGAAACGGAAAAGGCAGAAAAAAAGAGATCATTGATAGAGACGATCACAGTTCCGCAACACCTTCAAAAAAGTGCCAAACAACTGAATGAAGTGATCATTGAACCGCACCGGATTTGAACCAGTAACCTCAACCGAACGACCCTTACGCCAACCCTCATCTCACCCCAAGAGTCTTACTGGGTCCTCTTACATACGAGTCTGCACCGGATTCATCCATTCAGCGGTGGCGGGGTGAGACTATCCGTCTGAAGAGTTCCTTCTGCCAGTGGACACTACCTCTATTTTGGGCGTTTCTCTCATCTTGACATGGCTTCGCTCTAGCATGAGCACTGCTTTTTGTGGGCTGAAGGTAAGGCATGAAGAGGTAATCTATAAAGGGCATGGGCGACGCGGGGTGGTGCATTAGCGGTAAGAGGGTTGCGTTGGGGAAGGCGCGAGTTCTGTAGGCTGAAGGCGGGAGAGATTCAAGGGAGAAAAGGCATGAAACAAGAGCTTGGCGGGAAAGGGATGTGTCCTGCACCGTCAGAAGACGGTGTTTGGATTAATGGGCGTGCAGATAAAGCACTGGAATATGGGAATGGGATCGGGACCATGATATAGTGAAGTCTCGTGGTGGTTGTCGGGACCTCGATATATGCCATATTTGAATTCGGTGACTTTATGCCATCGGGCCTTTCATTCGCTCAAAGTGATAACGATGCTGTATATAAAGGTATAGAGCTGTTATGATACATTTGTCTTTGTGTTTGTTTCAGCCCTCTCAAATCTGTCGAATCTCCTTGCCGACCATTTCAGGTCGCTCAACCTCCCACTCGTCCCTAAGGACAGCAAAGGCGAGATCGCAGACCAACAAGCTCAGTCCAAGGCCCCAAACAAGCGTGATAGCATAGAAGAAGTTTGCGTTTCCGCTACCAGCATAAATCCAGAGGTGATAGAACGCAGGGCCGAGGAAGGTCGCATAGATGATGATGGCGGCAATCACAAACGAATACCGCAGCAGCGGGAAGACATGTCTATACAGCGGCACCATACCCAAGAACAGTGACGCATCAGCGATGCTCGGGTATGGCTTGAAGATAGTGAAGATACCCAGCAGCAGAGTGATCACCACGAGCGGCTGCTGGCGAAGGCGCACACTCAGCCCCCCAACATATGACGACAAGTGCAGCCAAAAGACGGCCAAGAAGAATGAACGGAACGAGTCGAACATCTCGACAAAGAAGTACCACCACAGACCGATATTGGGGGCCAGATCAGACAGTGTAAGTTGCACGCCATAGGTGGAACTGAGGAACTCCCATGAGCCGGTCAGGAAGAACGACATCTGGAAAAGCACTGCCAGAGCACCGCAAACATCCATGACCATGGTCGCGGTAAACTTGATCCGCGCATTGGGCGCTCCGGTAGCGGGCTGCTTCTGCCTGTCATAGCAGAGAAGAATGAGAGGCGGGAGGAGTAGTAGCGGATACATGGAGAGGTATGATGCGAAGGCCAGGGCGACCATGGCGTGGAAGTGTCTGCCGGAGATGGCATTGGCGATGGCGTGGAGAATGGCACAGGTCGTGAAGACGGTGGTCGAACGCCCAATGCATGTCGCAATGGTGAAGGGGTTGAACAGGAAGAGCGCGGCAATGACGGCACCACTCCAGCGCTTGTCACGGCGCGGGGAGGTGAAGCGCGCGGACGAGCCGGCCTCGCCAGACTCTGCGATCCTTAGAAGAGCATCGGCGCTCAGGATATCGATAGCGATGTAGAGAAGGTATGTGAAGATGGGAAACGTCGAGAAGCTCGGGAGCAAGTTGAAGATCGGCAATAAGAGGGGCGCCTGGTGGTAGACGCCGCCATCGTAAGGAGAGACATTATGGTTATATAGGAAGAGGCCTTCTTGGACTGGATTTGGGTAGTTAGCAAACCTGTTTTCTTTAAGACGATGCGATGAAGCTGAAGACAGAGAGCTACAACATACGGCGCTTGAAGCTTGTTACTGGCGTTGAGATCTCGACACGGCCAGTCAGGAGGTCTGGAAGACCGGGAAACAGAGTAAAAAGGGCAAGTCGCAGGACGGCAGCACCGGCGTATAAGCCAGCCGTCCTCCCCAACGTTACCTTGCCGCCATTCATTGTTCAATTCGCCATACGACGAGGTGGGAGCTGTGATGTCGAACTTGTCCCGGGGGGTCAAGTTGACGGCATGCACGTTGCGCTAAACAGGAGTCGCGCCCAGCACGTTAGGTTGCCCTGTCATCGCTCTCGGGGCGGACTGACAGCTGGCCTCCACAGCTGGCGGGTCCCTGTGGGACAAGGGGTTCTCCGACTGGTCCACCGTCGGGTAGTAGCATCATCTCCATCCACTACGTTATCTAATCTTATCAGTCCAGGCGGTGGAAGATGGCATAAAAAGTTTAGGACTGCGACGGCCAGAAAAAAAGTTGATTGCAGTGCAAGCGCCCCACCCCCAATTGGCTTCAACAGCAATCGAGTCTGCAGACAGAAGAGATCCATCCTTGGTCCTCTCCTTCTCTCACTCTTTCATCCACACCCAACAACCACAACCACAACCACCCAGAATGCCTAAAATCAAGAAGAAGGGCCAGGCCGGCGCGGCCAAGAACTACATCACTCGCACACAGGCTGTGAAGAAGCTGCAACTTAGCCTTCCCGACTTCCGCAAGCTTTGCATCTGGAAGGGTATCTACCCTCGCGAGCCCCGTAACAAGAAGAAGGTTTCAAAGTCGGCCACTGCCTCGACCACCTTTTACTACACCAAGGACATCCAGTACCTCCTCCACGAGCCCCTTCTTCAAAAGTTCCGTGACCAGAAGGTCCTCGAGAAGAAGATCTCCCGTGCTCTCGGCAGAGGTGATGTTTCGGATGCCGCCCGCTTCGAGCGCCATGCTGCCCGCCCCGAGGCCACCGGCAAGCCCAGGTACACTCTCAACCACGTCATCCGCGAGCGCTACCCGACTTTCAACGATGCGCTCCGCGATCTCGATGACTGCTTGTCCATGCTCTTCCTCTTCGCCAACCTCCCCTCCACGAGCGCGGTTCCCGCCAAGATGATCGCCCGCTGCGAGCGCCTCTGCCTCGAGTTCCAACACTACCTTATTGTTTCCCACAGCCTGCGCAAGTCGTTCCTGTCGATCAAGGGTATCTACTACCAGGCCAACATCCAGGGCGAGGATATTCTCTGGCTCGTTCCCTACAAGTTCAACCAGAGGATCGTCGGCGATGTCGATTTCCGCATCATGGGCACTTTCGTCGAGTTCTACATGACTCTCCTCGGATTCGTCAACTACAGACTTTACAGCTCGATCGGCCTCAAGTATCCTCCCAAGTTCGACCAGCTCAAGGACGAGAACGGTGCTGAGCTCGGCGCTTTCTCCCTGGAGGGTGTCAACATGGCCACCCAGGGCGAGACCAAGGCCGTCACAAACGGAGAGGAACAACAGCAGGGCCCTGACCCCAAGGTCCAGGCTGAGGTTGACAAGATTATCAAGCAATTGAAGGAGGACGAGTCCAAGAGCGACGAGACTGCCGAGGAAGATGCCGAGGCCGACGATGAGGAGAAGCCCACAGACTCTATCGACAAGTTCGAGCCAGTTGCCCCTGGTGGTGATGTTCTCCCTCAGCCGGCGTACAGCAGCAATGACCCTTCGCAGCTGTTCGCCAACTTCACATTTTATCTCTCCCGTGAGACCCCCCGCCAGCCTCTTGAGTTCATTCTTCGTGCCTTTGGCTGCAAGAGGATAGGCTGGGATTCCGTCCTCGGCGAGGGTGCTTTCACAAATGACGAGTCGGATCCCTCCATCACCCATCACATCATTGACAGGCCAGTCGTGCAAGCCGCTACCAACGAGGATGGCGATGGCGAGGACAACCAGACGGCCCAGAAGGTCGGACCCAACCAGAGATACCCCGGCAGGATATATGTCCAGCCCCAATGGGTGTGGGACTGCGTCAACGACGAGGAGCTCAAGAGCCCTGAGCTCTATGCTCCTGGTGCCGCTCTCCCTCCCCATCTTAGCCCCTTCGTCAAGGCCGCCCCTGGCCAGTACGATCCTACTCTGCCCCTTGAGGCTCAGCAAACCGAGGCCGAGGCTATCGAAGCCGACCTTGAGGATGCTGAGAAGGATGGTGCTGAGGAGGGCTCCGATGTCGAGAACGACATGGATGTTGACGAGGCCGAGGACGATGAGGAAGAGGAGGAGGGTGACGAGGAGGATGCCGCGCGCGCGGCCGAGGAGGAGGATGCCGAGGAAGATGAGGAGGAATCCAAGACTCTCCAGCGTCAGCTTGAGCTCGAAGCCGAGCTCCAAGGCAAGAAGGTGCAGAACAAGAAGGTAGACTCCAAGACCAAGGCCAAGCTAGAGCAGCGCAAGGCCCTTGAAAAGAAGGCACGCGAGGAGGCGGAGGATCTGGAGCGCGCCAAGGGCATGCTTAGCAAGAAGAAGCGCAAGCTGTTTGAGCAGATGCAGTATACCAACAACAAGAAGAGCGCTCAGGACGAGAAGCTCCGCGCCAAGAGGAGAAAGCTGGAGAAGGAGAAGGCACAGAAGGCGTAAGGTTAAAACACTGGCAAGGCGTAATTTTTAGCACTTGATGTTTTGGAATGGGATACCAAAGGCTCATTTTTTTTCTTTGTGTAATTGACAAAGTTTTGAATCATATTCATCGTCCTGAACTGATGCAAATGTGAACATGATCCTGACATGAAAACGAGCCTCCACGAGACTTTGGTCCGAGGGTTAGGGGTCGCTACGAACCAAACCGTAACGCCAAAGAGAAGTTGGAACGAACTGAAAACAGGACGAGCGAAAGGTGAGAGCACAAAGTGAAAGAATGGGGTGAGGAGTCAGAATTTTATCAGTATTTGCATCCTTGTTGTGAATAATGATTGGGATGCTTTCTCGCGTCAGTGCGGTTCTTCGACCTTCAATCTCTTGTCACTCCTTGACCACCAGAATTTGCACCCAACAACCCTGCCAGCGCGGGAAGGGCACCCACTAAACTGGCAATACAATGTCTTCACACATGAATCAAGAAGATTCCAAAGACGAGGATTGGGATAAGGACACTGAAGAGATCAATTCGATCGCATCAGATGAACTGCACGAAACCCGCCCCAATCGGTGGAACGGGCCCCCCTCCACATGGCTCACATTCACCGCGCAGGAAAGAAAGGCCTACCAAGCGTTAGAGGGTCTGCGCAGGCGAGACTTATCAGCACATCTCTACAACGCGCATGCACTGAAAACCCGGGTAAAAAGGCAGAAGACTGAAGAGGTGAGTTTACCAAAGCGTTTCAAAATAGCAAAAGCTAACGATTGCTCAGGCAACCAACGATCAAACTGAAGATGAAGACGGTCCGCGGCGCAGAGAGAACGATTGGGCTCCGAGCCACCGATGGACGGCCTGGCCACTGAGGACTGGTGAGGTGGTTGATGATGAGCTCCTCCCGCGGACCGCAGACGAGCACGAGGCTTTCACGCTGCGCCGGCCCGTCCAGACTTACCCAAGCAAGAATCTGGAGGAAGAAATTTCGGCAACAATTCTACGATATGCCAAGGAAAAGTTCCGAAGCAGAGGCTTCCCGGAAGAAGACAACGAGGATGATCACTCATCCATACACCCGGTGGGCGAAGAGAACGATGGCGCTGTGAACTCGATAGAAACGGGCGACAACGACCATCACCACCATGCGGAATCCAGTCAGTTGCCATCCAGCCCGCCACGGCGCAACGACGAGTCGTCCCGGTATAGCGTACCACTCTCGAGCCCGGTCAAAGGTGAGCCGGTCTCCCAAGACGAGAGCAGTAAACAAGGCGGCTCTTCTTTGCATACCCCCAGCTCTTCACGTCGACGCCGTCGAGCTCCTACGCCTACCTATATTCCTGTCCCGTCAGTCGATGACGACAGGTCCTACAAACTCCTTCGTCCCGCATCGCGGCGCATCCTCTCCAAGCTGGACGAAACCTTGACAATCCTACACAACGCCCGCGTCGCCGGTCTCCGCGACCTGTCCGAATCTTCTGCTAGTGACACCGAAGATAACGACAACGACGCCGAGACGGAAGAACCTGCCCGAGAGCAGCAGCAGCAGCGCACACGAAGGGGACGACCCCGTGCGCGCTCTCCATCACCTTCCGCAGAAGCGACAGCGACAGCGTCCGAGTCCAAATCAAATCCGCCGCGAGGAACCAGCAAGCGAGGGCGTAAAAGAAAAATACGCATTCCCCTCGAGGGCGAGACAGAGGAGGAAATGCTTGACCGCGTCGCCCGCGAGACTCACAAGCGGATACCCTTCTTCTCTCGCTCTCGGGCTTCGTCCTTCCACACCACCGACAACGACGACGACGAAACGGCCTCCGAGGCCGAAGCTCAACCGCCAAGGTCCTACCAACTACCCTCCTCCTCCAAGAAGACAACGAAACGTCCCACCAGGGATAGGCACAGAAGCAGAAGCAGAAGCCGAAGCGTAATCAGCACCACCGCCTTGACCGCCGTCCAAGAAAAAGACCGCATGGAACGCGTCGCGCGCTGGGGCCTTCGCGACTGGCGCGACGTCCTCGGGGCAGCTGCCCTGGCCGGGTTCCCGCAGAGCGTGATTGCCCGCGCGACGCAGAGGTGTAGCACCCTTTTTGGAGAGGAGATGACGATGCATACCCTTTCTTCTTCTTCTTCCTCCTCTAAACGTGTCAAGACGATAACTTACCACCCTGGCGATCCGCTCCCCGAGTCTTCGGACTCGGAGGTGGACGCGACTGATATTGAGTTGGAGCAGAGGAGGACGGTTAGTAGGCAGCCTAGTCTTGTGAGGACGTTTTCTCCTGATGATGATGATGATGATGACGATGATGGGCAGAAAGATGAAGTCATGGAGGGTGTTGAAGCTGCTTCTGAAGCTGGAACAGAAGCAGAAAGGGGACGCGGTAGAAGCGAAAGCCGAGCCCGCAGCAGGAGCAGAGCCAGAAGGACGGGTACACCCGCACCCGGTGGCGGGCTTAGGGTGAGGAGACGGTCGGTCATGCCGGCGGCGGCCGGAGGGGATGTGTATTTCTGCCCGTATCCTGAGTGTGCGAGAGCTGTGGAAGGGTTTGGGAGGAGAGCGAATATGCATCGACATTTGAAGCTCGTTCATGGGCGGAGTCCACCTTGGTCCCCCGCGGGTTCTGCGGTAGGAGGGGATGATCAAGACAGTATGGATGAGATGGAGGGAGGTATCCATTTGGACGGGTTTTTGCAGCCGATTAAGGTGCGGAAGGGGTGGAGGGGAGGGGATCTGATGAAGAGGGAGAGGGAGGGAGGGAGGAGTTATGGAAGGGGGAGAAGAGGGTTGGGGTACGGGTCGGATGTGGATATGAACCTTGGGGATAATGAGACTGGAGGACATGAGATTGATCTTTGAAACGAGGTGGTCTCGATAATAAGATATCGAGAGAGCAAGATCTGAACTGGGGAAACTGCTATTATGGAAGAATTGCTGCATATGCTCTTTACCATATAAACAACCTATAGCAGTTACAATTGTTGCTAAGATAACTGACACTGATGACCCCCTTCTTGATATTCCTTTCTGCATAAGTCTTACTGACCACTGCCGCTGGTCCGGCAACCCTTCCAGGGTACGATCTTAAGACTTTTCTTTCCTCCGACAGTACATTTATCCTTGTAGTGTTCTACTGTGTATTTCTTTTACCCAATCAAAGTGAAGCGGGTGTCTCCAACTTAAGCTTCCTTCGGATCTTAACAGCGCGAATCTTCAGCAGACTTCAAACATCTAGGAGGTGCAACACCCTTTCTCCTCAATCAACCACAACCAGTCCAAGATCTTGATACACGCCCCATCCCGCGCCATTCTATTCACTCTTCCTTCGAAATCGTCAAATCACCCATCCTGTGCTTCACTAAATCCAACTCCCCGCAACCCAACAACCTTTCCTCCCAACCCTTCGTTTCCCGTGACCAGAACGATTAGGTAGGTCATAAGGACTAGACATTTAAAACTTACAATAACAAGGCTAGATGGCCGAGCGGTCTAAGGCGCCACGTTAAGGTAAACCCTTAATCCGAGAAATCCGTGGTCCGAAAGGGCGTGAGTTCGAATCTCACTCTAGTCAATAAGATCTACCTTCGCTCAGGTGGGAACTTTCTTTTTTGACTTCCTTTTTTATTTATTTTTTCTTTCACCTCCGAATATGTGGGTATGAATTTCTGCTCTACTGTCAAAACTCAATTCTTATCATGGTGAAGTCTTTATTTTAGCACGGCGAGATGTAGTGTATGTATCCCTGAGTCCACCCACAGCAGCGAGGTCAACATGCCACAAGAGAAATCGGACAAAGTAAGAAACAGGTCCAATGTTGGTTGCATATCGATTCGCGTAGCAATGTTTGTTCATTTCTCTAAAATGTCCATCCACTACATCGTAGCGGAAACCATAAAACTCCAAACAAAGGAGAAACCAATTGATATATGATGAGGGTATCAGTGCTCGATAAAGAGTACAACATAAGCGGCAACAGCCAAACCAACCATCCCATCCCGTCATCGGGGATGTTCTTTTAACAATCAAACCAACAGGATTAAGAATGATGAAAAGTATCCTCTACTAATGGTCCAACCGGCGCCAAAAAAACCCCTCTTCCCTTACGGATCGACCATAACCTGCCATTTCCCTAACCCAACTCTCAAGGTCCCTTACACATAGTCAAGTTCACCAACAGACCCAGCCCGTCACCAACTCAACCCAACCGTGGGGTCTTCCTCCTATTTCCGGCAATGCCTACACTGGCATCTGCCGTCGGAATAGGCATGTTCTCCATGCCCTCTGTGATGATCCCGCTAGCATGACCTGTTATCTTTTTCTTCGCTATCCCACGAGGTGACTGTCTCCGATTACTTCTCCTGAAGAGCGGTATTTGAGTTGCATTCTCTTCAGTGTGTTCCGTATTGTTGGCGTGGAAACCGATCACCGATGCAGATGGCGGCGGCGGCGGCGGCGCCATTGACATTGTGCTGGATGACAACTCGCCAAAGACCGATGTCCCACCACCAAGGTTCGGATTCACTTCTCGTAGACTTGGGTCTAGCGGATGCGACTTATTTCGGCTGCTCGCGGCGGGTCCGGGCGTGCCGAAGGGATTATTCCTGGGTGAAACAGGCACGGATAATGGCACTTTGGAGGGTGAACGTGAAGGCGAGACGACGATATCACTATATACCGCAGTCGTCGTTGCACGTTTGGCTGGGCTTGCCGTCGGCGTCGTCGAAGGCTTGTCCTGCATGCCTGCAATGAGCGTCTCATGGCCCGCGGTGCGCGGAAGGTCCGTCGGGTACTCGTAGCGCTTCTTCTCGGGGGTGTCACCGGTGGGCTCGTACTCGCGGATCTTGGTGCTCTGGATGTCTTCGCGGAGGGCGGCAAGGGGCTGACGGAGGGACTCGTCAAGCGGCTCAAGAGACTCCCGCAGGGTCTTCGCATCGTTATCCATCTCGCCACTAAGGTCGCGGATACGGTCGAATCGCTCGCCAAAATGGTCCGCAATGTTAATGAAGGACTTTTCGACGGTTGAGGTGAGGTTCTCCATCGAGATGGCATGTTGTTCATGGTGCGCGGAGTTTTCGGAGCGGGCGCGAGAGACGAAATCGTCAAGATCCTGCATCTGGACATCGAGATCTTTGAGTTGAGCATCGACTACACGAACCGTCTCGGCATGGACAGACTTTGTGGTATTCTGTATCGAGTTGCTGTGCTCGTCGGCAGTCTGTGACTTTCATTAGCAAACGAGTCTCCCAAATGAGACACAGCACAGGTAGCTTACCGCCCAGTCGTCCTTCATCTTGTTCTTGAGCGCATCACGAGATTTGACAACATCCTCCATAAGTCTGCTGTCCTTCTCGTTCCAAGCGTTCATGCCATCCAGATATTCGGACATACTGCCCTCAAACGTCGCATTCGAATCCATGACCGCTTGTCGAATAAGTGCCGTCTTCCCGGCCAGGCGAGACTCTTGCATCTCCGCTTGCGAGTTGATGAGGGAGCCGATCTGTAGCAGAAGGTTTTGCCTCTCCTCGGCCGCTTGTCTTCGCTCCTCCTCCAAAACCTCCTGAATCCGGGCTGACACAGTTGCGTTAGCCTCCACAATGGTCTGACTAGCACCCTCGAGCTCTTGCCGGAGTCTATCAGCTTCGGCTTTTTGGGCGGTTATTGTTTGAAGCAGATCCTCAAAGATGGATTTGCATTCCTTCCCAAGCGAACTATACGAAGCATGTAACTGACTGTGGAAAGTAGTTAGTTCGCCCAGGACGTCACCTGCAATCCGCTCAGCCGCCGAGGCAATAGCCTGGAGCGATTCTCCAACGCGCTGTTTCACGGTGTCCCGAACAACCTTGATTTCTTCCAGCACGTTGTCCATCTCCTCCTTAGACTTTTGCTTCTGCTCCAGCAGCTGTGTCCTAGACTCTGCGAAATGCTCCAAGTTCTGGTCGAGGAAGGCTTGGGTTGTGGACAGCTTGTCGAGCTCCTCCTGGACGAAACTTTGCATCCGCTCTGATACGCTGGAGATATGCTCCTCCTGCCCCTTGCGAAACTCTGCAATCCGACTTTCAACAAGCTCAGTAATACCTGTAACTTGCGATTGCGACATGGCCCACGTGCTACGATTGAGCGCATGTAGGTCGGACCTTCTTCTGTTCTTCGCATGGAGCCCTTCGACATCTTCGACGGTCCGCTTGATGGTAGAAATAAGCTCATCACCCACTTTGGCAAGCTTCTGTTCGGTTGTTTGATGCGCCCTTCGGATGTGCGCCTCCTCCGCCAACGACTTCCTGGTAGCTGCCAACACCAGCTCGGTTTGGTCCAACACGTCCTTGGTCTCGTCTAGCTGTGCTTTTGTGGCTTCGTGCTCTTTTCGGAGCCCCATAAATGTTGATGTCATCGTATACAGCTCCTGGAGCTTGTTTCGAAGGTTCGTTTCGAGTGTCTCGATTCTGGCCGCTTGTTCTTCCGTAAGGATCCGCCGCGATTCGTTTTGTACGGTCAGCTCTTCGTAAGCATCGTTCGATAGATAAACACCGTTCCGTTGACGAGTAGCAATCAGCTCGCTTTTCAGTTTCTCGATCTCGGTCGCAAACTCTCGTAGTAATGTTTTCTTGTTGAGCAGCGCGTTGATTTGCGGTTTGTTTCGAATGTTCTTGGCCCTAAAAGCATAATCAAGTGTGGATATCGTCTCCTCCATGTTACTCCTGGCCGGGGATATTGTCGCAATGATGCAAGTCTTTGTCCGCCCACCTAAAGAGTCTTGGAGTAGACGTGTAAGTTTCGATTCCCTGTAAGGAATATGGGGGCTGCGGTCGACCAGGGCGTTGATGACGCGACCAAGGGTAAGCAGACTCTTGTTGATGAGACCAGCCTCAGCAGCACGTTTGTTCTCGGCTCCAGAGCGCTGAATGTTTTCGCTGCCAGCGAGATCAACCAAATTCAGCTTTCCTCCCATCAGATAATCCTCCCCATTCTCGGTTTGTTGCTTGACATGGACGGTAATGGTGAAAACGGTATGACTCCGACTGCTGAGGTCGTTGCACTTTGTCGCGGCTACTTGGCGCCTCACACTGCCCTCTTGAAGCCATCTGAGGCCGTCTGCCGCGCTCAAAATGTGTCTTTCCTCCATGCCTTGCACAATAGTCGTGGCATGGCCCTTTTTCGAGTTGTCGTCAAATATTTTGAGCTTTGTGTTGTCCTCTGCCGAGAGCAGATCACGCAGCTCTTCATTATAAAGTTCGATAAACGAGCATCGCACGCAGTGTTCCTTGTCGTCCACTTCAAGCTTATTAAAGAGAGCGTGCAGAACTCTGGGGATGATGCCTGCGGTGTCGGGAAGCATGCCGAAAGTCTGATTCATGTCGCCTGACATGGTATATGTCTTGCCCGTGCCTGTTTGGCCGTAAGCGAATATGGTGCAGTTGTAACCGGCGAGCATCTGGTTCAAGTCAGCCATGGACAGGCCCTGATCGGTCTGATAGTCCTTACCTCTTCCAAGATAGGCTTCACCACCTCGTCGAAGACCATGGCTTGATCGGCGGCCTGCGAGAAGACGCGATCAAAGGTATACGTCTTGTTGCTCACTGCATTGGGACCCATTGATAGCTCAACTATCCTGCCTTTGAGGCCCTCTGTCTTGACAACGACGGCGCTGTTTTCCTTGACTTCCCGGTCATTGCGTCCTCGACAGCGCACAACGACGTTGATGTTTGTAGTGCCCTCGTCCTCCGGGTCGAAATCGCGCTCCTTGCGCTTCGCACCTGCTGTTGCCGACACCTGTGAGTCTGCGGGGGAGGCGGCACCCGATCGCTCGGCGCGAGATCCTCCCGGTGCGGAGGCATTTCGGAGGGCTGATTGTCGGCCTGTCGAAGATGCCGTGTTTCTTGTAGCTGGAGGTCGCATGCTGCTGTTGCTATGCGTCCCCGCGGCGGATGGTGGACGCGACATCGCTGATGGTTTTTTACGCTCCATGCTGGAGCTGCGCGATTGGGCGATGCTTGATCGAAAGGTCGAGGTCGCGAAATCGAGAAGAAAGTTGGGCCGAAGGAGAGACGAGAAACGAAAAGATGCGAAGTGACGACTGTTGAGCTAAAGTACACAATGGGCGAAAATCAATCCAAAAAGTATTGGTGGTGGTGATCGAAGAGCTGATAGCAGAGAGAGAGGGAGCGAGGTCGTGGGTCGTTTAACCGGCCGGTCGATGCCTTTTTCTTATGTGCGACAAGCTGGAAACCTGCGAGAGAGGGCAGTGTCGTCGTGGAGAGATTGGCGTGTAGAATCTACACGTCGTCGGGAATGAGCGACTGGACGTCGCGAGCCCGGCCTTTGCTTGTCGATTATGCGAGCGACTCGGTCGGGTAGGTCTTGGGCAAGGACGGGTTGGATGGCGGGGATCGCTTTTTCCCAATGTTTGCGTTCGGTCCCTCGAGTTAGGTGCTTGCTTTGGCGCAGGGACAGAAAGGCGCGACATCAACATTGGTCTCCACTGTCCACGCTGCTGTAATGGGTCATTGCTGGGGCAACCGCTCCCTGGTGTAAGTAAAGCAAACGCACAGACCACTGATCTTCAATAGCCAGGGGCTTGCGCTGTTCTTTCTTTCCGTCAATCACCTATCGCTGGAAACGCTGACCAGTCAGGAAACAGCCTACAGCGGACAACGGCCTGTGGCTGCGAGCCAGCACAATGCCCCTCCTTGTGTCCCTCCCCATCACGCTCTTCAGTCCAGCAGTGAGCACTGATGTTCCGGTGCTGACCCCTCCGTCTTGCCTGCCGCTTTCACCGCCGTGGGTACCTCTACGTAATCTGGGGCAGCTGCCGATTGTCGGTAGCCGCCCCCAGATCACGAGGGGACCTTGACGGACAACACCCAGCAAGCGCAGCCTCCGCCGACCATTCCATACAACAACTAACACATCTGACGACCATCTCACAACTCCCATCCTCTATTCTCGCTTTCTTTCCTCTCTCAGCACAAAGCCAGCACAACATTACACCGAAATATAGTACCGATAGATGATATCGCTGTCCGCCATTCTCGACCGTCCGTCCTGCCACTAAGCCCGTTGGATGAACGAGACTCGACTTAGGAGTTCGTCCCATCTTCGTCGTTCCCATATACCACCCTAAGCGGTGTCCAACTCCAAGTCTCCCCATCAGGGTATACAAGTCTCAACATGTCGACACCTACCTCGCCGCCGATTTCTCCCCTTCTCTTCTCGGCCCAGCTTTATCCTGGCCGAGCGCTGGGCTGGTTGGTGCTTGGAGCGTCGTTGCACGATATCTTGACCCGCCTCAAGACAGAGCCCCAGCGGTTTCCGAATCTCGATGTCAAGTACAGCCCAACCGAGCCGACGAAGTCGATTATCATTATCGATCTCCCTGCAAACGGGATTCGTCTACAATTCGATGCCCCAGAGCAGCGACTACGCTTGATCGAGGTGGTGGACTTTACAAAGAATCATATCTTTATCAAGGCAGCCGATAACAAGGAGCGTGACCTTGTTCGTCCTTCCACAGCATCTACCCCGTCAACCGATAACCCCGCGGGCCCTACGTTCCGTCACATCTATCAGCGGTTTCTTGGTCCCACCTACAATGGCGAGTTCGTTGAGGGGCCCAAGACCCCGGACAACGCCGTCGACCAATATGGCCTATATTGCTTGTCATGGCCCGGCGTGGCCTTCACCTTCCTCATGAAAAAAGCGACCTACTCGGCCGAGAAGAACGTGGTTGACCTGCTGCCATCCACCCAGGTCCCCGAGAACATGGGGATTTTCAGTGGGGATTCGTGGACACAGGCCCGACAGACGCTATGGACTGAGGTGCTACCCAGTCTCAAGACGTTCACGCCACTCACTAAGGGAAAAGAGGTGTTTCCTGACGAGGTGTCCCTGATCAAAATTTACGGTGCAGGGAAACTGCAGGTCTTTCGAAAGTGGACGGATCAGCACTTTTGGATCAGGCTTGGACAGACTACTCCGCAGGACCTTGTATCCCACTTGGGTCCTCCCGATGCCATATACCGGAAGAACGACCATAAGATGTTCGCCCACAAAGTGCGGACTGGTAGCGATGCCATGAAGCGACCAGACAGTGCTGATTTGAAGCACCAGGACGACCTTACAGATACAGATCAATCGTCGGCAAACGCTGGGTCGGATGGTTACCACTCTAGCGACGATGAAACCAGTGATGTCAGCATCGAAGGCGGCCACGTGTCAGGCGAGTGCTTCTACAACTATTTCTTCCATGGATTTGATGTGCTGGTCTCAAAGCCGACGGCGCCATCACCGGTTCCGCCTTCTCAGGAGCAAGGGAAGAATGTACCTAACGTCCCCAGGGACTGGCTTCTCACAGCCAATGCCGACAGCCTTGTTGCCACCAAGATTGTTTTGCACGGAAATGTGCCTGGGTCATATCCCTTCAACCGGCACCGTCGCTGCCGATGGGAAATCCCGTATCTTTCATCTGTCTCGGACGTTGTGATCAACTCGGAGTCGGATTTTCCGCAAATCGAGGAGAGCCTGCGCAAAGAGTGGCAGTCCATTTACCCTTCTGAAGATGAAGCGCGCAAGGCTCAAAGGGGCATGGTTCTTAATAGGGGCTGGGGAGACAGTCCCGGTAGCAGTATCGAGTTTCTCGGCGGCTGGGAAGGAGACGGCGCGGCGGCAGCACCAGACGCCGGTGGCACGGCCAAGAAGTTTGATGGGCCCGCAGACTCTACGACTACTTTGTATGGATTCCCGGGTCTCGTCTTTGAGGTGTTGAAGAATGGTGCTGTCACTGCGGTAACGGTGTTCTAACCCTTTTTGCATGGTTACGAAGGTGTCCTGTATTTTCTCTGAGCGTTTGGGGCAAATGTCGACTTACACAGCTGGTCCCGAGGAACACATTGTTTTATGATGTCAACAAAGAGACAACACTGGTCTTTCACGTTGGTTTCGGGTGCATGATGGTAATGGGCACATGGGTATTAGAGGGATGGAGCATGTCGCCAGTATTGTTTAATTTGGGTTTACAAACTTCATACATAAGCGGAATTCTTTTCAAGATGGTTTAATCTCAGCTATGGCGCTGTCTAATTCAGGGTCAAGATACAGATAACTAAACATGCGTTGAACCCAGCAGTCTGGCCAAGTACCTACACGCATGCCCACTGCCAACCTAAAATAAGGCAGACCAAAGTTGGGTACTTTGTGACTTGTGCTCTATCGATCTCTTGGACGCCCCGTCCTATGAACTAAAGCGATAAACGCGCTGGGTATGTCATCGCCTTGTTCTGCTTGAAACACACCATCCCTGCCTCCTTTGCTGGGGACACGGCTTCCATAGTAGCTCACCGCTAAAGAACTGTTGGACGGTTGGGATGTTGGAAATGGGAATCCCCCTTGTTCATCACATCGCAACGAGAGCTGTGGGGTTTCTTTCTTTCTCGCAGATCAACCCCGTCCACTATCATCCAGAATAGGAAGAGGAGGTAGAAACGCCTACCTATCTGACGGGAGCTCTTGTCACACCACCTCGAAATATACCAATATACAACTTCCTGCCTTGAGAGGAGAGAATATCAGACTCAAGATGATGACCACTCAACAGGCAGTGCTATGCAAGTTTCAATGCCACCATGTGAAGATGCAAGAATGCAGGGATGGGTTAAGGTTTACAACGTGCTGAGTGCTGACATGCGTCAAACAGCCCAGGCCCTGAGGAGCTGCGCTTGTCAGTGGCTCCCAGGCCCGAAGGAACGTGATCCATAGCGGGTAACAGTGGGGTACTCTGCCCCTGCCCCACTTCCTCGTTTCCTGGCTCTTTTGCAGGCAGGCATGCCAGGGGGCGCCCCTATGAACTGCCGAAAGGTCGATGACACAGCAAGGACGATCCGCCGTTCTTCAACGGGCCACAGCAGGAAGCAGTGAGCTCTGCAGGGCGATGGAACCAGTGGCAGTGACGGGTTTGGGTGGGAGCACGAGTGGAACTCCACCGAACATTTTGGAGAGAATGGAGGCGGAGGACTGGAAGTGTTCGGGAGAGACAGCCCCGTAATCGCACCTGGACCTGCACTGTCTTGAAGGTGACCTTCGATTTCGACCTCGTGTTCCCGTCTGTCCCAATCCCATCGCATCGCATCCATCGAATCGGGCACTGCTTTCAGCGGCCTGTTCCTGTCACACCAAAGAGCCAAAATCCATTGGGCCATTGTTCTCTCCCTTACATGTGCCGCTAGAGGTATTCTTGCAGCCATCTTATAGTGCACCCGGCGAATAGAAAGTAGCTCACGACTCAGCATAGCACTGCATCGGTAGTGTACCTTGCCCGTCTGACGTCGTCGTTGGCCATTGTCTTGGTTTGTGTTCACATGGCAGACTGAAGCCACGAAAGAAGCGCCCAGCCCAGCCAGCCAGACCCCCAAGAACAAGACCGTTACAGACACCTTCGACTATCACAAGAACCAACCGACAAGACGGAGATACTTGGCGACGACACTCAACCGGAGACAAGAGGAGCCGAGCGAGGTTGCCCATACACGACGCCTCGGAAGCCAAGACGACGGACTGCATCCTCTTCATCTCATACACAACGACGGCAAGACTGACGACGATGCATATCATTATTCATTCCAGGCGACTCTAGTTCCTCCGTTCCCGCTTCCTCTGAAGACGTGGCATGTGAACGGCGCAGCACAGCAATGACCGACCAAGATGCCAGCCCATCATCCAACCTTCGTCCGCGCCGAGCAACCAAGCAACCCGACCTCGCTCCTGACCGCCATGACCATGCCTCGACAGCCATCTCTGGCCAGGACCACCAGGTCACGACGAACCTCCCCGACGTCTCTGTGACTTCCTCGAATCTTAACGACGTCAACGATGGCTACGACGACGCCAGTATACCGCCCGATCGGCGACTCCCCCGTTCCGATCACCCTCGCGCCGATGACCGAAATTTCTCCAAAGGCGTCCTCCGCGCTCATAAGCACAGAACGAATGGCGCCTTTCTCCTTTCGGATCCCGTCTTCGGCGCGCATACTCAAAATACGCAGCTACAGTTACCCAAGAGGCAGAGCTTGTTAGAGCCTGGCAGGAATAGGATCACTAAGAATGGCCTGGACAGGTCGCCTGGCCGGAACAAGCGTACGAGCCCCTCAAACGAGGTAGGCTTGGGGCTTGTTCAGCGCTCAGGATCGACAGCTGAGCCATCTGTTCGACAACCACCCTCCATCAACGGCAGTACTGTCACGTCGAACCGCGGCTCTCTGGTAGGTGAGACGGTCATGGGGACGAATCCGTCCCCACGAACAAGCATGGCGCCCCTGGATATGGAGTCGGCCCAGATCGTGAATATGGCTCTTAACCTGAGCGAATCGAGGAGGATAGCGTCGCGAAGGATCATCTCTCAGCCAGTGCCTCCAAGACTAGGACCAGTGCCGGAAAACAGTACCGGGGGGAGTCTTCGACAACACCTGCAGCAGCAAAGAAGAGTTTCGCGGAATATGTCACCTAGACCGGACCACTCCCCGCGCATCGCATCCGCACGGTCACTGCAAGCTCCAGCCGGTCTCGAACCATACCAGTACCACTTTTCCCAGTCGACCTTGGCGAGAGCGCAAAAGGCAAGGGAATACTTGGGGTTGATGGCACAATACAGACGGATACTAGAACTGCTACCCCCGTTGAAGGCCGACCGATCAGCAACATATTCCACCGTTAGCCCTCCCCTGACGCCTAATGGCCCTAACTTCCCTACAAGATCACCGACTCATGACGCCGAAACAATAATTGGTCGACCTTATAATCCCCTGCAGTATATCCGCAACAGGAAGATTCGGGCTCGTGAGAGGAAGACTCTGGATGGAGAGGGTCAGGGCTTCAACGACGTTGAAAGGGTTTCCGAATGGGTTGACGAAGTAGCCAAATGGATCGCCAAGGGTCAGGATCGAATACCGGGAAACCCTTCGATACCTCCATTCTCTCCGGCTCGTATTCTTTCTCAGGAAAATCCTCCCCAGTCCCTCGGCTCTAGGCCGACAACAGCAATGCCTAAACTGAAACGACCACGGGTTGATTGGGCCGTAGATCCGGCAGATATGATCGCAGACATCTATTGGCTTGAACAGGACGACAACAAGTTCCTTCTGGAGGATAGGAATTGGAAGCGCCTCTTTCCGCAAGGTGGTGCCGAAATTTACCGTTCGCTCTCAAGAGATGATACTCCAGGCTCAAGCAAGATCTTTTCCAACTCCAATAGCCTCACGACTCTAGACAAGGCTCGCACGGAACAGCCACCCCAGGTTGTGGAACAAAAGCCAACGCAAAAGGCGCATCACGAGCAACCGCACGGCTTTAGTGCAAGTCGGGCTCGGGACAAAGCACAACAGAAACTTCGGGCGCTCAAGGGATCCCACCATCGAGCCAACAGCTCCATATACAATCGCGATATTCTTCGGATACATAGGGGCTCGTTTTCAGAGTCGTCTGATACAGACAGCGATCGGAAGCGGCGGGGCAGACATGGGACTATCTCCAGTAGTGGTAAGGACATACTGGCAAGGCAGATGGAAGACATGATCGCTCAGGAGCAGAGAGATATCGAAGCGCATCCTCTCTATGACCAGGATACGCAACGGTTGAAGCTCCCAGATGCTGGATTAGCAATGCCCGAAAAGGATCGGGAGAGGCCGCGGATTACACCGACGCCTAACCGTGCAGACAATGTTGAGGGCCGCAGGCCGGCATCCCGCTCTGAGCCGGCTGACTTGGAGGGCTCTTATTTCAAGCTCCAAGCCAAGCCAGCCCCGGCACAGGTTCTCGCTGCACGGACTGGCGTTGGATCACTGAATGGCGATAGGCGGTTTTCAACGGATTATGATACATCACCACCATATTCGCCCGACTTGCGGCCAATGCATGACGTACTAGTTCCTAGACTAAGCATGGACGTTTCGCCAAGGTCAACGAGACCAAGCTCACCAATAGCGAGTTCACCGAGCAAAAACCCCCTGACCAAAGTTAGGAGCATATTCCGAGATCGCAGTAGCGAGCGTTTGGCTGAGCTCCCATCACACATCGGAAGAGACGAGAACCCCGAATCAGTGCAGTTTCTGTCCGATCGGCAACCGGTAGAGTCTCCCGCAACATTGGGATCTGCAACTGGCATGCTTTCACCTCCCGAGCGGAAGGCCTCCCGCAGTCCTCTTCGCAAAATAGTGACAAAAGGAACCGACTCTAGCCAAAAGTCGAATAAGAGTACCGGAAACCACAAACTTCGGGAGGATGGTAGCAGTAGCCTGAAAGGGCTATTCCGGGGCCAACGCATTGATAGTGTCTTGCGTAGCGGTGTCTCCAAAGTCAGCGATATGTTCTGGCGAAAAGAGGCTGCCCCAGGTCCCGTGGACGAGTATGGTTCTTCAGATGAGTCTGATGCGGAGAGTCGAGGAAGGTCCAGATCCTTACCCAGCTCGCCACCACTGAAGGTTGGTCGTAGTCCGTCTAACCACGGGAAGGCGAACGGGGAGAAGAGCTACCTGGATGTCATGCCACAGTTCATACCCACCGCGGAAAAGCATCATGGCAAGTCCAAGTCCGTTGGCGGCTCGATCGAACAGAACGGTTTGCTTAGCGCTAGTCCCCCTTCGCGACCGCTCAGTCGTCGGTCCTCCCGCTTTGAACTTCTGAAACCGCCCAAGATCGACGTTCAGAATGCATCGCCGACATCATCTCCAGGTCCACTGGAGATCACTCGCTCGCGTCCATGGGGGCCTTCCGACGTATCTGACGTGGAGGGCTCGCGGAAGAGCAGCGTCAATACAGACGTTGGTGGTGTACGGGACGCCGACGCTCGTCTGAACGCCATGTTATCCATGGCCGAAGGACGTCAACTCGCCAACAGTTCCTCAGCAGGACGCTGGTCCATAGCCGCCGACAGAGAGAACGCTACGCCCGTCCCTCCCCAAACCATTGTCTCCAAGCGGGAGATTGCCCGATTACGTGCGCTTCTCCTAAGCTCCGGCATCCACGCAATGGAAATCGACAGGCGCGCTAAAGCCCGCAAGCTCTTGAACACCTCCGACAAGCCCGACGAAAACGCCAACACCACAACGGAACCGAACTTACTTCCCCTCACAACCACTTCTACCACAACCGCCAACACCAACACCAACAACTCCCGTCTCTCCTGGCCAGACATAGTCGCCCTCTCCCCCGACCCTTCCACCCGTCAACACCTCCTTGTCCGCCCCGTTGCCCAAACCGACCTCTTCCCCTTAGCCGCCAACATCCTCTCCACCTCCATCCAAAACTCCGCAACAGCATTCCAGTCCTCCGTCGCCGTCTTCCAAACACAAACCGCCCCGCGCATGACCAACCGCGTCGAAGCGCTGCGGAGCCGAATCAGCGGCGAGCTGACGGAGATGACGAGGCGGGCGGCCGAGGAGGCGGACGACGCCGGCGGCGATCTGATGACGCACCAGCGGCTGAAGGTCAAGCGGGTGGTGGACATGATTGATCGGATGGTGAGGAGACGGAGGAGACGCTTTAGGTGGGTGAGGAGGGCCGGGTGGTTGGCGGTGGAGTGGGTGTTGGTGGGGTTTATGTGGTATGTGTGGTTTGTGGTGATGATTGCGAGGGTGTTGTTGGGGGTTGGGAGGGGGGTGGTTGGGGTGGGGAGGTGGTTGTTGTGGTTGTAGGCTGTTGTCGTTTGTTTGTTTGTTGGTGGTGAGAGTGAGAGAGGTTGAGGAAGATGGGTTTCTTGGATAATAGAGGAGTCTCTAGAAGAGACAAAGTAAGTGCCGTGTGTTTGGTGGTTTCATTTTCATTTGTGTATACTGAGGGAGTTCGCACAGTCGGGTCTCTACAAAGCATGGAAGCTGGACGTGGGAGGTCATGAATGGATGCATGGTGCCTTTTTCTTTTCTTCATCATTTCCTGGCCTGGCGTTCTCAAGTTGTAGTCAACCCACTACAGTTATTGTTTTCTTTTCTTCCTTTTGTTTACTCACCTTTCTGGCCTGTAGTCAGGAATCCAACAATACCCGAGTTTGGCCGTCGAAGAGAACGGATTTTGCATAAATAACCATAGATACTGGAGGAGAAGGAGTTGGGTATAGCTGTAGCTAATGGGTAGAGCTAATGTTCGATGCTTTACAATGACAGCCGAGTATGTAGGGCAACCGTGGTAAATGGACTGAGCATGCTCTTCACTGTTGACGCCTTCTATTGAACTTCGTGATTGTATATGTTCCTTGCTCTCATTATTCCCAGATCATGCTAGATGCCCAAAGCCAGCCGAAGTGTTCATTCAAGATCATCCCAGGTCATCCGTAACATGTTCCTGAATCGAGTGTTTTGTCAATATTTGACAGTCGCCACAAATGTGCGTCGTTCCTTGTCCGAACCATCCTCTATTTCCAAAGAAGTCCTAATCCCATAGTATTGAGCTGTATAATACACGGAGCGCAATCCTTTCAGAATGTCGCTCCCTCATAGGCCCTGCGCCCACTTCCTCTCGACCCCAATCACCTCATTCATATCCTCTCCTCCTGCTTCCCTTGCTTCTTCCCTGCCTGTACCGAGGGAACCGAGGGGGGAGGAAACCGGATCGATGCGAGGTGGGTATAACCGTTTTTATTTTCGTTTGTCTCCATAATCCAAGCAACACTCTTTACATGCCGAAGCCACCTCCACCACGGGCCTGGGTCTCCTTCTGCAGCTGGTCCGAGATCTTCTGGTGCGTCTCGAAGAACTTGGCGGCGCAGCGGTCGAGGCAGACGGACTCGCCCTTGCTGAGTTCGCCCTCGCGGTACGTCTTGTCGATGCACTTGAGGGTGCAGATCTTGACCATGCTGTTAGTTAGGGGTTGAGTTGTTAGCTAGTGACCTCAGTGGTTATAGTTATGGTGCGGTTAGATGATAGAGTTAGAAAGAAGGAAGGATGGAAGGGAATTTTTAGAGGAACAAGAGATTGTAATGGGAGGGTTGTAGACTAAGCTGAGAGAGGAAGAAGAGGAAGGAAAGAGAAAGGAAGGGAAGGGAAGGAATAATGAAGGAATAATGCAGGAAAAGAAAAAGGGAAGAAGACATACCGGGAGTGCATCTCGGCGACAACCTTGAGCTCGTTCTCAACGGCGGCAATCTTCTCGGCCGAAGTGGGCTGCGGCCTGCCGAGTCCGAACATTTTGGATGGATTTGGTGAGATGGGACTCGGAAAAAAAGGTCTAAGTGCCGCTGTAAATACGCAAAGCTCGCGGTGATTAGAGGAGCTTTTGGTTGTTGGTGTTGTAGGTTGTTGATCTGGGACCGGGTCTTGGGGGGGACCTACTTTAGGATGGAGGGTGATGCGTCGCGGGTAGGTTGATGTCAGCGGCTCCGTTGCAGCGAAGCGACGACACTCTCTTTCGCGGGCGAGCGCAACAAGCTTCCAGGGCAGCTTCTCTTGGCTCAAAGAACTTTTGGATCCGCTTTCTGCCCACTGACCCACTCACCCAAAAAGGCGGTACGGGCGCGGCTAATGCTCGGCTGCGACCTCCGTGCTCTCACGGTGAGGCCCGAGTTTGCCAAGGTCGGGACCCAAGGTGAAGACCGGTGACGCTCGGTGAGAGCAATTGAGGGCTCTGATTGGCTACGACCCCTCTTACACAGAGTCGCTCCAGTTTCGACAGAATCAGACTGGAGCTTGGGGAACTGGGGCAGAAAAAAAAGTACGAAATAAAAGGCGTCATGGCTCGTGCAGAAGCAAATCTTTCTCCTCTACAACCAAGCTCCAGGTGGGCAAAACACACTGGGGCAACCACCATGATTGTAAGTCTACCAACACACATTCTCGATACACAATCACATGATGATCTGCCAAAACATTAGAACCGTTGCGACTGACACGCGCTTGCGCGTGCATGATCACACTATGCTCCATTTCTGAACTTCTACCCATTCCCCCACCACTTGTTGTCAACAGCTCTTCTTGGTCCAAGACGACATGTCATGCTAACCAACTATGATAATTTCAATAGACGCAACAATGAATTCATCTACTCCCTGTCTTCAGTTCTTGCGGCCGTACGCCTGGAAGTGGAAGCCAGTGAGCGCCCGTAACGCCGCGTACCTGCGCTTCTACCACCTGGCTCGGCAGCATGAGTTGATACAGTCCAATGCCCTCAAGTATCCTCGCATTCGCCATGAAGGCGGTGCGCCCATGCGGATCCCCATCTTCCGGGAGAAGTTTAAGGATGTTGAGATGGGCAAGCATGCCGACGAAGAGGTCATCATTCATGGCCGGGTCCAGTCCGTCCGCCGGGCTGGCAGCAAGCTCATGTTCCTCGACCTCAAAGGCGAGTTCGAGCATGTGCAGGGACTCTGTAACTTCAATAAGTTGCAGGTTACGGGAGTCGAGCTAGGAGAATTTAAGACGCTTGCAAAATTGTTGAATAGAGGCGATATTGTCTGTACGTGATTCTGGTCCCATATGTCTTCTTTCCCCTTGTTCTTGCCCATCATATGACAAGCGGCATGACTGACCGTGACCTCTTCTTCCAACACAGCCATCACCGGCCGAGCAACCAAGACGCCGACTGGTGAACTGAGTATCGAAGCCACAAGGTTGCCCGAGCTCTTAACCCCAGCATTGGCTCCCCTGCCCTTCAAGCTAGAAGATGAAGAAGTCCGGATCCAGCACCGTCACGTCGACATGTTGGTCAACCGCAAGACCATCGACACTCTCCGGCTGCGATCGCACCTGATCAAGTACCTCCGCGACTTCTTTCACGAGCGCGGCTTCCTCGAGTTCCAGACGCCCATCCTCGCCGAAAACGCCAGCGGCGCCACCGCCCGCCCCTTCACCGTCACCGCCTCCGAGACCTCCGTGAACAAGAACCTCGCGATGCGCATCGCCCCCGAGCTCTGGCTCAAGCGTCTAGTCGTCGGCGGCGTCGACAAAGTCTTCGAGCTCGGCCCGGCCTTCCGCAACGAAGGGATCGACCAGACGCACAACCCCGAATTCACCATGTGCGAGTTCTACAACGCCTACGCCAACCTCGACGACCTAATCACACTCACCGAGGAACTCATCTGCGGCGCTGCCTCGCACTGCCGCGACCTGATTGCCACCAAGCTGGACTCCCTGTCCGCCATCGACATGTCGCAGTACCAGCGGCCCTTCCAACAACTCGAGTTCATCCCCGCCCTTGAATCCGCCCTCAGCTTCAAGTTGCCTGACCTCTCCACCCCCTCAGCGCGCGAGGACCTCCTCGCCCTCCTCAAGCAACACAACATCGACGTCCCCGGGCTGAACAAACCCGACATCACACTCGCCAAGCTGCTCGACAACCTAGCCAGCGAGTTCCTCGAGCCTTACTCCCTAACAAAACCCTTATTCATCACCCACCACCCAGTCTGCATGTCCCCCCTCTCCAAGAGCTTCCTCTGCCCCAAAACAGGCCAACACGTCTCCGCGCGCACCGAGCTGTTCATCAACGGCAAAGAGCTAGCAAACATGTACGAAGAAGAAAACGACCCGGCTTCGCAAAGGCAAAAATTCGTGGACCAGCTCAACGCCGCCAAGCGCGAGGCTAGCTTAGCTCCCGGTGTGTACAACGAGGAAGGCGAGTCGGCGATGGAGGTGGACGAGAGTTATGTCCAGGCTTTGGAGTCCGGACTGCCGCCGACGGGCGGGTGGGGATGCGGGATTGAGAGGATGGTGATGTTGTTTAGCGGGACGAAGAGGATCAGTGATTGTTTGAGTTTTGGAAATTTGAGGCATGTTACGAATGTTCCTGGGGCGGTTAGGACGGGTGAGGATGAGGAGAAGGCGAGGGAGATGATAGATGAGGCGGAGAAGAAGGGAGCGAGGGAGAGGAAACGGGAGAAGGGGAAGGGGAAGGAGGATATGGATGTCTCCGAGGGTGAGGCTTGATTTCTCGGTCTGCCTTGGTGCTTTGTTTGATTGTATGATTAGCGTGTTAGCGAGTGTTGTCTGCTTTGTTAACTATGATACCCCTATCTTTACCCAGCTCCCGCGTTATATCTTTTATGTGATTGTTGTTGGTGGTAGTCGCTGACACGATCATAGTCGTTGTTCAATAGGCATCCGGTTCACAAGGCTCTGGATACCTACTCACATACTCTCGGTTGAGCCTTGCTGGGGAAACTTGGTGCTGGGGATGATGCTATCATTCAGTTCACTCTATTCCCTTTATCGTGGCCTAAAACATCACAGTGTCACTCAGGTATCTTCGGAGATCTCTCCTTTTCTTTTCAATACCCATTTAGTTTCGTAGCTACTAAGTGCTCTGCTAACGTGGAATCACCAAAAACCCCTTCAATTCAAGAAAGGTTTCATGGTCAAACCTACAGCGGAGTTTGAGAAAGCTATGAAAGTCTGAAAAACTGGCGAAGCTCCTGAAAAACAAAGTTCCATCCCTTTATAGCCCATCAGTCATGATTCAGTGTCAAGTCCCTTTCCTCTCCCCCAATGATTGACGAAATCTGGCGAAAAAATAACATCATCACCATCTAACCAGAGGCCAGTTCTGTGATGACACGGCTCTTCTCCTCTCACCGGTCGTCCATAGAACGAGCGAAATATGAATCTGTGGGTAACTCAACGGACTTTCCATATCGAGGGACCGCGATGGGCGACTGAACGGTGCGCGTGATATACAATATCTGCTTGCGTAATAAACGCGTCAAGAGCACATCATCCAGCACCTCGAAAGGACGCCGAGATCAACTTCAGTCCTCAATATCGACCAACGTCTCCAATCCGAGCGATGCGTCCTGAGCGTGACAGCGTGGTTTCTCTACCATCCCCCCGAAGACGCCGAAGCCTTCCTCTCCAAAGCCGCCTTGGCCCTTTCTCTTGCCTCCCAGTTGCGATTATACGGCTCCCAATCAGGCATAGCACGCATGTCAGAGACATATATGCGAAAGAAATCCCGACGATTTGCTCTGTCCCCGTCTCGATATTTCTTCTCCGTCTGCTCATCCAACAAAGGATTTAGTCCAGCCAGGAGGTATGCGTTCTCATACTGAGGGCCACCTTCACGATGATTTGTCCGTCCAGTCAAAGGCCACAAAAGCTCTCTTGTCCTCTTGGTTGAAGACAAATGCGTTTTCCAGTGTATCGCCTGTGGAAATCGGGGCATGCCCGGTTCGAACTCAAAGAGTTCGTAACGCCAGGCTTCGTCTGTCAATCTCGCCATATTGAGGGCATCTCTCTCCTCGACCTCGTCGCAGGGTAGATAGTAGAGTCTCTGAATAGGCCATTGCTTCCGGTTGCCCAACCAGATCTCCATGACACGATTTGTGCGGTCACGGAAATGGCTGTCTTCATGGTTCGCCACAAAAGCACCCATTCTGCATCCCCAGCAGACAAGGTTCTTGATGTCGGAAAAGAGGTAATCTGGGAGAGGGGTAATGCATCCACTGCATTCCCTCTCCTTGGGCTCACGAGGAATATTCTCGGCTGTATCGCCACAAACTGCGGCGCCCAAATCGTTCCACAGGCGCCTGATGACTTCAGACCCCCACCGATGCGCGTTGCGACCACGACCGGGAATATGGCGATTACGTTCCCATGTCAAGACAGCTTCACGAGCTTTGTAAGCCCAAAATGGATCTGGACCTGGTAAACGGCGAATGAAGTGCCAAATCCCCGAGCTGTCACTGAGAAGGTCGACGCCGAGTGTGTCGGCAAGATCCCAGCACGCCATAATCCGAGCGAAGACGGCCTTCGGCACGTCAAAGGTTGGCTTATGGTAGGTCAACCCGAAAGACCCGACTGTGTTGGGCGCAGAAGTTGGACCTTCGAAAAAATACGGGTAGAAGTCCAAGCGCACTTCCTTGTGGCGGCCGGTAGCTGCAAGCCTATTCTTATCCTCAATGATGCGAAGGAGGGAGTCAAGCTTGGTAAAATCAAGCTGTCTGCAGCGCGTAATGGCGATACTCTCAAGATTTGGCATTGACTTGATCATCAACCTTACCAGATTAATGTTCAGATAGGGGATCTGGTCGAGAATCAAGTCTCGGAAACTCGTGAGAGTGGAACTCATGGTGCGAACCATCTTAGTCAACAACTTGAACTCCCGCTCGAACGGCTTGTCTTGAGGGCTAGCAGCTTCGACTTTTGTGAGTGGTGTGATGATCAAGGTATTCATCCGTATGCCGCCTACTCCGTTCCTGTAACTCTCCTCAGTGTGGAACTTACCCGAAGAGAAGTCCCAAACTGCGAACCGACCACTGGTCAATCGGGCGGTGTCCTTGCAAGCCATTGCCAACGATGTCAGGTCGGCAACGGTGGGTTCGATGTAGTCCACTACTTTGTTGAAGATTTCCGGGATGTTCATGAGACGTATGAGTCCGCTCCTTCTGTTGTTAGGGTTCCTCCCATGCTCAGTCTTGATGGGCTTGGACGTATTGAGGACACCATCAGCCGGAGCAGGCGCCAGTAGCAATCTTGGTTCGCAATGTTTGGTAGCTTGCATCAAGCGGAATGCCTTGTCTTGGTTCTCCTTGCGGTAAAGCTTGTTGATCCGCAAACACTCGGCTCGAGGAGTCTTTTTGTGGACTCGGGGGAGTTGCCGAACAAAATCGCGCTCGTGTACCATGTCGTACACATCTTGGGGCTTCTTATCACCCAAAGAGACCCATTCGCGCGTATAGTAGAACAAGCGTCTGTTGGACGTGTTGGGGCAAAATGTCTACGGGAAAGAAAATCAGCCGCTACTTCACAAGAATTTGTGAATAAGAAATTACGTACGGTGCTTGCCAAGTCGAGGAGGCTTTCGTAACTGGCAGGCTTCTGCTTTTGGGGAAGCTTCATCTGCTGGAAGAAGTCTGATCTCGGGCGGGAAAAGTCGACGATTGTTCCCGGGAGAGGGTAGTTTTTGCCAGCTTGGGTGTCGACAGAGGTCTTCTCCATGTTCCAATCTTTCTCGGACGGGACAGCGAACGTATCCCATGTATCGCTCACATTCTCCGGTCGAAAAGAGTCCCACTGACCAGTATTACCGTTACCATCACCGGAGCCAGATTGGCCTGACCACTCCGAGTTGCCGTGACTAGTGACCTGTGTATTATCGATCGAGTCTGCGGTAGGCTGCAGTGGCTTGGAGCCGGTGGCCTGCGTCGACGTATCTCCTCGCCGGCCTTTGGCCTTCCGAGTACGGGGTCTTGCCATGGTGTCGAGAGCTAGTGGCTCGGATTTTCAGGATAGAAAGCGGTGGATGGTTAATGGGTTTCTGTTGGAAGCTGTGAAATAATGCGAGAGTAGCACTCGTTGGTGGTAGGAAGCAGCGCAGTTTGTGCGTGCATCGAGAAGAGAAAAGGGCGGATTCGCTGCAAACGGTAGAGGGCCAAGACGTAGGTGAGAGTGGGAAGAGATGGCGAAGACCCGAAATATACGTGGAGGGAAGTGGGAAGTGTTATGTGGGAAGAGGGTCGGGTGTGTCCAGGTTTGAGACTGAAAATTGGCGGGAACGGCGTCAATGGGCAGGTTATCGAAAAGGTTTGCCCTCTCGGAGATCTGTGTCGGAGAGGTGAGGGTTGATGGAGGAAACTTTTGCCTTTTGATGGCCGACCTTTGCAATCCGCGTCAGCCTGCAGTCAGAATATACCCTTCATCTACAAGTATTGTACTTGCTCACCGGCTGATCTCCAAGCACTGTTTGCCTTGGTATGTTCGGATGATAAACTCCAATTGGGAGGTACACCTTTCAATAGGTCTGCCCCAATGCGGGATTGGGCACGAGTCGTCACGCTTGGATGGGACGGTGATGAGACGAGAGAGGCATCTATCAATAGACTCCGCCCGATGCTCTCACCGAAAGGGCATTCACCGATAACCGCACTGCGGGCTCAGAATACCTGACAATAGGAAGGCACAATAGACGGCTGGTGCGAGAACCTGCAATAAGTAGAGGTAGGTATCCACTGTAAGTTCAGACGGAAGGAGCACATGCAGTCTATTTTCCGTAGGGGTAACCAGGGGCATTCCCCCTACGGGATTTAGGCGCAAGAGAAGGGATGCCATCAAGGTTCCTGCCTTATCTGCATATAGTGCGGGATCCAATGGCTTGGAGACACTCAACGAGACTTCGAGGCAAGAGCGAGAAGTGGGTGTTTGAGGCAACGACAGATACTGCAATGAAGGAACTGCATCTATCATCAACTTCCTATGTCTTGAAGTACATGGTCCAGCTTCAAGTTGACTTCGACGTGAGATATATGTAAGTGTCTTGGTAGGGCAGCATATCAAGGAATAATTTTCAACCAATGCCGTTTTGTTTGAGAGCCGCGGATACTCATTTCAATGGCCATATGTTACAACTGGAACTGAGGATGTACTACAGCAGTCACTATGCCCAATTCGTGATATGATGCGGTGAATTCCAAAGTTGACCACAGGCACAGGCACCGGCAGTTCTTCGCCTTGATAAATTCTAGCAATACTTTGCTGGAGTCGATAAGAGTAAATACCTGTCGTATGGAGCTAAACTGGCGCAAGCTTCCAAATATTGGAAGATTCTAGGTAGGGACGCACTTTCCCGACTAGCACAATGGCTTTGTTGATGTATCCGCCAGGTTAGATACCAGATATGTACGCAACATATGTTAATTTTAATCAACACACAGTCACATCAGGCTCGCGTTCACCTCTGCCGAGACGAGCATAAACAATACCCCAGTCGAATTATCAACCCCTATCCTCACCACAGCAACCAAGTAGCCTCGCGTTCTCATGTGAAGTTGTACCACTTGCTGAGGAACGGTCTAGCCAGACTGATATCCAAGGACGGGAACCGGGACTCTCCGCAGCGACCTTGTATGTCTCGCACGCCGTGGTACGGTGTACACCTGCCGTATCCATCATCGCTCCAGTGTCTTCACAGAGACTTGAGAAAAGCACACGAAAGGAAGAAAGAGAGCAAGTGGTCGACGTAGTCCTCATGTACTCGAGTCACTCTGCGGTAAACTGCACTTGACTCGGTATAGCGCGCGCGTAGTAGACCGCATACGGTATGCATTCCCGCCTACAGAACGGCTTGTAAGGATTTCAACGCAGTGTAAGGAAGTATCGAAATGATCGAGTACAGGCCCATGATTGGCAGACCCTACAGGCACAAGTGACCTTGAGTGGCTACCGACGACATATAGTGAGGGGATACAAATGGTGCTTGAGGAAATGCGCGACTGAACGAAGCTGAACGGTTCTGGATTGTTCGATTTTCGATGAGAACGGAGCGGCCGAACAAGAAACGGTCGTGTGAAGGGATCTGGAAAGGATAATCCGCAAAGCACACACACTCTTAACCCCCAATCTGAACGAATGGTTATGTCCTGTATAGCCCACACCCTTATATCCACGCGAAGATAAAGCTCACCACAATCACGGCTGCCCGCACACCACAAGAGCGAGCTAGTGGTGTTTGAAGATCCGGAATGCCTTCTCGTCCTCCGGCTATCATTCAGCCGGTGTACTCTGCCCAAGGTAGATGTACAGCAAGAACAGAAGCAACAAGCCCTCGATCTGGCTTGATGCTCCTACACGTATACCTTGACCGGAGGAGCAAGCTCAACGTCAGGAAACGGACGAAGGCGGGAACGGGAACGATGTAAGGTGCATGCAGCTGGACTGCCTGGACGGGAACCGAGCGGCAAAGCATGTCAGGTGCTTCGCCAGAGGGCAAGGTTGAGTAGTGGAAAGAAAAGCAGACAGGTAAACAAAGCTCAAAGCTCCCGGGAAAGATGACAGGACAAGTGGTGGTGCTAACCGGCCAAGGTGCGATATCGGTTCATTCGTTGCCTGGAGGTATCTCCGAGAATCATTCGGAAACAGGATAGGAAGAACGAAGAGCTAGTTGGCAGATACCTTGCGATTGAATCGAGATCTGGCGGTTGTAGTATGTATGCGAGGCGACTAAAGCAACAATCTGTAGATAGCACGTGCCCCCAACATAGAGCAGACTTACGATCATAGATGAAGCCAAGGTTGTTGTGCCACCACCCCCGCGTATCGTCAGTACTTTAGCCTTCCCCTCAACCATCTTCAAGGGCGTCTTGGTGAGACTGCGTCCGGGTCCTCAGAGCGCAGCAAAATTTCGTCATATTTTCCAAGATCACGATCCATACGACTGATAAGGCTTCGGTACTCGGAAAGTCGAAGAACGGTTCTGTAAAAGTGGTTGATGTTGAGAAAGACGGAGGCGCGGGAGTTCTCATTGTAGATCCAATCACCGACGGGAAATCTGCTTGTCAACGTGATGTCCCACGTTCGTGTCTTAGTGCCTCTTTGGTGCCGGGTCACATGGTGTGAGATGTGGGTGTGTTGAAAGCAGTGATCGCTTTGATCGACGGGTTGGGTTACTCGACGAGAGGGGCACAGGAGGTCTGAGGACGAGGCACGAGATACAGTCCGACATCGCCCAAGACGAGTCTCGGGCAATGAGAAGGATCGGACATCGGAGAATTAGAACGCCACCTCTTGATCATCAGTGCTTTTCGAGGGTCATCGGACGTTGACGCGATAATTTTTCATGGGTTTGAGTTGGTTGTTGAAGCCAAGGTCTTACTTTTATGTTGGAAGGTTGAGGAGAGGGGAAAGATGTCTTGGCGAGGAAGCGCGAGAGAGAAACCCAAACCCATTAAAAAAGCTCCACATGCGAACGGGCCCGAACCCGCCCGTGAGCTCTGGCCATGACACCAACATCATAATGAAATATGTGGTCGAAAACAGCGAAAAAGTATGTATCATTTCTCGTAGTGAAACTTTAGTTATAAGGCGTAGACGAAGGAGAATGGAGGTGGTGATCCTGCTCCCGCCCATCGCTCACACGTCCCGTCTGTCGGAGTTCGTCGAGAGGAAAACGGAGCTTGAACCGAACTGTCAGGGGGGCCATGCTCCGAATCCACAGTGCAGCCCTTCTGTACCTGACGCTACTGCTAGGCGCTCTGACCTGCTGGCGCCCACGTTCCAGGTTGTGCTCCTCGAGGTGGAAAGAGTTGGAGACAAAACAAATCGGGAATCATCCATGTGAAACGACAAATGGAAAAGATAGGAAACATGAGGTGGCCAGCATGGGCGGGAGCGCGTCGAACAAGTCGCTTGTTCTTCTTCCTCTCCTGGACCCGACTCTGGTTTGACGAACAACCTGTTTGAAACCCCGAAGGAGGTTGCGCATCCAACCTTCCCGTCCCGCTCGAGCTCGTTGCCCGTCACCATCGTCGGCTGCCGGTACAGGGCTTGTCCACCTCCGTCTCGGACGGGAGCATTGTAGGCAACACAAGGGGGGAACCTCACCGACTCACCGTCAGGTCCTCAACCTCGCTTGTGTTCGAGGAAAAGTGGACCGGGCCGTTGCTGGAGCCTGGACGTGAGAGCAGCGGTCAAAGCTTTCAAGGACAGCCTGGTCCAGAGCCGATTGGTACCCGTCTGGAGACTCGGCGGCACGGTCAAGTTCGGGATCACGACCGGCGACGGCGGGGAAATGGCAATTGTAGCACCAATCCGAAACTTTTCTCTTCTTCCTTCATCAGCATGCTGTCCGGAAACGGCGCCGAGCCGTTATCGGACGTCGTCTAAAACGGAGCTTGACAGCTCTCTCGACACACCATCACCGAGTACATCGAGTCAGGAAGGGCTGAAGGGAAGAGGGTGCGCGGGCGCGCGGGCGCATTGCAATCATCATCCAAAGTTGTCCAGTGACGTCCACTGAAAAGCACAGGCGCAACATGCCCACCACAACCCCGCCCGAGCCAGCTGCAAAGAAGAGATCATGCGTACGGGATGGTGGTTGCATGTGTGGGAACGCCATCGACCTCTCAAATGGTCGAGCATTTGTTTCGGTGTGCACCCGTCAGACCACGAGAGGAGCCCATGGGCAAACCCCATCTTGTGCAAATTCCTGGTGAGTCGTTGCGTGACTGGAAGAGCTCTTCGAAACCAACAATGGCGAACAGTCAGCCTTCAAATGACTGGAAGAGACAACGTTTTAGTCCAGCCAAACATGGCGCGGAGAGGCCATGTTACACAGACCAACAAAAAGTCGTTGGGTTGACTTTATCTTTCGCAATCACAAACGACAGGATACGACAAGAGCCGGGCCTACACTAGCACTTTTGCGTGTTGGTGTGATAAGATAGTCGTCAGTATATGACAAGGAATTCGTGAACATCTATCTCTGATCTCACCGCTCTTGCAACAGGAACCAACCCATTTCGGATTGAAGGCGTCACCACCGAATATCTCAAGTTTGCTCTGTTTCTGGCCCTGACTTGTTCCGAACACCATCGCCAATCTCGCATAGAGCATTCTCGACGGCGTCCTAAAAAGTGCCGCTACATCGCGCCCCTAGAAGTGGAGGTAAGGGATACCCAAATGGTGATTTGCCGGGGCCGCACTAGCATCTTCTGAGTCCAAGCTTGTCCAGTTTCTGACTGAAGGGTGAACAATTTTTTTTTCCTTGGAAAAAGGGAAGAAAAAGGGTTTCACAAGTCGCGAAAATGCGAACAGGATACTATACTGGAGTCTCGTGGAGGTGCCTTCGTTTTCGAGCTCGCCGTCAAAGCGCATGTGGTTTTCCCAGCCATGGTTACTTTTTTGGTAACCGGGGTCTCCATCCCGAAAGGATCAATGCGCCGCCGTGGTAAGAACGGTCAAACAGCAAAAAAGGGATGACTCCTTTCAACTGGATCATCCATAAACAGAGGCGGCCAACGTCGTTGTAATGTCAATAATTTGCGCCGCTCTGTCGCATTCTCCTCCACCGCCGCAAACAGGCCCTTCAAGTGATTGCAATCAACATCTCAAGCGATTCTACCGTACCATTCTCATCTGAACGATGGCATTTCGATTCGATTGCAGCGCAGCAGTTGCCAGCACCGTTCCAGTCACAGTGGAGTCTCGACAGCAAAGGTTGATTGCACATGAAAATGGGCCAAGCCTGGAAATTTCAGGTGTGGATTCCCCCTTTGCTCGCTTTGTTCTGCCAGCTGCCCAGGTCAGCACCAACCCGAGAAGAACTCGACCAGACCAGTATTTCGTTTTTACATAGTTTTGCGTTCTCTTCGTTGTGGAAAGGACAAACCCGGAGGAAACGGTGGAGTGCTGAAGGATTAAGAAGGGACCTAAACCTTATACGGATTTAACGGGTGGAGTTGGATTGGGCAAGCTTTCAAAGTTCCATTTCAATAGAGGTACATGACGCAGGGGGGAACAAAACCAGGGTAAACAATACTTGGTCGGCCACCTACCTGCTGCTGGGAGCCTCGATCGCAAGCCGCCATATCGCTCCCAAACTACTCTGCGGCGGCGACATGCACAAAAGATGCAAGAGACGAGCGAAAGAAAGTGCGAGACTATGGAAAAATCAAGACGGAACAGGTTACTAGGTAACATAGGCAAAAAGCACACAGAGAAGTGGTACGTTTGATGAAGAAGCGCCGTGCTCCACCGTCTCCATAGCGTGATCGACGGAGGAGGAGCACGGGGATAGGGGGTCTAATTAAGCTACCAGACGCTAAGGGGTCTCCTGGCGCTAACGGCTTCTACATGCACGCTCATCGGCAGGTACCATTCTCGTAGGATTCTCGTAGGGCAATCAACGCCCTTCGCAAGGTCGTTGGAAAGGGGGGAAATTGACCTGCAGAAAGCAAGAATGCCGGTACTTTCCTGCCAGGTATCGTTGGTTAAGCGGACGAGACCCTGGCCGGCACTGCGGCCAATCAGAGGCGCCTTGTGCAACTGCAGCCAGAGCGCATGCGAAAATCACACATTATCATCCCTGTCGGGCTAGTTGCTAGCCAGGAAAACGCAGCTTAGAAAAAACGGACCAGTTTGGGTCATCCATGAACCAGGAACATCTCTCATCTCCGTCTAAAGCAGGCATTCTTTCTTTTCGCACCAACCTCGCATAGCTGAGGCAGCTCTGACAGCTTCAAGTTGGGACTAGGGGCTTCTTGGCACCGACTGTCGGCCAGCTGCCGCTACACAGAGCTTCATGTTCCGTTTCAGACCCTGCAGCAAGCGAAACTGGCAACGGAAGATGGGACGACGGGACGTTGTCCACAGAGAAGAAGGGGGAAGCAGTCGACCACTCACAGGGCGGCTTTTGAAGAGGGCAGATCACCACGACGTCGTACCGCCGTTTTCTTTCCCACGAACGACGAGGGGGACGAGGGGATCTTGTGGGAGTCAGAGTGGAAGTGGAAGTGGAAGCGAGAACCTTGAAGCCAACCTCCCATGCCTCTTGGTGTGGTCCTGACCTGGCAACCCGGGACGAGTCGCTGCACAGTCACAGCCAGACGGTCCGGGTAGGTTAGTACGCCCAGACTTTTGCCTGCTAGGGGAGCTGCTAGGCCAGGCCACTCATGGCCCATTCTGCCAGGGCTTCAATAAACTTAAGTACCCCAGGGGTCATCACGCGGTTTCCTCCTGCTTCCCTCCCCTTCTCTTTTCCCTCCCGCCATCACAACTTCTCCCTCCAGAGATTTTTTTGTGCTTCCCACACATCCACCACCTCGTGTCAGAGCAACGTCGCGTAATAATCTCCCCCCCCAAGCGCACGCTCTCTGCCTTTTCTTGCTGTCTTTTCTTCAGTGATACCCAATACCCCTTTGTGTTTTTCTTCCTTTTTCCAGATACCCATCCCTATTTCACACTATTCAAAATGTCCGACGAACAGAAGAACGTTGAGCTCCCCCAGGAGACTCAGCCTGTCACCACCGCCGACGTCCCTGCCGAGATCAAGCCCCTCGAGGTTGTTCCCGTCACTGAGGCTCCCGTTGTTGTCGCTGACGCCGAGGCTGCGCCCGCTGCCGCCGCCGCTACTGAGGCTACCGAGGCTGAGGCCGCCCCCGCTGCTGCTGAGGACAAGAAGGAGGAGGAGGTCAAGCCCGTCGAGGAGGGTCATCTTGAGCACAAGGGCCAGCCCGCCAACTTCCCCAAGTAGGATATCCCTCCAGGAGCGCGCCTGAAGGAGAAAATCATCAAGCTAACACTTTCGCTCCCAGGAACCTTCTCTTCTCCAAGAAGTTCTTCTGGTTCGGAAACGAGGCTGTCGATCTGAAGTCCATCAGCAACTTCAAGGCTGACAAGGCCGCTGATGTTGCGCACCACGTCACCGCCTGGGCCGCCGAGACCGGCAAGGGTCTCCTCTTCTTCAGCGAGAAGTCTGACAAGGCCGCTCCCCACGGCGCCATCCACCTCGTAAGGATACCTTAATCTTTTGCGCCGCGATCACTGCACACATCTTGCTAACTGCTACTTTGCAGGCCGATGCTTCTGAGCCCGCCACCGACGGTCCTACCAAGTTCCACTTCACTGCCAAGGGCCACAAGCACGCTTTCAAGGCTTCCAACACCGCTGAGCGCGACAACTGGGTTAATCAACTCAAGGTCAAGATCGCCGAGGCCAAGGAGCTCGCCAACACCGTTGTCGAGAGCGAGACCTACAAGAAGACCATTGAGACCCTCAAGCCTGCTGCTGTGAAGAAGGAGGAGAAGGCCCCCGAGGCCGCTGCCGCTCCTGAGCCCGCCACTGAGGCTGCCGCTGAGGCTCCTGCCACCGAGGAGACCCCTGCTGCCGCTGAGGAGGTCGCTACTACTGAGCCCGTCGTTAAGGAGGAGGCCAAGGAGGAGGGTTCCAAGCGCCGCTCTGCTAGCCGCAAGCGCACTTCGATCTTCGGCAACCTTGGCTTTGGCAAGAAGGAAGAGAAGAAGCCCGTCACCGTTGAGGCTGTTCCCGAGCCCAATGAGGGTGAAACCGAAGCTCCTGCTGCTGAGGCCGCCACCGAGGAGGTTGCTGCTACCACCGAGCCCGCTGTCACCGAGACCCCTGCTGCTCCTGTCGAGGAGGCTGCTGCCCCCGCTGAAGAGAAGAAGGAGGAGGCTGCTGAGACCTCCGTCAGGCCCACCCCTGCCAAGCGCACCAGCCTTTTCGGCAACCTTTCCTTCGGCAAGAAGAAGGCTGCCTCTCCTGCGCCTGTCGCTACTGAGGAGGCCCCCGCTGCCACCACTGAGCCCGTCGCCGAGACCGCTCCTGTGATCCCTGCCGTTGACACCACCGAGCCCCTCTCCACTGAGGTCAACTCTCCCGCGACTGTCCCCACTGAGACCGTCGAGGTCCCCGCTGCTACCAACGGCGAGTCTTCTCCTAAGAAGGAGGTCAAGAGCGACAAGCGCAAGAGCTCCCTTCCCTTCGCCTTTGGCAAGAAGGAGAAGGCCACCTCTGACGAGGAGATCGAGAAGCCCAAGTCTCCCTCCCCCTTCTCTCGTCTCCGTGATACGATCAAGGGCAAGGGTAAGGGCAAGGCCGAGAAGGCTGAGAAGGCTGAGGAGAAGACCGAGGAGGTTCCCGCCATCCCCGAGACTGAGGTCGAGGCTGAGGCTGCCAAGGAGGAGGCTGCTCCTGCCACCACCGAGGAGGTTGCTAAGCCCGCTACCGAGACCGAGGCCACCCCCGCCGCCCCGGCTACCGAGGAGACTGAGGCTGAGAAGCCTGCCTCCTCCGTCCCTGTGACTGCTGCCGCCTAGACATCGGCACCGTCGGCGTCCGAAGGGCCGGTTCGAGTTCGATACACTAGGAAGGATTGACACGAGGACTCCCTCAAAATAATTCCTTAATAACTACAACACAAACAAAACAAATACCCTACCATACTAATTAATCGCTGCGGGTTTGGTCGGAATCGGGTCTGCATTTCGAGAGATACCCCTTTTGAGATTGGTTTCTTCTGATACCCTCATGGAAAGAACGAGTAAGAGAGAGAGAGAGAGAATAAGAGAGACAAACGGGCATGAAACGCTTTGCACTCGCGAAAGATTTTTGTCTTTGGTTCCAGTTTAGCATCATCTGTGTCTGCCTTTGTTTCTTACAGTAGTGTCCTTATAGCCAATCAACCATACTACCATTATACCCAAGACCCCATGCTAAATTCGCCCGTCGGGCTATCGCTGCACGATCATAAGAACATCAAGACGTAGAATTCCCCTTCACCTTTGCGCTCACTTCTGCAAAGGCTGACCCATACCTCCAACCGTAACCGTCTTGGTCACCTGGTATTCTCCGATACCATAGAGCGATCCTTCCCTTCCGAAACCACTCTCCTTAACACCGCCAAACGGACTCGCGGGGTCCGAAATCAAGCCAGTGTTGATACCAACCATGCCGACCTCAAGATGTTCAGCAACCCTCCAGCAGCGCTGGATATCTCTAGAAAAGAAATAGCCCGCCAAGCCGACCTGGGTCGAGTTAGCCAGCTTGACCACCTCATCCTCCGTGTCAAAGGGGAACAAGCCAGCCACGGGTCCGAAAGTCTCCTCCGACGCCATGGCCATGTCGCGGGTCATTCCCGTGATGACGGTCGGCTCGTAAAAGTTGGGGCCCAAGCTTTCGAGCCTGTGACCGCCCACCACCACCTTGGCGCCCTTCTTCTCGGCGTCGCGGACGTGCTGCTCGACCTTGTCGATGGCGCGGTGGTGGATCAGTGGGCCGTGCGTGACTCCTTCCTCGAACCCGTTGCCGACCCGGAAGTTGTTTTTAACCTGCTCGGCGAATTTCTGGGAGAACTCGTCGTAGATGCCCCGTTGCACGTAGATGCGGTTGGCGCACACGCATGTTTGGCCGGAGGAGCGGAATTTGGAGGCGATGGCGCCCGTGACGGCCGCGTCCACGTCGGCGTCGTCGAAGACGATGAAGGGCGCGTTGCCGCCTAGTTCGAGAGAGAGCTTCTTGAGCGTGCCGGAGCACTGCTTCATGAGGAGCTTGCCGACGGGCGTGGAGCCCGTGAAGGAGATCTTGCGGACCACAGGGTCGGTGGTCAAAGTGCTGCCGACCTCGGGGGTGTTTTCGAGGGCGGTGATCACGTTGACGACGCCGGGAGGGATGCCGGCGCGGTGGGCGAGCTCGGCAATGGCCAGCGCCGTGAAGGGCGTCTCGCCGGGTGCTTTGCACACCACGGTGCAGCCGACGGCCAGGGCAGGGCCGACCTTGCGGGTGATCATGGCGGCGGGGAAGTTCCAGGGCGTGATGAGGCCGCACACGCCGACGGGCTCCTTGATGGTCCATACGCGGTTACCTGGGACTGAGGAGGGGATGGTTTCGCCATAGATGCGGGGGGCTTCCTCGCTAAACCACTCGAAGAAGTTGGCGGCGTAGGTGACTTCGCCCTTGGCGTCCGCTACCGGCTTGCCGTTCTCCAAGGTGATGAGGGTGGTGAGGTCGTCGTGGTTTTCGACCATTAGGTCATACCATTTCCGCAGGAGCTTGGAGCGCTCGCGGCCCGTCTTGTGGCGGAAGGTCTCGAAGGCGGCATCGGCGGCATCGATGGCTTTCTTGGTGTCTTGGGCATCGAATTCGGGGCAGGTACCGATGAGCTTGCCTGTTGCTGGGTCTTTGTAGGTGGAAAGCGGAGTTAGTTGTATGTATGTGATATGTGCATAACTGCAAAGGCACAGCATGGGAACGCAGGCATAGACATACCATTGACTTGAAAAGTCTTGCCCGACTGGGCCTTTACCCATTCACCATTGACATAGCAAACGTCCTTCTTGAAGAGTGATGGGTCTTTGAGCTGTTAAAGGAAGGAAGTTAGTAAAAGCGGTTGTTCCGGCATCACCGAGTCTGGATATACGGACCTTGGGAACCATGGTGGAGGCTAGTCGTGAGTATGAGTGTAGTACTAGTGGTAGGGATTTCGTCTGGAAGCGAGATCTGACGATGGCTATGTTTCTGGAAGCGGAGAAAAGGGATCTTTGTAAGAAAGCCATCTTATAACACGAGTTCGACGACGTCGGTGTGGGTGTGTCTTTTCAACTGACTAGTAGTTTGTATGAGAAGAAGGGTATGCAGCGAATAGGTGCTTCAGAAATCCGGGGCCGCGGATGTCAATGTGAGGGGAAAGGGTGACGGGATTCCGGTAATGTGCGGGGAAGAAGTTGGAGAAAGTCGAGTTTATGGCGTCTGTTGTTTGGATTGGATGGACGCGATGTCGGCTGATGTTGTTTGTCCTGTCGATGGTTCGCAGCACTACACTTCTGCAAAGAGGTATGACGACCGCTAGTGGATAGTGCTCCTGCAGTGGAGTTAGTGGACTGTTTTCCCCAAACAATGCTAGCCTCGATGACGTCTGTACCCGGCCTTATCGGGCCACGATAAAGGTGGGGTAAAGAGCTGGAGGCTACCTATCATCGGCAGCCAACTTCCCTCCTCTCCTTCTCTTCTCCTCCCGAGTCCTCCGTATCCTCCCGTGGAATGTTCGGCGTCCAATCCGAACGTACACCTCGGCTTCTCACAGACTCACAGAACTCTCTGATTCCGGAAAACTACCGGGACGAACCTCCGTGCGAGCGTACACAGCCATATTCTCACAACATGAATGTTGCTCAACAGATCCCCCGAGTCTTCAGCCCCTGATGAGACAGAAGCATCCATAATCCAGAAATCGTGCCGGGCGTCAAAACTCGTTGACACAGAGGGCAATGGAAATATGGAAGCTATTTGCCCACATCAAGGCAAAGCCACGTATTTGAGACAAAAGAAACGCCAGTGATGTCTCTTGACGTGACAGGAAACACTCGCCTCGAGGAGGGTGCTATATCAGCAACTCGCTCTATCCCAGCGAGGAGAAGACTCGTGGTTCTTGAGAAGCCATATATACACCAGTAGACACACAACTTTGAGTTGAGGGGTTCTTCGATTCCTGGGGCGGAATAACCAGAGCTCGAGTCTCAGCCACGGATATCTTTCAGTGCTCAGACCTCCTCAAAATCATCCCATCCCCTCGGCCAGTTCTCCAGATAACTTCAAACATTCTCTCTGAAGGAACTGCAGAGCCAAAAGGGGGTCAGCCTTGGCGGAACCTTAAAGTAAACAAAAGCCGTCACCTCACCCCTGAGTCCTCGGTGACGACCCCCTGCGACCACGAGCAGCACCCGCTCATCCCCTCCCATCTTCCGTCGCTTACCCGGTGTCGATCACACCCCAAAAAAAGCTCCGAATCGAGGAATGCGGGGTAACAGACAACGTCGTCTCCTCCCAAAGGTTGCACCCCGAGGCGAATCACACAGATTGCACCACTGGGATCTCTCAAGCTACTATCCGGATTGGCGAACAGTATCTTCGTTCTGAGTTTCCCTCGTCAGCGGACGGACAAATATTGCGTATCACAAGATCTCGTCGTCGGAGTCCTTCCACCAATCCAAGTCAGCCCGGCTCGGGTAAATAATGATCAAGAAAAGCCATGGGACACGCCCACAGGAAAATATTGACTAGACGAGATCAAAATCAGGATTTCTAATGGTAAGCTGAGGCTGGGAATCTGATGTATAAAACAAAATTTCCCCGGTTTCCATCCATCGTGATCGAACACGTCCACCCTTTTGCGGGGTTTGGTCATGTCGCACTGCTGATCGCCTTATTCAGGCTCAAAAACATAGCCAACCGTATACTCCCAAATACCCTCGCATCTCATAGTACACGAGCATGCAACCCGGGCCTACTATTTTTTTTTTGGTTTTCGTCTATCGACGGGGGTTCCCCGTTACGACATATTGCAAGTCCTAGTGGTATCACAGGCTTCGCACACAGCATGCCTGTCTGTCATTGAGACCATGATGGACTACGTACTTGATCTGTCGTGGTGAGCAGGAGAAAGACAGGGAACGAAAATCCAGCATGGGCCCGCTTCATCTAAATACCATGCCAGCGCCGGTCGGCGAACGAAAATGAAGTTATTGTCTCGGCAACTTAGACGCAGCAATCTTCCTCTGACCGACGCCGACATAATCTAGCCCCTTACATTTAACAATCATGAGGCGAATCCTGAGCCTCGTTGCCTATGCTTCCGTCCCAACAGTAATTAATGCGGTGCAGATATCCGTCGACGAGACTGCGGCCAGCAACCCGGTCTTCGACGGGTATGTGAGCTACAGCATCGAGTTTTCTAGCTTCCCCGACTTTGCAGGTAAGACTCCTTGGACGATCGCCGAATCTGACAGCTTCTGAAACGCGCTTTGCTTGCTTGCAGGGAACTACTCTCGTCCAAACACCTTCTCCGAGAATCTCCTGGACAACCTGGGCAAGATCATCGGTACCAAGCCGTACATCCGCGTCGGCGGCAATACGCAGGACTACGCCCTGTACAATGCCTCGCTGCCCTATGGTCTGAATGGCACGATCGATCCCAAGCGTTCATCCGATTATCCAACCACGATCTTCATCGGCCCCTCGTTCTTTGAATCCTACAATTCCTTCAAGAACACCAAGTTCATTCATGGCTTCAACCTAGGCCTGGGCGGCAACCGGACGTCCGGCTGGCAGACGCTTCTGGACACGGTCCCGCTCGCCTGCAAGGCCCTGGGCGGCGGGAAGCTGTTCGCGTGGACATATGGTAACGAGCCGGATCTGTTTTCTACTTCTGCCCAGGGCCCTGTGAGACCGCCCAGTTGGAACGAGGCAGAGTACGTCGACCAATGGCTAAACGGCACGAGAAAGATCCGTGAGCTACTCGAGAAGAACTGTCCAGACCTGGCCAAAAATGGTACCTACGGGTACATTGCACCTTCATTTGCCGGCGTCGGGAACAAGTTGAAGGCACCGAAAGCGTGGGGCGAAGGACTCAACGAGGACAAGAACATTAAGCTGTTTGCAACGCACAAGTAAGTTCGCGGAACTGTCAAGAGTATGTTGACCTTTCTAACGACCTCGGTGATAGTTACATCAGTGGTGCAACCTCCCCAGGGGTTACCCTCCAAGGAACCTTGATGAACCACTCCATGACCAAGGCTTCGGTTGATGCCCACATTGTAGAGTACAATCAGGTCAAGGCCGTTGATCCTGCGGCTCCGCCGCTCATTTTTGGCGAGACCAACTCGCTATACAACCAGGGCCGACCCGGGCTCTCAAACACCTTTGGCGCGGCTCTCTGGGGTGTGGACTTTAACCTGTATTCGGCGAGTGTTGGGTTCAAGAGGGTACACATGCACATGGGTACTGATTACCGGGTACGTTTCCATCTACCCTTTCCCACGCCATTCCTTTCCGACCCTACCTACCCTTACCCATTTCTCTTCTCCTCCCTTGAAGAACGTCACTCCCTCTTTTCTCCCTCTCCCAACTGCTCAGCACTGTCATCTAATCATCATCCAGTACGCCTCCTGGCAACCCATAGCCACCACCAAAGCCACCATCGGCACCAAAGCCCCTTACTACGGCAACATAGCCGTAGCCTCCTTCCTCGCCCCCCCTCCCCCATCCTCCCCTTACTCCCCCACCTCCCCCCTTGCAACCGTCAAACACCTCCCCATCTCCTCCACCCCATTCCTCTCCGCCTACGCAGCCTACCACTCCACCACCATCACCCGTCTAATCCTGCTGAACCTCCAATCCTACAACACCACCGTCTCCGGTGAAGGTCTCGTCCCCTTGCCCCCTTCCTCCCTGCCTCCTCGCCCTACGGTGACGTTTAACTTCACCTTACCCGCTACTTATCTCCTGAAGGATGGAGGAAAAGAAAAGCAGGTGGTGGTGAAGAGATTGATGGCTAACGGGAGCGATGCCGTCACGGGGATCACGTGGGATGGTTGGAGCTATAACTGGGAACTGGACGAGGGGAGGCCGGTTAGGTTGGCGAATGTGACGAGGAGGAGCGAGAGTGAGAGGGCGTGGGTGAGCGAGGGAGTGAGTGATGGCGGGAAGGTGGGGCTGGGGGTAGTGGTTGAGGCGGGGAGTGCGGCTTTGGTTGAGTTTGTTTAGTTTCTTTTGGGGATGGGTTGGGAGAGGATTTGGGTTATTTTGCTATGGGGGTTTGTGAGGTGAAGGTTTTTTTTTCTCTTTCTTTCTGGAGGTAGGAGGTGATGGTATGTGGATGTATTGAGAAGGTGGTAACTCGTAACTGATAAACGATCAAGCGCTGTCACAAGTGATATTTTAGGACCAAGCAGCAAAGCTATGTAGTCAGTCAACAATTGAGACCTGTTATTTTATTTTGACTTTGATCTGCTTTCTAGAGCATTCATGGCGGATAGGCATGCCGTTAATATGATACAATCCGGTTCCAGTCCTTCCCGTGGTATATAAGATATGTACAAAGTGAAAAAGAAAGATAAAGGAAGAGGAAGAGGTTGCAGTGATGGGTGGAAGTGTAGAGAAATGTTGGTATCATGTAGCTGGAGAGACAAAAAGATCCAGCTTCCTTCCCTCCGCGTCGTAAATACCTCACCGTGCTGCCCTGTCCCGTGATGTTGTTGTTGGGGGATTCCATCCATCCTATCAGATGGTCTCGGATGACGATGTCTTTTTAGCTTCCTTTAGGCTGAAACTTGTTTTGGCAAGAGCAACCGATGAGCAGCACCTTTCCCGTCTTTTGTGAGAGCCGTCGTTTCCCCGAGCAAGATAAACCACCGTCGATATCCTCGCGGGTCGTTCCTTCCATCCCCTTCCAAGAATTAAACATGAAACTCTGGCGGTCATTGTCCTCCTCCTCCCGTGAACTTGGACTCATCTCCCGCGCGCGCTCACTTTCACAGTCGCGCGCACATCCCTCATCATCACTTCCCCAAACACGCAACAGCCCATCTCAACCGCTCCTCAAAGGCAACCTCCGATCCAACGCATGAAAAGCCTGCGTCCTGGGCGTAAACAATGGCGCCTCCACACCCCCGTGACCACCGCCCATTGCTCCCGACATGTGCACCGCCCTCGGGCTCGTAGGAGGCTGCTGCGTGGGTTGCATCTCCCACTCCTTGTTCCCGTAGTAACCCGTACTTGGGCTACCGCCGCTCATAATGCCGATGCCGCCGTGAAGAGCGGTGACGTTGACGACTGGCTGCTTGCCCTTGGGGTTGCTCTCTTGCTCGTCGTCCGAGTCGTCGTCGTCGTACATGTCGAGCATCTTGTTGGGCCACATGGACCAGATGGAGAGGATGAAGTTTGCTAGGTAGAGGAATCTGTTTGGGTTGTGTCAGTCAACAATGAGTTATTGCGGGGGGACAAGGAGGAAGTAACGTTGATGGAAAAACGTACAGCATATAAATGGTAGCAGCAAAAGCGCCCTTGGCAATCTGGCAGTTCCCCTCGGCGTTGAACGGCCTCGCGACCGAGCACGACTTGGCAATGTACCAGGGCACGGGGCTGGGGTGCTCCGGGTCGGCGTAGTCGGGGCCGGCCTGGCCGTAGACGGAGACGGCGTAGAGAATCGTGAGGCCGAGACTGACGATCAGACCGAGGACCGGGTAGAAGAACTTCATGATGATCATGATCATCTTGACGAGCAAGACGAAGAGGGAGACGACGGAGATGGCGACGTTGAAATTTGTTAGTCTGTGATTTTCCCCGTGTTAGTGACACATTGTTAACCCTTCACCCTCTTGACGATAGCGGTTACTAGGAGTACTCACAGTTGTGACCATACAAAGGGAACCTTAGGTAGGGGTTGGTAGTTGGCGTATGCGTAGAGAATCATGTTTGGTGATGAATTCCATCCCATGAGATGGCCGATCTCCCAGAACTGTGTGCGGAAAACGTCTGGTTGTTGGATTCCAAAGAGGACGAGGACGCCGACGATGCCGAGCAACTCGAAAACCATGCCATAGTAGAGTGGCCGCCTCACTCGCCATGGCCGTCGGAGGAGTCTGTATCCCTTTGCCGCCATTTGGGAAATGTGTTGATGTTGTGTTTTGGTAAGCCGAAAAGATGGTATCCTTTTCCCAAGCACAATGAATCGTCTGATATGCGATCTTCCTTTGATGTTCAACCCTTCTCCCGTCTGATGTTGGTATTCGTAGATATCGTCGTTGTCGCTCTTATCTATTACTCGTTCGCGGGCGTTTACCGTCCTTGTATGTTGTATGCATCCGATATTGCTGAACTACCAGCAAACTTCCCAAGCGGCTCACATCGAATGCCCAAGATGTCGTCGTCGTTTTTCTCGAATCCTTCAAACCACCCCCACGACAGTCGACAACAGTTTCTGAAGAGGCGATATTTGGGTAAGGGAACCGTAAAAGCTGAAAACCAAAGAAGAGGCTGACGAAGTACCTTTGGGAGGGAACGGGAAAGGATTTAAGAGTCAAGACAAGCAAACCAAGACCCTGGAGAGGGCGGCCCTCATGATTGCTCGCAGAAGGCCATCCTCTCTTCCCGCGGCCGCAGACCAACCGACCCGTCGAACCAATGTGCTTGGCTGCCTCGATGAGGATAGCAGAAGCTCAGTGTTACCCTTGTCCGCCCCCAAAAGAGCTCTGGCAAAAATCTCTTGAGCCAATGCCAGAGAGGCTGATGGGCTGCATGGCCCCAGGTCAATCACCGCCAACCGCCCAATCGGAGGCCGTGGTTGAATGGCACTGGCGGCGTGTAAGCGCCCGCCATCCCCTCTGGTGCTCCAATCCCGCGCGGCACAGAGCACGAAGACCTTGGATCACGGTTGGACTGTGTGGTGAAGTGCGATTCTGGCGGACTCTTGCGTGCAACCGACCCCGTCGCTGTTGCTGACACACCCACCTGCTTGTTTTGGTGCGAGCTTTTGCTTTTGATAGTGAGGACACGGGCCCTGGACGGCGAAGAAAGCGGGATCATCACCATCATCATCGCCATTCAGCCCCAAGGCGAAGTGCATCAGGAAGGGGAACACAAAACACGCCATCTGCGGTAGTTCTGCACACGATTCAAGACACTGGTGCTGTTAAAAATGTCAAACTGTCAATCTAAGTGATGCAGGGTGTTTATATTCTTGGCTTGCATATTGCAACATCATCATCGTCAAAAGGGTGTTCCCGAGAAGATCTTGCTGATGGAGATGACCAACACCCATACAACAAGTGTTTTGCCTAAAGTTTCTGGACTCGATAGACGCCCTGAAGCTCTCATCACGGCACGCTCGTGCAATATTTCCAGAATGTCGGGAGATGATGTCTTGAGACAACGGCAGGTGGAAAAGGGGTAATTCAACTATTGAACAGAAGCCGCGAGCGTAGGCGCTCTCCTATGTGCCATCAGCAGGGTCATCACCTCATGGCAGCGATAGGTCTAACTCCAACGGTTTTGGCCCCGCACTTGCCATCAATCCATCACCGTCTCATGAGGCGTTACGAAGAGCCGGGCGGCCGTTCACGTTCCATCGTGATTTGGAGCATTTTGCCCGAATCAGATGGCCGAGAGAGAGTCAAGAGAGGCCCCCAACACGCAGAGAAAAGTCATCGGTTGCACGCTAGGTATACGTCTCTCGTCGGCAATCGGCCACTGGAAACCATCAACTGCGAATCGTACCTGTCTCGACTCTCGATTGACTGGCAAGCTAGGTAGATGCTAGTGCATCGAAGACGATGATGGGGGCAACGGGAGGGGTGAGGGTGACGAAAAGAGGATCAATTGGCATTTGACAATATCCTGCTCGCCGTCCCGGCCTGTCACTGTCACTGTCGCTGTCACTGTCACCAAACTCACCATCGCCCCTTTCCCTTTCGTACCTATGCCCTGCCGCCGTCGCGGGCACGACTCATTATCATGTATTGGTAGAACGTAGTCGCAAAATACACTCTTCTTCTTCTTCTTCACCATCGCCCCGCTGTCCGCCAAAGCTCACGGGAAATGGAACTGGAAGCCAAAATGACGGGCAGACAAAACTCGCCAATCACAGTCCACCCAAATGGACTGCCAGCCGCCAAGAACTTTCCAAGGACTGACACACAGCTTGGCCCCTTGGTCGGTGCTCGTTGTCGATTATCGCGCTTACAATCTTGGCGCTTTCTTCCACCTTTTCTCGTCAAGTCCAGGTACCTCAGCTCCAATCGAACCACAAGTATCTCGAGCAATATCAACGCTATAAGAGCGGAAACGCATCCATAAAACGCAGCTGGCCCAGAAGCCGGCTTTTTGCTCTGCTTTGCTCTATATCGGGTTGCGGTGAATGGAATGCGAGGGTTTGAAATTTGAAAGTTGGAGTTTGAACTTGTAGCTGGTGCCGGGCTAGCACGAACCGCTTTACCCCTGTTTTGTAAGCGCGATAAGCAACTCCCAGTGCTCAGGGCGCTCTTCAGTCTCCGTGCAAAACGGCCCGAGCCCCGGCACGATCGACCGCGAGTGGATGGCGAGGCGGACAAGATTCCACTTTTGCGGATCTGAGTTCAGCCGGTGAGGGTTGCCGTCCAGTGGACCTCCAGTTGTGCCTGTGCCGAGGTGTGGAAGATGGGGGTTAGGGCTCGGGGTGGCATTCTGATTTCTGGTCAGCAGAAATGCCATCGGAGCTCACCGTTTCACCGATCACCGTCCCACCGCGCTGCCGCGCATGCTGCCGCCGGTCCGACGCCTGTCTCGTGACTGAAGCTGGCCGTGGGCCCGTCATGCAACGACGCCGCGAATGGAGCTTGGGGCCTGGCTGGGCTCGGGGGACTCGGCCTGTCCAATGCACAGTCAACCCATCAAAATGTTAAGGTATCATTGTCGTTAGAAAGATCCAGCACGCCGTACACGCGACAAAAGGGATCTGCGAATGGCATCCTTCTTTCGGCAACAGAACCCGAGCCCTTCAATAGCAATCCCGCGTTTGTCGTCGGCGGGCAGATGGCTGAATGTCTGTACAACTGTTTTATGATTTGGTGCTGCCATCGGAAAATCCCATGGTCATCGACCGTATTGTGCTGGGCATGCGTCCGATTTTATCTGAAATAGGCACACACAAAAAGTGTGCCAGCGAAAATTACGCCGGTTGCGGTAGCTAACTGCCGTTGACTGACCTGTTGCCGTGAGGTCTCATGTCCAAACAACCATCTCGGTGGCTTCGAAAAAGATGCACATCCAACGGTCCAGAATATTCGAATTCATCCTTCGACATGCCGCCCTTTACATAACAAAGATGCTCAGATCTGAATCTTCTGAGCACCATCGATAATTATCCTAATACCACCTACCACTTGAGCCGCGCTAAGACGTCCGCTTGTTGCATCAGCGCACTTCATCGACGATTCCAAGTAGGCCCCTGTGGGTTTTTTTAGTGACATGTTAGCCATCCCACATCTCCGGAGTGCATTCCGTTCGGTGCCCGAGAATTTCAGGCCCAAGCTCGTCGGTCCGGTCGTGGAGTCTTTGCATGGTCGCACCGACGCTTTGCATGGTCGCACCGAAAATATTGAAATTTTCAACCTCTTCCAGATCGGTTGGGATGTCGGCGGTCGGATGTGAGTTGCCATGCGCGCGTTTCCTGAACGGGTTTGGTCGATCGTATGCTGAACTGGTTGCTGTCCGCCATTATACCCGAGGGACCTGGCACACCTGGGAACCCGGCAAGTATACCCTAGGCTGGGGGTTCTAAGTTTGAGGCGGACAAGTCGGACCCTTTTGGGAGACAAGGCGGCCTTGTTCGGATGGGATTCGACAAGAAATCGGTCTTGTTGCTCATGGGATTTTTCAATTCTCAGTCAGCCCTGTTCAGAGATAAGGTTACGACACAAGCTCCTCCTCAGGTCGATCTCCAGGACGGAACCGTAATCGAAGCCTTGCCTTGGAAATCAGTTCTCAACAATTGTAAAAAAAAAGGCCACATATTTTTTTGGGTATAGGCGTAGCACACACAACCAGCAAAGATGGAGTGCTGGGGACAGAAAACTCACGGCATTGGGCAGATTCGGCCCGCCAAGAAATTCACGCACCCAAAGGGGGAAAGAAATGGGCCCTTCCAGAACGCGAGACGGCGGGCCCATCAATCGTAGGCTGGCACAACCGCACAACCGAGCCAGCTGCCTGCCTCCTTCCGAGCCTGTCTGTTCAAACAAGACGAGGCCTGGGGAGCAGGCCACTGAGGGGGCTCTATACGTAATTTTGGTATTGTAACAAAACCTTGGAACGGAGAGCCTTTGAGCCTCTGTTGCAACGCAATGGAACTTTGTCGACGTCGGCAAGGGCCCAGGGGCGAAGCGATTATCCAGAATAGACTTTTGCATGTACCTTCCCACGTCCAAGCAAAAAAAAACCCAAGTCCTGGATACTTTTGCCAGCTGTTCTTCCAACCGCTGCATCAACCTCACAACAACCCGATGTAAAGCTAACCCGAGCAAAAAGCCCCCTAAAAAGGCGTGGGAAGGTACATGTAAAAGTCTACTCCGGATAATCGATAGCCCAAAGGGTCAGGCAGTGTCAGGGCAAGTCGGAAAACCGGTGAGAAGGTGACATGGACGCGCCGGAACGGGGTGACAATCATGGCTGGAAAAGCAATAGCTTGTAAGCGGTAGATGAACAATCCATCTCTCTCTGTCGTCCTGCACACCGCAGCCCTGAATCTCGATCGGTTTGGTACACTTAGAACATGGTACAGTCGTGATGGACAGAGTTTGGAGGATTGACAGTCCCTAGCGGAGACCGGCAGAGGTAGGGCGACGTTCATTGGGAGTGTGTATGGACAGAGCAGATCTGCCCTGGAAGCAGCAGTCCAGCACAGATCTCGCAGTGGTGTTTTTGCGCCCCTCACCGACAGCCTCAAAAGTTGCGCCTAGTGTATGGTTTTGACCCGGAAATGACAGCTTGAGGTTGGTATCGATAATTCGGTATCATGCCCGCCTAAAGGGTTCTGAAGTTCGTTGTTACAAGCAAGTCGTCTCAAAGGCGCCGTTTGCCAATGAGAGCACTGTACATGTGACGTGCCGCAACGCCTGCGCGAAGTGCACAGCATACTTATTCCGTATTGCGAGCCGATATTGCTGTCGTGCAGTGTGGTCCACTCAGTTTGAAGTGCGCCTTCTTATTCGGGATGTGTCAGGTTGCGGCGGCGGGGGGTCTTTCGCAAAATTATTATTATTATTATTATTATTTTTCCCCTCTTCCTCCAATTTGTCCTCCATGTTCCTTGCAGAAAAAAAGTCATGGATTTCCGTAGCAAGTGATGACAAAAGAGTACCTAGTGATGGGGGCATTGGCTGGCTTCTGTCATGGTTGAATGAAGTGCGGAATGAATGCATTGCTGTATCGAGGTACGTACAGACGAGGTATGGCTAGTGGTTGGTCAGAAAGTCAAATTACACAAGACGGACACCTTGGGCTCTGGACCTCCATCGACCGCCGCCATCCCTGCTTAGCTGTCGCTGCTTGGCTTCAAGTTGTGGCTCCCGTCTCTTCGCCCTTTCCCCGTGGAGACTCGGCCGGTCGCCAGTCACCGGTGTGATTTCAAGGCAAGAACGGGGGGGACGACTTTGCTGGACTCTGCCCAAGCATTTTCTGTCACCTGTCTGGCTGCCGAAGCGGCCATCAACCTTGTAACTTCCAAGTCCCGATCGTGATCTGTCCCGTCTAGGCAGGCTCAAAGACAGCAGGCGCAGACGCACCCAAGACATGATACGATACCGCATGACGGTCGGCGTTTCCGCGTGACAGCATCCCGTACTGTATCCAGGAGCCCTCTTGCAGCATACGACATCAGGTCGAACGGTATCGGTGCCTCGCAGGACCTTACCTTACCTTTCGGTCCGTGCCCAGTTCGCGCCTTTGTACGGAACGCAGCGGCGAGACATCGGCAGAGACGTCCATCCAAAACTCAAACCGCCTTCGGCGACACACACACACACACACACACACCCGTACCTCGACGCTGGACTCACTCTCCCACGCCTGCCCCGCCCTCTCCTGGCCGTCCTGGCTGTCCTCCTGTCTCGCTCCTACCTACCTAACCATATCCGACCCGACCTCTGCCGTCTGCACTGGCATCCTACTACGCCGGGGCATGCCTTGAGGTTCCATCCATCATCATATCCAACTGCCCGCCCCGGCCTGCTGCCCTCTCTCCCACCTATCCGCTACTTACCTACGTAAGGTACCTACTTACCTCACCCTCTCATCTCACTCTCTCCATGCTCGACACCCTCTTTCTCTTTCGGTCCCTAAGTCCTCGTGCCTGGTCCGTCTCTGTCAGTTCCGTTGTCTGCCCCCCCTTCGTGTGCGAGGTGACGCCCGACTGTGGACGTGGACGTGGACTCCCAGCTCGGAATTACGGTGATACCTACCGTGACTTCTACCTACTACACAAAATCTACACGCACTCCAAACTCCATACGTTACCTTACGCCTCTCTCACTAGCTGCGAGACGGATCCCCTCGTTACCTATCCCTTTTTTTATTGCTGCCCTTCGCCTGCTAGCATTGAAGCCTTTGGGTCTTTGGAAAGCGGTGGCATCGGAACTATTGCTGAACCAGCCACTCACCGTCCTCACTTTGAAGAACGTGTCCGGTTGACACTCTCATTCCCCCGGGTGCGCCAGCGAGACCACGTGAGTAGGAGAGTCAAGATCTAACCCTCGGGTCTGCCTTCCCGTCTCTCCCGGTGGACAGCGTGAACTCTCGTCTGTCCATAAACACAGCGAAGAGATCCGTCAGAGAGACTGTAAAGACGGAGATACTTCCGGCCAACAAAGACGAAACAACCTGGAAAAGTGTGCCAAGACGCGGAACCCAAGACTCTCAGCTCTCCCTGCCTCTCGCTTCAGGCCCTTCCTTGGTCATCCTCCTAGAGTAAGACCTGAAGTTAGCAAAAAGCCGCAAGTGGTAGCTTCAATCGACAGCTAGTACCTGAGATTGGGTTGAGAGTTGGTGGCTGTTGATACGCAAGAGAGATATTGGACGCACGTGCCAAACCACGACGGGAAGGGGGAAAATAACAAAAAAGCGGTTGATCACCTGCTCCCAAATCCGACCTGGCAGGCCCAAGACGACAAGCATAGCCCTCCATAAGAGAGTCCTGCTTTTCGAGGCAAGAGGTTCTAGATCCGAGCTCCCACATCCCAGTTCCCAGCTCCAAGCTCCAGCTCAGTCTTGCTCCACCTCAACTCCCAGCTACCATTCCTCGTTGGGATTCAACAAGGGAGCCAAAACAGCAAAGCACTCCTTAGACCAAGCAACACGTACATACCTCATATCTCCATATCTCCGCTGCCCTCTTCGGCTCCCGCACAGGCTCCACGTCTTCAGCCTTCGCCAACCCCAGAACTTTGACGAAGTTGCGCCGCTTCCATTCCATGGCCCCAGTCCTGGGTTTGTCAACCTATTGCATAAGCTTCTCTTGTGCCCATCCGTCACCCAACGCCCACGACCGCCCTCAGCGATAGACTTGGTGCCAAAGGCGATCTCGGCTGCGATTTCCGCCTGTCCTTCGCGCAAGGCAGTAAGGTTTGGCGCGGCCCGCCTCTGTGCCTGTCGTAAGCGCCGCTTTGAATTAGTGGGGAGACTCCTGTTCCTCACCGACCCCCTTCATGACTCTGCAAGATACGACCAAGTTCCGAACTTCCGCTGAGGACGCTATCAATCCGGGTGCAGACCTCCCCAAAGCTTCTGCCTTTGGTATCACGACGACGGTTTCTGGAGACCCCCCTCAATCGTTGACCAACCTCCCTCCGGCTTCTGGTCGCTCGGTCCCGGTTACTCATCTCAACCCTTTCCAGGCAAAAGACTGGACGAAAACTCACCACCTCTCAGACCTAATTGCTGGGACTCAGGACGGAAGATTCCCAGGCGTCTGGGCGCCGAATAGCGGACGGTATGGTCCGATAGCCAACAAGGCGCCTCACAAACATCTTGGTGCTCTCTCGATTCCACCTATCTCGGGGCACTTTGGCCGCCCGCAGCCGTTAGCAACACCACCCTTCGAAGTTGGACCGGGAGGCGCGCAGCTTACACTAGGAAAAAGGATCACCGCCGAGGACAAACAAGAGTTGCGACCGTTCGATTTCCCCTCGAAAAAAACGCGTTTAGTGGCACCCGGCGGTCTTCACCTACCACCCTTACCACACACCCCCGAGGAACTCGTTTCCCACTTGCCCGGAGTCTCGTCTCCTCTTTTCTTCTCACACCGAGCAAAACAACAACATCCGACTCCCCGCATGCACAGCTTCTTCGCAAACGGCATTGCCGCTTCCATCATGAGTAGCGTTCAAGAAACGCAGGACGGGGTTACGACCCTGCGCCTGCCAAAGGGTCATGTCATCACTACCACAGCGCAGGGTTCAAACAGGTCTTCCAGCACACCAGGAAGCTGGACTTCATCAGAATCCCTAGATGCCACGATGCGCAGTCCGGATGGCAGGCCTGTCGCAACAGTCGCGCCGGCGCTCCAGGCGATACCTGCCACTGAGCTCCTGGACCAAGATCCCAGGCCGGTATTTATCGTCGACCTTGGAAACCCTTTGAATGTCAGCTCGGGCTTGTTGCATATCGTATATGCTAACCCTTCCCTCAAAGCCTCAACTAGTGTTTTGGAACTCCTAAATGGGGACACGGCAGACGCAGAAGCAGATAGTTTCGATTTTGCCCATTTCAAGCATTGGGTGATAAACCCCGAGGCAAACACCGAGTCGATCGGTTTGGCTCCGACATGCATAACATTTGGCGGGATCAATTGGACGTGTTCGACTCTCAGAAAGCGGTTCCGAGTTGTTACTGGACATAGCACCATCGTCTCCGAGACACCGACGACGCCGAGCCCCGTAGCACAGATGCCCCCAGTACTGAGCCGGAGTTCACGCGGCTCAGTATCAGCCCGCGAACTTTCGCCCGAGCGTGGAGATGCTGTTGATTATTTTGGACGGATGGAGGAAGTCGGTTCGCCGCGCCCAAGGTCATACTCGGAGCCTAGGAGCCCTTCGAGGACAATCATCAACACCTCTCTGGCAGGTCTGAACGAATTGCCCATGGTTCTCCCCCTGTCGCAGGTTTATACGACTTTCGACTGGACCCGAATTCCCGCCGACGACCCAAATCTTGGCCCCCATCACCGCTTCGCACGCTCTATTGACTGGGCATCTACGCCCTTGGGGCCTGTGGAGGAGTGGCCGGCGGATTTGCGCATCATGTCAAATATGATCATGGGCAGCCCCCATCCGGCAGCGCTGTATTGGGGCGAGGAGTTTGTCGCCATCTACAACGAAGCCTACATTGCGCTTGCCGGGAAGAAACATCCGCAATTGATGGGCGCCAAGTATAAAGAAGCGTGGGCAGAAATTTGGGATGAGGTCGGACCAATCTTCGATGCCGCATGGAATGATGGTAGCGCGACGATGAAGCACGATGACGGGTTGTTCATAACACGGCATGGATTCTTGGAAGAAACCTTTTTCAACTGGGCTATTATCCCCTTGGTCGGCGGTGACGGCACGGTTGTCGCACTTTACAACCCGGCCTTCGAAAACACCCGGCGGAAGATCAACGAGCGGCGGATGCTGACCCTTCGCGAGGTGGGAGTAAAGACATCGGAGGCTCGCGACGTGAAAGGCTTCTGGGGTATGCTTCTGCAGGGTCTGGAGTACAATGGACTCGATGTGCCCTTTGCCCTCGTCTATTCGGTTGCGGAGGATTCCGAGAGCGAGGTTGCGTCTATCAACTCTGGCAGTGTCACGAATCCACCCCAGATCACACTGGAGGGCTCCGTCGGTGTTCCCGAGGGACATCCCACTGCTATTCAATCGATTGATTTGCGGACTAGCGATGAGGGTTTTGCGCCATATATGAGAGACTCCATGGCACATCCAAACAATCCCATTATTCTGAGCGAAAACGATGGCAGCCTACCCCACAAGTTGATCGAAGGTTTTGACTGGAGAGGATTTGGTGACCCCTGTCGGACTATTGTTGTCTTCCCCGTCCATCCTACGACGGCTGGAGACATGGTTGTTGGATTCATCGTGCTTGGTGTTAACCCCCGACGACAGTACGATGAGGATTTCCAGCTATTTGTCAACCTGCTCTCCCGCCAACTTGCGACTTCCATGGCGTCTGTGGTCTTGTTCGAGGAGGAGATCAAGCGAGGCCAGCGGGCTGCACGCTTGGCTGCTTTGGATAGGCAGCAGCTTTCAATGCAGCTTCATCTTCGAACGCAAGAGGCTGTTGAGAGTGAGTATCGCTTTGCGCGCATGGCAGAACTTGGCCCGGTCGGTTTGTTCATCGCCGATAGTCATGGACGTATCAACTACTGTAACGAGATGTGGTGGAGGATCTCTGGGCATGAACGGAGCGCAAGCACCCTCGACGCTTGGATGCAGAGCATAAGGGACGAAGATCGCGAAGGTGTTGTGAATGTCTGGCGTCATTTGGTCGAGGAGAAGGTACCGGTGACTTACGAGTTTCGATTCAATGGTACGCGGAAAATTGTCGATGGTCACACCGTTGATACATGGGCTCTGATGAGCGCGTACCCCGAACGAGACGAAACCGGTGAACTCAAGAGCATCTTCGGATGTATAACCGATATCTCCCAGCAAAAGTGGGCCGAGGACTTCCAGAAACGAAGACGCGATGAGGCTGTTGAACTCAAACGCCAACAAGAAAACTTCATCGACATCACCAGCCATGAAATGCGAAATCCCCTCAGTGCCATTCTTCAGTGTGCCGACGAAATTGCCTCGGGACTTAACAAGTTCCGGCAAGAGGATCCGGCGTTTCGAGGGCCCGACACTTTGGAGACGCTGGTTGATAGCTGCCTGGAAGCTGCCAACACCATTTCCCTCTGCGCTAGCCACCAGAAGCGAATCGTCGACGACATCTTGACCCTCTCAAAACTCGACTCGCAACTCTTGCTTGTGACACCGGTCGATGTTCAGCCAGTCCAGGTTGTGGAGGAAGTTTTGAAGATGTTTGAAGCCGAACTCAACTCCAACGACATCAAAGGTCATTTCCAGATCGAGCAGTCCTATCGCAATCTCGAAATTGACTGGGTGAAGTTGGACCCATCACGCCTAAAACAGGTCCTCATCAACCTCATGACCAACGCCATCAAGTTCACCCAGGGCCGACCGACACGGGCAATTACCATCAACTTGGGTGCCTCAAAGGATGTGTCATCGGCCGGGCTTTCGTATTTCCCACCACGGCATCCAGACCAAGAGGATCTTACGGACGACGCAGAGTGGGCTACCGGCGAGAAGATCAACCTGCACTTGGCAGTTTCAGACACCGGACCGGGTCTTGATGAGAATGAGAAGAAGATCCTCTTCCAGCGATTTTCCCAGACCAGCCCCCGAACGCACGTCCAATACGGCGGCTCTGGGCTAGGCCTCTTCATCTGCCGGATACTAACCGAGTTGCAAGGCGGCCAGATTGGAGTCTATTCCGAGAAGGGCGAGGGAAGCACGTTTGCTTTCTATGTCAAGAGTCGTAAAGCGGAGAACCCGCAGCCGGTTCCGACTGTTGTCGACAACTCGATGTCCATACAGCCACTTCAGCAGCGTGTCAACCCTCTAACACAGGCTCAGATCAGCCACCGGTCATCAGCATCAGCCGCATTCTCTCTGCTCGGACACGGCCGGTCACATCCGCCACCTACCAGAACACAATCCGCTCCCGTCCTCACGGACGTCACCCAGATAAGATCCCTTGACGTCCTCATTGTCGAAGATAATTTGGTGAACCAGAGAGTCTTGCAGCGTCAATTGCAATTGTCAGGTAATAACACGTTCGTGGCCAACCATGGCGGAGAGGCCTTGGTGGAGTTGCGAAAGTCTCGCTTCTGGAATGAGGAGATCGCTGCGACGGACGATGCTGCATCAGCTCTCCCGAGGAGCAACAAGAAGGCCGCAAGCGATGGCGGAACCGATGGCGCGCCTGATGGTGAAGAAAACAACAAGAACATTTCTGTCATCCTCATGGACCTCGAGATGCCGGTCATGGACGGAATGAGCTGCACTCGCGAAATTCGTCGTCTAGAAAATGCGGGCGTCATTACGCGGCATATTCCCATTATTGCCGTCACTGCGTACGCACGGCCTGAGCAGGTCGAAAGTGCCAGGGCCGCTGGTGTGGTAAGTCTTTTTTTTTTTTTGTCTCTCCGCTGATCAGGCTTTTTTTTCCGGGAAAAAGGAAAGAGCGAAGAATGTCTGCTGACCAAATTTTTTTTCTGTGTAGGATGACGTCATTTCCAAACCGTTCAGACTACCCGAGTTGATACCCAAGATCGAAGAGTTGGTTCTCAAGTACGATGGAGAGCCATAGTGAGGGGCGAACGGATCGGGAACTAGGTTGCTTCTGCGAAGCTTCAGTTTGACGGCTCATTGAGTCCAATCATCTCCAGCTTCATTCCATCACTACCACAAGCGCAAGGCAATGGAACTCATTCAGCAGAGTTCTATGCTCAGAGTCATTGTGGTGGTTGTTCGTTCGTGCGTCTCGGCTGCTATCTGGAGACGGGGTATTCCCAGTACCGCAAGTCTCCGTACCATACGGTTGACCCAGACGAGCACGCCTGGGAAATGTAGCGTGCACGACTACTAGGTCGATGCCCGGGGGAAGAAAATCTCCGAGGGATGTTTATACAGAGCACACGAGTACCAAGAGAGGAAGTGTCAGGAAGTCATTGAAAAGAAAGGGCGGGATGCTAGAAAGCACGCCAAGTTATGTTTAATGGAGGTTCGAAGAGGTTGAACAAATCGGTAGCAACAAGGAGGACTTAGTTGGAATTGTGTGAAATCGGATCGTGCAGGTGCTTGCTAGTCACCAGCTGGGACTGGCAGAAAGAAGGGACAAATGAAAACGGTTGGATGAGCGTGCTTGTGGTTGCAAGATGCGTTGTGTGGAAACTGGAAAGCAGATGGAAGGAAGCAGGGAACAAAGTATTTTGGATCTTGCATAAGCAGAAGTTTATATACCATACCATTCATCGGCATGCAGGGAATACATATTATGCGCCAACACTCCAAACCCACTCTCCGCTCATCTCTTGGTGTTTTTGTCGTTTTCTTGTCTCTGTCTTGAATGCGCTAAACTGTGTTTGCATTGTACTTTCCTTTGGGAGTAGGGGGCTCAAATGACTGGAGGGGAAAGCCCATGATCATCACCACTCTCTGATTGATTGATTGATACGAGAAGATGAGGACATCGACATCAACATCACAACATGTGTATGTGCCGGTTGAAAGGCCGCATAGCCGCGCCATTGAGCAGGATCTGATAAATCAATCACATGCCATGCTGAGAACGTCACGTACGTGGTGATGTCCAAGGAAATAGCTTTCAACAGGTGATGAGTCGTTTGGCCACACTCAGCAACTTAGCACCAATAATGATGTTACCAAGATCACGGTTCCCAGCGCTTGAGGACTTCTTCGCTTGTTTTCTTTTTCACCTGAACTCGTCTCTCTTCACAACATTTCCTCCCGAGTCATCCACCCACATCTTGAATCCCATACACAACCCATTCAAACTCGAATCGAAAGGCTTTGCCTACCCCTAATCAACCACTCTCATAAGATCTTTGCCTAGCTAGCTAGCCACCAGATCTCTCTTCGAACCAGCATTCAGCATGATAGAATTCCCATTGGATAGATAGTTCGTGGCCGAAAGTATCGCAATCTGAATCTCCATTCATCAACAAGCGATTGAGTTCTGTGAAGTCATCAAATCATATCGTCATCGAGTCATTGTACACACTCACCCAAGCAATACCTTCTTCCCTTTTGTTTCTCCTGTGAAGAAGTATGGTAAAGTAGTTCATACATAGCTTCCACAACTACACCAGCAGAGAGCGAGGGACTACCTAGGAATACTTTACTGGCTGAGGAAACCTACCAGCAAGAGAGTAAGAGTCAGATAACCACAACAACCAAATCGTAACTAAAGTGCGTATGGGCCATCCATTGCATCCACTTGCTCTCCATCGCTCCTTCTTGTATACCTTCCGACCGCCAGTCTGGGCTGGGGAAGGAAGTCAAGGAGCGACCCGATGGTCTGAGTCGTGACTTCCCAGACGTAACTTGCTTCGTTCATTCACCTTTCGGCAACTCCTTCCCTTATTTTCCTTGATGCTGATGTCCACCATGTGCACGCGCCGGTAGGCTGGAAGGCTCAACGTATTAACGTATCAAGGCCCGAATGGATCAACTTATCAGCACAGTGAAGGGAGTGGCTTGCCGCTTGGCCGAAGTCGTCACACAAACTGTTGATGAGGCTGGCTGACTGGAGGTTGGCTGAGGCGAGCGTCAGGGAAGCAAGCCTCTTCTTGGCTTGGCTCTCCTAGGTTGGGCTCTCCCGGGTACTTGTTTCCCTCATGTCACTCGTCAATAGTTCGTCCGCGCCAGCGAGTTTGAGCAGGATTTATATTGGTCGATTAAGAGTAAACCCAGAGCGAATCTGGTTAGATGGTTGTTGTTGTGGGTTGCCAGCCCTGTAGCAGAATGGGACACTCATTTCCCAACTAACTGGATTAAATGACTTCTAAAGGACAATGAAAAGAATCTTCTTATCATTAGTACGTCCCATGGAGTGTTGCTGCTCCTATTCGCTAGTGATATCCCTGGTTTCTCGCTTGAAGTGGGCGTCGAAGAAACCAAAAGCCGAGATTAGAATTCAGTATCAGCCAGCCCAGTCGATATGAGACACTCCAGTTGGAATGCCCGGTATGTATTTCGGTCATCAGCCTCTGTGGACTTGATCAGCGAACAAAACTGAACGCTCCATAGCCCTTCGTGCCCTTCTGCCTGATCATGAACGATCCAGCTGCCGCTTCAATCTCGCTCATGGATGCCGCACACTGTCAGGAGGACACCCTCAGTCATGGAAAAGACGGCTGAAGGATGGTAGAAGGGGGTGACAGATATTCCAATCAAGATTGCATGTGCGGCTCTAGGCCCTCTCTCAAGCCACCCGGTGGCTACCTGTCGTGCCCTCCTCTTGGGCCCGCGGAATGCCCTTCGAACCGGTTCCCCAGGACGCCACAAAAAGCACAAACTCCCCAGGGGCGGCACTGTCAGCGAACGTCAGCAACCGAAGTCGTTCGCGATAGGTTGGAGGGTTTTGTGGGCTTATGTAGCGGCGTGTCACACCACTAAGCTGAAACTGGTTACCCATCAATACCATTAGGGGGTGTCAATCACACAACCGGCGAACTTGGGATGGGAAGCGGTCATGCCGGATATTTGGGACTACCAATACAACATCGAGGATAGGGAAAGCAATTGCCCATCAAATTCCGTACGGGTTTCCGAGCCACTTCTGGAGGAATATCTCTATTCGGTTCATCGTTTGTCATGCAATGACAACAGGCTCTTCCGGAATGAATCTGACTGGTTCTAAGCAATCATCGATATGCTGCAGCTCTAGTTCTGACGGTCCGCGAGACGTACATTAGCTCGAGGAGCGAGGTCGTAGTGGTGATATCATGACCGATCTCATTGGGATAGGGCTGCACCGCCAAGACACCATCTTGGTGTGAACCGTGGGCGGCCTTGGAAGGGAATGCAAAGTGTCCACGCGTCAAGGAGGTTATAAAACACAGACTTCCACGCTTGTGGCTGAATTTGCCGACGGAAGTGATCTTCTCGTCAATGGTCTCACCTGCTGCACTCATAAGTCCTTTTCAACCCCAAATTCCTGCAAGGGAGAGAGGTGAAATATCAAGAACTCGCTTGCCTCTTCACACTTCCATTTCTCGTTCCTACTCCCAATTGCTTAACCATATTCGAGAAAATGCCGGGCGACAACAACGACGACTTGGAGAGAGGTGGAAGGGAGGCACAGATGGACACAAAACTAACACGCTCGCCACTTGGCTTGTTCAAGGGCTCGGTCGAATCATTGACGCGCTGTTTGAGTCGATCATCCAAAGGATCCAAACCCGCAGCAGAGGCATCAGGCAAGAAATATGTCCATACGCCGACTCACGCAGCCGCATCGCATCTCAAGACAACCAGGACGAGAAACATGGACCGGGCAAATGAAGTCCTTTGACCATATTGATGAGCAAGGCGTGAAAAGATATTCCACCTGAGGCGCAACTTGTTAGTGAGTAATGAAGAAGGTTCTTTTGAAAGTACAACGGGCTGACTGGGGGCAAACCTTAGGCGTCTTTGTGGAGCACGATGTTGATGACGCAGACTACACCCTCAAGCACGAGACGCCGCCTCAAGTTTGGTTCCACGCAACGAGCCTAGTCCAGAATGCTATCCTGCCTCGGAATCTGGGCGAGCGTCGAATAAGTCCGCACATTTCGAAGCCCTCAGCACAGGCCGAGTCACAGGAGGCGAGAGACTTCAAGCGACCTGGTCCAACATATGACGACGGATGGAAGACGACGAGTTTTAGATTCGTGATTGGTGGAAAGATGTGATCAGGGAGTAGAGGACTCGCCGTAGGGGGAACATGGTTCGATAGGAAGCAAACACACGACTGAAGCAGGTGATGGTGGTGATGGTACCCCAACTCTTAGACCCCAAGGCAATAGAAGACTCGAGGCGCAGTTGCTTAGATTAAGGGCGACACTTGCGACCTTCGAGATGATTCCAATATTGAGTGAAGGGGATGAGCCTCATGTCAATCTCTCCGGACTTTGCGCGAAGCAGCTTTGCCCCCAAAGTACCTGGAAGTTGTTGATGTACCGCTCAAAATATTGAACCGTTATAGGAAGTTGCTGAGCATCTTTCTTAGGCTGACCTTGTTGATAAGGGCCAACTGTGAATCGAAGCCGTGCCCGCCCAAAGCCCTCGGTGATGGCTAAAGAGACCCCTATTCTCGAAACAAGACATGGGATGCGTTGTGTCCCATCAACATGATGGAGAACCCCACGACAACCAAACCGCCAGATAAGAAGTCGCCGAGCTGATCAGATGATGCGAGTACGCCATAGAGAATAGGTGTATGGGGGCCATGGGGTCTCGAAGGGCTCTCGAAGGGCTCGGAAATCTGGACGGAAACGGGCGCTCAGGTCACGGAGTAGATAGTCCGAAGCCGGTCAGTCGTATACCTAGCTAAGTAGTGAGCAAGTCTAGTAGCCAGGACCAGCACCCAGGGGCAACGGGGTGTCCCTGGCATTAGCGCAACACCAGGAACTGTACGTCAACATAGCCGTTCCCGCATCTGCACATCAGCTCTGTGATGCTCTCGAGAGGCTCTGTGTAAGCTTCTGAATCGTATCCGAGTTGGGAGGGGCAGTGATGGTGGTGATAAGCGTGGCGCAGCACCAATAGTGTGTTGTGGTTGGTGGTGATAGCCGCAGAGAGTAGCACCGGCGAAGCGGCGCGGCTGTACAAGCGCGGCAATTCAGGAGCCAAATTCAATGACCATGATGCTTGATTCAAATTGTGATGGTCTCGGCAGGGGAAGACGACGTTGGTGACGTGATGGCGTTGGTGACAGGTTTGAATCTCGCATGCGTGCGGTATCGACGTGGTACAGAGTCGGTCGGCTTGATGTGTCGATGCTTGTTGTTAGAGGCAATATCAGGAAGCCAATCGATTCCCTTCTGATACCCCACAGGTGTTGTGCGATGTGATGGTGTGCTTTCGTGCAGGATAGGTAGTTGTATGTGGGAAAGAGATGCAGGTGATGCGATGTTGAGGAGAAAAAGCTATAAGTGGAAGGATGGAGAGGAAGGAAGGGAATCACTCGCCTCACTCCTTAGGTTACTGGTCCCCGCCCCAGGAGGTGTTCGCACCTTCCCGCTCTTTAGCGCACGGCATCCGGCAACCCGCCCGTTAGCGGCTCAGGTTAAGCGTGCATGTACCTGGATTTTCAGTGGAGAACCCCCTCCATTTCGGTGGGTTTTTGTTCCTTTCAGCGCTGTTGGTGCTTGTTGTTTCAGGCGGGCCGTGGCTGCCAGGTGACATGAATTCCCCTCGGTTCCCGTCATCCCGTCCCCCACCCAGGGGCAGTTTGGTCTCTCGTCCGGTCGGCACCCATCTCACCGTCATCTTCATCTCCCGCCTCGGCCGACCTCATCTCCGCGTGGTCAGAACCTTTCAGCCTCCGCCACACGCCGGCCCACACACACTTCCCTCGGTCTGCTGCCGACAGGATACCCTCAGGAGAGGACCTGACTAATCGAGCAAACCCCCAATCACTGCTGAGACGCCGCAGACTCAGCTCTTTGCGCCAATGGAGGTTGGGGATAGACGACTAGACGGTGTATCCGGCCTTGACAGCAGTTGCCTAGTTGATGAATAAATTCGCTTCACGACTTCTGGCAAACGACATGACCGACTCAGTGTCGGTCAAGCAGTACGGGTTGCTTCATGATGACACTGAACCCCCCTCAAATGTTGGTGCGACGCCAGACAGCCAGTCTAGAAGAGGCCTGAAGGCAGCAGCAATACTTGACCCAAAGGCTCTCAACATCTCACGCTATCACGACAACTACCCGTGCCTTGCTCGGGATCACGGCTAGGGCTTGAAGACGCCTCACCTTGATGGCCCTTGTCTGGACTCTGAGTTTCTTCTTCTTCCTTCGACAGGGGATCCCGAGGTGTATCCAGAGTTTTCAAGGGCAAACTACTTAAATTTCGGCCATCATGACCGGTGTGTGAGAAACTTAGCCATGCTGCGCCCTCGCCATACCCTACAAGCCTTCCTAAAAACGTGTTTAACGGTCATGAGCGCCACCTCACAAGGCGAACAAGTGGCCTTCCCATTCTCGAGAACCACGCGAAGCGAATGGGGCCAGAGGAAGGTATCCAGATAAGCATTTGGATTTGTGCTACGGAACACGCCTGTGGTTGACACTGATATCCATGGCCAAGGTCTTTTATTCGTCAGTGAGGCATACGGGCCAGTCCAGTCGGCATCGAGTAAAGAAATGCGGCCGAGTCCTGTCATCTGTTCGCGGGGGAATTCTGGGAACACAGCAATCTACGGAGGCGCGATCTATCGATAAAACCGCTGTCCTGACGCCGGTCGCCGCTGTTGTGTAAATCCACAAACTCGTCCATTGCTACCCATCAAGCTGAATGAATAGCCCTATGCACGGTTCGCCATACGTGGGTGAGTGCTGCCCCAAACACTGAGCCTCAGCCGGTTGGACGGCTGGCTCCAAGCAGTGTGCATTTTGCTACTCTTCCATTGCTCCCTCAAACCATTCTGTGCATTCTTTACTCATACCAAAAGTAGTATGCGTAATCTGGCTGTGTCGTAGGTTACCATTTGGGGGTCGGGAATGCTGCAAAAGACGACGTCGTCTCGACCTTTGGGCGGGTAGGTATGATGCGGGCTGCAACGCTACCGTAGGTCTATTTGAGCTACTGAAGGGGGCCGAAATATATAGAAGCTTGCAGCCCTGTTGGCCAATGGCATCACCACCCTGGACCCTAGGGCAGATCTTGGAGGGTTGCAGAGCCTAGTGTAGTGTAGAGCCAGGGTCGAGTTGACCGGGGATGCTTTGGAATGATCCCCAAACAACATCCAACACACTCGAAAAAGCCACGGCTAGTCTCAGAGAGGATGCTCAGTCTAGACAACAACCACCTGGTGTGCCAGTCGAGGCACTATCTACGGCCAACATGGATGTTGACCCGCGGATGTCACATTCTCATCCCTTGCCCGCGGATAACTTCCTGGACGGATACAGACACCAACACCATTCCTCTCTGAACTCGGCACTCTGTAAAAGCCTACTACGCATTCACGATGAGAACGAGTGAGTGATGGTAGAGTATGACGTGCGTGACTACGCCACATTCGGTACAGGACCTCCTCCATGCTGCTCTACCCGTCTCTCAGGCGTCCATTACTTCTAGTTGCCCCCTTGCAAGTGCGAAGACCAACCCAACCATGCGGGTCAGCCGTAATTTGTACGGGTCGTACAATACACATCGACAAAGGTCCCAGGCCCCAGCATTCCGATGCTACCGTCAGGGCGGCCACTTGCGAATATTATCACTCGCCTCCCTATGCCTCTCCTTTTTGTTTTGTCTTTTGGCCCAAGGTCCTTCGCCTTCTTGCTGGTGTCATCATACCGTTGGCTGAGAGTTCCATAACTGCAAAGCAGAAAATAACACCTTTCGGCACCGACAAGTTTTATAACTCCGCTTCACCCTTCACACGCCATGTGCAAAGACAAACTCACACTTCTACCCTAGTCCTTTCATTTTCTTCCGTTATGCCCGGGGGGCTCCGGCCAAGATGCTGTCAAAGCCGGGATCCACAATCCGAAAGCTCGTCTCCCCGCGGAAGACCCTGTTTGTCGAGGAATACGAGGGCTCTTACTTTCACCACCACGATGAAGGCTACAGGTCAGTCTACAGAGAGCTTAAAATGAGGTCATGGGGTCTCCAAAGGGGTTCAAAGCCTGACCTCGACGTCCCGAAGAAGGAGGACCTTCACAAGATACTCACCATTATCCCACCCCTTCCCGGCACTCCGCTCTCATCAAGGTCTTCTTTGTCCAGCTGCGGCTATAGCACAGACCACACCAGTCCTCAATGTTCTTCCCAGCGTGTCGGAGGCCAAAGTCCTCAGAGGAGTCCACTTCTTTGTCCTGGACACCTCGAGCACCAGCCACAGCAAGCCCGAGGGAGAAGCCAACCCTCCAGCACGACACCGGGGACGCCTCCCAGAACACCAAGTACACAAGAGTTACACCAAATTATTCTTCTGCCGCCTTCACATCCCCTGCAACAAGATGAGCCGAACCGGGATTATACGATTCGTCGACCAGGTATTACCTTGACTGACCTGGGGATCAACCATCAATCTATATCTACAGAGGAGATTGCCAAAGGCTATACCGGCTCCCAAGAGCAACATCGTTTACCAAGCAATGGGTATTCGAACGGCATCCAGCAGCTCATTCCGGAGATGGATGGGGCATTCCAGCCACAACGGTCCCCGATCGAAATAAAGCTGCCGTTACCGGCGCTTGTGATCCCGCCGACGACATATTACTCGGCAAATCACACGAAGCCTTTGACGCCTGGACATACTCCCTCCCAGTGGAATAAAGCGCGGAGAAGAAGTCAGGCGCCATTGCAATCCTTCACACAGCCTTCCAAAAGGTCTTTCTTGCTCACAAGTCCGGCAAGGTTTGCTTCGGCCAGCAGGACAAAGAGAAAGAAGTCAAAGAAATCCCAAAGGCGGCCGCGCATAGTCAGCACACGGGTATCAAAATGGGCACTACCAGACACTGCCCGAAATTTATTCGAAATTTTCAACCCTATCGAAGCGGATGAGGTGCTGCCGGAGAGCATGTTGCAGAAAATAATGGAGAGAGCTTGTCTAGCCCAGTCAACGATGAATGATGAGGTGACGGCAACCGGTCAAGAAGGTGATCAACCATCCCAGCAGCCCATTACGCCTGTCGAACCGTTCCACCTCGACGACTTGCCCACACGGATCGACAATGCCGGTGTCAGCTTGACTGTCACTTCGGCAAATCCTCCACTTGGGACGGCACGGCCGTCTTTATCTGGTCACGGCGAGATCACCAGAGACGACTGCGCAACACCAAAGCAGCAGTCCCAAGAAGACGGGCAGAAACAGAACCGGCCAAGAAGTCCGCCCGTCACCTTGGTAGAAGATGGAAAGGAATACAGCCTACCCATTATGTTTCGCCTCGAAGAAAAAGAAGCTCAACAACCTCCTAAGCCCCCGAGTGTCGCCCATCTTACACCTTCCACCACCGGTCCCATCAGGCCCATACCGCGGCGCACTCCGTCCAGGCAACTACCTCCTCTTCCGACCATTCCAGAGGGTATCACCAGTTCGATGTTGACACCTACATCTACCTCATCACCTGGATTTGGCTCCGATGCCAACAATGAGGACTTTATTCTTCTCAAAGGCACCCCATACACTATGACGATGCCATCGTTCCGTCACGGACCAATCCGACTACCCAAGCCCGAGCCTCCCATCAACCTGCTCGCCGCCAATGCTGAAGATGGCCTTGACTGGGTAGCATTCCAAATCTCGATAGGAAGCGGTATCGGCGACTTCGACAGTGATCCCCTTGACTACTCGCGGCCTTCGGATGCTGAGCTTAATGAGCGCGACGACATTATTGTCTGGTTCTCCGGTTTCGGGTTCGATGGGTATGGAGCATTGAGGACCTTCCCGACCACCGAAGAGGATATTGAGCTCAGGAAGCACAAACAAGAAAATGCCCCTTTGCATACGCATTCCGCGAGTTCTGGTAGCCCCTTGAACATGGGTAGGCGAGAACCTCCAGACAGCGGCAGCAGAGGCAGACTACCAACCGGGAACGAACTTCGCCGGATTCAGCATTTGCAAGCATACGACTGGGACCGAAAACATTCCCATGAGCGGTCGGCGAGCGTCAATGATCATGTTCCTCTCCATGTTCCTGCGACTCACATTGCTGCTCATCAGATGCAGCAACAACAACACTACCTGCGCTGGTTATCACGAGAGACACCTTCCTCAACTTGGCCTATCGAACGTCAACCGAGGGACCATCTCGGGAAGCCTACGACCGACACTCCCTATGGTCACGCTCACAGCCAGAGTTGGAGTTACTCGCCGTCACCTTTCCCAGCGCCAACATCCAAACCCACCGTTCGCCGGGATCATAGCCGCGGTCGCAGTTCAAGCGATGCCGCCAACACCACCAACACCAACAACACCCCGGTTCCAACATCAATCAACCGCAATCAATCACCAACGCTGCGAACGTCAACACCAACAAAGACTTTAACATCCCGGTTCCAACCACCACACACTCAAAGACCCGGGACGCCACAACATCAAATCCAACAACAATCCTCCCTTGCGCTAACCTCATCCTCACTATTCCCATCACCAACAACCATCCGATCCGAATCCCCCTTTCTTCCAGGTTTTGCTTTCCAATACGAGCAACAAACGGTCATTCCATCGTCGATTGTCCCAACAACAACCCAACAACATCAACAAGCACCACCACCGCAATTAACACAAACGACAAAACAAACAGCCAAGAAAATCCCCCAAGCAATCGACGCGGCCCGCGCCCGCACTTGGCAGCAAGGATCTCAAGGACCTCGCCACCGCCGCGCCGACTCGCATGAAAGTATAAAAAGTCTGCCGCAGAGCCCGGCGCTCAACATGGTGGTGTCAAGGGACGTGAATGGCCAGGAGTACGTGATTCCGATGGGGTTCAATTTGGATCATGACTTGGGGGATTTCCTCAAATGGGAGGCGGAGCATGTTGCGTTGGGGATTGATTGATTGATTTGATTGTTTGTCGGTGGATGGAATGTCTACAAAAGGAAATACGAGGGGGAGGAGAGAGGCAAACTGATGGCGTTGGTGTTTCTGGCTACTGGACTGGGTTTTGTGAGGTTTTCTTGCACTTGCACATTGGATCTCTCTGTTACTCTCTTTCATGATACCAATTTTTAGTTGATCTATATCATAGCGAAAATAATTTCCCTCTTCCACATCAACGATTGAAAAGATTTCCTGTTGAGTGTACACATTGTATCTACTTCCTCACCTAGTAGCCACATCAATATCACTGTCGCAAAAACATTATGCGCGCATCAACGACGGGAGACATCCATTCGTCTAGTTTACATTCACCAACGATTGACCTGTCTCCTTAATAGGCCGGCCAGGAGCACCCAACATATCCGAATATGGACGTTAAACCTCAGCCACGACTCCCATGAGGCAATGTCATGAGGCATAAGGCGTCCTCCACCCTTCATAATCTGTGCCGCAAGGCGTGGTTGGATGAGGCGAAAGACAGTCGGTACTTGCATCACTCTAAGACATCATCTTCATTTCGATGGGACCGAGCAATGCAGGGCTGCCTCGTGCCTGCTGGCGCGGCCGACTGCACTTGCTTACTTGACCACGATGTGGGAACCATGATGTAGGAAGGAATCAGTGGATATACAGAAGGCACACCCATCCTGCTGTGAAAAGGAGGCAGTCGCAGGCACGACTGATGAGATGGAAGTCTGGTCGGCTACGATAAACCGTGGATATAAACCCAACCTCCCAGTCTTTTGGCTGGTTTCTTTTCTTCTTCAGAATCAAGCACATTACCAAGTGTCCGGCCTCTCCAGTCTTTTGCTGTACACATATCATGATCTTATATCCTGATGCGGAGAAATGGTCTAGTGGCGGTCGTGCTGAACTCAATTTTTCTTGATCTTCCATGACTGCCTGTCAAAGAAAGCCAAGTAAGTCAACCTGAAGTTTCCTGTTCCCATTGCTCCGGATTCTGAAGGCAGGAGCTGATCAATCCTTAGAGTTAGGAACAGGAGATGAAAGTGCACCTGCTGATGAGGGAACATCGGCTTCCCCATCATAACTTCCATGACATAGCAGCATGGCTTCCGCAGGCAAGTGTCCCGAACCGTCGGTGCATCCGACGGGCGTGTGCTCATCCTTTTCAGACAGCCATTATTGGACTTTTGTCCGACAAGGAGTTGGCTCAAGCCGTCATCATCACCACAATCAAGTCATATCCATCCATCGTCGCTCACAGCGTTTCCACACATCAGCTGCGGATGGATAGATTTCCATGTTGTGTTTCTTTCAGACCTTCCTTCCCTTCTCCTGCCCGTCCCAAGCATTCGAAGTGAATGGAAACTTACCGACATTCCGTCGTCTCACGCCCTCCCGCACCTTCCATCCCATCTCAACCCTCGCTCCTTCCCTAACTGACCGACCAACCTGCCCTACCTAGTATGGACTTGGACTGCTGTCCCGTGACCCAATGATAAGTCGAGGTGTACAGTCAATCTAAGTGACCTTGTCAATAGTACTTAGGCACGATATTCTTCGACTCTCGAGATTAAGCACCCGTAATTGGTACCAATTGGAGGGAATGGGTACAGCGACCGAAGTGGGGGGAAGAATAAAGATCGTGCTTGGTCGGGTTTCTGGATTGTCCCTAATTTTTTTTGTTTTTTTTGTTTTTGCTCTTGCATTTTTAATAATGAGTTTGAAACTGGCGGTTGCTGCTGAGATTGACCTGTATTTCCTTCTGTAAGAGATTTTGACGCTTGTAATGTCGCGATGCAGTATATATAGTTCATTAGGGGGGAATGATAGCTTGGATTGATGTCACGGTCGGAGATGCACATTTACCTCGCGATGGAACCGTCACGAGATGAACCCTTAGGTTCTTGCGATGCGCAATTCACGGATGTCACCAGATCCTGCGACAGTTCATAATGCTCAATCAAGTACAGGTAACCTCGAGTTGACTATCACCACGCGTCAGCAACCCTTGTGTTTTACGAACCTCATGCCTCACGCATATTAACATCATCACCCTCCCCTTCGCCATCACTCTCCTCATCCCCATCCGTCGCATAGGGCACAAACCGAAAGTCCAAGAAACTCAACCCAGCTCCTCCTCCCGGAACACCCCCGCCCGCGCCACCCACCCCTTCCACTTCCACCATAAACTGCATGCTCAACACTCCCTGCCCATCGCCCCTCAAACTAACCTTGCTCGCAATCCTCATCGCCTCCGTCGCCGCCTTGATCGTGTCAAACTTGAACGTCTGGCTCCATCTCCTCTCTCCTTTAGTCCGATCCGCCGCCCTGACCGAGAACGTCTCCAACAGATCCCTTCCGCGCTTAAAATCCACCGTGCTCTCCACCCCTGGCGCTCCCGCACCACTGTGGCTTCCGGACGTTCTGAACCGCAGATAGGGCTCGTTGCGCGAGACCACGATCGTCAGCCGCTCCGGGTTGATGCTGCCCACCTCCGCCAGCGCGTCGAGCAGGTAGCGCGCTTGCATGATCACCTTGAAGGAGAGGTCGTCGACGTCAAAGGGTATGTCCTCCGGCATCTCGGGTAGGTAGGTGGTTAAGTTGCAGGTCGTCTTGACGCCGGCTTCTTCGAGGATGATGCTGAACGGGCCGCCGTCGGAGGGGTAGCTGAGGATGCAGGTGCCGTTGGAGGAAGAGGCGGACCCGCCGCCGTGGAGGGTTTGGTGGCTGAAGGCGTCTGAGCCATTACCGCCGCGGTGCTGGTGGTTCAGGCGCGGGTTGCCGCGCACGAGCGGGTCGATGTCGGAGCGGGCTTGGCGGGCGGCGACGTCGGCGACGCCGAAGATTTGGAGAGTCTCGAGGAAGGCGGGGAGGGAGATTTGGAAGGAGACGGGCTCGGGATCGTTGTCGTCGTCATCGCCGTTGCCCGCGGCTGGCGGGAGGTTGGTGGTGTAGCTGGCGAAGAGGTTCTTGTTCCAGTGGGCGGCGCCTTGCATGACCCGGGCATGGTCGGCGCCGAATCTGAGGCCCTCGGGGGTGATTTCGACGTGGATCTTGTTGGTGAAGCCGATCGCTTTGAGGAGCTGGTAGAGCGGGCGCGTGGAGCTGGCGACTGCCCTGAACAAGGGAGGGCCGGCGTCTTGAGTTGGTTGTGACATGTTGCTGGAAAGTGATGTCGAAGATCTATGTATAATAAGCGTAAAGGAAAAGATGGCGTGTGATGCGTGTGATGTTCAGAAATCGGCTTGCTTTTTGGTATATGACTCTATGTATTGTACAGAATCTCGCGGGGTCCGTAGTGCGAGGAGACTGATCTCTTCTTCTTCTTCTTTTTTGATCTCCAGGGTATCTCAGTATTAAACGTAAACTCCGACCGCGCAGAACATGTAAACAACGCCGAATCTGAGCACAGTAATGGTCAGCGTTGAAGGTCAGGATGAAAGAATGGCTGGGTTGGAAAATGGATGGTCGAGTGGAAACAGTCGAAGCACAACGGGAACGTACGCAAAGGCCAAAGATGCCGGGATGCCCAGGAGAGGCAGATTGACGATGGACCGGTCTAGGAAGTGGTTTCTGGTCAGCAGAAGGTCGAATCGGGAGATGTCCAGGCTGATATGAAATCACACACTTAGAATAAAAGCGCCGGTCAAGGTGAAGCCGATGAGCAGGAGGGGGAACGCAACGAAGAATTGGGTGTCTTTGCCAACAGTGGGGAGAAATGGGCTGCCAGACGCGGCGTGCCAGACCTCGAGCAGTGGTGAATCCATTTAGTCTGGGGAGCAATTGCTTGTGGGTGAATGAAGATTGTACAATTAAAGCTGAAGCTTAAGATCTGGACATCCAATGCACACAGGAATCAAGGAGACAGGAAATGTTGGTGCAATGGATTGAGATTCAGACGGGAATTCGAGAGAGCTTCCCCAGCTCAAACTGAAGCTCCAGCACAGATCGATCGGGACCTGACAGTGGACAGCAGAGGACGACACCAGACGCTGCAGTGTGGTGAACGTGTTCGGAGCCGAAAAGGGTTTAGCGCGGGCCAAGCTTGGTCCCGCTAGGGAATCTTAACCCCTGTTAGTCAGCCCTGCTGTTTCCACCTTGACGGAATGGTCCACTTCCTCCTGCTCCCGCTCCGCAACCACCGCTCCACCACACGTCTCCCGACGCGGTCACACTCCCCCAAAGGACATCAAGTCCATCCATCAACCATCATCAGTCATCGATTCATCAATCGCGAACACATCCAAGCATCGATCGGTCCTCAGCCGAGGCGGATATGCCCGCTAATTCCGTCGCGGCCCTGCCGTACAACATCAAAATGAAGGAAGAAAGTCGGTCTCCTATCACCCCTCTTCGCTTCACGCCACAATGCCCCTCAATCCCTCGGTCAAGCCCCCCCGCCGCGGACACCACTGACATCGTTTGAAATGACTACAGACACCAAGCGAAAGGCTACCGAGGAGCCTACCTCTCCCTCGTCGGCGAAGCGAATTAAGCATAGCGACACGACCGAGGAGACTGAGGACACGAAGCCGCCAAAAATCCCTGCTATTCCCTTCCCAGAGAAGGCCGCCGTTGTCGAGGAACGCAACGGCGAAATCGAGTTCCGTGTGGTCAACAACGATGGCGAACGCGAAAGCTTGATCATTCTTACCGGCCTCAAGTGCATCTTCCAGAAACAATTACCCAAGATGCCTAAGGATTACATCGCCCGCCTTGTCTACGACCGGACCCATTTGTCGATTGCCATTGTCAAGAAGCCACTCGAGGTTGTGGGTGGCATTACATACCGACCATTCAAGGGCCGCCAGTTCGCCGAAATTGTCTTTTGCGCCATTTCTTCCGACCAGCAGGTCAAGGGCTATGGTGCACATCTCATGTCGCATTTGAAGGACTACGTCAAGGCTACCTCAGACGTCATGCATTTCCTCACATACGCCGACAACTATGCCATTGGCTACTTCAAGAAACAAGGCTTTACAAAGGAAATCACGCTCGATAAGTCAGTATGGATGGGCTACATCAAGGATTATGAAGGCGGCACTATAATGCAGTGCAGCATGCTTCCGCGAGTACGCTACCTCGAGATGGGCCGCATGCTCCTCAAGCAGAAAGAGTGTGTTCAGGCCAAGATTCGTGCCTACAGCAAATCCCACATTGTCCACCAGCCCCCCAAGCAGTGGAAAAACGGCGTAACACCCATCGACCCTCTCTCAGTCGAAGCCATCCGCGCTTCAGGATGGAGCCCAGATATGGACGAGCTCGCCCGTCAGCCACGCCACGGGCCCAACTACAACCAGTTGCTGCACCTTCTCAATGATTTGCAGAATCACGCCAGTAGCTGGCCCTTCCTGGTACCCGTTAACAAAGACGAGGTACACGACTACTACGATGTCATCAAGGAGCCTATGGACTTGAGTACCATGGAGGACAAGCTTGAAAAAGATCAATACAACACGCCCGAGGATTTCATCAAGGACGCCAAGCTCATATTCGACAACTGCCGAAAGTACAATAACGAGAACACCCCTTACGCAAAGTGCGCCAACAAGCTCGAGAAGTACATGTGGCAGCAAATCAAGGCGATTCCCGAGTGGTCACACCTCGAGCCTTAGAAGGGTGGAAGTCGTGAGGACCGTCAGATGGAGGAGCAAGATGTTGCCCAGGATGACAATGTCAACTCTGTCACACATGGCACATACGAAAACGTCGTTGCCCATGTCGACAATGATAACGTTGATGCTGATCCGGATTGGAGCGAAAATCGTCCCGCTACCAGCGCTAACCGCGTCGGTCGACCCCCCAAACGTGGCCGTGGTCGGCCAAGGATCCACCAGAGAGGGGGAAACACGAACAGGGGCCGTAGCACATGGATGCAACCCCAAGCTCAGAAAGAACCGAAAGCACATGATCAACCATCTGGAGAGAAGAAGACCGCCACTCCATTTTTTGAACCCAGGAAAACCCGAGCCACCGCTAAAAAGGATGATCTGGTGTTACAAGAGGCGATCAGGACTAGTACGGAACCTGACAGTCGTCATGGCAGCCGGGCACTGTCCGCTGGTGCTGACGAAGAAACGGTGATTATGAATACTGGCTTTGATGTGCGTGCTTCGAAGGCTGGCCCTAAAAAGTCCGGTCTCGATTATGCAGTACAGCCGTTACATGATCTGGAAACAACAAAGAAACTACCAGACCAGGAAACGAACGGTGGGAACAAGACAGGAGGAGCGGGAACTGGCCTTGAGAGTAATGTCTTGAATGGAAGCCGAGACCGTACTCAGGGGTTCATACAGGCACCAGAGCCCCTCATCTACCCAGACGGTTTTGGGAAATGGGAACAGCAAGCTGCGCTAAACCGGTATGGAGACGATGTCCTCTCGGAGTTTCGGGGAATGTGGCGAGAAATTGTCAGATCCACCGACACGCAGAATCCAAGTGCCGTGGACGTATGGAAGTCACTATTGGATCCCGATTTGGCTCCTCGATTTCGTGCGCCGGTGTCAGCGCGGTATCGTGAGTACACCAACCGGTGCAAACAAAAGGTGGAACAGGGAACCCCTAAACGAAATTCCTCCGGACAGCCTAGGGACCAGCAGCAAGAAGAGCAGCAGCAGAAGCAGCCAGGGAAACGGCGACAGGAAGAGGCTGAATCACAAGAGGATGACGACTCGCCAGTGGTGCCGCATGCGAAACGACGCAAGCTACCCACATCGCCTCAGCCAAAGCAGCCAGGGAAACGGCAACACGAAGAGGCTGAACCAGAAGTGCAGGATGAATCACCAATCCCACATCCAAAACGACGCAAGCCAGCGGCATCGCCTCAGTCTGATAGCATCGTCCTTGGCAGTCCTGAACCGAATAAGGGTTCCGCATGGCGGGTGATAAGGGAGCCATTTGGGAATTCTGTTGCGGACATTGCGCGGAAATTCGAGATGGGCGCGGAGAGCCCAAGCGGAAAGGTTTCTTTCAGGATTCGGAAGGAACCAATTTCAAAGGGACAGGCCCAGATGAAGAACAGCCTTACTGGGAAGCGCTAGAAACAACGGGAGGGGCCCATACATAGCGGAAATGGAGGCTCTCGAGGACGAGCGAGCGTTTAGTGCAAGAGAGTGGCATAGTCATGGTGCGGATATGGCGTTGACATGTGGTGGGGGCTTTCTTTTGCTTTCCCTTTTTACCCTTTTTCGGTGGTTGGGGATATTCAGAGGATGACTTACGAGTTCCGGCGATCGTGCTTAGTTAACTAGCGTGAAGTTAGTACTACTCATCCAAGCACTTAATTTTCCAGCCCATCATCCATGTGCTAGATACATGTGATGTGTGGCCACAAGTTGATGTGTCTGTGATACGTAGTGCTGGGCAATGGTAAGCAAGAAGACGTTCGGGTAAGTCATCTCACGCGGCAACGGATGAATTTTCATACAACGGACACAAAGAAAGGTTTAAGAAACTCTTTCATCAGAACGTGTGTGGAATCATGTTGACTCGACGGTGTTACCAATACATGGTATCTCGTGCTACAAGCGCCAAACACAAATCATGGATCTTCGACTGAATCACTCATTAAGGTGAAAGAACAAGAACAACGTCAATTAAAGCAAATCATAATCACCATGCTTCTCCTCCACCCGAAACAACACCACTTAGATCGCCGCACGCCTCTTGAACTTGGCCTTCAGCTTCTCAAGCTTCCCCTTCCTGGCAAACTTCTTCGTGAACTTGGCATCAAACGCATCCAACTCAACTGCTCTCTTCTCCACGGTGGTGTCGGCCCTCTTGCCCACATGTGCGGGGGTAATATCACCGCAATCCGGCCTCTTGAGCTTATCACCAAACTTGTCCGCCGCCCAGATCAGCACGCCATTGGTCCAGCCGAAGCCTTCCACGACCTCGTACTCGCCTCCGCCACCGGCAACGTTGGTCGAATTGTCAGAGTACTTCTCGAACATGATGCCCTTAGCCTCGGACCCCAGGCCCTGCAGCTTGGGCGTCTCCGACGTGGATCCGCCGGTGGCGTACCAGGTGCAGAAAGTCGAGTCGACGTAGCGCTGGGCAAGGCGGAGGGCCAAGTTCTGTGTCTCCTGGTAGGCCGGGTCATCCTCGCCAAAGGTGGCCGGAGTGTTGAGGAGACCGTCCATGAGGACGTGCATGAGGGGTGGCCAGACATTGGGCTCGTCCCACTGCTGGCCGGTGACGAAGTTGGTGGCAGGGATGCCGCCTGCCTTGTTGTCGAGGAAGTTCTTGACCCGATCAAAGGCAAGCTTGACAGCCAATGGGTTGGTCTTGAGCTGGTCTGGGGCGGCACCAGTCCAGAAGGGGAACATCTGGTTGATAGAAAAGAGAACCTGGTATCCTTCGGGAGTGCCGCTGGGTTGTTCGAAGGAGAAGACTTTGGGGTCGGCGGGCACATAAATATTTTGGGAGGACGATGTTAAGTTATAATCAAAGTAACTCCACAGGGTCGAGTTCCACATGAGCTTGTACATGGCCTCGCTGCGCTGTTCAGCTTTCTTGGCCCACTCCTCGGCCTCGTCCTTGTTGCCTTGCTGAGCGAGGAACTTGCCGATGGTGACCTCATTCTGGTAAAGAATAGAGTTGAGGTCGACAGGAACAATGTCGAGGACGTTGAGCGAGCGGAGAGGGAAGTACACGTCCCGGGCTGCGTCGTTAGGGTTCTTCAGCCACCTAGCAGTGTAGTCCCATCCTGACTCGGCGCCACTGGCGAGGTTTGCGTAGAGCCGTGCCTTCTGGGTATCATTAAGAGGAGTCTTCTCTGGGTAGATGATACCAGAGGTAGCATAGTAAGACTTGTTGTTGGCGGAGATATAGTCCTCGCGGTAGGACTCGGGGCGAGGCTGGTTGTTGTCGACGTGGTATCTGCGAAAAGGGTATTAGCCAAACATGCTCAGGGCCATTCTGGATCATTTTTCTGCCTGTTCAACTCACCTCTGGAGAGAATACGTCTTTCCATCCGCAGTAACTTCGACAGTGCGGTTGGTGATCCACCACTCCCACTCCTTCTTCAGAATCGGCACCGCCCTCTCAAGAATGCTTGTATCGTTGGTGTATTCAACGTAGATCCTGACCATCTGCGTCAAGAGAGGAGGCTGCGAGCGGTTAAGGTAGTAGAGCCTTGCGCCGTTGGGAACAAATCCGATCTGCTCTACCAGGTCTAGGAAGTTCTCAATGGTGTGCTTGGAGATCTCAGTGAAGGTACCTCCCGTGCGGAGAAGACCTTCAATGATCCAGAACGAGTCCCAGTAGTAGGGCTCACGGAAGCGGCCACCAGCTATGACGAAGGTACGGTTGACGGGGATGAAGCTGTTAGCGCATCCCGTGCATGTCTCGCCCGCGCCAACGTATTTCCTGGTGAGGTCTGGCCAGATGTTGATGACCGAATCGACAAATTGCTTGATCACATCGTCACTGACATTGTCAAGAAATGTCGGCGACACATGGAGCTGGTCGGTTGGTACCGCTTCAAGCTCGCCACCAGCGGGTCCGAAGTAGGTGTTGAGGAATTCGTGGAGCTCCGAGTTGTTGCTCAATGGGAGGGTAAGCTTGCTGAAAGCTTCAAGGACCTCATCGACGGGTTTGATGGTGGGCCTACAAGCAAGTTGGGTCAATAACGTGCTCATATCACCAGAAGATGTTGGCTAGTCACTTACATGTCAACAAAGGTCTTTGAATCCGAGAATGGACGAGCTAGCTCGACTTGGTGAAGAAGCTCGCCATAGCAATAGATTGGCGAGTCACATGGAGCCGTTACTGAGCCATTGACATACAGCGCGCGGGCTCCAGGCAGAATGGCAGCAGCCAGGGGCACAGCTGCCCCAAGCAGTCGTGATACCATGGTTGTTGTTGGTGTGAAGTCGGGAAGATGTCGATGGCCTCACTGCCTCATGTAAGAATTTCGAAAAAAAGAGTGTTCTTTGGGGAGAAGGGAGAGGAATAGCAGGTTTATTATACCGACGCACGGCAAGACAACAAGAAGCTAGTCCAGATTCCCAACCAGTCAGGTCCAATGCTACCAATTTCTGCAACTCCACAAGTTCGGTGAGAAAATTAGGACGGGAAAGAAGTACCGATGACAAGCGTGGTGATGATGTGGGGAGTGCCTGTCAACCCGGTAAGCTTTCCACTTAGCCCCAGTACTTTTTATATGTAACATCAGATCCGGTAGTATTTTCACCCAGCGATGAGCACTCAACTTTGAGAAGGCTCGCTTCAGACCATCCCGTCGTCAGCGGCAAGCAGGCTACGTTCCCTTTGCGAAAATCTGCCCAACTTATAAATGCAACGGAAACCTGCATGCAGCCCTGCTTCCAGGAACCAGAATCGACGTGCGTTGGAGGTAGGCGAGCATGGCGAGGTCGTGCTTGCTCCCCTGCTTCCCTGCACCCCAGCTTGTCGAGAGAAAAAGTGACGCTGATCCTCTCCGCATTTCTCCAGGTTCCATTGTTTCCTTTGTGTCCAGGTCCATCCTGAGTGGGACGGGGCAGAACGAGGCATTTCTGGGGAACGTGAGGAATGTGAACCTTTTGTGTCTCATCTGCTGAATCCAGCAACCCGAGTAAGTCATGATGTGCAGTATAAAGGTATTGTTCTCGTGTCCGGTTTCCCCAATTCCTTACATGCGGTTGTGGAAGCAAGCACTCCAAGCATCTCATATGTCATGCAACATGGAAAGCTTCCCGCTGTGTATGACAAGCCAATCAATCATGTCGGTTCAACATTAGGTTAAGTAAACAATATTTCCATTTTGTCTTTCTTGCAGAGCCTGTCACACCTACAGAGACAAAGTTCAGGACCCAACATTCGGCCATCTGGACCTGAGCATGTACGTTGGTGTCATTCGAATACGGGGAGAAAGTGATAACTCAGCAGAGTTCTTGTCGCGTCTTCGGAATTGGCTCGGCGCATAACTTGCGAGGGGAGTAAATTGAACGCCAATTCTCGCCGCGCCAGGAGAACTGCCGATTGGAATGGAGAACAACACCGAAGTTGAAGAGCTTCAAATCAGAAAGTCCACATTCTCCCCCGCATCCGGGGCGTTGGGGAGAGTGTCGACTCCAACAACTTTGGCTGACCCTGCCTGCGGCATTTCATTGACCGCAACCTCTCGGCGCTGTCATTCGCTCTTTCTCGGTGACGTCAGGCTAGTTATAGTGGATCCTTAGAGTGTAAGAGTGGGGTCATCTCCATTGCGGGAAACAAAGGAAATTTGGGGGTCGAGGCCCGCTGTCCTGTCGGTGGAAAGACGGGAAAGTCCCAGTGCGGAGAAAGAGAACAGCGTTCGGTGTTGACTTTGAAGTTCGCCAGTCGCAACATCACACCACACCCGCCCCTTTTCGATCAACATCAGATTCAATAGTAGCCAACCTGTGTGTTCGCCTTCCGGAACTTCCAGCCATCTCATTGAGCCATCCAGTGTTCACATATCCTCGGCGCATCTAAAATGTCATGCGCTTGTCTGTACAAAGAAAGACGAGATATCGGCCAATTCAAGTCGCAACAACAGAGACATGTGGAAATCTGAAGAAACAAGAGATGTCAGCCACACAAGAAGCAGTCTTCGCGACTATGTGCTTGGTATCAACAGGTTCTTGTTGGCGAACCATGCGCCAAGCAACTGATTCATCAACAAAAACACCGTATGATCACGATCTTAGAAGGTGCCAAGGGTGCCTTGCGCCCGAGTTTTCTCCTCATTCGCTCATCGGCGGTTCGGCCTTCAGGCCCAACCTCCGTGCGTTTTTTCTCGGCCCTTTTATGGATGCCGGCGGTTCACGGTGAGGCTTAGACTCTTGGATTAGGTAAATTCTAGAGGTATCGCAAGAGGCTATTACATACTCTATTTGCTCCGATATTGCGACGTCTCTCCCTCAGCCTTCTGGAAATCTTCTCCCCCCTTTGTCGTCTTCTCCTGCATGATCGTCTTGAAGATGCTCTCCAGCTTGGGTAGAACAAAATCACGGTTTTCATACGCCTGGTAGCTGATGACCAACCGAGGTGCCCATAACTTAAGTCCGGATTCTTTACCGAGCTCATTCATCCTCTTCACCGAGCACTTCGCATCGTTCAAATCGAGCCACACCATGTTGGTGTCGACAGGATGAAGGACCTTGCCGCCCAAGCCCGTCCATATCCTCTCGATCTCCTTAGCCAAAATATGCGCTCCCTTCAACTTGCCGCCTTCGCCGTTGGGCCCCTTGCCGAACGTTTCGTCAACGGCAACCCTCGCGGCAGCGGCCACCACGCCCGACTGCCTTAGTCCACCGCCAATCGACTTTCTTACCCACCGGGCATGCTTGATCACGTCCTTGGGGCCTACCAGCACGCTGCCGATGGGCGCTCCAAGGCCCTTAGAGAAACATAGGCTGATGGTGTCAAAGCACTCAGCAAACTCGGTAAGGCTTGCAGCACCAGAGGCCACCGCCTCCCACAAGCGCGCGCCGTCGCAGTGCATCTTGATCCCATGCTCGCGGGCAAAGGCGGAGATGCGGCGCACCTCGGAGAGCGGCATGATCATGCCGTTGAGCGTGTTCTCGAGCTCGATCACACGAGTCGGGCAAGTGTGCACGTCGTCGTCGAGGTGAACGTTGGCCTTGACGTCTTCGAGGGTAAGGTAGACGCCGTTGCTAGGCAAGACAGGCTTGAGCATGGCGCCCGTTAGGGATGAGACACTATGAGATTGTGTTAGGGCTGGTCTAGTAAGAGTAAATATGAAGATGGAAAGACAGAAATAGCCTCACCCTCCAGCCTCATATTTTACAATGTGGCAGCGGACATCACAGAGCACACCGTGAGGCGGTTGGGTGAGCAAGGATCTCATAGCTAGCTGGTTGCCCATGGTGCCTGACAGAACGAGGAGGCCAGCCTCCTTGCCGCACAAAGCAGCGCAGTGGGCCTCAAGGTCACTGGTGGTGGGATCTTCTTGCGTGACATCGTCGAGCAGAGAGCAGGACTGGATAGCGGCAAGCATGGACGCCGTGGGAGTTGTCATGGTATCACCTGAAAACCCGTTAGTCGATAGCTCGGACTTTTCAGTTCATGGGATTCCTTACTGCGGAGATCGAAGCCTCCCGGGCCGGCGCTGCCAACCCAGGCATTTTGCACATCTGACTGGCCCATCTTGAAGGGTGCTGTTGACGAGAAACCACAGGACTGTCGAACAGACGAAAGAATCACCGGGGTTCTGAAAGATGAGCGTAAAGGTTGTCGACCGGCGATGTTAAATTGTCGGGCAACTGCTCTTAAGGACTGGGCCGGCATGGTCAATTGAAGTGGCGAAGAAATCCCGTCAGATTCGCCGTTGGACACCGGACAGAGGTGGTCAGCCCGGCGAGCTCTAGACCTCTTCCGGTGTGACTCTGCGGGCATATGTCGCCGTCTCCGGCATAATGTTATCCACTGTAACGGTGCCCCACCCTCGGATTTTAAGGGGCCGCAATGGAAATTCACGGCAGGCTGCGGGAGCTGCTCCTGTGGGCACGACCCTCCATCTTTCGGGGATGGAACATCCTGGGCATTGGGCCATTTTTGCTGCGTTTGCTTGAATAAACTTTGACGCAATTCTTTGAGGCTATTCGGAGAATTTCCTTGGTTGAACATAATTTCCTAAGAACGCGGTATTAATAAGAGTATTTCCGATTTTTGAAGATTTCTCGCCCGGACATGCAATCGGCCTGTGAAGCCCTTGCAGAAGGACGCAACCCTCACCACCAACAGAACACCACCAAAATGTCATCAAGGACCCTGAAATGCCCTGTACTACCACCACCCATGGGACACCGCCACGAATGATTTCGCCCGACGACAGAGTGAATCATGTGCAAATTCGGATGAATAACTATTCAAGCCGGTTCAATTAACACAAACTCTTCGATGTTCCGACATTCTATGGGCGGCCGCTCATCGCTGTTCAGGTCGTACCAAAAGTCGGGTGTTTCACGATCCCTTCGGCCCACTTCTCTACTCGGGAAACGAATGGGACGCTGTCCGAAAGTCTTCGGACCCGAGCGACTTCGGGCCCCGTCAGCCAACATGGACCTGCCCCGAATGGTGAGTTTACGGGGTGCACTTGCAGAATCTCGGACACATTTGTTCCTTCCTGAAAATAAATACATTGGTTCGAAGAAGACTTTTACCATTACAGAAGAAGGAACAATGCAAGCTCCAAGTTTTGGTTTTCCGGTCTGACCGCAGACTGACTGGAACCCAAAGCATGGAACTTAAGTCTGGCATTGCCCTCCGCTTGATCTCCTGGACACCCGGCCTCATTTCACCTCTTCAACTGTCGGAGTCATCCTTTACCAAAATCTTTGATTGTACTATTTGCAACACCCCTCCATCTTTGATGTCCCACATATCAACAGGCAGAATCACCAACTACGAATCTGATCTAACCATTTACCCTCCTTGCCTGTACTAATGCGGCCTCTACCCAAAGCAAAACCTCGATGGATGCTCCTTTAACGGCTCTCCAGTGCAAGGTTCCTCCTCTTCTGAGCCAGAACAGAACCTCGCTCACATTTTGTAAACAACAACCCATTCCCTTTCCCTTCATATCCATTGGCTGGACTGGGACCTAACACCCCAAGCACAGGAGGACCAGCGCCCATGCATCGCCATGTACATTTGTCACCGGAGCTCAAGGCGAAGCCAACGGAGAAGGACTGTCCCACAGCCTAGGATTTCCAACGTGGAGACCCTCCCAGTCCCAGTGCTGTAGCAGGGTTGGAACCCCTCCGTCGAGTGGGAGCAGTTGCACCCCGTTGAACAGGTCCAGATTGTTGTTAAAGTGATCCTGTTGGGGCTGCCAGTCAAGCTGCCCGTATTGGCCTGGATCGTTGATTTGACCCATCTCATACATAGCTGGCTGGAAGTTGCCAAACTGATCCACGGTGGTCTGCCATGACGCTGTTGCTGCTTCTACTGGCGGCGGCGGCGGCGGGCCGCACACCTGGAGGGGCTCAGCATGGTTTGGCCCAGCATCATCTCCCACTGCTGCCTCGGGTGCAGCTGGGTTGTTGTCGGTGACGGCTGAAGCTTCGCCGGAAACATTGCTGCCGGTGTTATTGCTTTGACGGGGTTCTTCAACCAAGTGGATGGCCGAATCGATACTTCTGCCCTGCCGAGCAGTGCCCGCGACTTCGAGCCCACGAGCAGCCAAAGAAACACTCGGAGACATGCTCTTGGACTTCACTCGCTTGGTGGACCCCATTAGACCTTTCTCCCGATAGCTAAGTGGCAAATTCGCAACCATCTTTTCCAGAATTCGGCACAAGCTCAATGCCGTCTTTGAGTCGCCGGTACACTCGTGCAGCATACCCAACCCGCGCTTGATGGATTCAAGGACAGTTTCTCGGTGCGGCAAATTCCGAGCTTCGTCGTGGACCAGCCCAGAACACAGGACAGTGGTGGTGTCAAAGATGCAAAAGACGGCATAGTGGAATTTTGCGCCGGCAGACGCGAGATGATCGAAGAACGTCCGAGATACTTCCATGAGGCCCAATGCGGCTAACACACCCGACTCACGAAGTTCCAGCTCCAAGTCGGACATTGGCTCTGCAGAATTTCGAGTCACGAATTGCTTGAGAGGATCAAACAAGCACATGTGGCCGACGAGGTGAAGATAGCGACGTTGGAATATGATCCAGTCATTCTCCGCGTCCCATTGAGTGTCTGGGTTTTGGAGAGCATATGCAGCGGGCAGTTTGTCCAGCCACTTCTGTACAACGTCTTTCAAAGCCTTACTCACCAAGGCCTTACTCATTTCGGTCGGGATGGAGTTGTCGGACGGCACAGGCTTGAATTCTGCTGCCATCTTCAAGCACAGGGAGCTGTGGAGATTCATGTGCAGAAACGGAGACGGTTTATCTGGGTTTTCGGGGTCTTTGTCGAGAGCTAACGTTGGCTCTACGAATGTGCAGTCGGCGTGGTTTATGAGCAACGGCCGAGAAAGCATCGAATTCAAGGCGCTGCCAATCTGTCAGCGCATTCATTGTTGGCTGGGGCAGGATATTTCACTTACAAGTCCCATACATACAGGATGCCCCAAAGACGTCTTCTCATCTCGCGGTCAAACTCCGACATGCCATCAGATAAAGAATCCTGGTGAAGTCCTATCTCATATGCTGCATGAATGGCAGTTCCTAGGGAATGCCACGCTTCGGTCCATTTCTCGGCCGACTTGTACCAGAAAGCGGTCAGGAAGAGCTGCTGGACATGGGCTAGTCCCCCTTTCCCAGAAGGTATCGTTTTACTGAGCTTCTCCGCTGTTGTGTGCAAGGCGGTAGCGAGTGTCAATGCATCAGTCCCAAGCTCACGCTCTAGTCTGTCCTTGACGCCGGCGTTCAAAATGTACAAGGCCGAGCAGGCACAAACCCGCAGGATCAGACTGGTCAACTCTGGTGTACGCTTGTTCGCGGGTGTCGCCCACCATCCATCATACTGGGTCCTAAACTGAGGTCGATACAAAGCGTAATAGTGATGGTTTGCACCATTGAGCCAGTTGTCCACCAGACAATCTGCTGAAGGTCAGGCACAATCTCGCGCGCAACGGAAATATCGAAGGGTAAGTGGCATACCCATATATGGCTTGGCAGGCATTGACATGATGGCAGTTTGCAGTTCCTTCGACTGGACAGGCTCATCGTCTGCATCAGCCGTACCCTTGTTTGTCTTACCAAGCAACACGTGGTGTGTGTGGGGCATATAGCCGAGGGCATTGAGAGCATCGACCTCGTCGGCCTCGTCGTTTTCACCATCTTGGTAGCCGTTCTCGTCGAAATAGGACTCTTCTTCGGGAGATTCTAGAGCCCGTTTCTTTGACACACTAAGAGAACGCCACTGTCAGAAGAAAGTTCCCATTGCCTCTAAGTTGTGTGGCTATGATATGGCTTACCTCGATGAGCCCTCGTCAGAGGCTGTGTCACTTTTGTTGGCTTTCTTTGGAACGAATCTGCAAAGATGGGCGACTCCTCTCTTCGAGCAATGGTTGCATGGAAACTGACGATTACACTAACTCCAAGGTTAGACAGGCGTGATCGTTAAGTCTTGAAGACCACGTGGAGGCTGGAGGTGTTCAACACCAAAAGCGACTCAGAACTTACCTTCTGCTTCCGACGACGGCACTCCAAGCACGAAATCGGCTGTGCGTTGCCCTCGGTTGTCCAGCTCATGATGGCGGTTGCGACGGATTGCTGTGCACGAGCGGCTGGGAAGATAAATGCCAAACTCGACAAAAGCAGATATATCTTGTCACACGCAGGATAGGATGATGTCTCGTCTTGGTGAGCGCGACTCGGATGTTTGATATGTAAGAGGAAGAACCTCTAGCAATATCAGGCTGAGCGGACTTAACGTGATGAACGCGGTGTCTGGCTTCGAGGACAAGAGCCTTGCCAGTATCTGTGCCACAGAAGTGATAAGCCAGCTTCAGAAATTGTGTAACGATGCTAACAATATAAGCAGGCATCAATTTTCATCGGCTTCTCGACGAAAATCGATAGTGCAGACGTCGAAATACCATCCCCTCCTTTACCGCCTTGTCTCCCAATCACCTCCCGCCAAGTGCTGTCGGGGAGTTTGGGGGGGCACATCGGTCCACACCTTCTGATCGCAATCCATGTCCCTGGTGTGCATCCGAAGGCACCGCTAGGAGGGTGTTCACGAACCCCGTACCCCGGTTCTTGGGTCATGGTGAATGACAAGGAAGGCCTGTCCGGGTGTCTCTGATCCCGACCTCAGCCGAGTGATATCAGCCTGGAAAGGGAAATAGAACCGAGCGGTACAGTGAGGATATTCATGAAGAGGTCTCACTTTGCTCGCCAGCTTCCGACGGTATTAGCCAAGCGCTTCCTAGCGCCCTAGGTGGTGTCGACCCATCAAAACTACGTGTACCCCTCTATCCCGCGTGCCCGCTCAGCTATGTAAGTACACTATGAGCCTCTTCTGCGTTGACCTTCAGCCGCTATAAGCATGCACATTTCAGTCTTCTATTGTTGTCTGCTCGCTAACGTAGCCTTTGCTCGTACGACCGCCAAGATCGTGGTTTTCTGGCAAACAAACTCTTGTCAGTAACTACCGTCCTACTCAAGGGCTTGTCTGCACACCGACAAGCCGTCTCGTGGGGTAGTAACGGTAAGGGCAACATCATGACGGTACATACATGCTGAACTGAGAAATCATAGATATACCTGCGAAACGGAGCGCAACAATTCGGTAATCTTGATAGAGACTCTGAACGGGTGCTCCTATCCGCCAAAACTAAGGGAAGCCAAGAGCCCGGCATCGACAACTCGAGGGTAACCGCTTCTTCGGTCTTCCGTTGCAGCTGTTCAGGGGCGTAACGTTCGGGACACTACACTATCAACACTGTACAGTGGGCTAAACTCGGTCCTGGCGAGATCCCCTTCTTCAAGTTCCATCTGACTTTTCTTTTCGAAGCCATCCCGTCATTGCGTTCTGATTCCATCTGAGCAAAACATGTTACATGCTAAATGGCATCCTCATCTGCACACCCAAGCTTCCAAAGTTGCTCAGGAGGATGGTAATGCGGCAAACGTTGACCATTGGGGCTTCGATGAGTAGAGGCTTCGGATGAACGGTGCATCGAATTGATGAATGGATGGGTCGATGCCCCAAGCGTTACGATAGAGTCCGGAGCATTGCATCCGCCACACCGGCCACAGGCTTGCCCAGAGGTCGATTGACCCGACCCCTATCTTGTTTAACTTCGGTATTTGTTTAGTTCGGCGATCTCTTCTCCATGTTACGCAGTTGCAGGTCGTTAGCTTTGCGTTAGCAGGGGCTGCCACGATAGGCTGGTAGCCAAGGTGACATCCGGCCTCTGAAGCTTGGGAGTCAGGGGCGGAGGGTCTTCTTGACAGAACTTTCGACATTAATCGAAGTTAGACAGTGTCAACAACGTTGTTGCATCAAGGCCTCAAAGTTGTCTGTGTTCGACTTAGCAGCTTTTTTCTTCCCTTCATTCAGATGCTATGATACAGTGTTATTGTCGGACACGAATACGAACTCGAGATCCAGACCAGTGTCTCTCGAAAACAACGTCGCTCAAAATCATGGAGAAACCGAGGGACTTGGCAACTCCAGAAGGAACTACAAACCCCGATACCGACATTTGGAAGTAGCATGGGCGGATGGAGGAATCCTGATGGGAAAAGCAAGAGTTGATACTTGCCGAGATCCATCTAAATTAGATTCTTTATCCTTTTACCGAGTATCAATGGTCCGAGTGAGGTACCTACACAACTGCCCTCTTAACCGTGTTGACTTCTCAGCCCGGTCGAGATATCCGATTTACTCATCCCCACGCCCATTTTCATCTACCAATCGACCGGTGATTCATCCGTGAATGATCAAGAGCCAATCTCCCGACCTTGACTAACCGCACAGTCCCCCGATCGCACGCACGGGCGAACCCAGTTCTCTGGTACGATGAGACAGAACATCGATGGCACGTCTTCTCCACGCTCCGGGCCGCAGAGCTGTGTTACCCGTTTGGGTTTCCAGGATCATGGACGCAATTCCAACTGCTATTGCATGTGACCAGACCGTCAGTAAGAGCTGAGGGATGCATGACCTGAACAGGAAGGGGAAATTTCGTTAAGATCGTCATCGTGGTTATGGCGTTGACCGTGAAGCCGGGACATGCCTCATAACATCACAAAATCCCTAGATCTACACAGTAATCATGGAGCTGAGGGTCTGTTGATACTGATTCCGTATACCAGGAAGCCGGGTGCGCTGCCAAACCGGCCCCGACCGAGTGCCACAAGAACTGGAAGAAATTGCTGGCCAGATACTCTCTCGTTTTTCTCCTCTGGCAAGCACTGTGAGAAAGGAGAAGATATCTACATTAACGGGCCGTGGTCTTCGTAAGGCAGGCGAGCCGGGACGGATATACGCGGTTTATACGGTCTTGAACTGCCGAAAGTTTGCCTCTGCCTTTCGGTCCGGCAGACGACGTCGATTATTAATGGCAGTTCTTCCACAATATGGGATAGTGCAACTCCAGTTTCTGAGCTCTGGTTCCGATAGGTAAGGTCTGTATGGACACAAGCCCGCTTGCTCAAGGGGTGTGGCTACAAAGAAACACAATTACCACGCAGCGGAATATTACCATATATCAACCCGCACCGTATAAGTCAGAGATGGGTGCTGCAAAGCATACGGGGTCAAGGGTGTTTGTTGTATGTATTGCGCACTAGCAAATCGCATCACCGCATCAACGCCTCATCGAGCCGCCTAGACCTCAGACTAAGCAAGGATAGAAGTTAGGTACGGGGGAAGAGATGTCTTGGATGGACGGACGGACGAACATGGATGAATCTCGGCGACGCTATTGTTCGTTCAGCAAGTGGGTTGGGTTTGAGCGAGGCCACGGTTCGTTCGTCTAATTCTACATGATTCAGGAAGGGAAAAGCGAGGCCTCTTGTTAAATTTGGACGAGTTTGGTGTTGTTGGCGCTAGAGAGAGGCCTATCGAGCGAGGTCCTTGTGCGATCGACGGACGTTGAGATGATCGATGGGTGTTGGGCAGCAGTGGGGTGAGTCTGAGACACAGCATAAGCAGTTTCCGAGGATCATCAGGCTGCTGTTTAAAGGTTTCTCATTACGATCAGGATGGGATTCTTGGAAGTCGAGACTGGGAAAGTGGATGTCGGTTTCGGGATGGTGGTGGGATGGGATGGGACGAGGGCGGCTAGGGCCGTGAATGTGAGGGACAGTGTGAGTGCTGAGCGTGAACGTGACAGAGGAGATGGTTGGTGAGGTTTCATTTTGACTCCCACATTGCTTTGTTTTGCTTTGCTTGGTGGTACTCATTGTCCCAGGCCGAGCTGGTGATTACGCGTCACTGACCATGGGCAACTGATTGCAGAGGAAGGGAGCTTGCCAAGAGACAAGTTGAGGTTTGATAGGGGTTCTGGACAAAGATGAGTATGTCTCTCTCCTTTACTCACCTTATCAGCTTGAGCAACAAGAGCTGACTTGCTGTGGTAGAATAGGTCGTGCCACCAACTTGTGTTATTCATGGCTAACAAGTCAAAGCCACCTTCAGCTACAACACTACCTCTAGGCGTAAAGGGGTGGCATTAAGCTGATGCCTTACAGAACAGATGAGGCGTCGTTACGTCGTACGCGGAAGACGATGCGGAATTCTTCCGTGAACACCCAGACTCTCACCATTTACCACCAAGGTCCTCTCGAGCAAAGGAGCTAATGCATCAACGACCACAGATCCACAAACATATTCCAGAGGCGTTCCACACAGGGTCATTCTCTGGAAGCGCGAATGCTTCTCTTTTTATTCAAGCCCATAGGAGTCACACGTCCTATGCGACGCACCGCACAGCAAGACATTTTCACCCCTTCAGCTTCCATCCGTCCACATATCTCGGCCACTCAAGCGCCACAACCCATAATCTAACGCAAAATCTTCAGCAGAGCTGCCACCGGCCCCATGTCCTTCGCTTCATCTCTTGGAAATATCCGTCCCGTCTTCCAAGTGTACTTGACAAGTTCCTTTTTGGTGAGAAACATCTGCGGGATGTTTCCCACCTCGACGGCATCAAGGAAGTCCCAGATGTTGACGTTGATGCTTTTCAGAGCCTGTGTGAAATAAATTGCAAAGCGTTAGTACGTCTGCTCTTCATGTCTTTCTTTCCTTCTTTTGTTACTTCAAGTCTTGAATCCCTCAACCTGAACTCTTGTCCAACCAGTTACAAGTGTTGCCTTCACGATGATGGCTGTGAATGATGAAATCATCCAAACCCACAAAACAAACCAAACCAAACCAAAACAAAACAAAACAAAACAGGCATGAGACCAGCGGCAGATGGGACCAGAATTTGCATGGCATACATACTGTTCGACATTTCTTCTTGCTACCAAAGTCACCACCCAACCCCAGGTCCTGACACAGACGCTGCCAATCCTCAAGGTCGCCGGCGCCAAAGTAGTTCTTCCATCGGACGACGACGTCGTATCTTTGGGGAGGAGCGGGTCCTTTCTTTTTACCCATGATGATTGATGATGACTCGAAGAAGGAGGGATTAATGGTGGATAGAGTCTTAATCTGATGACAAGACAGACAGAGGCCGGCCGGTCTTTGCTCGATTGGCGCGTTGATTGAGGTTGACGTGGTGAACTGGCTGGGCTGGCTGGGCTGGCTGTGTTGGTTCATCTCCGGCACGTCAGGGTTGGATGACAAGCTTTCCCAGGTGCGGATGTTCTCATCGTGATGCAGTCAGGGACGGGGTTGCGATTCATGGTTGTAAAAAAAGAGAACGGAAATGTGGATTCTTGGGGAGATGGAAGGGGGCCTTGACAAGGAAGTTGCGTGTCCAGAAACTGTTTAAGAAGTGTTGTTGGCATCCTCTTTTCACAGATCATGAAAACGGGCATTCCGCCTTTTATGCATGAGATTTCCGTTGGCGCCGGAAGGTTAGAAACGATATCCGTTGTAAGAGGAAGAAAAACGGGAACGGGACTGACGGACTGACGGGAGGAGTGACAAACGAGTGGACGGACGGAGAAAAGGCTGGTATCCGCCGGCTTCAACTTTTGATGACGACAGCAATAACGAACATTCTTCTCACGGGAAAAGCGAACGGTGGACGGCCAGAGAGAAGAGACATGAAAGGACTCCTTTCAACGGTCAACCCGGTGATTTGGGTCATTGGTTGTGGAAAGAATCCAACGTTGACTATCCAAACGCCCAGTTCATACAAGGACTCTTGAAGAAAGCTTGGGCAGAGGACCAACGACTTCTACCACAGTCTTCCACGCCATTGATTACCCACATGCCCTTCCTCATCCCATGGCATACATCCATCAGATTTCATCCCATCCTATCCAGCCTATTACATCCTTTTCACATCCCTCTCATGTTCTCCCTTTCACAAACTCCCCCCATCTCCATTCAGCAACCAACCAAATGCGCCCTGCCCTACCATCCCCCCCTAAAGAGGCCCCTCAACAACACCCTAACCGGTCCCACTTTATCCTTCTCCGCCATGTGCCTCGGATAGATCTTTTTGTTAGCAACCGAGTACTGCGCCAGCTGGCCGGGGTTTCCAAAGCGTTGCGGGGTGGTTCCTTGCCGGACGGCATCTAGGAGGTCGTAAATGTTGACGTGTACTGATTTCAGAACCTGTATGTATGTGATTGGGGGTTAGAGTTAGAGTCAGAGTTAGGTATGGTTTTTTTGGCAAGGAAAGGAGAGGGAGGGAATGTTCGGTTAGAGCTGGGATTATTGGAATACTTGTAAAGATGAATAAGTGAAGAGAATGGAAACCGGCAAACGAAACGCACCTCGCGACATTTAGTAATGCTTGGAAGCTCCTTGTGGATGCCAATGTCCCGGCAGAGACGCTGCCAGTTTTCCAGAGTGTTTTCGCCGAAGTAGCGGGCGAAGTCGCCGACGATTTTCTTGTTCTTGTTCTTTTTCTTGCCCATATTTTCTTGTGGCTCTTCACTAGGAAGGGGAGCGGCTCAACGGTTCGGAGAGGGATGGAATGAAGTGAGAAGTTTTGATAAGGTTTCGAGAGAGCTGGCTGGGCACAGCGCTGCCCTTCAACAAGTCGTGAATGAACAGACTGTTGAATATGTGGAGGTATGGTCTTTACCCCCTCAGACTGGAGTCTTTGGCCCCCAGTCCGATGTTGCCAGAGACGACAGAGAAATCAAATGTGGGAAGCAGACAAAATGTCTTTTGAATTCATGGCTCTTGTGCTTTTAAATATCTCCTCACATTGGGACGAGATGCGAGAGACCATTGTCAGTCATCGGGAAAGCCTCGTCGTTGGTGAACTACCCTTCCTGTCTTTTTGCATGTTGATATATGTGTGAGGCCTACAGTCCATAGATGTGAAGCTTCCCGCTCCGTCAAATCAACGTGCGAGAAGGTTGTTCGAAAAGAGACGAAGACAGAACAGCCACCACTCAAAGCCCGTTCCCCTCAGTCTTGGACTGCAATGATGCCCGAGACGCGGCGAACAAGGCGAACAGTCGAGTTTGAGTATCATTTATTGATTCAGTGATTTGCTGTTAGTCAGGACATTCTCAGGATGGTGGCAGCATTGTAGATGGTGAGTTTGAGATGAGTGTTGAAACCGGTGTCTACTGCCCTTCTTGCTACCGACATGTGCATTTGACGACAAGGGAACATTCTTCATAGGCCTTGAGAATGCGGGTAGAGCGGATGAGAAACAAACGAATAACGGCTTGGCTCATGGTTGACGGGAGCTGCGAGTTCCCGTTCGACTCCCGAAGACCCATTTCAAACGTACAACGACTCGAAAACTCTCAACACCCATAACGGCACGAGTTGAAAGCCTATCATCATGCCATCAAGTGTAACTTCAAATCGGACAGAACGATCAGTTGAGGCATATTTGCGCTGAGCTGAAAGCATCAAGTCAGCGATATCTTGCGACCCGCCGGCCAGATGGAGCGAAAAGAGGGCGAAAATGGTAAGAGATGCCCGACATGCCCAACGTCAGTCAACGGATGCATGATACTACTCGGGCAAGGCCGCCCTCCACAACGGCGACCGGCTGACGGGCCGCTTGCCTTATTTGTATGTGTGAGAGGGCGATTCGTTCGTCGGGACAGAGATAGAGATGTTGGCTCCCAGATGGGTAACACAAATGCCATGTTGTTTGTCGAGTCTTGGACTCTTGGCCGTACTGAGGAAATGGAAGGGTACCAGATGAACCACGAAAGATTGGGAGACGGGCCGGATGAAACTTGGATCTGACTTGATGTCTTCCAATGGATATGCGATTAGCCTTTGGTTGGATGCTGGAGGCCGTCTCAACCCGGAGAGAGGGGGAGGGATGGGGCCTCAAGCCTTTATATAGGCACACTTCTACGAGTCCAGCACACAGACGAGCTGCGACAGTGGAACAAGCCATATGAACTGGACCAAGTTTTGATACTTGGTTTGAGGCTGCTCAACCTGACAATGGTGATCTTGATGGTCAAGTTGTTGGTCAAGATGGGTATGCCTCTATGGTTACCGACGTATCAACACACCATCTCACCTAACCTCTTTTACCCCAACCGTGCCCTTCTTTCACGACCGGAGTCCTTTTACTTGGCAATAATCACGACAGCGGGAATCCGGGGTTGAGACATGGGCAGATGAAGGCCGTCAAATGTGCCTTTCCGCATCATGTCTCGCATCCATCCATGGCCGCTGTGTCGGTATGATGCCGACATGCCCGGGGCGTGTGAAGCATGTTGATATGCACGCCTTCCGGGGTAAATCGTGCCATTTGTGCTTCATGGACAGGGCACGGTCAACGTTCCCACGAAATGTCGGTGTCGAAGGGAGCGTCGAGAAGAAGTGTCATGGTGTCACTGGACTTGCTTCACTGGACTGGACTTGCTGGCGACTGCTGCTGTGCAGCCCGAGCAGGCCCGAGCTTCCTGCGGTGCGGAGAAGCTGGAAGGACGAAATCCGGAGTCGGCCACGACCGGTAGCACTTGGCCTATCAGACGGGCCGGGCCCACTTGCGTCTTTTTCACTTGCTGTCCCCGGCATCGAGGGCATGCGGCTTGAGGAGGCCCGGCCAGTGAAATCTGTCCCGGATGCGGCCGGCTGTGCCTGCCATTGGCTGTGAACGAGTGACAAGACGTTCCAGAACGTCATCGTCAACAGTGACCCGCGAGTTGTACCTGCGCTTGCTGTTGGTGGTGGTGGTTGTCCCAGATATGGAGACACTTTCCCCTTTTCCCAACACCTGGACTTGGGAAGAAAGAGCTCCCCTCAAGTGAAATCCGTTTGGTTTGCAGACAATCAAAAACATCTTCGAAGCCGGCCGTTATGTGTGCCATGACGATTCTAATACTTTCTCCATGTGACGCTCCCACTTTTCTCTCAATGCCCTGCCGGCCTGCAAAGACTCCAGGTATCCCAGCGATTATCGTGCCCCACCGGCTAGCACCAGGGGCGACGACACGATGAAACCCCATCTTGCCCACCTGGGACCCGACGTGGCAGTCTCTCTGCAGGTTGAGGCTCCTCCAAAAAAGCGACTTGTGAAAATAATGCCGAAGGAAACTCGGAGAAGGAGTGAGACTGTGAGAGAAAAAAGAATTGCGACTCCGCCTGTGCGACACTGACGATGGCCTTTGAAGGATCCAGCATCATCAGCATGGACCTGTGAAACGTGGGAGATGACGCCAGATTCCCAGATCTTTATCTGATACTTCTGACAGCTCTTGGTGCCTGTGAAACCTCAGCGACGCCCAACTTCCTCGAGGTCTCTGTCATATTCCAAGTCCTCCATCTTTTGGCATTCATTTGGTGAAGGAGCATGGACAAGCTCCAGGAAGCCTGTTAGATGCTGAGGACTTCCATTCTGCCAGACAAGACACCGCCTGTTCTTGGGTTGAAGGCTCCTTCCGGGATTCAAGTGAATCACAGCCGAAAAAGCGCAGGAACGACCTGCGAGCCTGCGTTAGCTCTGAGGGGGGAAAGTCTTGAATAGGTCCCAAAATGGTGGAAGATAGGGCGAAGTTCCATGGCACCTTCCACACAAGCGGTAGCGGCATGGGGCTCGCTGGAAGGCACGAGGGGTACGTACCGGTTCTACCACTGACAAAGGAAAGTCGACAACGTGTCAGGCCACTGCCCAGAGAAAGAAGCGAGAAAACCTAAACTTCATTATTCCGTCCCAACCCGCCAGTCCCCTCCATCTCTGTCAAGATGGCAGTTGCGAGTAAGCATGGTGTTGCCATTTTCGGGCAATCGGAATGGATTGCGACAATTTCTAGTTTCTTTGAATTCTCTTCTCAGTTGTTAGAGTGTCTGGTGCCAATGCACGGCCGACAGTAACTGCAATGACACTGCAACGAGTGACCACATTGTGCGGTAATCTGCAAGACTGCCCACTGCGTCAAAGAACAAAAAACCAAATGGAGATCCAACCTCAACTAAGGCTACGCACTTCCATTTATCCCTTCGTCTGTCCAGTTGCGTGTGATCCAACGGGCCAGGAACACTGGCTTTCATCCGGAGGAGTCTTCCATCTTGTCTTGTCTCTTTGACCCTCTCTTCTTTGCTTCTGCCTCCTGATGCCGTCCCATCTTCCGTTGTTTACTTGCTCCTGATTCCTGTACTCAAACCAACTCCAACTGCTTCTTCGAACCGTCATCGACATCAACCTTTCTCCAGAGACACACAGTACATACAGCAGCGGCGAAAACCACAACTTCACAAGGACTCGACAAGCACCCGCATCATCCCTCCATCGATCCCCCATCATCTCCATGGGCCTATGGACCCGGACAGGCAAGACAGGCCCTGGATTTTCCCGATTTTCCTGTCCACTTTCCACTTTTCCCGCAATCCAAACCCTTCCAACCCCACCCGCCTGGTCTAATTGTACCATTGCCGCCGCCCTCATTGGCCTATGGCCAAGGTGTGCTCAGGGTCAACGTCCTTTGAGCCAAAAGGGAGCATCCGTCCGGGGCTCGTCGGCCACCGTCTCCATTCCCGGCTTGGCAGCCCTAGACGCCGGTGGACGCCTAGGACGCCCTAGTCTGCTAGCTTCATGCGAACATTTCTTCACGACCCCGTCCGAACCCACCAAGGATTAGATCCTGGATCTCCAGTTCCATGCTGGCCGAGGGAATGGCATGGTGGGACTCGTCGCGCCGGAGCCTCGGGGCTTCACTGAGATCCAAAAAACAACATCCTCCTGTGGTCGAACCTCCAGCCCCTGCTCCTTCTGGTCCTCACCAAAAGCCTCGCCATATCGACACGCACACTGTCCCGCCTCACTTGACCATGGAACTGGAGAGGGTCCTGCTATCGCCCATTACAGAGGAACAGCCCGTTGTAGCGACACTAGCAGAGGCAACAAACACTGGCCCTCTCGTTGTCCACGTCCATATCCAGTTCCACGACCAGGACCTTCACTCCTTCACTCACAGCCAGACATATGTTAGCTCGCCATACTTCGAACCTACGGGGAGGATATGCAATGGCTTGCTTCGCCGCATCGAGCACTGCTCCGAGGAGCTCATCACCCGGACCGACCCCACGGCCCTCGACATGATCAAGGAAGGGACTCACGACCGTAAGCCATTGCGCTTCGAACTCACCTATCGCGTCACTAGAGCTGGATGGATGGGGGAATGGGCTGTCAGGACGTACAGGTCGTATCAGCAACGGCCCTTGACAGCGGCGTCGGCCAAGGAGGTCATCATCGCAAGTCACAAGACGATAGGCATGTTTTTCCGACGACATGACAGTGATTTCCGATGGTTGGGGGGCTCTGTTCTCGATGCGACTACCGAAACCGCCGAATCATCTCTAGAGTCGGAGGTTGGGCAGATGTTGCTCGGTGCTGTTCCCTCACCCCGATTTGTCGAGGAGTCCCAGACGTTCGAATCCGTCCCCGGTTACAGTATCGAGGTCGCCTTCCGACACAGGAACCCACGACGACTTATTCCGGCATTCAAGAGGGTAGTCAAGGTTTACAGCAAACAGGCGACTCCTCTTACGGCTGAGATGAGCAGAGATCTACTGGCCAACGGAGCGGAGGCTATTAATCGCAGCTTAGGTCTCAGGAAACAGAAGCTTGAAATTCATGCGCAGCAATGTACAACGATGACATGCCAGCACCGCGACAGCACGGCCCTCAACATCGACGTGAGGATATCAAACGGAATGGGGCCTTCTCACAACAACCTACAGCGCAGCATAAGAAGCAGTCTCTCGTTATTTCACGATTCTCATGGCGAAGATTTTGTGCGAGATGTTGAGGAGTCCCTTGCAGATGTCACACAGGCTGTCGATACCCAGATCAATCAAACGAACGATTTCGAGTTTACAATAGTCGAGTTGAAAGGGGCGAAATGGTCAGTTCAGGAACCAGCGACATTCACAGTGGGCGCTTCTGCATCGCACGGGCGACAAGACATCCAGGCGGTTTTGGACCGTATCCAGACCGGCATCGGCGATGTTCTACAGGGGCATAACACAGCTGTACGTGTCAACGCACGGAAACGGGGACATCTGGTGTTCCGGGAGGTGATACAAACACATGAGATACCCGGAAGGCTAAAAGAGACTTTCCAATCATCCGAGGAGGAACGGTCTGTCCTGACATCCCGACTTAAGGAACGAATACAGAAGGATATAGATATGATTTTCAAGGACACCTGCTCAATTGACGACATTGCGCTGGAAGAGGAAGAGAGACACTCTCATCCAATCGAGGTTCCGCTTTCACCGGGTCTCTCAGTTGAGTGGCCTGAGAGACAAAACGGGCCGTCACTAGAATTTCCCCCTTTATCGGCAAAGACTTCGACCGAGCGAGTCAACGACAACCCAATATCTTTCGTCAAACGAGCATTCTCCCTCAAACGCCGTTCCACATCATCATTAAGGCAAAGTCTACGGTCTATTGCTAGCAGCAGATCCAGTTTGAACAGCCAAGATGACACCTATTCTGTTAACATTCCACATATTCCCGATATCCCTGCGAGGCCGGTATCTCCCACTCCGGCAACATCGACAAAGTCCTCGAAGAAAAGGTTCAGCCTCGGCAAGAAAATTTCCAACATGTTCAAATCGAAAGACTCCAAGAGCGACTCGAAAATCGATTCAAAGAACGATACCAAGAGCGAGTCGAGCTCCAAGCGACGGTTTTTCAGGTCATCCTCCTCAAAAAGTACTAATTCAGCGCCCGCAGCACCTGCAGAGCCAAAGTTGATGCGAGCTCACACCACCATGGAAGCAAGCGGCGGTCGGACGCTGCATCGCCCTACGCGTTCGATGACGTCGAATCCATTAGGTAGCTATGACGCCACTCATGCCGCAAGAGGATCTGTTGAACACCCTCAACCCTTCCAAGCAGCAACCCCAAACCTGGCGAACAGGCACGGGTTTGCATCCAAAACTTTTGAGACATATCCACAACCGACAGAACCGCGATGGTCTGTTGATCGTTTGGAACGACCCGTAATGGATACTCCGCAGCTTTATGAGGATGCCAAAGAGTTCCCGCACCAACTGCTCACTCCGGGGCTCACGACACGAAGCACCGACACCCCTAATTCTTTCCATTGGTTGGCGAGCCCCGCAGCCGATGCATACTCAACGGCACCGTCTACACCCGCATTGAGTCTAGGTGGGGAGTCTTCGCCAAGGCACAGCTTGCTAATAAGCCCGATACATGTGAGGCATCCGGAGTTGAAGGATAATACTTCGAGTGACTTTGAACCTGAATCCGAGCCCGAAGAGCCCGAGGTTGGGACGGGGGTGACTGCGGTGGGCGCTTTGGTCGCGGCGGGGACGGAACTTTTGGAGCCTCCGGAAGATGAAGTGCGATCTATTGTATTCGCGCCCAAGGACTACACTACACAGCCCGAGCAAGTAGCCGACGGGTCCGATGAAGAAGCTGTAAAGACGGAGTCTCATGATGCTAGCGCAACGGCCATCTCGGTAGAAGACACCACGGCTGCGCCGTCGGATTTGCACAGTGAGCCACCACCACCACCACCACCACCATGATTATTCCTTGTATCGCACAATAATCTAACTCTTACACCTGGAAACAGAACCGGAGCCTATAGTATTGGGCGAGACATTGGCTTCTGAGAATCGGGAACTCGGAACCGAACCTGGACCACTGTCCAATGAAACTCCGTCTGAAGAGCCGGACTTCCCCAAACCTGATATCCGCCCGCCGCAGCCCAGTCATGAGACAACGGTCTCTGTGGATGCCCGCGATGCAAATTCGGAAACAAAGTCGGCTCCAGATAATGGGATCGAAGTGAAAAATGCTCCCGTTGTCCAGAATGAAGATAAGGTGGTTGCAACTGAGACCGACTATTTCAAGGATTTCGAGTCTCTTGCCGAAAGCAAAGCGACCGCGGATGTCATCGGCTCCGATATTAATGCGACTGAAGCAAACGACGCGCCCGTCTCTCTGGTTGATAACCCTGCCGATGACCTGACCGGCCTGGTTGCGGAACCGGCAATTACCCAGTCCGGGCCCGAGGAGGACAAAGCCGAGCATCAACATGACCAGGAATTCGACACCCAAGTATCCGACGTGGAGGATGTGCCCCCTTCCTCCACCGAGGAGGTTGCTCATGATGTCCAGCCGACTGTGAACGAGTTTCAATCCGGTCCCGAAGATCAGACTGCTGAGCCGGATAATCACGAGGCTGACGCCGTCGCAAGCGAAACCCGTGATGAGCCCCCTTTGACGGATGAAGTCACCCAAGGTCGGAATGAAGATGATGATGTCGAAGCAACTTCAAGGGACGAAACAAGTCTTATCGCTGAGCTTACTGCTCAAGAGCCCGAGCAAGCGCAGTCCAGCCCTGAAGTAGAGGCACCTGAAGCAGGTGAGGATAACATCAAACGCCCTACTGAGGATCTGGAGCAGAATGGGTCCGCGGATTTTCCAAGTGACGTCTCCGAGCCTTCGGTTACGGATCACACTACCTCCGAAGCATCAGGGGAGCCCATGGAAGCCAGGGAAAATATGGTTCAAACGGACACATCAAGCGAGGAGTCTGTCTCCGAACATGAGAAGGAGTCCTCCGAACTAGCAGAGGGTGACAGTATCTCGCCCGCGGAGTCCGAAACACTCGTCGAAGATCAAGAGGAAGAAGACATGATCAATACCCTCGCGTCACTTCACATTTCCAATACCGACAAATCTACCGGCGCGAGTACCAAGGGTCACCACGTTTTCTTTCCATCGACGACAAGTGCCGTCGGTCCCGCATCAGAGCTTCTTGAGTCCAACGGTCAGCACCTTGACGGGAGTGCACTGGTGGCGCACGTAGAGATCCCTGATCTTGGAACTCGGGAGCCATCGGGTCTTGAATCAAAGGACGTAGAGAATGTCTTCGGTCCCGTATCAGTGCCCGTCGAGTCCAAGGAAGATGTTCACTTCGATAATGACACATCCGAGATCCCCGAGGAAATACCGAACAACCTCGAGCAAACGGATTTGGAGTTTGAAGAGAAGGACCGGCCTCACTCGCCGGTAGACAGCAATTCCTTCCAACCTTCTGAAGTTTTGGACTCCAAGTCTGAGGCTATTGATGTCTATGAGGGCCCTGAAGTGGCGGCAGAGTCTCCCGATATTCAGGAGAATGATCGTAACTACATCGCCCCCGAAGCCCCTCTTCCGCTTGAGGAGGCCCCCGATGCTCAACAAGTTCAGAAGCCGGAGGTGACCCTACCAGAGGTCGACAGGGCTGACGAGCCAGTGGCTGTGGCTGCTGTAGAGCAGACTCCTCATGCCGAGGAGGACTACGAGCGGTCATTTGGTACGGTTGAAAGAACGGCAGATATCGATGCTGTCGAAGCTGTTGATGATGCCCAGCACGTCGAGCTCGTTGAGGATGTCGGGACTACCTTTGAAGCCCCGGGTTCACAAGAAGACGAAAAGCTTGAGGTCAGCGTCACTGATCCCGAAGTGGCCGCTCAAGATGTTAGCATTTTTGAGGAGCGGGACCAGCCTTTCGTTAGCACCTCAGACGTTGTTGAGCGTGGCCATGCTTCTGATGAGGTCTACGATAATTGGGATGTTGACGTTGAGGAGAAGCCTCACTTCAATGAGAGGGATACCGAGTATCGTGATCCCCCTTTTCCTCAATTCTGGCCTGATTCTTCCTCGGTCTTCATTCCGTTCGCCCCTCAGGAGGCCCTGGACAATGACACTGAGCTCTTTTATCCCGATTCTATGTCCACCAACGATGCTCCAATTCTCGGCATTGAGACGGTTGAGTATCGCGACCCAACTCTACCGCAGTTCCGTCTCAACGACGTCCTCGAGACTGCCGCTCGTTCTTATGCCGTTAGTGAGGCTGCAGAGGAGGGCTTTGAGGCTTTCGAACCTACCAAAGCAGTTAGCGGTCGTGTGGAAGAAAAGGCCAATTACCGCGATCCCACCATGCCCCAGTTTCGGCCTCATGTACTTCTGCAACCGACGCCCATCCCTCTGGCCTCTCATGATGAAATGACTGAGGATAGCAATGCCTCTCGACAAGCCGTGGAAGCACCCAAGGAGGAAATTTCTCATCGGGGCGAGGACGAGAATGAGTACCGCGATCCTACAATGCCTCAATTCCGGCCTAATTCCCCTGGCTTTGTTCAGCGCCCCTCGGTTTATGCTGTGATGGCGGAGACGGATGGATATGAGGAGCCACCGGCTTCACTCACCGATGAGACCTCGGCCGAGACTCTCAAGCCTGGCGAGGACGATCTTGATTATCATGATCTTACAATGCCTCAATTCCGACCAGACTCAGATTCTGAAAGCATGCCCCTTCCCTCTGTCTTTGAGAAATCAGTCGATGAGCAAGGAGAGCAATCTGATGTGCCCGCTGAAGATGACAGCGAGGAAAGCTCTTCTCAAGGTGATCAAAGCGCCGAGTACCGTGACCCAACAATGCCCCAATTCAAGCCGAACTGGGACGGTCCGGAGTTACTTCACCTTAGCCAAACTGGCGCTGAGCACCCGACACAAAAGAACGTTGAGCTGATCAACGTTGGGCCTATTGAGACTGAGAAGGGCGAGGATGCAACTACCGAAGTGCATCCAGACGCGCAGTCCACTGGGCAGCTTCATGAGTCCACTGAGCCTGAGCATGTCGAGACTGAAACTCCTGACGCTGAACAAGTTGGAGACAAGCAGACTGAATCACTTGAGTCTGATCATGTCCGCGACGAATTGACGGAAGCAAAGCCTGTGAGGGTAGAGCCTCCTGAACACATCCTGCCTGATGCTGCCCCTGCTATTGAATTTGTGGTCGACACTCATTCCGTTACTGGGGATGAAGAGGCCGAAGTTGAGCCGAGTGAGCCCACCAACGTGGACTCCCAACCTGCACTTCAGTCAACCACTGAGCAATCCCAAGAAGCCCAGGAGGAACTCTCCCAAGATCAGCATGACACTCTTTTTGAGCCGGTTGACCCCAGATCCGCTACCGAGGATGACAAGATTGAAACCGGTGCTACTGAGCTTGCTGAGAGTGATTCCGAGTCTGCGTCTGAGCCAGCTTCTGAGCCAACTTCTGAGCGTATCCCAACCACCCGAGCGGAGGAGCTTTACCAGGATCAGTATGATGCACTCTTTGAGCCGAGGGAAGAGCACATTCACCAAGTCGCCGCGCATGATGCAGCCCTCAAAATCCCAGCAGTCTCAAATATTAACCAGGTCGAGTATCGTGACCCAACGATGCCTCAGTTCCGACCCAATGTCTTCCTTCCGTACCGCGATCCCACCATGCCTCAATTCCGGCCTAACGCAGTCATGATAATCTCTCCAATTTCTGTCCCTGAGAGAGTACAAGAATCAGTCGAGGAGCTCGATCCTGACTACATCGTTGAGCGTACCATGGATGTTCTTGATCAACTTGAAAGCGAAGAGAGAGCGGGTCTAAATGAAGAAGTCGTCGAACAAGCGATCGATCTGTGCGAGCAAGTCCTTGAGCAATTTGGTGCCGAGGCTGAACAGACAGAAGACCTTCTTGAGCAGCTTGAGACCGAACAAACCGAGCGCGGCAAGGAGTTGCTCGAACAAGTCACCGCTGAGCGTGCTCTCGGAGAAGCCGAGAATATCCTTGAGCAAATCGGGGCCGAGGCTGAACAAACAGAGGGGCTTCTCAAGGAACTCGACACTGAGCAAACCGAGCGGACCCTTGAGATCGCCCAAGACCTCGAGGTCCAGCACTCACTCGAGGAAACTGAGGAAACGCTTGAGCGACTCAACAACGAAGTCGAACGCACTGAAGAGCTCCTTGAACAGGTCGATGCTGAGCAAACGGAGAGGGTCGAAGAGCTCCTCGACCAGCTTGAGACAGAGAAGGGGATTGAGCAAAATGAGGCAAGCCTCGAAGAGATTGATGCCGAGGCCGAAAAGAATGAAACGCTGCTCGAGGAGCTTGATGTCAAGCAACATGAACGCGCAGAGAAGATCCTCGAGCAACAAGGGTCTCAGCAAGATGTCAACCCCACTGCTGCGGAGGAATCAACAGAAGAGCCCATCAACCCCGCAGTGGCTGAACAAGCAATTGATATCCCCGAATCGTTCCTGGATGAGTTCCCCGAAGACAAGGAGCAAACCGCCCCCTCAGCTGTCCTTCCTGCCGAAGCTGCGGTCGCGGAGGCTGCTGCTGAGGTGCCACTTGCGCCCCACGAATTGGTGTCAGAGCCATTCACTCTTGGGCACGCTGAAACCGGTACCACTGAGATGCAAGATACTCCTCAACAGGCTACTGTCGCCGTGGTTGATGAGGCTACTGTCAGTGAGCCGAGTGTCATCCAGAATGTTCAGCTTGAGCATCCCGGGATCGAGCTCGCCAATCTCGAAGATGAAGGTCTTGAGGATGCTGATGTGGAGTCCGATGTCCCTGCAGTTGAGCCTACTACTGGCCCCGTCATTGTCAACTGTGATACGTGGGTTGAGCATACTGATCTTGGAGATATCGTTCTGGAGACCCCTGCTTCTGTTGTTCAGCGAGTGGCTGAGGAGACTTCAAGCCATGAGCCAATCCTCCAAGAAGTCTACCCAGAGTTCCCCAACATTGAGCACGCCAACCTTGAAGATGAAGGCCTTGAAGATAGCGAGTTGCAAGCAGACGTCACTGCGGCTGAACCCGCGGCTGAGCCAGTCGTGATCAACTGCGACACCTGGATCGAGCATGCTGACGTTGAGGATGCTGGTGTTCAGGTCCAGGTGCCTGGTGTTGTGTCTTCCGGTGGGGAGACGACCATGGGATCGATCGTGACCCTTGTTCAATCATCGCACGAAGAAATACCTGCTGAAAAGTCTGACACTCCTCTTGCTGAACCTACGCCCATGTCTGAGTGTGTCGCTAAACCTGATCTTGAGAATCTGACTGCCACCGAACCTCAATCCGAGCAAGAGACCAGCACCAATGAGCCGAAGATCGATAGCGATATCAACGAGGATGAGCCTTTGGCTAGTCAGGTCTCGCATGAGCAAGATGCGGATCTTGAAAGGCAAGGTACTCTTTCCGAAGTGGTTGATCGAAGCTTGGGTGATGCTCCTGGCGCTGAAGACACAGATGACTCAACTGGAGATGTGAATACAAGCAGTACCGATGGGTCTCTCAGAGTCGAGTCGCTTGATAACCTCATTCGATCCGCGGAGGCTGTTGAGAAGAAGCTGAGAGGACTCCCCGAAATCGAGCCTGCTACCGGCGAGGATGAGAAGGCTCAGGATGAGGAAGTGACACCGGCTTTGGAGCCAGTCAAGGAACCATTGCCCCCGGCACCCGAGGCGATTACCGAGGAGACTGGAGACTTCGACAAGACTCCGCTTGCCATCACAACGGTTAAACAGGAGGATGTGATTGCGGAACAGGAAATGCTTCAAAACATCCCAGCAGCTGCCCTTCCTGCAGCAGCCCTTCCTGACCTGTGTCTCCTTGGAGAGATCGCCCCCCACCAGCCATTCTCTGCCCCAGTAATCGGCCTCGTCACTCGAGAGCCATCAGAGCCAGCCCAGCAACTGTCTGACATCTCCAATCCCCGTCAAGCATTCGGAGTCAGTCCTCGCGGCTCTGTCGACACCATCCGCGGTTCGGATGTTTACGAGGAAGAAGCTCCTGAACTATACGCTCCTCCTCCAACGGCTGGTTTCTTCGGCTTCCATCACTATCACGAGAGCAAGTGGGCTAAGGTCGGCTTGTTCGAAGTCTTGATCAACTCGACCTCTCGCCGCTTCAGTCTTCCCCTTCAGTCCTTATTGCACCGCAAGCATAGGTCCGACGCTCGTCAGTAAGCGACATTGGCTGGCATCAGAGAGCTCAACAAAGGAAGAAGAAAAAGAAAAAGAAAAGGATGATCAAACGGTATGCGTGGATGCGTGAAAGAAAAAAGGCGTTTGGAAAGGTTCACAGTTGACACATGCTTTCAACTCGGAGGGGGGAAAACAACAATCACGGTTTCTTGTTTTGCATACACACATACCCCCCTCCGCTCTTACACACTACATGGTTATGGTTCTGCATTCGGCGGTCTTCTGCCCTATCGTTCCAACGAATTTGTATATTCACTAGGTTTCCTTTGGTTGGGGGTTTGGGTTTCAGGCATCGGCGTTTTGCATTCATGATGTACCACGAAACTAAATGGATGGTTGGGGGTTGGATCGGTGTCGGCATGGTAATACGTGGAAGGCTTATACACAATTATCATTATATACCACTTTCCTATGAGAACATACAAAACGGATGGATACGAAACTGGGAAGACGGATGAGAGCAAAAAGAAGATACACGGGATGGGATGGGATGGCAGGTAACATGAAGCAAAGAAGCCTAGCAATAGCAGCATCCTTTTATGGTTTATGTTTTTACGTTGTATGAGTAACAAGAATTGAACTTGACGAGACAGAACGGAACGGATTATTATGATGGGGGTATGGGAATGGCAACGGGGATAGATGGATGAAATAACAAGAGATATCAAATACCAATGCTAGTTTTGCTTACTGCACACACCCCTCCTACTCGGAGGAAATGTCACAAAGGTTGACATATCTATTGTTACCGCCTAATTGAACAATCATGTGCTTCAAAAGTCCTAAGAAGAACAAAAGATGTATGTAGTGTGTCACCAGGAAGGCATAGCAGTAGATATAGTAGTAAACCAGGAGTTGCTTCCGCTTTTCATTTAGAATCAACCATCCAGGGTTTATGATTACATTGCCCAATAGACATGTACGTTGCAATATGGTTCTCTCGGATATCATGCCGTTGAGAGGGTGACCAAACTCCAAAAACAACCCAAGAGTTTATTAAGATTCGCCCTTTATAAACGCCCAACTGTGAACCAGATTTTGTGTAACCGCGCTATGTATGTATGCTTGAACCGTAAACAAGACTGAGTAAAAGAAGTGAAGAGACGGGTGAAGAAAGAGAAACAACCTATGAAGCAGCGACGGCAGCGGCGACTGGCTGCGAGGACTGCTGTTCAACGGCGGATGCAGCAGCATTAGCGGCGGCTTCGACGGCCTCGGAAACGTTGATTCTTGTCGAGGGAGGGGGCTGCTGCTTCTCGGCTTCTTCGTCACCATCCTCCCTCTTCCTCTTCAGATTCTCCTGCTGAGCAACATCATTCGTCAGGTCGTTCTTCTTCTTATCTCCTGCCGCCTCGGCCACCCTGGATTTATCATTACCGCTGCTGCTTCCATCGACAGTAACAAGCTTCATGAGCTCATCCGTCCTCCTCGCCATCTCCACAAGCTCCTCGTCGCCCGTCAACCCCAACACTTCCACGATCTTCCCGTAGCTCTTGCAAGGCGTCAGCTCCCTGTACTTGGGGCTCTTTCCGGGCACCATCTGCGTCAACATGAACTTGGTGTTGTGGAACTTGTTCTCGACCTCCATCGCAAACCGGACGTACTTGGCCACGGCCTCCTCCCACGTCGCCAGCCCGCCGTCCGCCTTGGCGCGGAAGCACGAGCCGTTCTTCTCGGCGCAGGTCGCGATCATGGCGCCGTCGGTGCCGTACTCGGCCATCAGCTCGAGCGCGTGGTCCCGCCCTTCGACGTCGCCGTTCATCACGCACGCCACCCCGTACTCGTGGCACACGTCGGCGATCATGCGCAGCTGGCCGCGGATGGCGCGCTCGCGCGGGCGCATGGGCGTGGTGCGGCAGTGGATCGTCAGGCCGGTGATGCCCGTGGCGCAGAGCCGGCGGACGAGCACTTCGGTTTCGGCGGGGGTCTCGAGCAGGCGGATCTTGACGCTGATGCCGATGTCGAAGGCCGGCTTGATCTCGGCGACGAGGGCTTCGAGGATGGAAACGAGCTTGTCGGGGGTGCGCAGGAGGGCGGCGCCCATGCCCGCGTGCGTGCTGAAGGGCTTGGGGCAGCCGGCGTTAACGTCGATTCCTGATACATCGGCGGCGACGAGCTTGGCGCACTCGACGGCTCTGGTTGGGTCGGAGGTGCCGATCTGGAAGATGTGTCGGCCGGCTTCACGGACGGGGTCGATGCGGTAGATGACGGACTCGTCGAAGAGTTCCTTCTTGACGTTGTTGGTTGGGACGCGAGTCCATTCGACGCAGCCGGTTCGGGAATTGATACGGCGGGTGGTTCCGATCATGGCACGGTCAACGGTCTCGGGCCCTGTTGAGAGAAAACGGTGTTAGTCAAAGTCGAAGGCTGTAATCGTTCAAGTTATTTTATTTTATTGGACGCACCCCATACGAGATCAGCACCATAATGGAGAGCCAGCAGGCGCGAGGGAAGCTCTCCAGAACGGACCATGGGAGCCAAAACGATCTTGCCACGATAGTCGACGCCCCGCGATGGGATGGGCACCCTCTTCTGGGTCAGGCCCGCGGCAGCAGCAGCCAGGGCCGGGGCCGTCTCTTCGGTAACGGATGTCATGATGGTTCGGACGAGGCGCAATGGAGAAAATGGCATATCATCTGTTGGCGTCTCTGCCCGGACAGAGGAGGAAAAGGAGGGGAGAAAAGGGCGCGGTTGCGGGGGCGACGAGAGGTGTTGAAATCGGATTTTCTGAAAGATCGAAAATAGCCCACGGCGCTATCCAGAAATTCGATCTGAGATCGGCGGGCGCCGAGGCGGGCTGGCCACCGATTGTTGCGCTCGGGGTGGGGCCGAGTGGGGGCGGGAACTCGGTATCAACCCTAACCCTCCATAACAACATATGAGCACCCTTGGGTTTGTGAGTGCCGTTATCAGATGAAAGGAAGGACCAAGGATCAGATCAATGTTGCCTGCTCTTGATAAGACGTCTGTTTTCACCGTATGACTCTGGCGTTTCAGGGAAACCTGTCATATGCCGAGAATCGACTACTCCTGATCATGCGTTATGTTCCTGAGGTGAAACGATGATGATGCTCGTCCTGATCAATATTCTCGAAGGATAGATTCAGGTCTCTCTTTAAGAACAACCATGTTTTTGTCACCAGTGGTGGGCATCGGACAAATCACCGAGAGCTGCTCTGAAAAAAAGGGGCCTTTGTTGTTATTCAAGCCACATGAGGCTGAGTTCAGGCGTTGCTGGTGAAGTTGGACCGTCCGTCTTCTCACTTGAAGAACCAACACCAAACTGTCTGTGTCTCTTCACGACCAACGAGACTCGATCGTCAGCTTGTTTGAGATTGTTGACAGCGCATCGATCCATCTGTCTCAAGAGTTCCCAACTGCAACGAAGCGTCCGGGGTTGAGTCCCCTCTGCAGTGACAGCGGTGAAGGTGCAAGATACAGTGGACAGCACACGCTGGAGCTAAGCTCCGCTCTTCGGAAACGTTAGGAAGTGGCCCCAGCTCGCTCAGCCCGAGCCTCGCTCAGCCAGGCCAGACCCCAATTGAGAGCCCTGGAAGCCCGAGGGGCTGCTGAGTCTTCCTTTGAGTGGTTGGAAAAGAAGCCGCGGCCAAAGGGAACCGAGTGAGCGACAAGACTTTATCACAGGAACAGGGCATCCGAATACTTACAACACCCCTCCCGACGCTGCTCCCCTCTGCTAGTATTTTACCATCTTACCTGCCGTGACTCTACGCTAGCCGTTAAATGCAGTCTCAGAGCCTTATCAGGTTGCGGTTGCTGGCAAAGACGCGGTGCCGGCCATTGCATTTCCAGTCCCAGCACAGCACGCTTCCGCTCCCGCACCCGCGCCCGTCGTCGCAGCCACACATCTTCCACGGCTGCGGCCACCTCCCGTCCGTCCAAAATATGCCGCCACAATTCGGCCGTTCCGGCCAATCGCAGGCCCGCACGCTGGCGTCAGTCAGCGGGCCCCAGTCCAATTCCACCCACACCCAGTGCCCGGTCGGAGCTGGGACCCCTCCCCCTCCATCTGGCAATGGATCGGGGGGAGCTGCCCAATCTCCGAATACAAAACCGCTGCTGGGCTCATCCACCCTGACGAGACCAAACATCACCACCGCCATTTCCTCCGCCAGAACACAACAGATTGCCCGGCATCTCTCGTCGAGCTCAGTCGCAACCATGGCTTCCCAGTACAGCGTCCGCAAGGTCGGCGCTCCCTACACCTTGGAGCACCGCGTCTACATCGAGAAGGATGGCGTCCCCGTCTCGCCCTTCCACGATATCCCGCTCTATGCCAACGCCGAGCAGACCATCCTCAACATGGTCGTTGAGATCCCCCGCTGGACCAACGCCAAGCAGGAGGTAAGCTTCGACTCCAGCTTCTCTTGAGGGTATCCCGCGCATGCAGCTTTGTTTATAACGAGGCTGATCGCGGCGTATTTACCTCAGCCCCTTTTCCGGGCACACGCGCGCAGCCTGCTAACAACTCTCCCATAGATCTCCAAGGAGGAACTCCTGAACCCCATCAAGCAGGACACCAAGAAGGGCAAGCTCCGCTTCGTCCGCAACTGCTTCCCCCACAAGGGTTACCTCTGGAACTACGGTGCCTTCCCCCAGACCTGGGAGGACCCCAACTCCATCCACCCCGAGACCAAGGCCAAGGGTGACAACGACCCGCTCGACGTCTGCGAGATCGGTGAGCTCGTCGGCTACACCGGCCAGGTCAAGCAGGTCAAGGTCCTCGGTGTCATGGCCCTTCTCGACGAGGAGGAGACCGACTGGAAGGTCATTGTCATCGACGTCAACGACCCTCTTGCCCCCAAGCTCAACGACGTTGAGGACGTTGAGCGTCACCTCCCCGGTCTTATCCGTGCCACCAACGAGTGGTTCCGCATCTACAAGATCCCTGACGGCAAGCCCGAGAACCAGTTCGCCTTCACTGGCGAGTGCAAGAACAAGACGTGAGTTTTTGCCGGTTTGTCACCGCAACGCAACTGCAACATTGGCTAACAAATAAAAACAGGTACGCCATGGACGTCGTCCGTGAGTGCAACGAAGCCTGGGAGCGTCTCATCACCGGCAAGACTGCCCCCGGCGGTGTCTCTACCACCAACGTCGCTGTCCAGCACTCCAGCAGCCGTGTTGCCCCTGACCAGCTTCCTCCTCTCCCCCCCAACGAGGAGCTCCCCCCTGCTCCCATCGATAGCTCCATCGACAAGTGGTTCTTCATCAGCGGTGCTTCCGCTTAGAGAGTTCATTTGCTGAGGTAGAATAAAGATATCGTTTTTTCTGGCACCTCGTTGTCTTGGTCAATTCGTGAACTGTCCTCCATGGGTTGACTGTTACCCTCATGCGTTGTTCTGCGTAGAGTTGAAATTAGTTTCAATGAGATATGCCTGGCACTTGGTTTTACAAGGTTCGCGCGGTCAGAGATTGGTCATCTCTGAGGCTGTAGTCCATGCCATGGGATAGGGACTTGTCGAGGAGATGCTCGACATTCTTGCTCCATGAGTTTCGCCGCTGAGATACAACGAGACTGTTGATGAATTCCCCATCGAAGAGGGAAACACGCTCGCCAAAAAGGGGCCGCTTTTAACTGTCACTTTGTCAAAGCGGGCGTACCGTGATGTATGTGAATAGATCCATGGCAGAGGTGCTATCTACGCATGTGTATAACAACAGGTAACCAAACTGCCTTGCCAACTGAAAATCGCCGGCCCCTTAACGCCTCCCAATGCTTTTTGTGTACACCTACAACCTCTTCCCCAATACAAATACAGGTTTATATCTTTTTTTTTTTCTTTTTTTTTTTTTTTTTGGCTGGTAAGGCGATCTTACAGATCTCTCAGAGAGGTCGTCAGGTATCCGGCTTGAGGCTCACTGGTTGTTACCCAGGTGATTTGAATGTGCCTCCAGGTATCCAGCACTTTCCTCTTTTTCTCCCGGTCAATCGCCGTTTGGGTACCACCGACCAAAGCCAAATACTCTGGGTATCAATACAAGAGGAACCTTCCTCGTTCTCCCTGTGGCTTTTTCCCCCTTTCCTGGTCTCAGTCTCCTTCGTTCTACCCGCACAGTTCGATTGGCGGATCAACACAACAAGGGTGCCTCGGAATTGTTGGGCTTTGAAAAGAAAGAGATTCGTTTAACCGTCGTTCAAGTCGGCCTGCTTCTGGAGGATACGAGAGTGGCGATCCACCTCCTCGACAATGCTCTTGATGCCCATGTTCTCAACGTCGAGGTTCATTTCCTTGCCGTCCTCTGTTTAAAATACGTTAGACTACGGCTTTATTTACAGGTAACAACCTAAATGCCTTCCAGCCGGAATGATGAAGACTGCGACCACTGCAACGGCGGTCCAATTGGGTGGGTGTGACAGAGAAACAAGAGACAAGAGACATTGGAAAACGTACTGAACTTGACATAGAGCAAAGGAGTCTCGGTGGAATTCCGCGGCAGAAGCTGGGTGGTGATGTTCATGCCATCGGAGCGGGCGTTGGGAGGGAGGAAGGAGAGGAAGAGCCGGGCGGCCTTGGCCTTGGCCGAGAAAGGGTTGAAGCGCGTTGATACGTCGGTGATGAAGCGGGTGAGCATGTTGGGCGAGTCGCTGTCGGTGATGGTGAGGTGGTGTTGGGTTTGGGTTCGGGAAGGGGAGTAAGAAGCACGAGGCCTGACTGCGGCTTTGCGACGGACTGCACACCGGACGGGGACGGGGACGGAAGCGAGACGGGAGACGGGCAGACGGGGTCTGTGGATCGGAAGATCGGACGGGGGAGCTTGTGTCGCGATTTGGACTTCGGTTCGGTCTTCGTGCCTGGCGCCGGCCGGCAGTGTGGGGGGATGCGATCAAAAATTACTGGAGGTACGTACCGATTGCCGGGGGCCGGAGGGGTGCTCTAGAAAACGGAAACTGCGGGACGGAGCGCGCAACGTGTGAGCGACAGGCTGTGATTGGTTGAGAGTTAGGATTAAACGGCGTGAAGCTTTATTTCATCTTCACATCCAGTTCACCTAGAAGACATTATACATATTTAGAATCTAAAAAGAACTGTTTCTCTTCTTCTTCTATCGTGTGTCTCTATCACCCGTATGAGTCTCTCTTCTTCTTTCCTTGAGCGCAACAGCAGTGTACTTCAACCCCGAAGTCCTCGTTTGCTTCCGCCAACTCCGTTACCGCATCCCGCATGTGATCCGTTTCAAAGAACTTTCGAATGACCGTGACGTTGCAACAGCCTCCGAGAGCTCCAATTGAACCATCGCCACAGTGCTCTCCTCGCTTTCAGGCCAAGTTTCCACTACCATCAATCACAGCTGCTGATCAACAACGACCGCGATTCTTTACTGTTGCATCCACGGTTTCCAACCCTTACGAGTCAACACCCTACAACTACAATACCGACGCCATACAATAATCATTAATGTCATCGTTCGAAACGCTCCAAGAGCGGCTCTCGGCCCTCCAGGAGACGACCGGCCAGCTTAAGGAGCTCATCGAGCGTCTCGCTACACTCAAATTCGAGCCTGGTTCCGTTCCTCTCAGCAACAGCATCAGCAGTCTCGCAAACACTGGCGCCGATGGAAACACCAACAATGAGGCCGCCGACTTGAGTGCCGAAATCAGCCAGGTCTTGCGCGAGGAGGAGGAGGATTTGGAGTTACTGCAAGAGGAGATCATCGACTTGCGCTCCGGCCGCCCAGGGAGTGAGGGAGAACACAAGAAGACGAGGTTAAATGAGGGCGCGCAGCGCTTGGCTGTTGAGCTTAAGGGGTGAGTTTCTCATCAACCTTCGCGATGATGATGATGAAGATAAACAGAGTCCCTAACAAAATTGCTCCCCAAAAAGCTGTCGAACCTCCTTCCGCAAAGCCCAACTCGCCGCGCGCCGCAACCTCGAAACCGCCCAGCGCCTCGAGCGCCAGCTCCTCCTAGCCTCCTACGTCGCCGTCGCCGCCAACCTTGCCGCATCAGACCAACAATCCGGCGCCTCGACACCCGTGTCCGCTGCCGCCGCCGGCGCTCAACCAACCTCAACCACCGCCCCACCCCCTCTCCCAACCTCCGCCGCCGCTTCTTCAGATGCCCCTCCTCTCGACCCCCGCCAAGCCCTCTTCGGCAACCGCCGCCGAAAGCAGCACCAAACCACTTTGCCCCCCTCCCACGACTCCGAAGTCGTCTCCGCCTCCTCCACCGTCACCGACGCCCTGCGGCGCACGCACGCCCTGATCGCCTCCGAGGTAGCCAAGTCCGCCTTCGCCTCCCAAACCCTCGCGGAAAGCACCGCTGCTTTAAAGGAACTGCAGCGCAGCTACGAGGGGATCGATTCCCTTCTTTCACGCTCGCGGGACTTGGTGAGCACGCTGCTGCAAAGTCAGAAGAGCGATACGTGGTACTTGAGGACAAGCTTGTACATGCTGCTGTGCACGCTGGGGTGGTTGGTGTTTAGACGGTGGTTGTATGGACCGCTTTGGTGGGTTTTGTGGTTGCCGTTGAAGATGGTTTGGAAGGGCGGGAGGGTTGCTTATGGTGTTTCTACTCACCATGGGCATGGCGGGGTGGAGACCGGAACGGGAGGGGGCGCGAGGATGGAGGTTTTGGTTGGGAATGAGGGGAAGGGAGGGAGGAGTGTGGTGGGGATGGCGAAGGAGGGGGCAGTTCCTACGGTTCAGGTTGAAGGTGGTGGTGGTGGCAGTGGGAAAGTGAAGAAGAGGGATAATGATAATGATGTGGACCCGGAATCGATGGTCGAAAAGGTTGGGAGGATTATCGAAGAGAATTTGCCGCCTCTGGAGGATGAAAAGGATGAAACTCACCAGATCGTGGTCGAAGATCCAGAGCTGGAACAAGGCTGGATTGGTCAGGAGAGAATCTTTACTGGGGAGCAGGGAGAGAAGGGAGAAGAAGAGGAGGAGGAGGAAGTGGTACAAAGGAACCCCAAGAAGCGGATGTGGGAAGAACCTGTGGTGAACAAGCCAATTAGGGATGAGCTTTGAGGCTCGATTGTCTGCAGCAGCTTAGCAGATGAAGTCACGATCACAAGCCACTTATTACTAAAAAGAGCTTGAAGCTGAAAATGATGCCCGTTTGTTTTCAGTAGTATATGTTGTGATTGGTACCTGACTAAACGTCGGATAAGTCGACATTGTGAATCAACCCACACAATCTCTATACCCTTTGTGCCTCTTAAATCGTCTAGTGTCATCGTAATTCGATGCGAAATGGTCAACGCCAACTCAGATCCGTTAAAGGCCGTTCTCTCATGCTTGAACTGTTGGAGGCATAATTACACTCGCTTCCCCTGAGCCAACAGATCCGATACTTTGGGTGGGAGCATCAGTTGACTCCTGTCATTGCGCCGATGAAAGTCCACCAGCGCAATCGCCGTCTTTTCCGGCAAGTCCTCGTGAATGAAGTGTCCCGCTTCGGGAAATACTTGCAAAGCGTATTTACCTGTAAAACACAAATCCCGAGTTAGTTTAGTCATAACGAACTCCTAGAAAGCAGCCCCATGATGATGACCACCAGAGCCAGAAAACGGACAAAACAGAACATACCTTGCATCTGCCCAATAGTCAACTCAGTATCCAACCGATCCGTCCCCGCAAGTAACAACATCTTGCCCCCCCTCGCCTCCAAAAACTTCTTGCTCAGCCCCACAAACCAATCCTCCCAAAACGGCTGCGTAGCCGCCAAATCCGTCTTCCACCGCCACGGCTTCGCTGTCCCCTCCGTCCCCGCCACGCCCCTCGGCTGATGCAGCTGCTGCCTTTGCAATTCCTCCACGGGCGCCAAGAGCCCGGGCACGCTCGTCCTGGCTGACGTCGAGTTCCGGATCGTCCGCGATCGCACGTGCCATTCGATGCCGTCCTTCAGTGTCGCGAACCCTTGCGGCCGCGTGGAGAGGTAGGTTTGCATGCTTTGTAAGGCGTCCATGGCCGAGCCTTCGACTACGTCTAGCACGGCGTAGCCGAGGAGGGAAGGGCCGAGACGGTAGGATTTGGCGAGCTCGGTGACGACGGCGCCGCCGAGGGAGTGGCCTACTAGGATTATGGGTGGGAGATCTGGCCAGTGCATGGCGGTGCGGGTGAGTTGAATGACGGTGAAGAGGTCGGTGGCGAGGGTGGAGAGGCTGAGGTCTAGTGGTGGTGGTGCTTGTCCTGTGGTTTCTTCTCCTTCTCCTAGAACTGAAGAAGCGGTAGTAATCGTTGTTGAGCCATGGCCGCGTGCGTCGAGGGAGAGGATGCCGGCGTTGGGTAGACGTTTGCGGATCTCGGAGCTGAGGACGGCGAAGGAGAGGCCGGAGGAACCGGCGCCGTGGTGGGTGACGAAGAGGGGACCTTTGCCGACTGGCGAGGTGAGGTAGGCGTGGTGGGTTATTAATGCTGGCTTGTTGTTGCTGGTGCTACTTCCACTGTCGGGTCCAGCTTCCTCCTTGAGAAAGAGTTCTCGTTCAAAGTAAGTTGTCCAGGGGATAGGGTCCATGGACCGACTGGCAAATCTAATAGGGGTGGTTTTAGCCGTTGAATGGATATCATAAGTGTTAACTGGCGAAGATGAAGCCCGACATACCCCTGTGGTCGCGCAAACAGAGCCCTCCCCGGAGAAGGGATCACAGTTCCTGTAGATGAAACAGAGGACGCTGATGAGGAGTCGTCGTCAAAGGGAAATCCGCCTGGACTGGGCCACGCCATTTCTTTATCTTCGTCCGCCTCATTGAATTCCGGCATCGTAGTTGCGGTCGGTATCTCTGCTGGTGGCTGCCCCAGCGCCTGGCTGCCGAGCCTCGCCTTTGCCCACTTCTTTTGAAGCTCACTCATGGTGTGAGCTGTAGAGGCTTCCGTCATAGGATATTTGGATAAACTCCCCTCATTCGCACCCAGCTTTTCCTTTTGGTAATACAGTAGTGTGCTGCTAATGGCTGTGACGTGAAATCTATGTCCTTAATCTATCCTTTCCTCCGTTAGGTGGCTGAGGAGTGTTGTTCAAATGAGCTTTGGTCGATTGTCGCCAGTCGATATCGAAACCCGTAAGCAACCAGGATGGTGGTAGTCGAATGTTCGCCGTAGAATTACCCAAATGGATAAGTCACCTGTTGATGAGTGTGAAAGACGAACCGTGTCGAACACCCGGGCCAGGAGAAGAACAATATGTATTTTGGCGAATTATGATTGACCACAAGTTGAAGGTGGCCTTTTGAGGTTGGGGGTTTGGGGTCCGGTGATGTTGCTGGAGCGTGGAGCCCAGATGGAGGGTGAGGTCATTACTGGCTGTCGAGACGATGTTTGCACTGTTTTGTACCTGCGGGACACTGCGATGCAGCAAGAAGTGTCATCACAGGGAAGGTAAGTGCAGGTACACAGTATGTCATAGACCGTGCAAACTGCTCGCAGCACCCCCCAAGCGAGTACTTAGTTGCACCCATCACCACACTACACTTGAACATGAAATAGGCACTACATAGGACAAGCAAACTATTCATATTTATCGGGACATATGATGGAACAGGATCTGGAGAAAAAGAGACCTCCAACTCGTTTCTGTGCGCCAACGGAAAATTGTTAGAAGCGAAGGGGTTGGAAGCTGTCTTCACGGTTACTAAGCGTCCGCTTCAGACGGTCACAACTGTTGGTTTCTACACCAACAATGGTTGCATTGTCTATTTCACCACTTCTTACACGTTGTCAACAACGGTTTTATGTTTTAACTGCCGCCATCAATAAAGTGAAGTGGGTGAACGAGGTGTTTTGTTTGCACGGTCTGCCGCCGCTGCTCCCTTTGTTGCTAAACTGTGCCGTGCCTTTTGGTCCTTTCCCATGCCCAACCCGTTCTCACATCCCGCTCCGATGCTTCCTTCACCCATTCACAACTTCGAATCCGGGTTATCCAGATACCACGTCGTATCCCCCTTCTCCTTTGTCGAGAACCCATTCCCGAGGTAGTAGAACCGGTTTCTCTTCGGCGCGTCGTAGACATAATCCCAGTCCTCGCCCCGGAAGTTCTCCAACATGTGGAAGAAATGGATACGGCTTCCCGGATGCAACGCCGTGACCGGTCCGTCCTCCTGCCCATTCTTGAACCACGATCGTCCCTGGGCACCCCACGTTGTACGGGGCATGAAAGCCGAGATATGCTCGAAATAGTCATCGATCGCATCCTGAGAAGGGCTGATGGCCCTGATGCACTCCGTCTGACATTTCTTGATGATTCGGGTGATGTACTTGGCGATGTGCTCGGTTAGCGTGAAGACACTACCGTGACCGATGGGGGCGTTAGGTCCTAGGAAGACTGGCACATTACAAGTCAGCATAATCTGTTTGATGCTAAAGAGGCGGACGAGCCTGGCTTACCAAAGTAGTTGGGCATGTCAGCAATGGCGCAAGACATATAAGACTTGGGAACTTTATCCCTGAAATTCTTTTGCAGATTTCCCTTGCGCCCGACGATGGGAAACCGCGGGCAGAAAGATGTGTTGAAGCCGGTGGCGCAAACAATTGCGTCGACCTTGATCACTTCGCCAGATTCCAGTTGAATACCCTCGGGAACAAAGCGTCTGATCCCTCCTCTTCTAACCTCGACATTCTCCTTGGTGAGTGCCTGAAGGTAGTCTTGACCAGGGGTTAATCGCCTCGTCCCTAGTGGAAAGTCGGGAATCAATGCTTCACAAAGCTCCTTGTTCCCTCCAAGCATCATGGCCATGTATTGCTCCGCCTTTTGTTGGGCAAAGGCTTGTAGCGGGCTTCCTGCCAGAACCTATTTGACAGGTATGTTAGCGACAACCCTGGATTTGTTAAAAAGCGAAAAAAAAAAAAAAAGTCTTACCATCGGGAAAGCATTGTTGACTTCCTTTTCCACGGCCTTTACGAAACGGCGATAGAACTCGGGGTCGGACTTGAACCTCTCTATCGTCTCCTGAGAGAAGTTTTCTTGGGCATCGATCCCGATCTCACCGAGCATCTCCAGGAGTTCCTTATCTTGGCCCATCATCTTCCAAGCCATTATCCGTGGCGGGAGGACCCAAGTGGGCGTTCTAAAAAGATGGTACAACTTCTCTGCCTCTGATAAACCGTTAGCTGGGCATTTTTTTTAGCAAAGTAGCAGAGGAAATGCTTACTCTTCTGCAGTTCCGGCACAACTTGGATTCCCGTCGAACCATTGCCGATGACAGCAACTACTTTTCCTGCGGCGTCAAAGTCCTCTGGCCAGTTGGCGGTATGTATTAAGTCTCCGTCGAAGGCCATAAGGTCCTCAACATCGGGCCATTTCCAGTTGCTATAGAGCAGAACCGTCAGCTATTTGACATCGCAATACATGCCATGGACATTCGGGAGTGTCACTCACTTCAGGATACCTGTTCCATCCAACAGAAAGTCGGCATAGTCATTGATCTGCTCGCCTGTCGTCAAATCTTGTACCATCAAGTCCCAGCGTGCTTTCTCTTCGTCCCACTGCGCGAATTCCACTCGGTGGGAGGTCTTGATCGAGTCCCGCATATGCTCCTCGTCGCATACTTGGCGAAGATAACCACCAATCTCGTCGGCTGAGGAATGGAAGTTGGTCCAGTCATGCTTTGGCTTCCACGAGAACTGGTAGTTGTGACTTGGGATATCGCATCGGCAGCCAGGATATCGGTTCTCGAACCAGGTCCCGCCCACATCTTGGTTCTTTTCGTAGATGACGAAGTCGTAGTCCGTAAGATTTAAGCGGAGGGTACGGATCATGTTCAACCCGCTTGCACCGGCACCGATGCCGACGATCCGGAGATGCTTGGTCGTGCCAAGAGGCTCTTCTCGAACCGTATAACTCTCTCCGAGGGAGCCATTTTGCGAGAGGGTTGGGGTTGGCAGATCATGGGTGCGGATGGGCAATTCAGGCCCAGATGTGTTGATGACCATCTTGAAGAGTGAGGAAGTGGATGTGCCTGATGTGGTCCTGCAATATCAGGCGATCTCGAATAATTAGAGACAAGAAGATAAGCAGCACACAGATGAGGCCGAGAGCAAGCCGGGTATTTGTAGGAAGGAGTGAAGACGTCCACCCTCGGAGGATTAGGTGAATCAAGGGGTCGGTAAATGTGCTTGATCTAGCATGGATCGGATTGCGGACTTTAGCAAACAATAGTGGCGACTTGAAAGGGAGCTACGAGTGTCGATGCGAAACCTCAAGGTCGGTTATTGAAGGAGACTGCGACCCGGTTTCGAATTCCCAAAGCGCTTTTAATGTCCACTGACAACCCGCAAGAAGTTCGGATGGCAACAATGGAGGCGCCTGCTGGAAAGCTGATGAAGCCCGTCCTGGCTCTCATTGTCCCTTGTCTTTCTGATATTGAATCAGTAACTGTTTGTCCTGATACGCGGGCAGTTGGCTGGTTTACGGAGCTCCACGGGCGGGCAACATGCTTCAACCATAACCCATCTGACCAAACATGGTTCGGCCGTCAAGCCGCAAAAGCCATCCCGTCCGTGGCATCCAGCAACGCACATATGCCATCGAAACCATTACACACAGAAGGGCCACACAGTGAAGGTTGGATGGGCAGAGAACGGCAAACGGAGCTCGAGTGTTGACCGAGGCCTCGGCGGTCCAATGGAAGAGCAGTTTGTCAAGTGTGAAAAGCAATGTATCATGTAGGTCCATGTCCAGGCCTTTGATCCTTCTAGCCAAGTGCTGTGGAGGAGAGCGAGGACTGGAGGAGGAAGGTGCAGTATGGCGTACGGATTATGCGTGGTTATATATGTCGTATTTGGTCCAACCACAGCGGCGGGATCTCGTCAATTCAACAATGTCGTCGGGGCGCGGCGAATGGGGATCGTCGCCTGGTAAAATGCCCGAACCTCGAACCTGGGAGTGCGAGGGGTTGAGCCGCCTTGGTTGACAGCAGCATCTCACCATCTCGATTGTCGCAAGCGATGTTTTGCCGTGCAGGCGAACGATGTCAGGAGAGCACCCGAGGAGTTGCATGAATGGTCAATGGTCAATGGTCAATGGTCAGTCTTCGAGGTTGAAAACGTCAACGGCGAACCCATCATGTCGGACAGGGCATGCACCACTCCACTTCCCCCGGAAAGTGCCTGTTAGGGTCCCTGAACATGGTGGGGCAGCCGATCCCAGCTGTCCACGGCCCGATCTAGAGTCTCCGGGCACTGCCCCGCGATAAGATGGGCTCCCATACTCAACCCTTGATCACAACCCTAAAGACGACGACAAGATAAGGTAAACATGGATTGTTTAGCATTGGTAACCTCGACAGGCTCCCTCACATCAAGACTAACGTTCTAGACTTACAGAAAGCCGCGGTCTCGATAGCGGCCTGGTTGTTTTTCACTTTTCCGAAAGAAGAAGCAAGCGCAGAAAACCGGGGGTTTTAGAGGCACGGTATACGACCAACTCAACGCAAACATGGCGTCTGGATTTTCTTTCGGTTTTGCGGGAGACGACATTGAGGACGACGGGCAACCAACCTCTCAGGTCAACAACGTAGCCCCTCCGATACCGTCAGCGGCGACAAGTGCCAGTGCTTTCCCCGTCCAGGGAAAGCCTCTGCTGCCACCAACCCACCATGATATCGATCACATGCTATCGAGGTTGCCCTCCAAGATCGCCTACAGCCTACTAGACGTCGAGCTAGAAGAGGGCAAGACCATTCAGATCCCGCGTCGAGAGTTGTGGGATGTTCGGGTGCAGCTCATGGCTGAGGATGATGGCTCAAATATCTCCGAGACGGAGCCCGGCCTGGGGGAGCACGATGTCAAGACGGGTATCTACGAGGGTGGCTTCAAGAGCTGGGAAAGCAGCGTCGACTTGGTCAAGGTGCTCGCCTCCGAAAACGCTCCCACGATACTCAATCGCGATCCTTGTGTGCTGATGGAGGTACGCGTCCCCTCTTCTTCTTGGCTCTTTGGTCCTGTTCGCTTTTTCTCGATGCTTTGTTGTTGCTGACAGATCGCTTTTTCAGCTGGGCTGCGGCACTGCCCTGCCGTCCCTCGCGCTCTTTCAATGGGCAATGAACGAGAGAAAGTCTGGCGAGAAGCAGCCGCTTACGCTCGTACTGGCTGATTATAACCCATCAGTTCTCTATCTGGTCACCCTGCCCAACTTTCTCCTCGCTTGGGCGCTCTCTCAGCGAGAGAGCACTCCTGCCCTAGCGGACGCCTTTTCGCTGGAGGACGAAGTCGAACTGCTTCCTGGAGTAGTCGAAGCCTTCAAGGAGTTCGTTACCTCCAACCAAATCACGCTTTCTTTCCTATCGGGTGGATGGTCCCCCGAGTTTATCGACCTTCTTTACAGCTCTGGTATTCCCTCAAACCCCACAGGAAGTGTCCAGACACTGGTCATTGGCGCAGAGACCATTTACTCGCCTTTCGCCCTCGAGAGCTTTGCGGCCACGCTGCTTTTGATCCTGGAGCGAGAGCGCAAGGAGCGTCCAAGTGGCCATGCTTCCTCTATTGTGGGCGCAAAGAAGATGTACTTTGGCGTCGGAGGATCGTTGGACGACTTTGTCTTGCGGATGAGAGGTCTCGGTGCTTCGGTTGAGCCTCTGCGCGAGGAGGCTGAGGGTGTCCGGCGCGGAGTTGTGCGGTGTTTTCTCTCCTGAGTGTCGGTTTAGGATAAAGCCATCTGGTTGAAGATTCCCGTCACACATCATCCCCGCAGAGACAAGCCCATCGACGCCTTGTTCTGATAGGGCTTCAACAGTTATGCATGTCCCAACAATCAACTGACTCCTTCATGCAGCACGACGCTGGGTTTCATCGACTCAAGTTCCACGAGTTCGGATGTGCGGTCTCCTAGTTTTGTTTCGGTCCACCCACGTACCTGTCAAACATGCGGCGACATGGACAACCCCGTCTGTAGGCGGTGCGACGCTGTTTACTTTTACTCGGCCTCGATTCGTGAAACAAAGCCATGCCCACGAGACTTGATCTGGCTGTTTACGACATCTGTGCGAGCAAGTTGGAAGTAAAGCAAATGGCGACCAGATTTGCCAGAATCCCCCATGAGTGGGTGTAACGTCGGTAATCATTGGAGCCATCGGAGCCCGAATGACAACCGTAAACGACGTCCAATGGTCTGTCATTATCCTATTCGTCATTGCTGCACCCAAAAGATCGGAGCTTATGAGGCTGACTGTGGTCAAGCTCCGTTAGCCGCTTCGACGACATAGTTGGTCCTGATATCACAATGGAATCGTTTCCCACCAAGTTCCCACCTTCCCTACAGCCCGTTTACACCCGTTGACAGCAGCGATCTATGACCGAAAAAAAATAAGTCGCCACGATGGCATACAAGAAGTGTATACCATTTGCTGGTCAGACACGTCATGCTCGCAGTCCAGTCTGTCCATTCCCCTTTATGGATATCGCCTCCTGAAGCCTTTGGACCCGAAAATCTGCGAATGCTATGCGGCGGATGCATCATTTACAAGATGTGGCAGTGTCGCCAAGACCATTAAATATTCGGCCCAACGATTGGAACAATTTCATTCTCTCATTATCAGTGCAGACGCCCATCGAGCTCTGACCAAACACCAATCTTCGTGGAACCAAAGAGCTGAACACCCGGGCTGCCGGATATATGAGTGGTCAATCCACAAGCAATCGAGCTCGAGTGACACAAGAAGCCATCCATTGTTCGCCCAATCATGCGCTTGAGCCTATGATGGCGGTTGTCTGCGACCTTATGCACAGAGCCCTCCTTACCCAGACAGCACGGTATGACTATGCGCGCGCCCCTTGAAGTTGAGGATCACCTGAGATATGATCCCAATGAAGTGGTAACTGTTGCCGATTGCCCAGATCTTTGCGTAAAAACGTTTCCATCAAGTGAACATCAGGTCGTCATTTCGAGTGTCGATCCTGGTTGCTTTGGTTGTGATGTGACTTGTGTGAACCGAGAGACACACACCATCGTAGCGTTTCGCCCAAATATTTCAGCTTTTACTGGTCAGTGCGCTGATGAGGGAGACGGGATCTCACCTGCAGTTAGGAACGAAGGAAGACGACTGCTGAATCTAACAATGTCGATATCCTCTAATATTCCATTTCTTCCAGTCCGTCCCGCCCATGGCTATATATACATATACTCATAGATTGGATGACTGGAAAGGTAAAAAAAGGGGGTTGAGGGCAAGACGTCGGCCCAAGCAGATGGACTGCAAGCCAAGCATTGTCCGAAATGCTGCAGAGTTCAGAACTCACAACCGTGCATCTCCAGTTCTTGGCCTTCTTGGCGGCACTTCAAACCCGAAAAGCAATCTAGCCAATAGAAAGCCCTGGTTTCTGCGAAATGAGAACCCCACACATGCGCATTGGCACGACGCAGGAACCGCGATGCTGCATGATCGCACCAGCATTGAGGGTTGACGGAACTGGCGGGATGAGGCAAACATGATGCGGATGCCACGGCTTCATTGTTTAATCTCGAAGAGTCATAAACAAACCAAAACCCCACGAACATTCTTTGCGATGTCGTTGTTGGTTTTTGCGACAAAAGAAAAAGGGTGCTCCATTTGCAGACACGAGATCGGTCGCTGTTTTCATGTCAGCACAAGGTGGCAGTGGTGTTTGAAATGGTTGCACTTTTGCGATCCAACAAGCACACAACCGTTGGCGGGGCAAAGGGACCCTCAACATCCGAGCCTTTGGAATTTCCATGCGATGTTGTTTCGCACGAAGATAATATGGCAACCGAGCAGATCATGAACAAAGCGCCACGCCGAGGTTTGAACTGGAACATGTCTCTGCCCTTTTGACCTCATCGCATTCCTGACTTGGGAAGAGGAGGCGTGATGATGTGCCTGGCGGGAGATCTACGAGTTGATGGGTTTTACAGTATGGGATCTTTGTGCTCCCTGGGCACTGCGTCATTGCTTGCATCCACATGCAATGATATCTCGACAAACTTTGACTGGCAACAACTCTTCAAGAACCATCTCCGAGTAAATGTTGATCAGAAGATGTGGAGGTAGAGGCGAAACCAAGAAGCGATTTCACCGGATTGGGCAAGCGAGGCACTGCAAATTCAGCAGTTCCAGGGAGTTGGCGAGTTGGAGAGGTGAGGTCTGAGAAAGGGTGCCTGGAGCGTCCCATCGAAGACCCTGCTAGCCCAGATCATTTTGATTTGCCTGAATGCCGCCTTCTGATTGGTGCGCGCATTTGTCAAGAGTTGCTTGCGCGGCTTCCCCAGCTTCACGACGTTTTGGGCGGGGATTTGGCGAGCGACTGAGGTTGCTTCCAGCGTGCCTGTCACTTTGGACTGGATTGTGCCGTTCTTTTTAATTGACCCGCCGTTCCCCCTGCCCGTTGCTCGGCTTGTCACTTGTTCTGCCTCGTTCCCTTCTTCCAGACATTTCCAAGCGTCAACCTACACCGTCCCTCTCGTCTCCTGACCTGACCCTTTAAAACCAGTACAATCGCTACCTATATCATCCACCTAATTTAATTCCTCTCCTTTCCACACTCACTACCACTCCATCCATAGTCGAAAGCTCTTCACCACACTCACAACATTCAGAGTATTCTAGTAATCTCCATCGGGTACGTACGCGAACATACCCATACCCAACCCCCAGACTAGTGGCCCGGTCGCCGATCCACACAATCCACCGTCCACCGCTCCACCGATTTCCGCGCGCCCACGGCTGCTCCCAGGATGTCTGTGAGCCCCAGGTGAAGGGCGGAAGGCGGAGGAGACCCGGAACGAGATGTGATCCGCTTGGGAGGCTGGGGGCCGCTGTCACAAGTTTATATCATGAGCACCCCGACTGATCGCGTCTTTTTTCTTCCACTTCAGGTGCTCGTTATTTCTCTCCCGTCAACAGTCTCATACTACTCGATTCGGCCGTAATCCCACGTCAACATCGTCAAAATGAAGTTCTCTCTCGCTGCCGTTAGCGCCTTCGTGGCTTATGCTCTCGCTAAGCCCGCCCTCACCAACACTGATTTCAACATCCAGGAGGGCGTCGATTATACCCTTGAGTGGAAGGATGCCACTGGTCCCGTCACCATCACCTTGATGACTGGCCCTGATGCGGAACATATGACCCCCTTCAAGACTATTGCTTGTAAGTTTTGAACCTCATAACATCTCTCGAAGGGGGCGCGATTTGCTGACAAAGTAAAAGCCGGTGTCACTGGGGACTCGTACACCTGGACTCCTGAGGATGTTCCTTCCGGCACTTATGCCTTCAAGATTGCCGATGGTGATTCTAAGGCGGACGAGAACTACAGTGTCCGCTTCCCCTATGTTGGCAGTGTCGAGGCCACCAGCAGCGCTTCTAGCACCCTGAGCACAGTCACCAAGACCAGCACTTCTGCCAAGGTCTCCTCCACTGCTGAGTCGAGCACCATTGAGTCGAGCACCATTGAGTCCAGCTCCGCTGCCTCCAGCTCCGCTGCCTCCAGCACTGATGTTAGCAGCACTGTCACCTCTGCCGGTAAGTTACATGTGGTGATACGATCATCCTCACTATATATATTATAACATATTCTCATGCAAACAATCATTATTAGCTTCTTCCGTTGCCACCACCACCAGCACCCGTGCCGCTACTTCTACCGGCTCTGCCCCTACCAGCAGCCCCCCCAACACCAACAATGCTGAGCGTTTCGCTTCTCCTCTGGCGCTCATCCTCGGAACCGTCGCCGCCCTCGTCTTCTTTAACTAAGAAGCTTACGATTATGTAATCGAAGAAAGCCACAACGCTTTTCGATATGGTTCTCGTACATAGTTTCTTCTTGACGGAGCAGCATGTTCATAATTGAGCTTCGACGCCTCAGCACGCTCCAAACGACTGAACACCTTCCGAAGTCCGCTTTTGGAAGTTGGGATAATCATGTTACTGGGGTTGGCTTGGTGTTTTACGGTGGGAAAATTTGGGCGCTTTGTGATGGCTTAATGAAAGGACGGATACGAACGGGAGGAGAGCTATTGCGGCAAAAGTGTGGCTATGGACTATAATACCCCCGATGATGGATAATGAAGCTGCTTAATGTGCATAATTTCTACTATCAGGCTTATCATCGATGAGTCTTATCTCTTGTGGACGAGTTACACGGATGGGTTCTGGGTAACCATCTCATCGTGTGAGCAATTTGAGTCACAAGTCTCTTCAAACCCAGCCGTTGATATCCCTTTACCTACCTGGTGTTATTGTTGTTTTCGTGACCTCACCATGTGCTGCCCAGTCACTTTCACAATCCCAAGCTGATCAACTTACGTACATGGTTCATCCACAAACAACCCACATACCCCAGATTTCTCCAGGTTCCCCATATTATCTTCCTTGATCGTTCATCCAAAATGCAGGGAGACGATGCAGGGACCTGTCCCCACAAGACCAGTGCCGGCATGAAAGACGTCACAGAGACGGGGTTCTGGGAGTTTGTTTGGATGTTTGACATTTTGGTTTGGTGGTACCAAGCACAGAACAATGAGCTAGGATCCAGGGTCGCAAATATGGCAGTCAGGCAGCACAGGGAAACATGGATGGACAGAAATGGACATGGTACAAAACTCTCAACGGCCAACGGCTACCTGCATGCGTACGTACCGCAGCCGGTAACGGTACCGCCATGTACCCGTGTTCCCGTGATCCTTGATCCGTTCAATCTCGGCCCTACCGATTCATGGAAAGGGCAGAGAGGCCAAAGAGGGGAGAGAAAGGGGTAGGTAAGCAAACATTGGCCACTCCATTCCTCTGTTGCTATGATTTTGCGGTGCCGTGTCATGCAGCAAGCGAGTCCTGTTATTTTTTTTAGTCCTACGGGTTGCCTGTTATGGTCCATGCGGCTTTGGGCCCGTGGTCTTTGACCGTTGATCTTCCTTCTGCCGACCTTCTGCCGAGGTTGGGGTTCGGGGATGGGTCTAGCATCCGGATATCCAGGTTATGATGAACACGGTACGAACGGTACACTCTGAAGGTGATTAAATTTTTTTTTTTTTTTGCGTTTTCCATGGAAGGGAGGAAGGGAGGAGAAAGCCGAAGGAAAGCGGGACGGTGACCGGGCTTTTTCCGGCAGGGCAGCGAGCGGTTGAACGTGCAAGGGCTTAAGGCGGACCAGAGAGGTATCGGTGGAATATTGGAATATTGATTTCAGCCTTGTGGGGATGACACGACGGGATGGGAACGAGCGCTACCTCCAGGGATGGGTTCGATCGGGTAAGCTTTGAGGGTGATGATGATGAGGCGGGATCAGGCATAGCGGCGGGATGTTGAGGCACTCGGTACACGTGGGTTGAGGGCGGAATAGGACCACGGTAAGCAGCGTCGAGATGCTGTCAAGACCAGGTCATATCGAATTAATTAAATTCTATCTCTTTCTCGCTATCCGACAATATCCAATGCTTTTGTGGCTCCGGTGCCGTTCTTTTCGCTTTTGTGTTTTGATACTAACTTGTCTAAGACAAAGACAAAGAACCGTCGATGGAAACAACATATGAACGCCGCTGATAATGCTCCCTAAAGGTATGTTTTGCGTGGTTGAGGATATGATATGCAGAAAACGTGTGATATGCAATATGAAGATCCCTAAAATCGTTGGTTTCGGTTTCAGAATACAATGCGCTCTCCATCCTCGACGATGCCGCCAGTAAAAAGATATTTGTTTATCCCCTTCTATGTCGCTTTGCGCAAAGGATTCTTAATGTTGTCCTGTATTCCCTGAACATCCTCGCTTCTAGAGGCGTGCCTTCGGCGCCGCCATGTCCGCCGGTTCCTCGGAAACAAGTACCACGACCACACAGATATCGTCCTCCTTGCCGCCGTGCCACGCGTCCTGGGGGTAGTACTTCTTGACCTCCTTGGCGAACGGGCCGTCCAACTTCGCATTCATGCTCGCCGACTTGGCAGCGCTGACAATATGCGTGGCAATGAAGCTCTGCAGCGTGAAAATGGGCTTGTCGTCGCTGTCGAGCTTGGTGAAGGGAGTCAGGTCCTCGGCGACCTGGACCCCAGCGTCGGTGCCCTTCCATGCGCCGAGCTTCTGCATTGTGCTGCTCACCAGATGGAGAATGTCCTGGTTGAACAGATTGTCCCAAAGACCGTCGCTTCCAAAGATGACAACGTCTCCATGCTTCAGCTTGTGGCGGGTCACATCGGCGTCGCGGGGCTGATCGATAAGCAATCCCCCGCCAAAAGTCGCAGCGCGGAGCAACATGCTAGGCGGGACCACGCTGAGCTGAAAGGGAGTGTTGAATGCGTGTGTCTGAGGTTCGCTGGCGGTGTGAACCCCGTTGAGCCTGAGTATTACGAAGCCGCTGTCGCCAAGGTTCGCAACCTCCATCGTGCCGCTCTCATCCAACATGCCAACCACCGCCGTACTGCCACCGGCCTTGATGGTTGGGTCATGGCAAACGGCCTCGTATCCCTTTTGCATCAGCGAGCGTGCCGTCAATGGCGCGTTCCCAGTGTTAGTTCCATCCCTATCAGCAGGCGCCGGTGACCCATTGGCCGCCGCCGCCGCAATCTTGGTGGGCTGCTTGTCGTTCTCGTATGCGGCAGCCGCCATATAGTCGCAGAAGGCATGCGAAAAGTCGGCCGGGTCGACACCGCTGTCCATCCAGCCGCCCACACCATCGGCTACGCCCAGCGCAACCTCGCCGTGCTTGTTCCCTACGCGGCTAACGAAGAAGGCATCCTGGCCGGACTCTGGGCGCGCCGACTTTGCCTTCTTGCCGGGCTTGGATACGCGGTGGTAGGGGTTGAAGTGGAAGACGTGGGTGGACGGGTTGAAGGGGCGGCCCTTGCCGACGTACGAGGCGGCGATGTTGTATACGAACTTGGTACCGGATCCGGAGGCAGGCTGCTCGGCGGCCGTCGAGTATGGAGCTTTCGTCATGAGCTGGTGGGCAATCCGTCGTCCCACTCTCGGAGGTAATGTGCTCAGATATCGCATGCCGTTGACGGCGGGTCGGTTATGGTTATTATGGCTGAGGAGGAGGTACGACGCGCTGCTGGAGGTAGGGCTGATGGTCAGGGTCGAGGACCTCGACAGCCGCAGGCGGGCTGTATGACATGGGGCCGACAGCGTGCGGAGAGCGCTAACGGACGCCATTGCTTGGTCGGACGGTCAATTGCCCAGGTTGCGGAGGGGGTTGGGGGTGGTGGAAACTCCTTCAATCGGCCAGGGGGAACAGGCAATGGAAAGACGTGATTGGTATGCCCCTGGTGGTTGTCAAGGAAGGAGATCGTTGATCAATGGTAGATACGTCGTAGGCTTGGTTGCGAAGCCCTTGTGGGCCCGCTGTGTCGAGAGAGAGGTTAGAGAAAGGAGAGGTGTCTGTAAATCATGATAGTGTCTGCGGGCAATCAACAAGCAACAATCGCCGGCAAAGCAAGCGGGAAGACTGATGACGGGAACGCACGTCAGAAATCCGATGTGCGAAGTGGACCTGGCCAGACATTGCGGATTGCGATGTTGTGCAAGAAGAGGGTTGGGGTTAGCAGTGTGGGAAAATGGAGATATTAGCGCGCTAGCGGCTATAAGCCTATAGCGACTGCCAAGTTGGACGCGGCTAACAATCACGGCACCGCGCTGTAGGGACATCTCCATTCGATTTTGTGAAACGCTCTGACACATGTGAACAGGTACGTGATGCGACATAACTTTCATCCACTCTGTACAGTCCAATACTGGTTTGTTTGTTAGCTCAAGACCTCGGTCAACTTCCCTAGGCGTTTTTATATCTAACTAATTCGCTTCGTTCCATGATCAAAGCGTGATCTTACCTTGAATACGCTATTTCTGATATTCAATATGTCATATTAAATCCTGTTAATGCCTTTGTAATCCGTACTCAGCCATTCAATTTCTCCTTGTGAGGTTTGGGACAATTCGGGATAGATCTCGTCTAGTACCTATACCAGGAGTACCAAGCTAACAAACAAACCAGCATTGGACTGTAATGTTCACAAATAGCGTAGCAGACGAACCAGTGGTTCTGGAAAATCAGATAATCAGCGACAATCAGGGATGAAGTTTGCTGTTCACAGTTAGACACTGTCCGGATAGCACAGCTAGTGGGCATTCCCCACGGTCGGAAGTCGGGACGCTGAAGAATAAGTGGACGCTTATTGGCTGGTGTATACCGAGGTGTTCCGGGAACACAAGGCGGTTGAAAGAAAGTCATGACGGCCCGGGGGGTCAGCTAAACCCGCCCGGATACGCCACTCACAGCAGAAGGCATCTCCGTCCACTGCTAGATCTCTCACTCGCTCCGCCTGTGAACCCGGTTCCGGTTGATTTAAACGTAGTCTGGCATTCACCTCATCCGCCAAGCGGCTTCCCTTGCTTGCTTTTCCACATTCTCGTCTCGTCTCCGTCTCGTCCTCAGTATCGCACATCGCCATCAAAATGGCCGCTCTCCGCTCTTCGTCCGCCCGTGTCTTCGCCGCTGCCTCCCGGCCGGCCTTCCGCCCCGTCGTCGCCGCCCGCGGCATGGCCAACCTCGCCGACGGTGCTACCCAGAGCCAGCATGCCTCCTCTGAGCAGAGCCCCAAGCTCAAGACCTTCCAGATCTACCGCTGGAACCCCGACACCCCGACCGAGAAGCCGCGCATGCAGAGCTACACCCTCGACCTCAACAAGACCGGTCCCATGGTCCTCGACGCCCTTGTCCGCATCAAGAATGAGCTCGACCCTACTCTTACCTTCCGCCGCTCGTGCCGTGAGGGTATCTGCGGTTCCTGCGCCATGAACATCAACGGCACCAACACCCTCGCCTGCTTGTGTATGTCGCAGCATCCACAGAGATATATATCCCTCGGGACAGACGGAATGCTTACAACCGTGAACCTACAGGCCGCATCCCCGCCGACAACAGCGCTGAGATGAAGATCTACCCTCTTCCTCACACCTACGTCGTCAAGGATCTCGTCCCCGATCTTACCCTCTTCTACAAGCAGTACAAGTCCATCAAGCCCTACCTCCAGAGGGACACTCCCTCCCCTGATGTAAGTGGAGACGCTTTGAGAGAGCCTTGGGCTTAGGTGCGCGCGCAGACCCGATAACTAACCTACGTCATCACGTATAGGGCAAGGAGTACCGTCAGTCCAAGGCCGACCGCAAGAAGCTTGATGGTCTCTACGAGTGCATTCTCTGCGCCTGCTGCTCTACCTCGTGCCCCTCATACTGGTGGAACTCCGAGGAGTACCTCGGCCCCGCTATCCTCCTCCAGTCTTACCGCTGGATCGCCGATTCCCGTGACGAGCGCACTGCCGAGCGCAAGGACGCCCTCAACAACTCCATGAGCCTGTACCGCTGCCACACCATTCTTAACTGCACCCGTACCTGCCCCAAGGGTCTCAACCCCGGTCTCGCCATTGCCAACATCAAGAAGGAGCTTGCCTTCTAAATGCGTCGACTACGGCAATGCGATTTACTCTGTGCGGATTAGGAAAGAGAATAAGTCGAGGAGAGAGAACCGCGCGGATATGGCGGGAAGCTTGCGCTTGACTAGCGAGAATGGCGGCGGATGGTCCGGGAAGATCCGGGCACGGTATATGTAACAAACCTGTACCCTGTCTCGTGCATGGCTGGAGTTTACTATTGTCACAGTAACAGCAATACGAAATTGGTTTTTTGTCAAATATACCTTTTTCTATATCCTTTGGGGGGCTATCAGGTAGCCAGAGCAAGCGGGATTGGAAGCACTGGCGGGAGGCCCTGTTTTGGATGAGGTATATGTTGAATTAATCGGGCGTCAAAAATAGCGAACAACTGCTTTTGCAACCAAAGCCACAAACATCACGTTTTGGTGTTCCTTCTCTTTTGGATTTCCCCCTGCGCTAACACGTGGCAAAACATATCGGATAATAGGGATATCTGGATGAGAACAGCAAGCACCGAATAACGCAATGGATCTTTATCTCCATCACCGCGGCAACCTCTCACAACAATTACCGGCGCTTCCGGCCTCACTTCCAACTATTTCCAGCAACATCACACCGCTTCGGGTTCCGTACCATGATCATCACTCCGCCGTATCGGCAATGGTGAAGATGGGTTCATACACAAGATCAACCGGCACAAAGTCCTGAGTGGTGGTAGCCTGGGCTGTTCGTTTCATCTTCTCATCAGCAACTACACATCTCTCACAACATCCAACACATTCCGAGATTTTCACTTACGATACTTCCACCTAACAACCCACCCACCCCCTTCCACCTTCTCAGACTTAAACGCCACCCACTCCCCCGGGCCCGCATAGCTCACCGTATTAGCCGGCTTCCCCTCGATCGGCGCGCCCTGGTTAAGCGTGAAGCTCGTCCACTCGCAGTCGAGGCCATCGCTGTCACCACAGATGACCGCCGGATCCTCCACGCTCGTCAGCTCCATCAATCCCGTGCGGGCGTTGCCCACCAAAGCGATAGCTTTGGTCTTTGGGGTGTTAGGCGAGCCGGGGAAACCGGGGGAGCCTGGGGAAGAAGTGACGCCGGCCCAGTTGTGCAGCTCGACGAGCCCGGTGTCTTTGTTGGGTACGGCGTAGAACTTGATGGGGTTGTTGTTTTTGTCCGGGAAGACGCCGATGACGGAGCCGGAGGCGCTGAGGTAGTGGGTGTTTAGGTCGGGGCCGCCGCTGGTGGGTGGGAGGGGTGTGTTAGTTGGGATGAAAATGAGCTTGGGGCTCGGGGATATTTCCAAGGAGGGAGCGAGGTGTGAGGTGAGAGGTGTGAGGTGAGAGGTGTGAGGTGAGAGGTGTGAGGTGTGAGATGTGAGGTGTGAGATGTGAGGTGTGAATTGTGAAATTTGACGTACCCCGAGATGCGAAGGGTGTAGACAGGAGAGGGAGGTGAGGGCTCTACGTATACTGGAGCCGCGAGGGTGGTAGAGCTGAGGAAGCTGAGGACGAGTGTCTGCCACTTCATGGTGATGGTTCGGTGCTGGTGGAGAGTCCCAATAGACTGAGTGGTTGAGTTGGATAGGGGTAGGATCAAGGACGAGTGCTGGTGAGGGTGCTGTCTATGAAAGTTATGTGAAGAGATGTTGATGGGGGATATTGAGGTTATAAGCAATTGAGTGCCGTGAGTCTACGGTAGGTATGGTGATGTGTTCGTCAGTTTCTTGCTTTTCTTGATCACCAAGACATACCTTTCCCTCATCTGGAGCGGATCAGTCCTTGGGCCTTTTATGATTTCCCCAGGCCATCCTATTTCGGTGTCTCTCGGAAATCTTTGAAGACTATCCGTAAATATTCTTATTGCCCAGCGTCTTGGACTCTATATATGGCAAGCCAAGTTTCTATAACGCGGTCGAATGTGACTGAGGTTCCGATGCCAGAACCTAAAGAACTGATTTTTCTGAGTTTACAACTGGACGTGTCGGTCTCGCAGTACTGAAAAGCTGCACCTGAGATCTACCGATGTATGATCCGGAGACGGAGTGCTCATCAGATCTTTTTTTTCTCGAAGATGAACCAGCTGCACCCAGACGTCACAACCTGTGTCATGGCATGAGTTCCCCGTGGGGAGACTAGAAGGGACAACTGGCTTCCATCGGTTCTGGAATATTGCGATTATATTACCACCGCCGCATTCAACTTACACCTGGTTATGCGATCAGCAGAGGGCCAAGAACACTATATAAAAGGACACGTTGTTCGTATGTGTTCCGATTTCGATGTCTTTCCATGTGTTACTTTCTTCACCTCCCCACTGTTAGTTTTCTAGGGGGCCTGTTACATTCCATATACTCCTCCATATGCAGAACACACTTCTTTACCATCTACAAAGTTCTTTTGATCTACCGCTGCGCCACTTGTCGATCGAGGAGAACAGCCGCTATGTTGCAGTGTTCTATGTAGAGGTAGCGTCTGATATTGTTTTCCTCCTGGCACACGGAAACATGGAGTAAACTACTCCCCTTACCCCTCGATAACACACAGTTAACACCTGTCAAACCTTAGGTTCATCCACGGTCCACAACCCTTTAGAACGTGCATGGCATCGGGGACTAATACGATTGCCGAGTCCTGAGGGAATATTTTAGTAAGTGTTACCACAAGTCTGGCCACCCTTCATCGTCCCCAGTCTCATATGGATTTCACTTTCTTCCCTCGTACCTTGGCTGAGGCTTCAAGGGCGTGAGATACCTGTGACGACGAGTTTCTCCCATTCTTTCTTGAGGATTTAATTCCTGTCAGTCTCTTGCCATCCCATTCCTGGTCTGTTTTCCTTGGGACTTTAGTGGAAGAGAACAAACGGGCTCAACTGGTTAGATGCTCCAGGGTGTTCGAGAATTATTGTTCAAGGACAGTCCGTGTCCGTCCTAAGAACGACAGAACACTTCGAGCAATCAAGTTTGCAACCCGGGAGTCGGCATTTACCCTCATTTATCTCACGTTGACTACCTGATCGTGCTTGCTTGGCTTTGTATTACCATCCTTACTAAGTCAGCCATACGGAGACACTCTCCCTCTTTTTCGTTTTAGGAAATGTCGCTCTTGGACTTGTACCGACACTGACATATTCTGTGCCCTGTTTTTGCTTAGCCGTCTTGGCTGCCATCATCTCATATATAGCCAAAACACCGCGGAGGCTGCGTAACTCGTCGGTCAGTGAACGCCGGATAAAACAGCTCAACTTTTTTTGCCGGAGGGGTTGAACAAAGTACAGGACGTGAAAGACAACCAATATTCTGATCTTGGCTGCGTCGTTGTCGATCGATATAACTTACTTGACTGTGCCTCTTCCCTCAAGCCTTTAAGCTGGGGTATAGTTCGCAGAACCAAACTTGAAGTGAGCATCAGGTAGATGAGATGGTGCGCTTGAGAGCTTCTTAGCGAGAGAAAAACCCGAGACTTCGCATTGTCTCCTGCTCAAGGAGCAACAATCATGCGCTTGAACTTCCTACTCGGTCAAAAGCGGACCGAGAACCTATCCGGAGCTTGGGTGTAGCAATCCGTCGGGAAGAACAGAGTATAACAGTCTTAGGCATCTTCTCGTTTTCGAGAGTAGAACCGTGTAAAGAGTCCACACATTTGATCCTCACCTAAACTCCGTGTTTGCCGCGCTAAACATGCAACTGCCCACAACCTCCCTATTCCTCCTTCTCCTAGGAGGAGGAGGACTTAGCAACGCGGCGCCCATAGCAGAAGAATGCCACTCACCACACGTTTTGTGTTTTGACGCTGTCAACCCCTGCGGCGTGATATACTCAGGGTGAGCTTCTCATATCTCCTTCACAAACACCTACCAACTCCCATCCCTCTCCCCGAAGGAACTAACAAATCACTCAACCACCCTACCAGCTGTTACGACAAATGTAAACCCGAGACTCGCCCCCAAGCCCCAGCCTGCCCTCCTCCTCCTCCTCCTCCTCCTCCAAAGCCGCCCATCTCCTACTCCTACTCAACCTCCATCAAGACCATAACCAAGACCAGCATCGCAACCATCACCTATACCGGCACGGTTCTACCCACCATACCAACCATCACCCAAAGTGGGAGCTTGACCACCCAGATCGTCACCATCACTACCAACTTCGGGACGAAGGATAACTGCTCGACGAGGACCGTGTGCCTGGACTACGTGGATAGCTGTGGACAGACCTATGGCGGGTGTGTGCCGGATTGTAAGCCGTGGCCTACGTTTTCGGCTCCGGCTTGTCCTCCCAGGGCTACTACTGCCACTGGCAGGGCTACTGAGGAGGTTAAGGTGGTTGAGGCCGTTGAGGCGGCTGTTACGGGGATCTGACAGGGGAGTAAGGAGAGAGGGCAAGGGAGGGGAGGGAACTGGAGAAAAAGCGGCGTGATGTAAAACGGATACGGGACGAGTCGTGCTCATTAAAATGAATTCATGATCTTTCCTCAAAGCCAGCCAGCCTTTCTTCATGCGTCGAAGCTCACCAAACAGTGAAAGAGTGAAGTCCTACCGTATTATCTCGGGAAATCCGGATTCCAGGTCAGTCCGGCAACGCAGGGTTAATAGTTCGCCAGATGCGTTCAGTTGCGTTTGACTGTATGTACGTGGTTGTTGAAGCAACTGGCAGACCTTTGACCCTGCGTTGCCAGACTGACCTGGAATCCGGATTTTCCGAGATAATACGGTACGTTGGCAAGGGACACGCTTTCCGACGGGGTTTCGAAGATTTTCGTATGCAATGAGCTTTGTCATCTCTTTCGGTCATGGCACTTTGGCCTCGGATGCGTGGAAACTGAAGTAAGCTGTACAGTTGGCATGTTGAAGTGTCAGAAGCAGGATGTTGTTTGGTAGACGCCTTGATAATGATCCGCTTGAATGCTGGGAGCACTAAGCAAAGCTCGGACCCGTCGGTCTGTACCTAGGATTTGTCAGTGGTTGTCAGTTGGCCCTGCGGCACAGGGGCAGGTAGTGCCGCCGGGCACCGGGGGCGGCGTCTCGGGTAGGAGCACAACGACTGAGCACCACTTGTTCACTTTTTTTGCGCCATCCCTACAGCTGAGGTGTCACGGCAAACTTCGATCGAGCTCTGTACGACCGCCTTCCGTCTCGTCGTTTTGTTGTCGAACGTATCGTATCGTTCTTTTCAAGTTGCTGTTTGTCGTCCTGGGATCAACGATCAACCAACTCACCGAATCCCCCCCCCCCCTTCTCGGTCACTTGGTCTCGAGACAAGACGAAGGAGACAAGACAACGCAATATCGGCTACGTAACTTCACCCTCTCTTTTTATCACCTCATCCTGCTCGCATTGAGGGGCTGAGAGGGGGGCAGATCGGACCTTTTGGATACCATCCCGGCATGCACCTCGTTGCGTGGTTCTGACAACGGGTTCCGGTTGGGTTGCATCGACGACAGGCCACCCACTCACAGGCGCAGACGCAGATACAGAAAACCAACCGACATGGCATCGATCCCGGCCTTCCATCGATCCCGTTCGGAAACATATAAAACTGCCTTGTTTCTTTCTTTGCCTCCACAGTCTCTCATCCGCCAATCCATTGCCCTAGCCCTGCAGATCTCACAGGACGCATTCCCGGAGGATGAGATGTCTCTGGATTGTGAAGGAACAGGTTCCAATGGTTCAAGCCGCACTGCAAATTGTTGGGTTGCCATTGATCCGTTGCCCCTATGTTGAGCCCACCCCCCCAGCCTTTGCCATGAAGATGTGATATTCGATAGACCCCAACATCACGTTCTTATCGCGGCTCCTACCCTATCTGCCTATGTATATCTCCAAGGTATCAATGGTATCACCACCTCACCCATGGATCATATCGTCCATATGACAGCTAGCGCTGCCTAGTTACCCTGACGAGGTTAGGTTAGGCTCCCGGGCCGCATCACAATGGAACGGAAGCGTGCCTACGTCCGTACACTACGCAGTAGAACGGTGCATATGTATTCGTGTCAAATATCACGTCGTTATGCTGGTGTTCACTTTTCTCCTCTTTTCAGCCCCGAAAACTGCCAGGTTTGTTTGCTAGTCTGGCCGTGTGGGAAGTCTTCATCCAAGAAAGGCAAGGTCTCTTGACTGGGACAGTCAAATCTCAAATTCTTGACCGACGGCACCTCTCTTTCAGGTAATGTACCTTACCCTTGACATAACGGGAAATACGTTCGGTACTTTACCGGGACGGCGCTGTGTCAGCTGTGCTGTTTGACCGAGCGTGGCTTCTGTGTCGGTGTCTATCAAAGTTTGGCCGGGAGCTTCCTGTCCGCGGCCGGACACCCACCGGTCCAGACTCGGGCAGGGGCTACACTCTTTAGTGTACATCTACCTCTACAGTGTTGTGTTTTGGTGTGGTGTACTCGGGGTCACCTATGTCAGTACGACCTTGTTACCAAGCATACCTGACCTGACCATACCCCGTCACCCCCGTAATCCGGGCCCCGTATCCATCGTGGGATTCAGCTGGGGATCCAGCTTGGTATCCATCCGCCGGATACTGATAGTGCCACGCACCGCACCTCCATACGCCGCGCTATCGCTAATCTAACGGGACTAACCAGCGAACTGGGCCTTGGGTCCAATCTCCAGTTCCAGATCCCAGACACCAGACCGGCTCTTGCACTTTGCACATCGACGACCAGTTCCTCGAATCCGTCCTCGAACCTTCCTCGACCGAGACAACGTCCACTCGACCCCAACTGGACCCCGACCGCGACCGCTTCCCGTATCCCCATCATCCAACTCACGACCTGCGGAATGGCGCATCCGCTCCTCCTCCAGCGATGACCTCCCGGCCCCCCTTGGGCGTCCAGCAGCGACAGCCCCAGCAGAGAAAGTTGAGCGGCCCGGCCCTGTCGCAACAGCGCTCTCTGTCGCAATCCCAGGCGCAGGCCCAGGCGCAGCAGCAGCAGCAGCAACAACAACAACAACAACAACAACAACAACAGCAACAACACCTTCACACACAACAGCAGCAGCAGCAGCAGTACGATGCCTCGAGCTATCTACCGCCGCCGCCGCCCCCTTCCGTTCGCAACACAAACAACAACCACCATAACAACTTCAATCACAATAGCGCCCTCAACAACGCCTTCCCGCCCGAATTCGCCCAGCAAGACCCCACGAGCATAGTTTCCCCCGCAGACCCGTCGGGTTCGTCACCCGCGCTTTCCGTGGGTGTTGGTCGCTATGGGACCCAGCGCCGAGGTGGTTCGCGCCTTAGGCTCGAGCTATCGCACAACGATCCTTCCGACGCCTTCTCGTCTCCCACCGTGATCGAATCCCCCGGCCTCATGGAACCGCACAAACAATATGGCTCCTTGACGCACCTGATGATGCCTCTAGCCGATGGGTCGGACTTGGGCGAGATGAGCCCCCATCATCAACTCTCCATTCCGCCTCAACACCTAGATGCCGACGTTCCGATCCCCTTTCCCCAGCGCCGACCGAGAGCAGTGCCCGATCACTCGCGTCGAGAACAACCGCCACCGCCGCCGAACCAGGCTCGAAAAGACACGCGCCCGAAACCTTATACTATCGAGCTACCCGCCGCCGCTCCGCGCTATCGTATCCGTGGGAGGAATGGTGGACAAGCGGGCCAGGGGAGGTCAAGTGCACTTGCGACGGGATCATCATCGTCAACGACAGGCAGCTATGCCACCGCAAACTATGGATGTGCCGACTTCTTCCCATGGTCAGGGACGGCCGGCAACCACCCCGAAGATCAGTTTAACGACACGGCTATACGGGTGGGATATAGTGAAAAACAAATTGTTACCCCAGAGACACAATCCGCAAAGACGGTTTTGTTTCACGGCTTAAAGCAGCGGAGTGGACTAAACGCGTTATCTATCTTCTTTGCGGGCGTGCTATGGCACAGGAGAAATGCGGGTCAAGTAACTGCGCCATCGACCTTCAAGCCGCCCCCAAGAGTCACGCTCACTGACACCAAAAAAGAAGTTTGGCTCAAAGACCTTGCCAACTCCGCCATCCCTCTTCGGAAACTCAGTCGATCGATCCCTCACGGCGTGCGTAACAAGGTCTTGCTGGACCAGTGTTTGAACAAGGACGTTCCGATAGACCGTGCCGTTTGGCTGGCCAAGTGTGTGGGCACTAACGAGCTACGCACTTTTAGGAGGCTTGGTAAGGGAAACAACGCTTCGGTTTTGGAGGGCGAGCGTAAGTGGCTCAAGGACTGGACCCTCGTTATCGAGAATTTCATTGAGCGTGTCTTTTTCTCGTTCGGCGAGCAAAACTGGAAAGCCAAGGTCAACTACGCGTAAGTGTATCCGTGGTCTCCTGTAAGCAAGACTGGCCAGCTAACAGCACGTAGAATCCAGCTAGCGGCGCACCTATACGCCGAGGGCCTCATGGACCGTGAGCATTATCTTGATTGGACGGTTTCCAGTTTGGAATCGAGCCACCACTCTCAACTACCCATGTGGATTATTGTCGCACAAATATACTGGAAAGACTTGCTTCGTTTAAGAAAGTATGGCCGAAGACTTGCTACTGCTCTCATTAGCCATTATCATGTGGTACGTATTCAGAAGGCTTCCAGTTCAAATCGGTTACCGTTTCTGACACTTTTCTAGATACATGCACACGAAGACAGAGATATTTATGTTCCTCTGCTTTCCAAGCTATCACACCTTTTAGGAACGCTGATGGTGGCTACACCGGAGAACTTCGTATCCCCTGCTGTATGGGTCAAGTACCGTGACGCTCTCAAAACATGTCTGCCTCAAGGGGACGAAGCACGACATAGCTCTTTTGCCGGTATCAACTATCGGAACGAACAACTAGTCGCCTCCGCCAACAGGTCGCAACCGGCTGCTCGCATCATTCTGGTCAGGAACTTGGACCAGGTCATCTTGGAGAAGCCAATGCCTGATGAGTTTCCGGCGCAGTGCTGGACTGTCTCCAAGGATAAGGCTGCCCTGGTCAGGGCTCTACTCGAGTGGTGTACGACACCATACAGGCCGGGACTCGCAAAAATTTATGTTGCCCATCGGATATTGATGCACTGGAGTTCGCTGGGGTTGGACGTCACTTCAGCTGTGCTGGGCTTCATGGAAGGAGAGGCCCTTGAGGAGAAAGAGCGCAAGGACGCGCTCTATCACCTCGTATCCGAGCTAGTTCGCTCGGGGATTTTTGTGGTATCGCAGTACATTCAATGGCTGATCGCACGTGGTGGGCTGACCGATTCGCAACTGGTCATGCCGGACGGCCCCCCGTTTTCTCGACTGCTTGCAGAGCTTCCACCGCATATTCTGGGCAGTTCACAGAGGCGATCTAGAGATGCGCTGCTTCGCCGGGCAGGCTTTTGCATCGCAGACGACGCACAGGATGCAGATATGGCTATCAGACACCTCCGGCATGCACTGGGTCTGCCTGCAGGAGTTACTGATGCCGTGTCAATGGGCAGGCCCTTTCCGATCAAGAAACTAGCCCGACGCATCGAAGACGCCAGCCGAGCGCGCAAGGCGGAGATAGCTTCTTGGCTACGGAACACAGTCACTGGAGGGGAACTTGAACACAGCTCTCTCAACGCTTTCGGTCAGCATGAGCTCTCTACCAGACTTTTCAACTCGATAAGGAGGCTATTCGAGGCCGCCCAGGAATTTTCAGTATTTGCTGATGTCCTCAAAATGCTGACAAAATGCTCCAATCCTGAAGTACTCGCCTCAATCGCGGATACTATCACTCGGTATACTTTTGTCTTTGCTGCTCTCAGCTGTCTCAAAAACCTGTTTGGCATTCTTCATGGCAGGCTCAGAGAGGTTGTGCGAGAGCAGGGGATAGGAGCGCGGCCGTTACTTGCATCGCTCGCTTACCTGGCATCACGGGTCCCTGGGATGGACGAAGTCGCTACGCAGTTGAAGTCCGACTTGGCTGTGAGCGACCGGCACAATCCTGTAGACGCCTGTTCACCTGTTAGTGACAATATGGTGTCTCGTCTTCAAGACCACGATGGCGATCTCCATGAAGAGGTTGAGAAGCTTCTGGCTAACGGTACTAGTCTTGATCGCAACACGATGGATCGGCTTTTCAGTGCGGTGATTCAGCGACTACAGGCGTACTGGGCCAAGGGGGATGAACAGCAGAGCGTTTACGGTATTCTCCTGAAGCGTTTGCGAATGTTCGATCTACAGCATTTCGACGAGCTCATGGCAAGATGGCTTCTTTACGTACGGGGTCTTAACAGGCGGGCAACGATCCTGCACCTTTACCCCCTGTTGGTCTCTATAGGCTGTTTGGGAATGCCTGCAATTCTGGCAACAGCTTCAGAGGCATCAAACGCTCCTGGAGCCGGTAATCCACGACACCCCCAACCAGCTGTCGCCACATCTCAGATTGTTCAGACCACCTTTCGGACCAGGTATATGCAAGAAGTGCTTCAACTCTTCATGGCGCCAGTCTCGTCCGAAAGTTTACTAACGCCAGAGGAGCGCTACCGTTTTGGCATACTTCAAGAACAGGCCAAGAAGGAGAGCCCGCGAGAACTGCTCTGCTTGATCCAACTCGCCTTGGCCGAGTATACTTATGCTCGTGCTCAAAACGATCTGGATGAACTGCCCCTGGATAAGGAAGCTAATCAGGACCGTCTTCTTGAGCTTCTAAAGCTCCTTGTTTTGAAAGACCCTGTCGGAGTTGCTAAGGCGCTGCAGATCCGAGGACCTGATGCCCAAGTTGCCGGCTGGATCGATCGCATGGCTACCAAGCTGCTTGTCACTGCCGCTGGCGAGGGCACACGCGTGACGTTTGAGCAAGTTCTCAACCTCACAAACGAGTTTACTCTTCCCTTCTGCCATGTCAAGCTACTGTTGAGCCTGTCGTCCAATGACCAACAGCAAAATGCGGCAGATTCGGGCGAGCGAGTTCCATCGAACGTAGAGCTTTTTATGAACGCCATGGAAAAGTCGATGGACGCACAGCGGGTTTCATGGATCGGAATGCTCCCCTCTCTCTCTCCCGACTTAACACACCATCTCAAGAACCAGGCCCAGGCTCGGTTTCTGAACCTTCTGCCGTCGTCGAGAAACCCACCCTCAATGACGTTGGACAGGTCGACGCTCCAGATGCGCCTACAGAAAGCCGAGAACTTTCTTGCCATTATGGATACTATCATACGCGGAAGCGGTCCAATGGGGTTTCGTCAGCACCAACTGGTTCCGGTCATGGTGGAAAGGTTCACAGACATTCTGGAGCTGTTACAAACTTTGACGCCACTCCCCAGCCAAGCAGGTGGTTTAGGAGGATGGGGAGGACAAGGTGTCAGTGCCGCCGCTGCCGGCGGTGACAATCATACTGATCTGAAAAGCGACATTCTGAACCACTGGCTTCCCCTCTTTCTCAACTTCCTCACCCTCCATGCCCAGACCTTTGACACCAGTAAGCCCGGAAACGAGGTTCGCGGCAGAGCTCTCATCGTGTGCGCTGGTCTTATCAGGGAACTCGACCTGATCCACGGGCCCGACTTTGACACTCGTCAACTGGGTGGGCGCATCTTCGATCTGGCTTGCGTGTTAGTTGACAACCTCGCCGAGGACGCGCGGTTGCAGTGTATCCAAGCTCTCAAGTCTCCTTCAGATGTGAAGCTCAGGTACATCTTCAGTTATCAGGACAACCCACATGCAAACCTAATGCTTTGTCACAAGGAAAGGCCGACGCCGATGGCCATGGGCACCAATACTGGCACTGGGTCGCCGGCCCCTGGTACCACGCCAACACACACGCCAGGCGTTACTCCCGGGCAACAGGCAACTGGGCCACAGAACGCTGGTGGTGCTGCTGGTGGTAGTGGAAGTTACTTCAGTCTTCCCGGTCATACGCAACAGGCTCAAGCGCAAGGATGGCACGCCGCCCAACAGCAGCAACTACACCAGCAACAGCAACAGCAACAACAACAATTACAGCAGCAACCACAACAACAGTATCACCAGTTACACCAACAGCAACAGCAGCAACAACAACATCAGCAGCAGCAACAACAGCAACAACAACAAGGAGGCACAGGCCCCATGCCCTCACCAGCCATCAGCATCAACACCAACCTCACCCACCTCAACCTCGGCAACAACAGCAACCCGCCCACCCCGTCCCCCATGAACCCCGCACGACCAGCGATGGTGATGGTAGCCAACCCCTGGGGAGGCTACTCGTGGGTGCCCACGATGGGCGGACCGCAAGAGCGGCTGACGCCCTTCAACTTCCGGCAGTGGGAAATGCTTAGCGAGCCGACCAGCCAGGTTGGCGAGAACGACACGGCGGTGAACTTGATGCTGTTTGAAAGTCGCAAGGTGCAGTAGTGCTGCTTATGCTGTCGGATCGAGCCTCTTACTTAGGGAGCTGGGCCGCGGTTTGAAGGGTTTAAGCCTGGGGATGAGAATATGGATGGGTCGGAGCCGATTAGAAGAGAGTGGGAGGAAGAAGAGTGGGAGGAGGAAACGGAGGAGGAGGAAGGGTCGGATGTGGAGGAGGAAGAAGAGGATGAGGAGGAAGAAGAGGATGAGGAGGATGAAGAAGAGGAAGAGGAGGAAGAGGAGGAGGAGGAAGGGGAGGAGTTAGAAATACATATGTTTAGTTTGTTTGTCCGAGGAGAAGAGTCATAGATGTTGGGAATTAAACATACCGGGCGGGCGGGAGGACTGTGTTTTTTTGTCAATACGAAAATCGGAAACTGGGGGCTATGCTGGATGGGTGGATGGGTGTATGGGAGCGAAACAAACATTCATCACATTCAGAGATGACATCCGGACTTTTTTTGGTCTCTCCTTTTTGGCAAGCGGGTGGGCAGACGGGCAGACGGACAGGCGGATTGGGGAACATGGGGAGGTTCGGCAGCGTGTGTTTATTCTTGTCGAGAACAGTTTTTCTTCATCATCCTCAAACTCTCATGTTCATATTATGACTCGTCGGTATCGGTATTCCTCCTCTTTTTTTTTTTTTTTTTTTTTTTTTTTTACTTTTCTTTTTTTAGACCGCTTTCTTTTTACTTGCTCATGTTATTTTATGGGGGCTTCATTCTTCATAGCGATGCATACATACATAGGTACGGTCAGGTTTAGGTACGGTCTAGATACGGTCTAGGTACTACATAGGTGAGTGTGTTTGTTGTATTTTGTTCTTCAATTTGAGCGGATCGGTTTTAAAGGGACATGATACCTATGACATGATGGGGAATTTTGTTAGTTCTACTACTGAATGATAGAGCAACTGATATGATATACCCCTACATATTTGCTAGTGTACTCTACTTGTACATACATAGGTCTGTATTTGGAACTGCAAATATAAGGACAATCCCGGGTACCGGTACGTCAACGGCTAATGTTGGTATTGAGATCCGATGACCGGGCCGGAATTCGCTACCGGGATTCGCAAGGTGCATGGATGAGCCGGACGGAGCGAGACGGAGGAGCTGAGATGTACACTACCGAGACTACATAGGCTGCCCCACCCCACCGGCTAGTGCCTATGTTAGTGAGTCACAGTCGCATCTCCATGGTGAGAAAGAAACAGACGATAGGATTGCAAGTTGGTAAATTGGACGGAGAATATGATGGTGGCGGGTACCTATCTGTTCATTTGATTCTGTTTTTTTTTGTCGAGATTATTGTGATATGTATTGAAGGGGGGTGTTAAAGCCCCCTTTTTCTGTGTCTCTAGATTCTATCCCTCATTCTATATCTCTAGGTAGAGGTTGAAAATTGAAGCTCCCATCCATCCATCAATCGAGTATTGTAAACAAAGCACCCTTTTTCGTGCATGTGATTGTTTTTTTTATGTAATTTTGACAACCATCTAGTGCAATCAACCAACCCTTGCTCCCATCCTACCCAACCCTAACCATCCGTTTTTTCCTACCCAGCAAACACCCCTCCCAGAACTCGAGAAAGAAAATCAAAGGAAATTGTATAAAGACGGATATGCAAATTTGTAGCGGGAATATGGAGGAATATGTTCCGATTAACCCTCGATGAAGGCCTCGCTACGCGCCTTGGCATCTTTGGGGTCCTCGGGCGCAGATCCCTCGGGACGGGGACGGTTGGCGATCAAGCGCTGTTGAAGAGAAGGTGATGTTAGCGAATCTTATCAACGGATGTAGAGTTGGGTGTACCTTTGTAGTGAGATAAGTACGTTAGGGGAGGAAATACTCACCACAAGGTTGCGCAAAAGCACAGCAATGGTAACCTTGCCAATGCTGGGGACATAAATGCTAGCCTTCTCCTTAACCGCGGGACCATCAAAGTTCTTGAAGCTGGAGAAGTTGATGCACACAGCACCGTCACGGAGCAGCTCGGTAGGCACCTTGAACTTCTCGGTCGGGACACCGCCAATAACGACGTCGCTGAGCGGCAAGACGTCCTTGAGTTCCCAGCCCTCCTTGTCGTGGACCTGGTGGCGCAACTGGCGGATGCCCTCGCCGCGGGTGAAGACCTGGACGCCGGTGACGTCGACGGAGTAGACGGTGGCGCCATCGTTGGCGAGCAGAGCAGCGAGAGGGCGACCGTTCACCTCGCTACGGTTGATGACGGTGATGGTCTTGCCGAACAGGCGGTTGCCGTAGGCCAGGATGGGGTTGTAGATCTGCAGGTACTCGAGGGTCTTGACGATGGCGAGCGGCGTGCAAGGGAGGATGGACTTCTTCAGGTTGGCGGGAGGGTCGAGGAAGCGGACGTTGTGGTACATGTTGAAGAGGTGGGTGTGGCAGAGACCCTCGACGTCCTTGGAGAGGGCGACGGTCTCCTTGATGTACTTGTCTTGGCTGTGGTTGCCGACCCAGATGGGGTAGTAGACGAGAATACCGTCGACCTGGTCGTCGTTGTTGGCGGCGATGATGCCTTCCTCGAGGTCTTCCTTGTCGATTTTACGGAGGTCGAAGTTGAAGCCACTGGGGTAGTGATTAGACCCTGGTGCTTGGGCAAGTCCAGACTGACCCATTGAGCGATTGCGAGATACTCACTTCTCTTCACACGTCCTCTTGGACCATTCGGCATACTGCAGAGCGGCCGGGTCATCGGTAGCCAGGAAAGCAGCCAGAGTAGGCTTGGAGGCATCGGGACCCTGGATCTTAGCAAGAGTCTCGCGGACCTCGGAAAGCAGCTTCTTGGCGATGGTGTCGGAGAGGATGACCTTGCAGGTCTTGGGTACTTGTTGCGCCTCCATGATGTCGATGTGAGAGTTGGTGGTTTGGTGAGTTTTGAAGACCGGTGGTGGTGGTCTCGGGATGTTCTTCGTAGAAAGCTGTCTGGAGGAGAGTCGCACAAGCAAGTTAGCCGAAATTCTAATCGGGCGCATTTCTGGGGTTCATCCCAAATGGCCAATTGGTCATATCCTCAAAGGATTGCTCGAATTTCCTCAGTCTGTCCTTGTAAGAGCTCGTTTGAAGGAGGTCCAAGCAGACGGACAGTCTGAGCCTTGGGGAAGTTGAAGTGAAGTGAAGTTGAGGTACCCCGCGGTTCCCCCACTATGAAGTTGAGATGAGGCACCTACATGTTCAGATGAACCTTTGACGGGTCAATTGATGATCTCCAAAAGAAATGAGGTCAAGAACAAGACGGCAGTAGGATATATCGCTATAAATTGGAAGTGTAAAAGTATGGGATGAGGGCCACGAACTTGCGTGGCCGACTGAGTCCCTCTTGTACAGGGGACCTCTCGTCGTCTTTATACCGGCATGGAATCCAGGTCGTTTCAGCGCGACCCGAGTGGATTCTCGCGTGGGTATTTGTGACATGGAGGCACAGGGAGCGAGACCCGTAACTCCAGGCCATCTACAGGACACTCGTAAGAGTCACAGGCCCCTCCGATATCCAAACAAAACTTTCAAAAATTTTAAGACTTGACACATCCATGCCGCAGCCCCTCTTGCCGAAACCGGCTTAGCGTGAACCTCAAGGTACCCAGACACGATCAGATCCCGCGAAACGCCATAGCTTTTGGTCTCACCGCCCGCGATAACACCGTTTTCTGCCACATGTCGGCGGGGAATCCAGGGCGATAACGGCGGCGTGATGATGTTGCCCCGGCCATCCCACAGTCCGGGTCTTGGCCAGGGGCATCGGCCAGTGCCACTGACGGCATCTTCAATCCACCCTTCCTTTCACCTGTCAGTGTTGTCTGTCAGCATTCACCGTCACCGTCACCGTCTGTCCTGACTATCCTGCCGCTGTCAGACCAAGACTAGTCTCTATTCGCTCAGTTGGTCGACCGGGTGACAAGTTTAGAAACCACTCCATCAACAATCCCGTCCATCATCCTGATCCAATCCATACCCATAACCTTGTGTTTGGATAGGGAGGAGTTGGCCCAAGCTTCCATCACCCCTTAACTAAACCACACCGACGGCAATCCATTGAGGTCCAGGTTGAGTGCACATCATTTGTGAAGGTTCTCGTCATTCATTCTCTCACAGCTGTGCATTGCACTCTCGCGAATCCACCTTGCTAGTTCTCAAATCTTGCTTGTGACAGCAAATAACGTCAAATATCCTCACCATCATTACCATCATCTACAATCCTTCAGCATGTCGAATTTCAAGGACTGGGCCCTTCAATACGTGCTCTCAGACGACGAGACTGCTCAGAGTGAGATTGCCAAAAAGGCGGCAAAAGGTAGATTATGAGACCCTCACCTCAGGTCCGTCTTAAGAAGCAGTGTATTGACCTTTTATGTCCAGAAATCGAGAACACAAGGGCCAGTAGTGCGTCTGTGGGAAGTTGGGCTGCCTCAATTCAGCCATGGATAACCATCACCAAACAAGACGATGATAACTCAGATGACGACGATGACGACAGCGGCAGCGGTGACATAATAGCACGGGCCAAGGCCTTGGGCTTCCTTGCCGATACTCTCGAAGCTTTGGATAAGAGCTTACTTCGGCCTGAACAAGTCATCCGGCTCGTTGGTTTCTTCGGCGCCATGTTTTCTTACGACCACAAGGCCGGCATCACCGCCTCGGCCAAGGCACTACGCCAGCTTTACGCCATGAAGGGATTCAAGCCTGCAGTTGGCGTCAAGATGATCGAGGACGTCTGCAAACTCAAGGAGGATTTCAAATTACAGACGGCAGCCACCAGACTCGAAATCTACGAGCTATTCCTCAGTCTCATCCAAGACCAGTCAGTGAACAATGAACTGCAAGATAGGTACGGCACATCAAGCGGCTTCATCGTCGATATCCTTCAGCTATGCCAGAACGAGAGGGACCCGAGGAATCTCATGCTATGGTTCGAACTGCTTCCCATCTTCCTTACCGAGTATTCGACATCCGACGAAGTAACCGAGGAGATCTTCAAGGCTTTCTCAGCATACTTCCCCATCACACTGAGGAGCTCGGCTACCCCGATCGGCATCACTGCGGACGACCTCAAGAACGCCGTAAGGGCGTGTTTTGCATCTCACTACAAGGTAGCCAAGCTCGCATTCCCGTTCCTTGTTGGAAAGCTCGACCAGGGTGATGCAGTAACGGTCTCGGTAAAACTCGACATCCTCAAAACTGTCAAGGCTTGTATCGAACAGTACGACAACCCGCAAACCAGCATTGTCCCGTACATCAACAAAATCTGGAACTCTCTCAAGTACGAAGTACGAAATGGGGAGGTCAAGGAGACGATCGATGCTACCCTGGACGTATTGCGAGCAATTGCTAATAGGCTTGACGGTACAAAAACCCAAAAGTTCGATGTATCCTTGCTCAAGAACTACATCGATATTGTGGTTGACGACTGCCGCGACGACTTGGCGAACCCGACATATACAAAGCAGGCTGGCCTCCTCTTGATGACTGTCATCACTACTAATATCCGTGCATATTCCCTTGAAAGTGCGGCTTTCGTTGACATCATCAGGAAAAACCTCCGTCAACCGAAGTCTCCATCTCATACAAAGGACCTGCTCCTTCTTCTAAACTCAACACTGAAGTCTCGGGCGGATCTTTTCAAGAACAGGAAACAAGGCCATCCCGAGGACGAGGAGGTTCTTAAGACGGAGTCTAAGGATCATCTGGTAGCTCTCTATCACGATGTCTACCTACCAACATGGACTGGAAAGTCGGAAGAGACTACATCAGAGGTTCTCAAACAGGTCGTCCAAGGTCTCGCTTTGCTCGCAACTCAGCAGACTCTTCGACCCGATGGGGAAATCTCTTTGCTGGCTTCTCGTTCAGTTTGCTCCGAGATCTGCTCTTTGTTGACGCACACGTTAACCAAGGGCTTGGCGCTTAGCCAAAATGATAACTCAACCGACGCTGCGGTGGAAGATGAAGCGGTGCTGGCTCTGCAGTCAGTCGTTGCAACTTACACGGATGGGTATGCGGAGCTCGTTGACAGAGCAAAGGTCGAAATCGAGAAGCGCGACTGGACGAGCCCCTCAAAGTACACACTGAATGCTCTCCAAGACATCTTGTCTCGCCTTGCCTTTATTGGGTGCTCACGTATCCCCCTCAATATTGCTCTCGATGATGAGTCTCCCAAGCCCTTCAAGCCTCTTCAGCATTTCATCAAACTTGCAACAGCCATGCACGATCTCTTCCCTTTGTCTCCACTCCCTACCTCAGAAAAGGAGTCGTTGGCGAACTCCTATGTCATTTCTGCGCTACATGGCGGTATACTTCACTTCCGCGACGCTTGTCTCGAGAAGTTCGAACCCAAGGTGTTGGAAGCGTATTCGGGCAGTGACAGGAACTGGCTCGAGGAATTCCAAGGTCTACCGAAGGACTGGCTGCACCAGCTGCAAGGAGAGGATGGCTCGTCTGAAGTGGTAATCAAAGAGGATGACCCCGAGGTTTACCGCGAGTTCCTCAGGATCTGCTTGTTCATCGTCAGACATCTTTACAGAGAGGCTGCTTACGGAAAGCAAGCTCCTTGGAGTGAGCGAGTTTTTGCCCAAGCGGCCAACCTGGCAGCACTCGTGGTTCGGAGTCTCGACGAGAACCTACAAAAGTCCTGCAACTTGGCCCAAAATGCCTTCAACTTCTTCTTTTCCGAAGACCTATCGTCATCTGGGCCGAGCTCGCTCGCGCCTTTCAGGAAGTTGCTGATCCTCGGAATCCTTCAAGGGCTTCGTCCCGCAGCAATGACCGAACTGGTACGTATCATGGAACCGCCCCCTTCCTGTGAACCCTGCACTGACGCATCCCCTAGTACGCACCACAAGGTATTGCCGAGACCTTCATGTGCGACACATCGAGAATGGCTACCGTCCTGCTGGCAGTCGGCGAGATCCGCGGCACCATCTGCGCCGTCCTAGCCAACAAGTACAAGGGCGGCCAATCCACATTCGACCCCGAGTCCGAAACCATGAAGCGGGTCCTCAACTTCTGGGGCGAGCAAATCAAGACCGCAACCACCACCGACGACACCGACCCCGCCATATTCGAAGTCTACAACACCGTAGCCATGCACACCCTCGCCGGCGCCTGTGCCCGGCAGGACAAGAACGTCCTCAGCCTGGTCCCCATCCTCCACGAGGCCATCGCCAGCCCGGGTCCCAACGGCGCCATCGTCGCCCGCACCATCGGCGGTCTCGTCAAGACCAACGAGCTTTTGAGTCCCGAAAACCACGCAGTCGTCAAGCGCTTCTACAAGCAATGGGCCTACACGCACTTCGCCAAACCCCTCTACGACCTGGCCTTACCCACAGGCGACGAACACACCGCCTTCGCCGCGGGCCGCTACACCACCGCCATCCTCTCGCTTGTCAGCAACTGTCCCTTTGAAGTCTACCAAGAAGACTTGCCCGCCTTGGTCCGACTGCTCATCACGGCCCTCAACAACTCCTCCGCCTCGGGCGATATCACCCAGCCGCAGGTGGCCACTTCTCTGGAAGTCCTCGTCGAAATCCTCGCAAACGAGCCTGAGGCGCTCAGGGGACATCTGAAGGCGATCATCACGGCGGGGATGAAGACGTACGAGGAGGCGGCTAAGAACACGAGTAAAGGAAACGTGGCGCGAGCTCTGGCGGCCGCGAGGAAGCTGACGCTGCAGTTGTTGGGCGCGATTCCCAAGAAGTTTGAGGAGAGGCATTTGTTGCCGTATGCGCTGCCGATGCAGAGGATGTTGGCGACGGCTAGTGGGGACAAGAGCAGAGAGGCGAGGAAGGTGGCTTTGCTGGCTAGGGAGAATTGGGCTAAGTTTGTGTAGAAGGGAGGTTAGAGGTTGAGAGGTGCCAGGGAATGATATATGGATGATCGATTGGACAGGTAGGTGGTAGGTGGTTTTCGGGTTTATGCATTCATAGATATATCATATGGGCCGTCAAGGCATGCATATTAGGTAGAGATTAAGACGGGTTGGGAACAATGGAGTTTCCTTTTGAATTATGCGCTGATGTTTTTCCAAGGTGACGGAGTGACGATGTGTAGATGCTCAGAAGGAGGTATGGTGGTAGTCATGGGTAACTTGGCTTCATCGTTCATCGAGACAGATCTCCGTCGAGCATCTGGGTACCAAAGCAAGCAGATATGCCCCATTGACTAGTTTGGGTTCTTCTCAATAACTCGTGCGGTCTTCATCTTTACCATAACATGGAAACCAAGCAAAACCATGACACACAGACGCTGTGAAGTAAAGATACCATCCTATCATACTTTTCGCTGACGATGCAACCAGATATAAGCTGGCCAAGCTGGCCAAAAGTCGACAACCACCCATTCCCTTTCTTGCCTAGATACGACCATACGCCGCCTTAAACTGGTACGGTTCGAAGCGACGGTATCTCTATTTCCTCCTCTTCTTCCCAGCATCCTGATTCGTACTAGACCCCGTCGTCGTCGACGAGCTCTCGCCCAAACCACTAGCAATAGCATCCAAGATCTCCGCCGTATAACCCGGTGTTTCCGCAAACTGCTCTTTGATCACGCCCTGACCCCCAGAAGCAGGAGCAGCAGCAACAGCCCTCTTAGGATCCAACTTCCCCACCAGCGGAATCCCCTGCGCCAAAACCGTCTGGAACGGCGCAGCCACAAACCGTCCACTAGCATCAAACCACTCGCTGAACTTCCTCTCCAACTCGATCTTCTGCACCTTCTTCGTCTTCACATCCTCAACATCCACCCTCAACTTATACAACGGCGCCTCCCCCTTTTGCTGGGGTTTCTTGCTATCGCTAATCACTCTGATCCGCGTCTTGCCGTCCTTGGTCGAGCCGGCGTAGATGGTTCCCCGTTCGACGAACATGATCCAGTACGTCAGGGCGCCATTGAGTAAAGTGTACAGGATCACAGCGATCAGAGTGTATTGCTTGGTCGACTCGAATCCGAGCTTGTAGTCCCAGGCGAAACAGGCGGCCGAGAGGAGGAAGGCTGAGAAGCCTAGGGCGAGACGGGTGTCGATGAGGGTGTGGGATTGCACGAGGCCGAGACTGTTGAGGTAGTTGAGGAGAGCGTCGTCGGTTGTTGCTCGCAGGTCTGTTGGCGGGGGACTGTTAGTGTATGTTCCATTGACAGGCTGGGATGAGATGATGTAGATTTGTATGTAAGTGCTTACCGGCTACATTGTAGACCGTGATCTTTTCTGTTGACGCCATCTTGCTTGAATGGTTTAGGGACGGATAGTCCCTTAAGTGTGGTCGGGTGTCTCGAATAGATTGAGTGATGCTGGCGATGCGTGGAAGTTGTTGAAATCGGAAAAGGCGTCAATGGAAGCTCCCACAACGTCAAGCCAAAGAGGTGCTTGCTGCTTGCTGGCTTGCGGATGACAGGCAGGGAAAGGCCACCTTGGTGGAATGGTTGTTGCTCCGGCAGGCACGATAAGCAGTGATAAAGCGCTACCCTGCCCTGGTCAGTGCGCAAGCTTTGAGGAGGTACGTACCTTCCCCGTAGACAGGCCTGCCAGGGGCACTGGGAGCTGATGCAATGGTTGACAGGGTTCAGTAGCGCCCCGTCCCGCCGCGGTCAACAGCGACTTGGACGTTGGCCGTTAGACAACGACGACATCTCATAGCCTTCCGTGTGATATCAACAAAGACTTGTCTGCCAACGGTTCACCAGATATCGCGACAATGGCGCAAGTTCCGGTTCAAACGATCCATAGGGATCCCCAGTTATTGTGAGCTCCCCCAAGTACGCTGCTAAGCAACGGAATGGCAAGCTAGAAAGTCCAATTGCTAATTGCCTGGTGGCGTCAACATGTACAGCTACTGGATCCTCTTTCCCATCACGATTGTCATGGTACGGACCGACCTTTAATATGACCATACGGTTTCGAGTCAAACACAAGTCAATCCTCTAACACATCGACGACGTAGATCTTGACGGGTGTACTCCGACACTATGCGTCCGTATTGATGCAATCCGCCCCCAAGAAGCTCGATCAAAAGGCCATCCGCGAGCAGCGTTCCCTCCTCCACGGCATCAACGTGCGCGGCAACTTCCATGCTCTCTCCAAGAAGTCGTTCGCCACACGCCGCGATGCGCTCGTCACGGCCTTCGAGTCGGGCGCCTACCTCAAGGACCCTGAGCGCGCCGGACAGGGCCAGCCGAACCCGCTGAGCGACCCAAGCTCGATGGAGGGCATGATGGGCATGATGAAGAACCAGATGGCCATGATTATTCCCAACACGCTGATCATGAGCTGGATCAATGCGTTCTTCAGTGGTTACGTTATCAGTATGTGGTTTGATCGGGTCTTCTCTGTGATAAGAGCGTTATGGTGGCTAACAAGGTGTTACAGTGAAACTGCCTTTCCCTTTGACTATCAAGTTTAAGAGCATGCTTCAGGCAGGCGTCATGACCAAGGATATGGATCCCAGATGGATGTCCAGCATCAGCTGGTACTTCCTCTGTATCTTCGGTCTTCAGTCCGTCTTTAACTTTTTGCTCGGCAGCGATAATGGTAAGTGTTGTTAACTCTTCAATTACTTTGGATTCCAGTATTGACAGTTTGTGACAGCTGCAAGCCAAATGGCTCAGCAGATGGGAGGAATGGGCGCGGCGCCCCAAATGTTCGGCCCCGGCGTCGATCCCGATAAGCAGTTCAAGGCCGAGGCTGAGAACCTCGCAGTTATCGAGCATTACTCGGTCCTCGACGATGTTGAGGAGCGTCTTCTGGAGGGCATTACCGTATAGACCAAAGGAACGATTTAACCTGAGATACCTCGAAACCAAACCACAAAATTCTACACGCCGCCATCACTTCAGGGTGCAGAAATATAATTGGATAATAAAACAAAACGCCCTCTCAATGCTTGGTCTTGGCCTCGATTTTCTCGCCTGCGTGACGGAGTGGGCTATTCTACTCCCACCACAGACAACATCCCAGTCCTCCTTCCTTCATGGAACCCGTGATCTTATACGGCGGTAGGAGCTGGTTTGCAGCCTGGTCGACTTCCACCGGGCCTGTTGGTGTTTGGTCGTGCCACTCCTCGCCGATAACTCGGAAACGGACCATTTCGTTGTTGTCAAAGTACAGTTCCTGGCCGTCTTCCTTCCATACCCAGACCTTCTCGGTTGTGTCGCTGAGGATGAGATGTTAGCATGTCCCAGAAAGACACCAGGGAAAATGAACTGGTACTCACAACTCTGAGTTGTCTGGCAGCTCCGCGGCGGGAACAAAGATGTCGCTAAAGAAGTCCATGCCAACTGCAGGAGAACCAAACGTGTTAGGCTCAAGACGGGGAATCAAAGATGACAGAGACGGGGTTTGAAGGATTGAACTGACGGTATATGCCTTCCTCGGTCTGATGGGTGATGCGTGCGAGAATGACTTCGTGCTTGAATGGCCTGAAGACCACCATCTCAAACTCAACTGCGTAACATGTCAGTGGTGACAGTAGAGAAATAGGATACGAATATGATCGTCTTACCATTCACGTTGACTAAACCAGTGCCATGACCGATCTGACCTTCTGATGTCCAAGTGACATCCCACAAGCAGATGAAAAGGCCGACTTTCTGTACTACCTGTGGGCCAAGACAGCGGTTAGATGGATGGTTTCGTGGGCCTGTTCAAAGATATTGTTGCCCACCTTGTTTGCATACTTGGCGTTGATGTTGTCTTCAATCGCGACAAAACTCTCTTTGCTAAAGTCTTCGGGTGCAATCTGCACCAAGTCGGCAATTTTCGTCTATCTGATATTAGTCTTATTTGATCATAAACTGCAAACGCACTGGAGGGATGAAAGCTACGAACCGTAATGAACATGGTGCTAGAAGCGTTCTTTTGCAGTACAATCAAGCTCTTTTTCTCGAGATGGGTTTGACCAGACTGGACGTCTTGATGGTGGTATGGATTGTTACTGGACAAACTCTCAGCTTGATGGTGTGGTGACTGTTTTGGGCGAAATGTGACGGCAGGATGTAAGTGGTTGAATGAGAGGAGACCGAGTGCTCAAAAGGAAGTACACAACGGTCCGGATATTGATTGATATGTAGTGTTGTTAAATGTTAATGCATGCAAAACTTTCGGCGAGGGGGGGAAATTCTGCGATTTTAGACGATATCAGATAGGGATTGTTTTGGCGGTCTTTGATCGTGAAATCTGTCAAATTTTTTATGCAACGATAAAGATGATTGTCAACCAAAATCCGAGAAGATATCCGAAGGTCTACGTAAAAGTCCCCTCGACCCTCACACTCTTTCGGGTTCCTTCAATATCACCATTCACTGGATCGCGCACCTGCCTGGTGTAGTAGTAATCAGAAGGTTGGGAGTTGAATGCCCCACTGTCACTGCAATGTTTGGGACTCGAAAAGGTTTGCCTGCCGCAGTTTGCGCACCTGCAATCCGGTCGAACTGTGCTGGAGCCTGAAGTCCGCCGAACACCACTGCAACAACGCCGCGGGCAGCAGCGCACTGCCAACACCCGGACCCTCGACCCTGCCCTGAGCAAACGGAAGAGTTCGAAATTCGAATTCTGCCGCCTCCACCCCTGCCGTAGATCGGCTGACCGCCTTTGATTTGGGAACCTTGTGTGGACCCACCAACGCGCATCTCCTTCCACGTCTCTCTCCTTCACCCTTCGACCTCCATTTCACAACTTCACCCCTCCATCCATCTCCAAACCATCTTTCCGAGATAGATCGTGTCCAACTTCTACTTCATACTTCTCGACCCCGGTACACACTTGTGACCGTGATCGCCAACCCAGCCTAAACCGTGAGTATTTTTTTCTTGCATCGTGTGTTACGAACAGGCAAGTGCCCGTAGATTTTGGTCGAAGTCGACCTTTGATTCCATTCCCCACGTCGTCGAATTCTCACCACGCCATCAAAGCAAGTTAACTCGCCGGTGACCATAAGGCCACTGTACGGCGAGGCGCGGTCGTCGGACTGAATCCCACTTCGTTCCAACTACATTCTTTCGCAACATCCGCCGTTCATTCGTTCTAACAAATTCTAGTTCACATTTGGGAAGCAAAGCCCAAGTTGCGACCGGTTGAGGTGTAACATCTCGCCAACACTGCTGCTTGACGCCAAGTTGAATCTTTCCAACCCTGACTGAGTGAAGGATATTTAAATCCTGACCATCGACAAAGTCTGCTGTCCAAGGGCATTTAACATTGCCAGTGAAAGCTTGTCATCTTGCCCGTGTCAAAAGGGATCGGTTGCTGCCGTCAAAAACCATTTGACGACCAGGACTGTCATACCCAAGTCGCAGAGGCATCTTTGCATTTGCTTCGATCTCGGCATCTCCGACAGGACTCGAACGGCCTCAAATCCATCACGCGTTGCCTAGCTTGCAGCCTTGGAACTCCAGAAGCCCACACCAACCATTACAAGCCCAGGGTGCCAAACGACACTCCTACCGATTGACCATCGACACGGCGTCCGAACTGTCTTGAGGCCATACCTGCCATTCCTCATTCCTCTTGCCTGATTCACATCCTTCCGAGTAAAAATCCAAACGTCCAACTTCCAGGGACGAGACGGCAGTTCAATACTAGCTGAGGAGCAAACACCCTGTTGCCCAGGGAACAGCACAAGAGTAACACTTTGCGAGATCGATATTCATCCATATCCGTTTCTCCTTCGTGTCATAGCTCCAAAGTGAACACACAAACCATGGCTTACAACTACGGACCGCCTCCGCCGCCTCCGGGACCGGCGCCGCCCAACAACCCGCCTGCCGGCTACCCCGCCACCTATGGTCAGTCACCTTATCAGCAGCAGCAGCCACAGCCGGCTGCTCCCCAGCGCGGCGGTTACACTGGACGCGGCCGTGGTGGCTCAGATCGTGGCGGTTATCACTCGTCATCTCATTCGTACGGATATGGCCAGCAACCTTCTGCGTACGGACAACAGCCGCCCCCGACAAGCCCTTATCCTTCGCACCAGCCCCAGCCGGGTGCCTACCCTCCGCCACAACAGCAGTGGCATTCAGAGCAGCATGGCCAGCATACCCCGCAACAGCCTCCTGCCCCTCCTCCCCCTCAAGGTTACGCGCCCAGCTACGGCACACAGCCCCATTACCCCCAGGCCCAGCAGCCCTACGGTGCTCCGCAGCCAGCGTACTCACCCGCGCCACAAACTCCCTACGGCCCGGCGTATGCTCCCCCCGCTCCGCAGGCTAGTCCGCCTCCTCAGCCATGGGGCAGTCACCATCAGTCGCACCCTCAGACCCCTTACAACACCAGCAGCCGAGGTGGAAGAGGCTCCCATAGTGATCGTTCTGGACCCAAGGGCCAGATGATGGGACCTCCTATCAGAATGGGATTTGATGGTGCACCTGCGCAGCCGCCCGCTCCGGCCCCTTATCCACCGCAGCCATATGGTGCACCTCACGCGGCGCCTTATGCTCCTGCCCCATACCAGCCGTATCCGCCTCCCACTGCGTACATGCCGCCGGCACATCCCGTTTATGATGGTGCTCCCGCCGCAAGCACGCCCCGCCACGGACGTGGAAGTTATAACAACAGCCATCCTCGTCATCGTGCCCAGTTTGGTGGTGACAAGGTCCGCGGCCGTAATGGTCATGCTGGCGGTCACAACAGCCGCGGTGGGAAGGCCCATAGTCCTCCCACTCACCATCAGAAGCCCGATCCCTCTGGTGGAAAGAAGAAGAAGCGCAAGACCAACACTCTAGGTCTTACTCCGGGCGATGAGTCCGACGAGGACGATGAGAACGAGGAGGAACGTCTTAATGAGATGATTGGTGCTGATGCTCCCAAGTAAGTGTTTCCCGCTGTTACTGTCCGATAAGAATAACACTAACTCTTCATACAGTCCGACCACAAACGAGGAACTTGCTGCTTGGATCGCTGAGCGTAGGGCCAACTTCCCATCAAAGGCTAAAATTGAAGCCAAGAAAGCTGCTGTCAAGGCACAGACTGCTGAGGCAAAGGCCGCTGACGAGAAGGCCTCTCTACTTATGAGGCAAGAGCAAAAGGCGGAGAAGCTCCGCAAGCAGCTGGAAAAGGTCGAGTCCAGCATCAAGAGGAAGCGTGAGCAACAAGACGAAGGCGACGAGATGCGCCAGTCAGAACCCTCATCGCCCTCAACCATCTCAAAATCTGACGACGAGAAGCCAGAAGTCTTGTCTACTCGTCCGGAAGAGACCGTGGTCCCCCCTGTGGCCAGGAAGGCTGACCAGTCGAAGCACTGCAAGTACTATTCGACTGGAGGAAATTGTGGTAAGCGGGGCAAGTGCCGTTTCGTCCATGACCCGAATGAGCGTGAGAAGGCTCTGAGAGAGCGCGAACTCAACGGAGGAAAAATGACCCTCCAGCAGCGTTTGCTCTTAAACGACAAGGAGCAGGAGGATCTATCCATTATCCAGGCCTTGAAGTACCTCCAGGACAAGGGTGCGTACAAGAAAAAGAGCGCATCGGATCAGTCTTCTAGTGGCGGTGCGACATCAAACACCCAGCCTCAGGCTACAGGGCCTGCATCGCTCCCGCAGAACCCCTTGAAGAGGGAACCCGGAAGTGGTCTCCCTAGCATTCCCCCGCAGCCCGAAGCTCCCAACGGAAACGCATCGGCGTCCAAGTATCCTGGATGGAATCTGAGCGGTTTCGGCAATACGGGCGTCCGACCTAACGACAAATAGTACCAAGGCGTTCCTCTTGTCATTCGTCGGAACCAAGCGAGTCCGAGAAAGAACCGCCAGGGCGGTTCAAGAGAAAAGAGAACAAGGGAATCAGTCTTTCATTTCATGTTTCACTAAACAACTTTACGTCGTTCTTCAACAGCCATCTCCAAGTCGGCCTTGGCTGTAGATCCCCGATCTTTTTTTTTTCATTATCCATCCTACCTCGGACACCGGGAGCAGCGGAGGAGCTATTCATTGAGGACAATCTGGGCATGTGCCCTCAAGAGCGACCTTTCTCTGAAGACGGAGCATCCCATACCTCAAAAGACAGGCAATAGTGGCTTTCAAAGGTCGCAAGCATGTAGGCGCAAAGTTGGCAGCCCATGATTTCTTTCAACCTTCACCAAGCCGGGTAGAGTCGTCATGAAAGTCAACGAGAAGGAGGACCACAAACCAAAACACCACTTGAATGTCCGCTGGGCCACTCAAGAGCGTTCATGAACAATCATCTCATTGGCATCCACGGCTACATGCGGACTGAGAGGAAGTTGTCGTCGTTACTGGCACTTCTAGCTGAGGCCAAAAACGGACAAACCATGACAGAGGAAAAGAAAAACAAGGAAAACACACACACAAAAAAAAAAAGGTAACGAGTGCGAGTGCTTCAAAGTCGGCATAGACCGCGGCAGTTTTCTTGAAGGGTTCTATGCCTCTCCCCAATGATGGTTCAGGGAAATAAAAGTCGTAAGGTTGGCGGACGTTGATGTTCAGAGACGAGAATAGGGCGGGTAAAGTCCGTTAAGGTCAGACCAGCAAGGACAGATGGGGGGGACGATCGCGTTTTGTTGTCGACCCTTTCCACATGAAGTCTCCTCGCATGCTGACGGGGAATTCATCGCAAGGGTTGCGTTAAACCAGCGATTGATCGGTCCTTGGGAACAAAAGCGCCTATATCACTCGTAGTTTATTTCATTGCTTTCATCATTGCGAGAAGAAAAAGGGAAGTTCGTTAAGGTTAGATTTCGTAGATTAATGTATGAGCGTGACTTGTCCTGATTTGAATGGTCGCATTCGTGAATGTGATGGTGTATGTGTACACTAGGACAGCGATCTTCAAGGCTTGGAATACGTTGCTTTCAAGTTGATCGATGAATATGTGCAGAAATGTCCCACGAAGTTGTCCGTTCGTGGAATCTCAAGAACATGAAGGTATGAAATCCTTTTTCTACATGACGCCTTTGACGAGCCCAAAACATAACTCCAGCCATGACGCAAACCACAACCGGGCTCCCATCACAACTCATCCTTCTTCCCACCCTTATTCTTCTTGTTACTCGAAGCACTTTTCCTCTGCTCCTTCAACTTATTCCACAACTCCCAGCTCCAATGCCCCTCCCCTCCCTTTCCTTCCTTCTTGTACCTATCCGCAAGCTGCTTGGCGTGCCAATCCCAGCAGTCACCCTGACTCTCCTTCTTCTCCCCATCACCACGGCTAGGGGCACGGCTAGCACACTCCTTATCACTAGCCTGCACATCTTTAACAGCATCAGGCCACTCGCCCAAAACGGCGCCCATGTCTTCGTCGAGGAAGTCATCGAGGATTAGGTGGCCGGCTTGGCGGCGGACTTTTTCCCATTCCTCAGCGGCTCCCTGACCCTGAGATGCTGCGTCCGAAAGGAGGACCTGGAGGAGGAGATCCATGCCGTTGGCGGAGAGGAAAGATTGCCGGATGAGAGGGGATTTCAAGAGGCCGGAGATGGCGGAGATGCGGGCTTTGGTTAGGGAGGGGGGAATTGAGGAGATGGAGTCGAAGTCGGACGGGGAGTTGGACGAGGGGAGAGATGGGAGAAGGCGGAAGGTGGAGATTTGGAGGGGTTCCCAGCCAGATTCCTTGGATTTGGACTTGGTGCAGTGGTCTTGTTGAAGCGTGGACCAGTGCTTGGTGATTTCCGCCAGAGCTTTGGGGTTGTTTTGCACGGTCGACGAGATTATAAGCGCTGCTAGGCGGGCGCGGGTGAGGTCTTTTTCTGAGGGTCCTGCCTCTGGTGCCTCTGGTGAAGAGGTGGAGGGCAAAGAAGAGAAAATGGAGGGCGAGTTAGCCAGACAAAACAGCTCGCGGACGGTATCATAGTCCTCAGCGATCTTAAGCCCGTAGTAAATATCGTGGGAAATCTCCTCAAGCATCTCGAGCGCTTGGTCGATGTCCAGACCCTTCTTGAGAATGGCTAGGGACTTGTAGAAGGCTGAACTTTCATCTCGAGCCTCGGCGGTTTCCTTCTTGGGCTCCTTGATCTTGCCGTCTGGGTCGTAGGCTGGGGCATTCTTGGGCGGTTTGAGGGGCTGCTGGCTTTGTTGTTCTTGTGAGCCGTCCTCTGGGTCGACGATCACGATGGAGGTGTCGATTGGGAGACCTTCGAGGGACGGGTCGACGACTTCATCGGGGACGTTGATCTTGGCTTCTTTTTGGCCGGTGTAGATGTTGAGACGGACGTGAAGCCCTGTGGGAAGATCTTGGTCTGGGTGGACGATCTGGAACTCGTGTGTTGGTTGGAAGATCTTGGGGTAGCATTCTGCTGGGTTGGAGGTGTGGCAGATGAGTTCGACTTCGTCGTCTGCTACTGCTGATGAGGGTGAGGGTAGCTTCTCGCCGGCTGATGGTGATGATCCTGAAGCTGAGACGCCAGCTAGGGCAACTCCTAGGAGTGCTAAGAGACTCAGTGGGAGCGAGTATAGTTTTAACTTCGGCATTGTGTCTAAATGTGTGTTGTTTTGGTTGATAGAAGTGAGTGACTCGGACGTTTGGTGGTTTTGAGCCTCTTACACGCCTAGCGTCAAGGTGAGGGAAGTGAGGGCTGTGATGGTGACGGGAGATTAAAGGTGTGGGCTCAAGGAGCCTAACCAGAGATTCGTTGGAGAAGTTTCACTGTCAATGAAGAATAAGAATCTTTGCTTTTAAGGTTGTCTAGCTTTTTGAGCTATTTAAAATCAAAGATGAGCCAAATAGGATCAAAAAGGACAGTTTGTCTGATGATCGAGGGGATTTTCGCCTCTGTGAACACCTTGGTCGACTTCAGCGTTCTGAAGGCTTCTGTCTGAAAGCACTGAGACAGGGCACTCTCTTCGAGGCCGGGGTAGGGCCCTCCTGGCCGGTTTCCAACAGTATCTCAAATCACGTGCAGGTAGCAATCGGCTGGCAGTTACCTGCCCTGCCCGCCAAGCTATCGGCGGCGCATTACATCGTTCGAGCAGCTTGCGCGCCTGGTCTCTTCAAAGCCCGAAAGGCTCTGACTCTCGATAACCGGCGCATACTCTGTTTGCGTAATCGCCACGCTCTCCCGAGACCGCTTCCAGGTCAACGTCTTATCGATCTCCCCGCAGAAAGAGGATCCCGGGGTCACTCCGCCAGGAGGAGAGAAAGGGTCCACTATCCCCGTCGACGCACGACTCGCGCTCCGCACTTGTCAATTACACGATATAAGTCGACGACAGCCATGTCCTCCTTCAGACTTGGAGCCTCTAGGGTCGCCCGTCAGGTTCGGGCCCCTTGTGTGCGCAACACGAGGAGGTATGCCTCCGACAGCCACGGCCCTGCCGACCACGCCCACAGCACTGCCGGTCATGGGGAGCACCACCACGCCAATGCCGCTGATGGCAACGAGGAGCTTGGAGTACGTTCATGAATACAGTGTGGGGAACAGGGCCATCTTGCTGTTATAGCTTGGGAACTGGAGAGCATGTCGTTATATCAACCTGGAGGCTAACCTGATGGTTACAGACTGCCTTCTACGTGATATTCGGCGCCATCCCTGCATTCGGTGCTCTCTATTACTTTTCTCGGCCGGGCAAGGACGGACAGCCAAACAGTATTACGAAGTGGTTGCAGAAGTGGGAGGAGCACCAAGAGACTTTGGCGGACAAGAACGCTCTCATGACAGCGGCACTCGAGCAGGCTGCTCACGACAAGCACCTTTTCTATTACGTCGACCAACTGAGGAGCGGACACTATGAGATGAAGTATCCCGAGTACGTTCTCAATTCCCATTTCTTGTTACGAAGCTCCAAAGTGGACGGGGAAGCCTTGCGACCCAAGATGTGCTTCATCCTTCTCCCATATCCAACTTTACGCAACACCACAATCCCAATGGCATTCTGCCCATTTTCACGCATCGATAGGTCATGGCTGCTGTTACACAAGATGGAGAGCTATCGGAGCTTGTGGTCCGGGCTTAGGCAATAAGATGTTGTCCTTTTGGCATTGGACGCCATCAATGCTTCGTGTGTCTGGGACTCGTTCCAACGCGCAGGCAGTTGCGGCATGGATTGACAGCTTGCCATCGACATCGTTGCTTCCCATCCTTGCTTTTCTGCTTCACATAGCACAAGATGCCATTGGGTGCGACCTACAAGCTGACCACGTGACAGGATCTTCCAGCACGGTAGCGCTCGCAATGTCCCGGCCGGTACTTATATCCGCTTGGACAAGGTTGTCGAGGTCTACAGGAAGCAGCACCTTGACGAAGAGGAGCGCAAGGCGAAGAAGCTGGCGGCGGCCAACTAGACAAGTGCTTTGCAGTGATTGCATACTTCCTCCCATCGTGTTTACGTTAGACGTTAGACTCCTCCTTCCCGTCTTATTGACAAAGGGGCCGTTCGTGGCAACATTTAGAAAGTTACCTTCCTCATACGTGTACATAGTCGCACATCGGGAATATCATCACCCACCAACGTCAATTGCCGAAATCATCACAGCGAGGTTTTTTTTACTTTCCCTCCCTTCCGTACTCTACTTTTTCCATCCAAACCCTGGCCTGTTATCTCTCTTCTTCTTAAGCTTTTTGAGTCATCGCGCGGCAGTTACGCATGCGCCTGGGTGTGCGCACGCGATCAAGTTAGACTCGCCCATGCGCACAACCGTCCCACTGGTTTTTCAGGCCAGGGCTCAAAGCTGACACCAGTATGGCGAGCACTCATCGATCAAAGAAACCAACAAGGACCTCTGACGAAGACGAAGGATTCGATGCTGCGAAGCAGGCTAAGGCATGTTGGATATTTCAATCGTGTCAACATCCTAGGCATTATCACATGCTTCTCCTGCCAAGACCTCAACCATGTCTCTCATCGTGTAGCATCCTACTGAAGTCATACTCGCACGCTCCATCATCAGCTTCAACATTTTATACACTTACATTGCTGATATGACTAACACTTTCCACCTTCTCACCTGCACAGCTGCCAGCTAAATTCCTCCGTAATGCGCCCAAGGATGCCCCGGCTGTCCGCATCGGCCTGGTGAGCGCAGGCGTAGGCTACGGCCTCTTCGCCGCCCGCGACCTTACCAAGGACGAATTCATTTTCCACGAGGCGCCTCTCATGACGGCCTTGTTCAACGAGAAGTTCTCGGCCGACGCCTCGCTGATGCACAGCCAACGCCAGGCTTGCAAGGCAGCCCTAGCCGACGGCGGCCAAGACGTCGTCACGCTCGCCTTCCCCATGCTCGCCGCCCGCAACGGTTACCCGCCTGCCTCCTGGGAGGACGCCGAGCCCATCTTTTCTGCCGAGTCCGCCGAGCCCGACGGGACTGGCTCCAAGAAGAAATTCTTCGGCAAGAACCTCGTGCACGGCCGGTTTGCCGGCTCGATCATCACGCGCGAAGAGTACGAGACGTACGTGGCTGGGGTGAGGGAGATGCTCATCGCCAAACCGACGGAGGAAGACCGACAAAAGGCGTGCCTGGATTTCTTCAAGCATTATGCCTTCCAGGTCAAAAGAAGCACTGCCATTCTACCAACCGCCAACATCCCTCATCTCCCATCACCGCCACCCCCTGTCCCAGTCCCGATATCACCAACAACCACCACCACCACCAACACCCTAACCCCCACACCATCATCCACAAGCCAACCCCCAACACCAACAACAAATTCAGACGCCTGCATCTACCTCCTCGGCTCCCTCATCAACCACTGCTGCACCCCGCCCTCCTCCTCCTCGGTGTACGTGACGCGCAAGCGCACCGAGCGCGGACCAAATTGCGAGTGGCGTATCGGTGCTTCGGGTTTGGCCCACTTTGTCAAACCAAAACACATTTGCGTGCAGGCTAAGAGGGATATTAAAGAGGGCGAGCAGCTGACGTGGGACTATGGAAAGAGGGAAAAGGGGTTCGTGTGTGAGTGCGCGACCTGCAGGGATATGTTCATGGGGTATTATTGCGGCGTGCTGTGAGGGGCGGTGCGTCGATGTTTTTGGGTGGTGAGGAGGAGGGTGAGGGGGTGGGTGACTGGTGACTGGTGAGTAGTGTTGGATGGGTGAGGCGAGAGGGAGGGCATTGATGGGAGCTGGAGGGATGTTGAGTAATGAGGGCTTGTGTGGTTGATAATGCTGGTATGCAGGAAGATGGCCTAGTCGGCGAGGGTAGGTCGAATTCGGTAATGGTGAGTATGTGTGTTTTGGTTGATGTTGAAGTCTTGATACTAAGCAATGATCAACCAGCGATATGGTGATATGCCAAGGCCGGGTCTCATGCTTTAAGCGTCATGAACAACTTTATGGGATAGCGTAATGTTGGAACACGATAATCAAGGGCGGTCTGTTTCCATTGTTCCTTTCATTCAGCAAAGTCTAATCAAGGAATCCGCGGACGTGAGCTATGTGTGTGATCACCTAGAACGTTGCACTCGTCATTACTCGTTTGCACTATCTCGTCAAAACTAAGATAGCCCCTGGCACATTTGTCCATGCCATAACCAAATGAGCAAACCCGCGTCCGTTTTCGCCGAACCCATGATTTGAGACAGAATGCAAGTACCACCCATTTCCCAGAGCATTTACTTGAGAGGAATGAAACGAGAAGAGTGGGTAGCACCGATACCGGGGCGACCGTGCTTGACGGGCTTGCTGTAATGGGGGTCAGTAAACATGTCTCCCCCTTTTAAGCACACCAGGAAGTACTTACTAGGAGATAGAGAACTCAGCGAGGTAGTGGCCAACCATCTCAGGCTTGATCTCAACCTGGTTGAACTCCTTGCCGGAGTAGATGCCGATGACGCTGCCAATCATCTCGGGGACAACGATCATGTCACGGAGGTGGGTCTTGACGAGGTCGGGCTTCTCGTTGGGCTTAGCCTCCTGCTTAGCCTTGCGGAGCTTCTTGATCAAGCCCATGGGCTTGCGCTTGAGGCCGCGGTTGATCCTGCGACGGGCACGGGCGTGGACGACATCGCGGAGCTCATCGGAGCCAAGGTCGAGGAGACTGCACAGAAGGGGTTGCTGTCAGCACATGGACCTTCATGTGTATGGCATGGCGCATTGCGAGCGCATGATATGTTCCCGTCCAAGTCGAGCAAGCCGGCCGAGCCATCCCAGAACTGCCAATTCCCCCAGTTGTTGTCGAGTGCCGCTTCCCCTTTCCCTCTCTTCTCGGTGTTGAAATGACGTCGCATGTCTGTCTTGAAATATCCCTGATGTACTCTGTCGGTTCGGTTTGGTCGTCTGGCTGGCTGGCTGGCTTGCTCTCTTCGAATTTTGGAACTTCAACATGGCGATAAAGCGGGAGAACCTACGCATCGAGATCGATACCCCTGTAAGAGAACTTGCGGAAGGTTCTCTTCTTCTTGAGCTCGGCGGCCTCCTCGGCGTTCTGCAGCGTGTATCGTCAGTCTTTCGTTCTCCCCATTTTCCTCATTCTCGTTCTGAGGATGTGCAATTTTGTGTGTGTGGTCGTCGTCGTCGGGGGGCTAATTCGATCATGGCCGCCGTCGGCCGGGAAGGACACGATGATATGTGTGTAGCATCATCGTTATCATAAAATGAAGGGCACGTACGTATTCGTCAGCCATCTTTGCGGTAGGTGGTGGGTGATCACGATTTCGCTGTTCGTCGGGGTATCGAAAAGCGAAAATCTGACTGTCGCGATGATGGGAGTGGATTTGGGATTCGGGCCCTCACAGCAAGCAAAACCTCTAGCCAGTGGCACGGACGGGTGGGCGGTCACCTCTGTCCGTAGGACCCACCGGAGAAAATTCGTAGGGCTCTGTGCCCTCAACAGCCCCGCCCCTGCGCGATTGGTGTGTGCTGTGGCTGGAACTGCACTTGTGGCTGGGAAACCAATGACTTGGCAGTGCACACTTGAGCCAACTTGTGGCGCACAACCTCTTTAACCAGCGGCGCGAGCCATCACGGTACACACCACGGTGACGCGGTCTCCGTCGCGACTGCACGGATAGCATCGTCACTTTATTCGCTTCGCTGTGTCGAGCCGGTCAACGGATGACTACAATCAGTCACTTTCCAACATCCGTTATTACGCAGACGCCCACATTGAGTCGAAGTTCATTTTTACCCTTGGCCTCATACATATTTAGGCGTACAGCAGTTCGCGGGTCACGCATTGCCTTTTGTCCTTTTTTACATCGTTGCGTTCTTGGAGGCAACTAAGCTCGCATTGTGTTTGCTATCTTATATACCACATCTGGATATACGAATCCCTCTCCACCCCCTCCCTGTCTCAACCACTCCTCTTCAAATGTTGTGAAACACTGACAGACTGGACAAGGCCTGCCCCGAGTTCGAGAACATGCAGTTATTCGCACACGATGAGCCCAAGTTGGCATTGTGAATCCAAGCGGGTTCCCAATAGAACAGTCCATTGCCCTTGGGCACCGAAGCCACCACGTCTGCCACGGCCTTGATCCATTGCGACTGTCCGGCGGCCGTGAAGGGGATGTTCTTGGCGTCCGACGGAAACGCATAGGCTGGGTTGGGGCAAGAAGTTGGCCAGTCGGTCTCAGCAACGACGAGTTCCTTGCCCCATTTGTTGGCCATGTTTGTCAAGCTTGACTTCAAGGACGACAGAGTCGCCGAGGCCGAGTAGAAGGGGTAAAACGAGACTCCCATCATGTCATAGTCCGAGGAAACCAGAGGCCCTTGCTTCAACACATTTGTGTACCAGTTGTTCTGGGTGTTCCAGTTCCTGTGGTTGTTGACCAGAGTTAGTGCTAATTCAGCATCTGGTTGTCAAACAGCACTGAGAACTTACCATCCGTTGTCAAGATGGATCATGATCTTGGGCTTGGGATTCAGCCTCGAGTCCTTGATACCAGCAGATGCCGAATGTAGCAGGCGCGCGATGTTATACCACGAGGAAGTGCCTCCCGTCGGCCAAAGGAGACCGCCGGTAATCTCATTGCCGATGGACATGATCGTTGGCTGCACACCATTATCCTGGAACTGGTTCGACGCATCGAGTGTGTAGTTGTATAGCTTCCAGGCTAGGTCGTCAATGGCGGTGGGCCATCCCGAGGGGATCGATTGGTGCGCCGGGTCCGCCCAAGTGTCACTGAAGTGGAAGTCGATATAAACACCAAGCCCGGCGTTCTTCGCCCTCTTGGCCAGGTTGATGTTATAGGCCAGGTTGTATGTGCCCCCGGAAGGGTTTACCCACACCCGTTGACGGACCGTGTTGACGCCGCTGTCTCGCAGGATCTGCTCAATGGGCTGCGAAGCACCGTTCACATTCTTGTAAGAGACGCCGGCCTTCTCTTCCACAACCACAGATGACCAGTCAACTCCTTTGTAGGTGAGGGCAGCAGCCGCTGAGGCTGAAAGGCCGAGGACGGCCGACAATGCTGAAAGAAGCATGGTTGATGTTCAGCTATGGAAAACCTAGGGTCCTGTCGAGAATAAGGTAGGTAACAACATGACTGTTCCCTAGGGACGCCAGAGCGGATATGCCTGGTTTTAAGAGAACCGTCATCGTCAAGCGGCGATGACATCGCCAAACTCCTTAGACCGTGTTTCACCACTGCCTGATTGATGGAATTTTGGGTGGCATCGCGGATGGAGGTGGTTTGGCGGGAAATCGGTCCTTTAATGTTTCGTTTGATTCTTCAGGACACCAAATTCCCGGAAGGAGTTCATCGTATTTCCTAATACGGCTTGAAACAGCCGAAACATCGATGCTACTACCCCGCAAAATGCTCAACAAGCTCCTGAGTCGATCCACCTCGAGACTACGCTGAGCCGATTCCCGAGAGTGTGATTCGGAATTTTGCTTTTGTATCCGACGCTCGGTTTCCTGTTTCGTGTTCTTCACTTGCTGGCTTCTCTACCCGGTCACAGAACAACATCTCGATTGGAGGAATCAGGAACATGATGGGCCATATTAAGTACTCTTGGCCAAGTCTTCAGTCACTACATCAGGACCCGGCCTTGTATGTTCCGGGCTGAAGCCAGTCGTCATGAGGCTTGCAAAAGTAATGGCCATTATCTATACATAGGTGTAGGCAAATCCTCCTAAACCAAGTAATTTAATAGGGCCTTTGGGTTTCACAATGGGGACAATGTGAAGGAAGCCTCAAGCAGTGAGCGACAAACAGATTTTTTATATTCAATCAGTCTTAACAAGGAGTAGTGCTGATATGAAGCTTAGTAGTCATCGAGTCGTCCTAGACCAGAAACTAGGGCATAGTCGGTGGTTCAAATGATTGTCTCGGCTTTTGTGGGATCACCCTTCGAGACAAAGAGGTCCGGAAACAGCTCATCAGCCGATTTATCGTCAACCCTCCACACAAGCTTTTCGCCCGATTGTGCTCTATCCCGAAGGATTCTAAGGGCATTCGTAGCACGCTCAAGCAACGTGGCTCCCTCAACAATCCTCTGCTTGTTCGGCTTGACCACTCCCTGTTCCAACAAAGCCGGCACGATGTCCGGTTGGCAATGATTCTTCATAAACTCGTTCTGTCACTCAGGTTAGCTGGATTCTTTAAGTATGTCGCTGACGGCTCTTCCATCGAGAAACTCACATGGGTGTAATGAAACGTTCTCACTCCCCTCAAAAGAACGCCATCCTTCCATTCCCCCTTCAAAACCTTACTAACATCCATCTCGTACTCCGGCGGCTCATCCTTAGTAGCATGCTTGTTAATAACAGGCAACATGACCGCCACTTTCGTTCCCTTCTCCGCCAGCCTAGTCAGCGGCCTCAGCGAACCGTCCAATGACCCGATACAATCGAGCACCAACGGGATTGTCGCATCATCTGATGACGACGACGCAGTCTCCACATGCTCTCGAATCAAATCCGTCACGTCCTCCTGGCCATAATCAAAACACACTCTTGCCCCCAGCCCCAGCAGCTCCTGGTGATGTCTCTTGCTCGCGACAGCAATCACATTGCGGTACCCCCAATTCCTCAAAACCTGCAAGGCGTATTGACCGACACTACTCGCTCCACCCCAGACTAGGATCCACTGCTTTTTGTCCTTGTCCTCTTTATCCCCTTCATCCTCCTCTTTTGCGTTTGTGTCAGAAGAAAGAGGCCACCGCATCTCCAACTCCAAATCCTTAGTCAACGTATGTAAAACCGTCACCAAATTCGCCGGCACCGTCACAGCCTCTTGCATCGTGATGTTCTCGGGTAATTTACTCATCAGGTAAGTCGCCGCCGTGATGAATGTCTGGAACCCACGCTCGCGCAGCTCCTGCCAGGCCATGCCGAACACTTGGTCGCCGACACTCAGCTTGTGGTGGGCGGCGGCGGTACTGGCGTCGGCTGGGCTTGGGCCGAGGGCGAGGACGGTACCCCCGAAGCTGGAGCCGGCGACGTATGGGAGGCCGATGACAAGGCCGCCGTCGGCTTGGTGCAGGTCGAGAGGCGTTGATGAGGTCCATTCCACGTGGACGAGGGCTTCGCCGGGCCCCGGGGGGTCGGTTGGGCGCTGGACGATGGAGAGGGGGGCGCGGGGGGCGGTGATGACTACGGCTGGGTGGGTGGGTGGGATGCCGGGTGGGAGGGTGGTGGTGGTTGCCATGGTGTTTGCTGGGGGTTGGGTTCAAGCCGGAGGGTAGTGTATGCTTTGTTGTTGGGAACTTGAAATGAACAACTAATGGTTGGTTGGTTCTTTTTGTTCAACAGTTAACAACAAAGGGGATGGTTGAGAACAAAAAGTTTGACAGGAGTTGGTAACTTATGTTTTTGAATTGTTCCTTCACGTAGTACTTAACCTTCCCTCCTATAAGGGATTTGGGATTGCGTGATCATGGTGTTCACGATTCAGCAAAGTATCCGATTTCTAAGCATATATCTGTTTGGCACTCTCATATGTCGTCGGTTGTTTGGGAAGACTCGTTTAGAAAATCTGGGAAGCTGACAAACCAAAGGCGGCAATCACGACGACGTAGGTATGTCGGATGGTCCTTGCTCTCTATCCATGGTCTTATTCTGGATATAATAATTCATAATCTTCACGCGCGATGCAGTTGCGTTGCTTTCAGAACCGGTGTATGCAAGGAACTTCCATGGCATTTCCGAACATTGGTCTGTTTGATTAGTAAAGCACGGCATGTCTCCCGGGTTGATTAGTAAAATGGAAGCGAAAGAAGTCGAAAAGATTCTAACGGTTGGTTTAATGTTGCAGTGTTATCAAGGTATACATATACCTTGTTTAAAAAGTACACAGCAGTCAGCCGTACAATGCCCAGTGACGTATCACCAAAACGGCGGAGATTTGTTGCGTTTCTGTTTGTGGATTGGCAACGTTTGCTCTCTCGGTCTTTGCGATAATGAGGCTGATCTTTGCAATTTATTGCTGCTTCCCGCGCCCAGGAGGTTCAAAATTGTCCTCTGAGAAGTCCAATCGCAAATACGGCGTGATGTGGTTGCCTCTTGATACCTCTATGTATGAGGAATCGAAGCTTGGGACAGGACCCAGGGAGACCATTTCTTCGTTGCCCGCTCCGGTCAAGCTCTCCAGCTTTGACATGAAAAACATAAACTTTGACAAGTTGAAGCTATCCGGAAGGTTATACCTAGGTATCACGGTTGACGGTCTGGAGATCGAACGGAGGAGTTGAAATTCCTGCCCGAGTGAACAGGCGAAGAGATCAAGATGTTCGGAGCTTCTTTCTGGAAATAAACCATCCCCAGGCTGGCAATCCCAGTCTGTCGTACTTTCCCCTGCAGCCGGAACGATAGTGTGCATGATCGGCACGCGGGGAACATTTCAGCACAGTTGCCCCATACTGTCCCCTCTCTCAACTCACTGACACCCTTCAGCTGTGCAGTCTCACCTGCCATGTCAGCATGTCAGCACCAGATGTCGACATTTCTATATCGTTCTCTCAGTTATTCCAGTGTCTCCCCATATCCATGAAATCCTTCATTTTCATGCTCGATTCTACCATGAATGGTTCTCGATCTGAAGTTGACAAGCTCCAATGCCTCGGCAAGGACAGACTTCAAGTCGAGCAGGTGATCAGAAGACCACTTGCGCACTGTGAGAAAGAGGGTCACTAAACCGAAATGCAGGGCAATTCCCTAGCTCCTTTTGAATGGTGGCCGGTGGTTACGGGCTCGTGACGGGCTTGACGGGGCCTGATGGGGAATTACAGCGGGAACTCCTCCAAAGTCCCAATTTCCATGTCGCGCTGCCAGGGCGTGCTACAACTTCTGCGAGGTCCCCGTCGGTCGCCATCTCCGTCTCCGTCGCCGTTCAAACTTCCACTTTCTCGCTTTCCACTTCTTTCTCTCTCCCCCGCGGTGCTTCTCTACCTGGGAACCGAACCTCAACCGAAGCCCCTTGCCGAGGACATTCTCTCGTCTCCAGCTTCGATCCAACTCTTTTTCGGCTCCGACATACCACGAACACGCCGCGACTTCTTCCGGCTACCCCCTCATCCATATACTGTATTTGTGATCGAAAGCAAGCACATCCAGCATCGACAGCTCATTTGTTCTCTGGCAACATTGGCATGCAGCATACTTAAGCTGCGGTACGGCCTCTCCTGACGCCGCGGAGAATGAACATATCTTTGCGCTCGTCTCCATCGTTAAACGAAGCAACCTCTACACTATCGTCGCTACGCCTATAACGCGCCGTCGCCCCTACGTTCGTCGACGACCAGTCCGTTCAAACGCTTTTGCTAGACCATCCTCAAACCACCGGTTATAGCTTTCATATTTGCCCGCCATGCCATCCCAACGACGCATGAGGGCGCTTTTATACATCGCCTTGGCCGGCTTCATTACGTTGCTCTTCTTCACCTCACGTGCCCGCCATGCGCAAGAGCCCGACCCCCGCTCGATCCGAGATTTCTACCACAAGACCAAAAGTGCGATGGAAGGGTCAAGGATAGGCGGCGGCAGTAGGAGAGGACAGGCGGTGGTTGGAACACAGAAGATTGAGATTGACGAGGACGATGCGATCGTGGCCAAGGCTATGCAGGAGCGTCTCAGGAAAGCAGAGCAGATGGCAAAGAACAACGCCAACGCAAAGGCCCCCAATAAGCCCGACGACCCGGAAGATATCGTTGGCGTTGGCAGCTCGGCCCACGGACAGAACCATCTCGGCAAGGGAGAGTCCAGCGAGACGGAGGAGCACCACGCCGTCCTGGAGGAACTTAGGAGCATTCTCAAGAAGTCACCAAGTAAGTCAAGGCGTTACGTTTTAAGAACCATTGCACGGTTCCATGGTTTAGGAATAGCGCTAACCATGTTTCTACCAGTCATCATTTTCTCCAAAAGCTATTGCCCGTACTCGAAGAAAGCGAAGAGTCTTTTGCTGGGTGATTATCAAATCGACCCTGCGCCCTACGTCGTCGAATTGGACCAACACCCATTGGGCCCCGGGATGCAGGCTGAGCTCGGCGAGAGGACAGGAAGGAAGACGGTTCCCAACATTCTCGTCGGCGGGATAAGCATAGGAGGCTCCGACGACATTGCCAAGCTTGACCAGGAGAGAACGCTGATCGAGAAGATCATATCACTGGCGGGGAAGCGACTCTCAGTGACAAAGCACTCCAAATCGGCTTAGGGTATCGTGGCGCCATAACGGCTTTTCGGTCCGAGAGCATGTATCGATAGTGGGAAGAAAGGAATAAGACGCATTTTACCGCATTACTGGCGTTGACGGTTGTTTAAAGCCCAGGAGTTACCGCCAGCTACAGTCAAGGGGTGGCTCTAGACAACATTTCTTCATGCGACACCTACATAAGGAGTGTCAATACTTGCAACATCGAAAACCGTGGTGGAATCGGCGTGCTCCTACCTGCCTGGGTCACGAGGTGAGATGGACTCAGTAAGAAGGCGGTTGCATTAGGATGGCTGGTCGTGGCTCATGCGTACATATATCTAGGCTTATCAGCAGAAGATTGGATGGAGCGGGGAGAATCGCGAGAACCTGTGGTGGTGTTGCAGGTTCAGGCGCGTGAACGGAAGGACAGAAAAGAAGAGAAAAAAGGGCATTCACCCAGACATCGATCATCTCACCCTAGTACATCGCTAAGGCCATGGCGTGCTCGTCGCCCAAACCTGTCCAGGCCGTCCGAACATGACACCATCACTTTCCGTCCCGAAGATGTCGACATGACATTCACCTCTCCACAATAAAGGGTTCCACCAGCAACCTTGATGGCTGGCCTTCTGCCCATAGGGGTTTATTGGAAAAAAAAGATGCGCGCCATGATGTGCCGAACATTCCTTGCCATCCTATTGTCGCTCAGCCAGACGAGAAGGGATGCATGGGGCGACATGGTAGGGTTCACATTGGGTAGGCGAGTCACTTATCGTGGATCATATCAAGGCCCAAATCTCAACTTGTTTTTCCCCTCGGAAGGCGGGATTCCAGGCCATTCTGCCCCCCAGTTTCTAGGTTGTGCCTGCCGACGAATGAGGACCTTGTTGGGCACCCCAAGGACCCAAAGCACTTATCATGACTGGTAGGGGCCGTCAAGGTCCCCAATTCGTCTCATGTACCAATCGTCATGGACAACCTTAGAGTTAGACCCCTGCAACTACTTCCTCGCTCACCTTCACCTCCACTTCTATCTCCCGACTTAAGGTTCCTTCTTCTTTCTCTTCACCGGGCCTTATGTATTCACCAGCTGATGAACCTTGAGTACCCAACATGATCGACTTTTAGAATTTCCACGCCACGTTCACTTGGACACAATTCACTTGGATATCTAAAACCTTGGTACCCCCCGGGCTTTATTTAATTCGTTTCCTCTCTCCTTATTTATACCCTCCTCTTGAGTTCTACTAGCAATTCCAGTTCGTCCTCCAGCAACCTCCGGTTCTCCTGGAATTTCCAAAGCCAGAGCAGCCTCGACACCAACACTCAATCTTCCAAACGGCGTCGAACAAATATCAGCCGACAAGATGCCGACCCTTCACGACGACATTCTTCTCGTCATTGCAGGTTTCAGCAATCTCGAGACCATCAGCGCCATGATGCGTACCAGCAAGGCCGTCCACGAGCTTCTAGCCAAGCATGAGCGTTCTATCGTCAAGAGCGCCGTTGAGTCGTATACCCGCGGCGATTCCTCTTTGCTTCCTCCTCGCGGCGCCATCTGCTCGTCACACACGGTCGAGCGCGAGTATCTCTACTCCAAGACCTTCGACATCCTCAACGAGCTTGAGATACGCTCATGCCGTACGGAGACTCTTTTGAGTCAAGGTCAGCCACTTCGAAACAGGATCGATAGCGTTTTCTCCACCACCGGCGCATTTCTCGACCTTCCACAAGTTGAACGGGATATCCTGATGGCCCGCATCAAAGAGTCTTTCAAGTTGGTTGATAGATTGGGAGACTGTGCGGCGGATGTGATGTCGGAGTGGATGGAGCCGGCCAACAAGACAACCACTCGGAAACTCGACGGTGATGAGTCCGTGCTTGAAGTGCACAATCGCCAGCTCGCTTTTATTCGCTCTCTCTCGCCGCTTAATCTGGCCTACCTCTTCCACCTGCTCGCCTGGGCCGGCCAGGCATATGCCGCTGAGAATCCGGCTCTTATGGCAGACGTCGACTGCTGGGAGCGACTCCTGGCCTTCAAGGAAGCCACCCTCCGCCATGGCACCATCATGCTCTGGGCCGTGTTCAAGCCGCCCAAGGTCACCGCGAGCACCAACACTGACAGTACCCGTCGCAAGCCTGTGACCGAGCTTGCTCGCTTCGCTGAGAACAACATCCGCCTCGTTCTCGAAGAGATCCGTATCTACCAATCTACCGAACCCAGCCAAAATCGCCTACCGCCGGGCTTGCACATGACGATGAGTAAGACTTTCGTCGAGAAAACCCGGCGCCCCAGCACTCGCCAAGCAATGGAGATGGAGCATATGGTCTTGAGCGACATCCGCGTCGAGTAGGGTCGAAAGATGCAGGCTATGATTCTTGAAGACATTCTTCAAGCCTCTCGCGAGATAGCCGATCGGAAGCATATGGCTTGAGGAGTTCGGAGTTGGTGTTGTATTGCGGTGGTATGCTCTGGCCAAGGTCTACCACAATCACTATCCTTTTTTACTGGAATAGCTGGTATCTTTTATTGTTTTGCTTTGGCTTCTTGGCTTGTCACACCATTTTGCTTTGGCTAACAGACAAGAGGAGGTGAATAAGAGCAATGATGGATAATTCAGCAAAGCGAGGGATGGTGTTTTCGGAGTCAGCATTGGCATTTAAGCGGTTGGAGTTGGTTGCATGCGTGGTTTGACGCAGTGAGGAGTTAGGTCAGGTTGAGATTATTAATGTTTAGGGCAAGAAGCGGAAAGGCGCAAGCTTCGGTAGTCGACTCCGTGCCATTGAGCGGAGTGGTCAGCATGTTGAGTTCGATATGAAAGAGAAGGACAACTGAGATAGCCGGTTTGATTGAGCGCGGCGTGTTTGGTTGTAGTCAAAGCTCGAGAGCCTGTTCAGAAAGTCACTCTCATAACTTAATACTCTAGCTCTAGGGGTTCGGTTATAACATTTGCTCTTATCGTATATCGCATGATCTGTGAGTTCCTTCGTGATACAGTAAGTTGCTGGCATGATGATGGGTGGAATGAAGAAGAGTTGGTCGAAGTTGACAAGATGAACATGCTCATGGCCCATCACCCCGTGCCCACGTCACAGACCCGTACTACCTACCTACCATGACGTTTAAACAATGTGTAGGCTTTGAACAGACGGATCATGTCAACGTCAATGAAAATACTTGGAATCGCGGCCGCTACAAGCCGAGTGAAAGCAGGCTCAATGACCCCTTGTCTGTGCAGCGGGTGAGCCATTCAGAACCGGCGTGGATCGGGCTGATGAGACCGCGGGTCACTCTGTTTATACGACTTTTCACGTACAATGAAAAATATCAAGGACATAGATCTTGAAGTTGAAAGCAATAAGCGGAACAAAACGGCTCACTCGGAAGTCAATGAGCAAGGTGTCTGCCGAATATCATAGGGACGGGACATGGGCATTGTCTCTTGTGCGGGAACTAGGCTAACTGGGTCAAGCACAGTCCAACTGTTCTTCGGGCTAGACAATGAGGTTGTTCTAAGCCAAAGTGTAGACACACAAAGGAGCTCGGAAAGACTGTCTAAGACGGCAGCCTTTGTACGCGGAACAGGGTCCTTTTTCAAGAACAAGAAAAGCCATGAGATTGCATATAAGTACGGGAGAGATCTTTCCACTGCGAGATGATTCAGGAGTCAATCAACAAGCTCTTTTGCATTCTTGAGTCCAACAAGAAAGCAAAAGCATCAAACGATATCGGCGACACTCGGGTCACAAAGCAACTCAACTTACGAAATCCAGCAACAACTCAACAGACCATCTCAAGCACATCCAAAGTTCAATATGTGCAAAATTATCGAGACTAAATACTTTTGTGGACATTCCACTACGACCTCTCACCCTTGTGAGAAGGCCAAGGAGTCCAGCAGCACCTGGGGCTGCTTGCGCTCCTCCAAGCCCAAGTACTGTTCCCCGCCCCGAAAACAAGAGCCGAAAAAGACTGAAAGCCCTTGCGACGAGTGCCGGGCGAGAGCAGCCAGTAACACTAGGCAGGGCAGATCAACTAGCAAGCATACGAAACCACTTGGTCGCAGTGCGTCCGTCCGGGAGCCTGCCCCTGCTCACAACGAAAACATAAGACTTTTGAAGGGAACAGCCACAGGAAGGCATGAATTTCTCCAAGAACGGGCACCCTCAAGAGGACGAAGCAAGGACACCTCCAAAGACAAGCCCAGAGACAAGTCCAGAAGCAAATCCAAAGGCAAGTCCAAAGACACCTCGAGACGTCCTCCCCCTCCCCTCGCTGCCCGCCCTCTTGCCCGGGCAGCCTCCGTACCTCCTGCTGTCGCTCGTGGCAATAAGCACGAACCGAGCGTGATCAACCTTCCTCATGACAAGGCAGCAGTTCCCCCGCCAAGGGGATCCATCACCAACTACAAGAATAAGCCGCTACCCCCTGTTCCCCCAAACTCTTCCAGGTCTTCGAAGATCGGAGGGTCATCTACTTCCATCTCCAGAAGCAGCTCCAGAAACGGCCGCCCCTTAGTTGCACCGCCTCGCCACGGCCCTTACATCCCGGACAATGCAGCCTCAGCAGTGCCTGCGCCGCTCCGACCCCGTCGACCCTCCCAGTCCCAGGCGAGGCCACCAAGGGGAGACAAGAACGCTCCCATCCGGGAATCGCAACGGTTCATAAACCCCGGCCCCGCGCCGCCCGTCCCTTACCCCGTGCCCCAGGCCTGTTACAAATACGCCGCGGAACTTAAACAGGAACAACTCGAAAGGGAAAGGGGCCGCGATCCCAATCCCAAGCCGATACCGCAGCAGCGGCCGCCTCACCAGCCCTACATCAAAACTGGCTTCAAGCCCCATGAACACCAACAACAGAAAGGACAAGTATCCAAACCCCAGCACTACCCCCCAAACGCCTCTCGCCACATCGAAATCCAAGCTCCCGTACCTCGCAGAAAACTGTCAAAGACAAGACTCAACGACGCTGCTGACAATTATTTTGGGGGCGGCGGTAGAAGCAGATCAGCCAGCAAGACCCGCGAGCGGTCTCTTTCCCGTAGCCGTGGCAACAAGCACGACAAGCACGACAAGCACGACAAGCATGAAAAGAAGCACCAAAAGCAACCCAGCACCGCTAGCTCCTTCATGAATAAGATCCGGGCTGGTCTTGGTTACGATGATGACGATGAAAGCGACTCGGATGAATCGTGGGCTTGTGCTGAAAGTCTGGCGATTGAAAGGGGTGAGAGCACACTACCTGGCACGGCTACCTCTAGGCGCCAGAGTTATGGCGGCCCTTACATGCACGGTTCGCTGCAAGTGTAGAGTGTGGTGAAAGAAGGTGGGAAAGTGCTGGGTACTGTTCGCGAACCGTCTTCTTTTTTTGGCAGGTGGCATGATGCAGTGCCACGGGATGGGCGCGGCGGGCTATGCCTTTTTTTTTGTTCCTTGTTGGTTTTACATTGTTTTGTTTGCAACAAACATAGTTTGGAAAAGCATAAAAAAAAATAGCATGTCGTTCGTTTTTTTATGGAATTTCCTTTGTTCTGGGCGGAGGTCAGCAACAGGCGGTAACGGTCAAAGAAGTCTTTGGCTATGTCATGGAAACGGTATAACGGGTGAGTTTTGAATTTGGTACCACAAAATAAAGTCAATAAACATTCCAACTCATGTTCCACTTTCAAGTGCAATTTGTGTCCATGTGCAATGTGAAGACGACGCGAAGAAGACACTTTGCAATAAATCGCCACGAGTGAATAATGCACATACCTAACTTGTCCGAATGGCTAATTAGTGGCATTGAAACCTCGTACGGATGTTTAAATGACAGAGTCCCATATGGCTGTGCATGTGGTATCGCTGCCTCCCGAGTTGTTTATCATCGTCGCCGTTATGCTGCGAAAAGGGGTCGGGATTACGCAACTACGATCTGGTATAAGAATGATTCAGTCCGGGCAATCTTCCAACAAATAAACCCCTTGTGGTGTAGTTGGCTATCACGTTCGGCTGTAATTGTCTAGATTGTATACCGAAAGGTCACCGGCTCGATTCCGGTCGAGGGGAATCTTCTTTTTTCGCTTTTTTGTTCCCGCTGCTGAGGACATTGATCGCGCCCATGTCCCGGTGTTCGAATCATTTTTGTCTTTCTTTTTGAGGAACGGAAGATTGCTGTTCTTTCTCTCCATTGGATGCTCTCTTTCTCGTAAATCGCAACAGGTCGAGGAGAGGTGGGGTTCGTGAAGCCTGCCGGGCCATACCCCGCGGCTCTTTGCGGCTGTTTGTGCTGTTTTTGCTGGTTTTCGTCTTCCATTAGGAGAAGCAAGCGCGTTCCAGCTGCGATTGTGTCTCATGAGTTTGATCTTTGTCATTTCGCCTACGCAGAGTTGAGAATGAGAGTGTTGTCGTGGTAATTGAACTGGAAAGTGCTCACTTAGGTGAAAATCGCGACTTTGATTGGTGAATGCGCGCCGGAGCCCCGCTTTATTTTCTGCCGGCGCAGCGGTGCCGTGTGCAACGACGCTTCGCTCCAGAAACGGGGCCCGATTTTTCCTCGCCAGCTTCGAGACGCAGTCAGGTCGCGGGATTGCGGAGCTCCGTCCAAGCCAGAACCACCGATCCGAACGAACGGCTTCCGTCACCCACCTCTCGACAACTTCCCTTCGTTGCGCCCCCGAACCGAACCGCACCGCACCGCCAGTCGCAACCATGAGCAGGGCAATTTTGCGCTCCGTCCTGGAGCTGCGCACTCCCGTCACGCGCCTCCCTCCATCTTTCCTCCTCCCCTTCCGTCCCGCCGCCGCCGCCGCCGCCGCGCCCGCCGCTCGTTTCCTCCACCAAACTGCTCAGCAAGTTGAGCCCGCCAGCCAGCCCGATGCTGCCGCTGCTGCCACCCTGCTCAAGGCCAGCCCACCAAAGGCCACCACCACAACACCAGAGGCTCCCGCCGCCGTTCCCACCAGCACACCATCAGCCGGCGCCGCTGTTGCTTCCCAACAACCCCCGATAAGCCAGCAAGTCAAGGAGCTCCTCCCCGTGCTCGCCGCGCAGCCGGGCCACTACACCACCATCCACATCCACGGCAAGCCGTACCTCGTGACCGAGGGTGACACGGTGAAGCTACCGTTCAAGATGCCCGGCGTGGCACCCGGCGACGTCTTGCGCCTCAACCGAGCCTCGGTCATCGGCAGCCGCGACCTGACGCTCCAGGGCGCGCCGTATGTGGACGAGCGCCTGTTTGAGTGCCGCGCCATCGTCATGGGCACCGAGAGCGAGCCGATGCGCGTCATGATCAAGAAGAAGCGGAGGTGCAGGAAGAAGAAGCACGTGTTTAGCAAGCACAAGTACACGGTTTTGAGGATTAATCAGTTGAAGATTAACGATGTTTCGAACCTTTGAGTGAGGGGTAACTGGCTACTGCTGAGGGAAGGGAAGGGGCAAAAGGAACGAGGGAGAGAGAAAATCGTGAGGTGGAAAGAAGCTGTTGAGAGGAGATGATGAGGCGGGGGTGGGTGAGAGGAGGAGGAAGGGAGGAGGAGGGGAGGAAGCCGACAACCCCGGGCAGGCCGATACGGAACAGAACAAGTGAGCCATAAACAACCGACCGCATGGCACACATATGGCACGCACTTGACAAAAGGGACGGAGGGAGATTCTAATGTGTTCCTAGTGCTGGATGGATGGGCAATCAATGTGCTACAGACGGCGGAACGTGGTAGGATATTGAGCACAACTCCTGAAGCCGAGCTCTTCTCTCAGAAAAGGGGTAGCAAGGCCTGCCTGGGCTTCTTCTGTCATACATCTGTCTGTCCTCCGATTAGAAATGGAGTGATTACAGATCAACTATAGGCTAGTTGTGTAAGATCAAGGGGATATACCGACATACACGGCATGTATCATATTTGTTCTTGTTCATACTATAAAACGGGAATTGGAATCATGGCTAGTACCAGGCGTGCATAATGAACTTAGTGATCTTGATGGTGTCCGGCGCCGGTCTAGCACATCCACAAAACTACTGATCCGCGAACCCTCATCACCGAAATTGGCTTATACTCCTGGGCCCCTTGATGGCACGAAAGAGAGCCGAGCCTTTCGCTATGACATGCACATGGAATATAATCTTCAACAGGGGAGATGTGATGGAACGAATAACTAAACGCTGCCATGATTTGACCTGATACAGAGCTCCTGAACAATAGAATTATAATCAGTTCAAAGCAAACAAGAGGGCATAAAGTTTATAGTCAGAGAAAGGAAACGCCCGCCCGCCAATAATCCAATGCACCCTTCCTAGTCATAACCTTCGTCACCAGCAAGTAATAACAAGAGAAACAAAGCAAGTCAAGAACAATGAAAAGAAATGGCCACCATCTTTCCACCACCATCCAACTCCTGCGTGAGACCAGATAGACATTGTGTTCAGAGAACACACATCAACAGCTCTTTTAGCCCATCCATCATTAGCCACAGAACAAACGCGAACGTACTCGCTCCCAGACGCAATCGCTTGCTTCCCAACCGCCACACGTCTTGTATCCATACAAAACTCCCAGTAAACCAACCGAGGTCTAAGCGGGGGGTATCCAACAGAAACGTGCCGACAAAAGCAAAGGTATCGTATCCAAGCCACAACGCTTAACAAGAACAATCCATCCTCCAAAGTTGTCAATAACAAAATAAGCAAAGGGAATCAGGCCTCCGAGTTACTACCTCTGGTGGCTGCCACTCCCACTCCCACTCCCACCACCAGCATTACAACCGGCACCCATAACCGCCTTCCTCACAGTCGCCCAGTACGCCTGCGGCCAAGTATTCACCACCTCCGCCTCCGTGGGCATCCTCTCCTTGCACCTCTGCACGACGCTCTGTATAAGCCTAGACAACAGCTCCTCCGTGACAGGCAGGACCTTGCCGTGCTCCGCCGCCGCGTACACCGACGGGTCGAACTCCTGCGGGTACAGGAACGGGTCCGTATCAGCCAGCAGCTCGTCGCACGTGGGGCGCTCGCGCTGCTCGCGGTTGAGACACCGGCGCATCGTGCGGATGACCGAGGGGGGCACGCGGCTGCTGTCCTCGGTGGTTTCCGGGAAATCGATCTGGTACGACCAGTTGATGATGGCCTGGCAGCGCGACATCTGGTTGGCAATCTTGCCGAAGGGCGGCAGGCCGTACACCATCTGGTACAGGATGCAGCCGAGCGACCAGACGTCCGAGGGCTTGCCGAGCTTCATGAGCTTGGGGGCGCCGTGCTGGCGGTGGTTCAGCGGCGGCGGGATGCAGAACTTGCCGTTCTGGGCGGACGTGAAGGCGTACTGGTTCGAGTCCATCAGGGATTCGGGCGACATGTAGTTGGGCGTGCCGATTTGCGTTTCGCGGTGCACGTTGACCGTCATTTCGGTCTGGATGGCGTTGGCGATGCCGAAGTCGATGAGCTTGAGGCGGCCCTGGACAAGGACAAAGTTGGCCGGCTTGAGATCACTGTGCACAACATCGCGGGCGTGCACGGCTTGCACGCATTCAAGCATCTCTTTCCAGTAATACCGAATGAAGGTTGGGTCGAGACGGGCGCCTTCTGCGGTGCTCTGGCGGCTTTTGAGAAGTGTGTTGAAATCGAGTTCGCCTACTTCCATGAGCTATGACGGGGTTAGTACTCAGTACCAGTCTTTTGGAGTTGATAGATCACTTACCACACTGAGCACCTGCTTCTCCAGATTCAGCTCATGGTCGATGAGTTGAATGACCCGTTCCACACCGTTCAAACGTTTCAACAAATCAATCTCGCCCTTGAATCCCTTCACGGTGTTTTCATCGGCATGCTCAAGAGACACCCTCTTCAAGGCCAACATCTTCCCACTCTCAGCGGAAACACGGTAAACCTTGCCAGAACCACCCCGTCCAATGCAGTCAATGCGGGTGTATGTTCGGCCGTTCACTCGCAAAAGGACCTGCCTTTTCTTGGCCGCCCCCGCAGTCGCAGAAGCTCCAGCCGCAGCTGTTGCAGTCTCGACAACTGACATCTTTGGTGGAGGTGGAGGCGCCGGCCTGTGTGGTGTGTTCTGACTCTTATGCGCCAACGCTTTGCGGTCGGGTGAAATCGACAGCCTCTTAAGGTCTCGCCCAATGTCTCGCCCAATGTCGAGGGCCATCGGTTCGGGGATCACCGGTTTCGGGATCTCGTGATCGAGCATTATGGACGGGGTCAGTTTCGCCCTCTTGAAGGTCGGCGGTGCCTCGTTCTCCTTATCGTTGTTCATGGGCATATCTGGATGAGGCTCAGGGATCTTGTAACCCAGTTCCCCGTTATCTCTTTCCATCTCTCTGAAGTGGGATTCTCGCCTGCGAACCGCTCCAGCTCTGCCGCTAACAGGACTTCCGGATGCAGCATAGTCGCGGTAGTTATTGTTGGACGCATAGAACGACGATTGTTGCTCGCCCATAGCGGCTTCGACATGACTCTGCATGTGGCTCTCGTAATTCCCATCGTTGTCTTGGTTCATGCCCATGGCTTCGTTTTCTCCATGCGCTGCCTCGTCCTCATCGCTCTGCCTTCTCCGCCCTCGTCGCGCTGGGCCACTGAGAAAGCTCCCCGGAACCTTTGCGACTCTCTTGATACGCATTGAGCTTTGCGGTGCTACCGTCTGTGGCCTTCCAATGGTTGCAGGATCCTCGGGAATTTCGTGATCACTATATCCTGTGCCGCGTTTCCCGGAAACACCAGCGAACGAACTACCCGACGACACTCCTCCTCCACCTAGCGAAATCCGACCTTTGCTGCCTGAAGACCCAGAGCCAACCGCAATCCTGACCGTCCTGATCACGGGCGTGTGGGCATCTCCCGCTGAATCTGATCCTGGATCACCTTGCTGCTGGAGAAACGATGGGACTTCTTTCTCGACCTCTCTTTCTCTGCTCTCCGTCCTGGTTCTCCTCTGGTTTGCCGTCGTCGATGAGAGTCTCCGGACATTTCCTGAAAAGCTGACCGGGCCCTGCACGGGATTGCTGAGGCGGACCACTCGTTTCCTAGGCACTGGGCTGCCATCGCGGTTGTTACTGCTGTCGTTCTGGACTGGCGACGTCGGCCTGTCGATGGGCTGCAGGCTTCCTCCTCTGATACTCCGCCTCGCTTCCCGCGTCCTCACACCTTCCGACCTTTCCTCTGACTTCGACGATATCAACGCGCTTCTTCTAGTAACTCGTGATGGTGGTCGAGCTGGGGGTGCTAACTGCAGGTCCTCTGGAGCGCCATGTTGCGCAAAGGATGAGGCTTCGGAGTCATGGCCGTCGTTAAGCAGAGCCTTGGTTAAGGCGCTGAGTTTCATGGGTACGGGGATCTCGTCGTCCGAGCTGTCGTTGAGGTTGGAATATTGTTGTGATTGCGACTGAGGGTTCGACTCGCTGCGATTGAGCATGGGTCGCGATGGCGGGCGTCGTAGAGCTTGTCTAGCGGATGTCCTTCTTCCCATAGACGTAAAGTGGCTCCCAGCGCCCATTGGCGTTGGCGAAATGGACGACATGTCGTTCATCTGTGTTGTTTACCGCCCCTGTTGTTTTGGTTGCGGTTGCAAATGCGCTGGCTCGGTGTTGAGTGGACCTAGCTTTTCGTCCTGTTGGCGATCTTTGGAACCTTGCCCGTCTTTCCCAGCCACGGACTGTCCTGCTCTTGTTTTGCGCCTGGTTTGCCGCCTTTTCAAATCCAGCCCAAAATTGAAAGCAAATAATACCTAATAAGCTCAGGGCTCCGTGGGCGACCGCGAATCTACGTGCCAAAATAGCGCATGGAAACCAAGAATAACGAGGGTAGCAAGAAATCATGTAACGCGGCGCGGACGAAGCATGTCGTGGACAGAAGCTGGAGGAGACGATGGGGTTCGCTCTGGATTGGGATTCTGGGTGCGTGCTGGCTTCCCGCTAGGAGCGAGTATTTTGACTTGTGGAGCTGCGACCAATCAAACCACGGAATGGTGTTGCATGGTTGCTCGCGGCAACCGCTAAAATGCGTCCCGTCTTTGGGAAAGGCAAACTCCAGCGACGAAGTTGCCAAGCTTTGTTTACAACAGCAGGGAAGCCCGACCTTCAGAAGCCACATGCATCCGTGCGTATCGATAAATTGATGGAGACGACGATCGAGGTTCATGTCAAAGTCAAGGTTTGTTTACCAACGCTGTCACAGGGCTCCGCTGGGATGCGATATCAGCGCGATATCAAATACCCCCAAGAAAGAAAGCTCACATAGCACGCACTTTGCTGCCGCATATTCCCGATAACTTTAGCTGCAGGCACAGACGTCCAGAACAGCACACACAGCAAACACATGAACGTTCACGAAGGTAGAAAAAGGTCCGAAGAAAGCCTTGCGACTTGTATTGTTCCGCCTATGTGCCGTTTGACGCCTTTATAAAAGACGTGCCCTTGTAATCCCAAGAACTCCAGCTCTGCCGCCGCCGTCGAGGCGAATGTGATGCAGGTGACTTTTGAACCGCGTGTACAATCCGTCAAGGTTTCTCGGAAAATACCATGCCATGTTACCGGACAATGGTAGGAGACGCTTAGTCGAAGAGACCGAAGCCCATATCCTCGTCGGACTCCTCCTTCTCTGTACCAAGTAGTTAGCAGCTGAATGCGACGGCGCAAGCGAATGAATGTGTCCTTACCCTCGACCTTCTCCTCCTTCTTCTCCTCAGCAGCGCCACCAGCGGCAGCAGCGGCACCACCGGCAGCGGGGGCAGCAGCACCACCGGAGGGGACGGAAGCGAGCTTGGAGGAACCCTCAGCGATCAACTGTAATATCTCGTGTTAGCCATGTGCGCCGGACACTCAAGTTTGCTCTCCAGACGATAGTCGTACCTCGTTGAGGTCCTTGCCCTCGAGCTCGGAAATGAGCTTGTCAAGGCGCTCGGAGTCGGCCTCAATGCCAACGGACTCAAGGACGGCCTTGACATCAGCGGCAGAGGGGGCGGTGTTGCCACCGAGGGTGAGGAGGAGGTAAGCGGCCAAGTGCTTCATTTTGTCTGTCTTGAAGGTCGCGTTGTTAGACGGATATCCTACGGCTGTGGAAGGCTGGACCAAAAACTTACTGAGCTGGAGAACCAGAGATGTCAATCAAGTTTAACCGCTGAGTTGTGGCGGAGAAAGACTCTTCTTAGGTTCTTGGGGGTGGAAGTTCACTGTTTCGGAAAGAAGTTCGCGGACGGGACCCGATCACGGATTATTTTTACAATTTCGTTCCTGTGAAGCCCCGCAATATTGCGCCCCACGAAAGTCCACAAGCCTCAAATCACCTGACCAATCCACTCGACTTAGGGCAGATCCCGTGCGTTCTCCTCGCTAAGCTCCATTCCGTTGCCTGCCGGCCGCTTCTGCAATTACATAAAAAGTTTGCTATATACGTAATTCATAAAGCCTTGGCGCTCTTGGCAACGCGTAACGTTTGGACGGATGAAGTTCGGCTTGGCACGACGGCTCTGCTGGTCTGGGCCTTTGACTTTCACCTCGGAGACCGCGATTCACCGCTCCGGCCAGGAGTGACTGGGTGGGTCGTTCAACTACGTTCACCATCCTGGCTCTCTGTCTTTGCCCAGCAAAAGTTGCGAAACCAAGACCCCGATCACGCAGTATTCTTTGTTCTTCCTTCGCCAACAACCCATCTTCCGCCCAGTTCTCACTCTTGGTTTCGGCACTTTTGCGCGACTGGTGACCTCGCATACTCGCGCTCATTCTTCGCCGTCCTTTTTGCCAAAGCATTCGAGCCTGCCCCACTGTGCATCTGCATCGTCAGCTGAAGGCGATCTGTGACGAATACATATAAAACCCTGCCACCTACCTCTTCCTCCTCTTGTTCGATGCCTGGACAACTCTCTGTCTTTTGAACGCAGGAGAAGGATAAGAAAAGCTGGTACGAAGCAGGTTATTCCACCGGTACAACCGCAGCCATGCCGGTAAGTTGCTGTTATTTTAGTTGCGCTTGCCCTCAAAGGCTGGCTGACACCTCTGCAGATTTCAGATTTGCTCGCATCGATAACGGGCGAAAAGCCATCGCCACCATCGACCTCTACGAAAGATGTCCCAGCAGCATCTAAACGGAAGGCGGACGATGACCTTCGAGGTTCTGCGCCAAAGGCCCCGCGTACCGAGCCCGCGACAAATGGAAGTGCCCGGCCGAATGGAAACGTACCGAAACCTTCTACAGCGCGCCCCGCCGACCGACCGACGGAGCGCCCCACAGGAAATGCGAACCCAACACGTCCCGCAGAAAAGACAACTGGCTACACTGGCACCGCGCAACCACGTTCGTCCACGAAATCAACGGCTCCGGTGTCATCCAAGACCACATCGACACAGTCAAGGGTGGGAGGAACAAGCTCGAATGGGAATAAGGCTCCACTCTCGCGACCGCTCGTCAGCCGACCCGCCCCTAGCGCTCCTGTCGCCGACTCTGGACCTCCGAAGAAACGCTCGTTTGCAGAGATCATGGCAAGGGCCCAGGCCAATCAGCCTATGCTGTCATCCGTCGGGAAAATTCAGCACAAGAAGGTGGAGAGGCAGTTGACCATGAAGGAACGCAAGGAACTGAAGGCCGAGGAAGCGAAGAAGGGCAAGAAGGATGCAAGGCCACCGACTACTGCGAGGAGCGGTGTGACAGCTGGGCCAACCCGCAATGGCACGAACGGCACGACTGCGAACCGTCAGCGGAGTACCACTCCCTCAGCCCCGGCTGGCGCCAAGACCAAGACAGGCCAAAATGCTGTTGAGGAGAAGAAGGTAAAGAAGGCCGCTCTAGCGACGACTGGTTACCAAGGCACGGCACGTCCCCGCCCAGGGGCCACCACCACAAAGCCAGGTGCATCTACCTCTGCAGGCGCAAGTAGGGGCCGTGGGATGTCCGGTTATGGCGCCTCATTTTCACGTCCCCGGAGACGCGAGGAGGAGGATGAAGAGTTGGACGACTTTATCGAGTACGACGAAGATGAGGACGATGGCTACGGCTACGGTCGTCGCGGTGGTTACGAGTCACTGGAAGAGGATGACTCGGACATGGAGGCAGGATTGTCCGACATCGACGCCGAGGAACGCCGGGCAGAGATGGTGGCTCGCAAAGAAGACATGGAGCAGGAGGCGCTGGAGAAGAAGTTGAAGCGCGAGAAGGAGGAAAGAAAGCGGGCGGCACTCGCAAAACTCAAGTCCAGAGCCGGAGACCGCTGATATGTCGTGGTTGCGTGGCGTGTCCCCCTCTTTGTTTTACCTCTAAATTGGGAAGGTTTCGGCGCATCGATATGGTTTCATGGCAGAATTGCGTTTTCTGGAGACGGTTTTGCAATGGCGTTGGCTGGAAGACAGGACGGACACCCAGAAACATTTTGCATCAGCGTCTGGAGTTTAGTCATTTTGCGCGGATTCCGGTTTCATTGGCGGGCGTTGGCTGGCAAGAGAGCCCGTCGGACGGATTATAGTATAGGTTGTCATGACACGGTGTAGAGTATCTAGATATCTGAATACCCCAAGCATACGTTTTGGGCTTTACCTTTGTTAACATACCTACTGTCCTCGTTGAAGCGGGTTATGCGAGCCATACGATTAGCCTCCCTTGGTGATGACCTAGTTGCAGGAGCCATTCTACGAATGGTAAAGTGATCTCATAGCTACCTTAGACAGGAGTTGTCCACTGCCGTGGCTTTCCATCAAGGTTCTCGTCCTCAACGGGCGGCTCTGACTGCCGCGGTGCACTTCAATGCCGCTGCAGCTGGCTGGCACCTTGTCAACCGAACTCGCTCCACGTTTTGGACATGGCCTGGATCTGTCAAGGAGATATCAACCAATGACGAGTCTTGAAACTGCCCCACTACAGTCCACCACCTTATGGGTCTCCGCCACTGGAGGAGCCACCCGATAAGGAAAGCTAGCCTTGATGTTTTTTTTATCGGCTTCGAGACGAGACGTCCGTCCAGCAGGCATTCGCATACTGAAAGCATATACCCAAACCGCACCGTCATTCTCGTCGCCCTCCGTCGCCCTACAACATCAAAAAGCCAGATCGCGTCGCCACATATCTCAAATTCCAAGACCCTCAAAGGGCCTAAATCACCAATATGGTACGAATATTATGCCTTCGAACTGCCCTTCTCACTCCACAGCCATTCTCCTCGACATCCATGACCCCTTCCGAATACTTAGGACCAGACCGTGCTGACCGACGTTTGCCCCAATACAGCCTCAGAACGAATATATCGGTATAGTTCCCTCCAGACCCGATCTCGATTGCCACCGTCCTCTTCCCAATCCCTAACCGATCATTTCGTTTCTCAGAACGCGCCCAGAAGCTTCACGGTAAGCGTCTGGACACCGAAGAGCGCGCACGCAAGAAGGCTGCCCGTGAGGGTCACAAGCAGAGCGAGAATGCACAGAACTTGCGCGGCCTGAGGGCCAAGCTCTTCGCCAAGGAGCGTCATGCCCAGAAGATCCAGATGCGCAAGGCCATCAAGCAGCACGAGGAGCGCAATGTCAAGGGCGCCGCCGAGGAGAAGGATCCTTCGAACCCCGTCCCCGCTTATCTGCTCGACCGTTCGAACCCCACGAGTGCGAAGGCTTTGAGGTACGTCATTTGAAAGGAAGGGCACATGAGAAGCAAACGGCCAAGGCGGAGGTGGAGGCGAATGTGAATGCGATGGCAGTGGTCATAGAGGTTGGAAAGCTTCCCATATGACGACGAGAGACTGACCGTTTTTTTTGTGCAGTTCCCAGATTAAGAGCAAGCGTGCCGAGAAGGCCGCTCGTTTCTCGGTCCCTATTCCCAAGGTCAAGGGTATCAGCGAAGAGGAACTTTTCAAGGTCGTCAAGACGGGCAAGAAGGTGCACAAGAAGGGCTGGAAGCGCGTCGTCACCAAGCCAACATTCGTCGGACCCGATTTCACCAGACGCCCAGTCAAGTACGAACGCTTCATCCGGCCCATGGGTCTCCGTTACAAGAAGGCCAACGTCACCCACCCTACCCTCAACGTCACGGTCCAGCTCCCCATTCTCGGCGTCAAGAAGAACCCCAGCAACCCCCTTTATACCCAGCTTGGTGTTCTGTCCAAGGGTACCATCATCGAGGTCAACGTTTCCGATCTCGGTATGGTCACCGCGTCGGGCAAGATTGCCTGGGGTCGTTATGCTCAGATCACCAACAACCCTGAGGTATGATTAACGCAGCCCTCATCTTAACTCCACATGGACAAAATGCTAATCCTTAACTTCCAACAGAACGACGGATGCCTGAACGCTGTGCTCCTGGTTTAAGGGCAAGAGTGAACGAGAGTAATGGTTTGGTTTGTCTAATTATATGTCTAGTCTCTTGGGCGGCAACTGTAAAGGGATTGCCTTAAATCTGATTTTGCATCTGGGACAGGCGTCTGGTGTTTGAAAGAGGATTTACACTCACGGCCGCGCGGTTCAGTTAGGTAGTAGTGGTTAAGATACACAATCTGCGGTAGAACATATACACTCTGATCATCCGTTTTGGTCTAGTTGTCTCACCTAACTGTTTGGAATACCTGGGTTACAAAGATGACATGCATAGATATTTCTTCTCTGGTTGCTGCTGCGTTTAAGTTGAGTTCACTCTCATGGGTCTCGAGCAAACCCATGGCAAGCGATCAACTTTCCAAAGGTCTAAATGGCCGTATGGAGCCTTCCATCCTGAGATGATGGTTACAGTTGAAGTTTGCTGATCGATTCCACGTGCAACACTGCAAGCAACTAAAGCAAGGGCAACACCTTGGCTTCTATACCAGCTGAGAGCAATCAGCTTGTCTTTCTGTATGTTTGGTTCAGAAGTAAAGAGCAATTTCAATCTTCATCGCTCCCGGGTCAACCCAACCTCCAAGAATCAAGAAGTTTTTCCTATCTAGACCGACGAGTAACATGTGCTCTTCAAGCCCACTTGCCACCGCTCGACAGTCAACGGAAGCGCTGATACCGTACCAACCAAGAGCTACTTGAAGCGATACGAAGAGGCGATCTGCCCATCTCTTTGGAGTTCAGCTTTAGTGGCCCTGGGAAAGCGAAGGATCCGGTAAGATACCTCGCGGTCACCCTGGCCTTTGAAGCTGAAATCTAGCGGAGAATGTGCAAACCAGCTTTTCAAATGGACCAAGCTAAGGTAACCAGCCAAACCTAAAAGATTGAAACCCGGGTTGGTGTGGGACAACCAGTCATGAACCGGAGGACCTGTTCTTTCGAGAGAATTCTGACCTCGTCAACCAGCTATTAAAATATATCACAATGTCAAGTAGTGGCCTACCAGACTGGGTGAATTGTCTGAGGCTGGTTCACCTTCTTGCTCCTGGTCCGGACTGCCATCGTGGTCATCGCTGATGAAGAAAGCGAGAACACATCCGTGGGCAAGGCGCCCGTTATTCGTGAGGAGAGAGCACAAGAAGCCGATCAGAACTAGGTAGCATGTGTTGAAAGTTCCAAGACTGATCCTATCATGGAGACTTGAAGAGATTCTGAACTCTTGAAGCGGAGTTCCCAGTGCTTTGGTACACCTCATCATTAATACGTCATGATGCGGTCGAGCTCTTCGCGTATGTCTGGTTTGGCAGTGGAAGAGGTTAGACTGAGAGCACAGCTTTCCAACTATTCCCAGGCATCACATACATCATTTTCGTCCTGTGCTAAGTGCATCGCCGTGAAAGATATCTCCCAAGAAACCTGGAAGTCTACACTCACCGAACCACTGCCACCACCGTAATCAAGATCCACAGGATCTCAGGAAACCACCGCGCCTCATCTCACCCAATATGTGCCACAAAGCAGCATGTCCCGTCTGCCGTAAGTTGACTTGCCGTCCTATCACTTGCTTCCCTTCCCTTCCATCCCTTCCATCACTCCCGGCTCTTCCGCTCCCTACCTAGATACACTTAGTTCGTTGCTTGCTTGGTTGGGTCGCAAACTCCTCAACCCACGAACCAACAACAAGAACCAACACAACAATCTTTCATTCACACACCATCCCCTCCTCCGTCTTACCTCTTGGGCATCAATCCCGCTTACCTACCTACTTACCGTACCTCTACCTATCCCATCCTCACTTAACTCACTCACTCAGTCACTCACCCACTCACTTTAACTAATCTTCCTCTGCCGACTCTGCTGACTCCGCTGATGAACATCCCGTAGACGGCGTCACCTGGATAGGTTGCGGCAACCACGTCCCCAAGATAATGGACAGCGTGCCGAAAGACGAGTGGTGCAAGTGCGAGCCTAAGATTGAGAAGGAGGGACATCAGTATCCGCCTAAGGGATCGGTGACGGGGGTGTGTATTGTTTCTTGATTTTTTGTGGTGTTTGGTTTTGGTTTTTGAGGTTTGCAAAAACTTTCCCTGTTGTTGTCTGATGTCCCCCAAAACTTGTTTTGGTGTGGTTTGTGGTTTGAGGTCTGGTTGTCTCTGTTGGTAAATGAGGTTTCTAGAGAGATCATGGCTGACTTGGGTTGTTCGGTGTTTAGGACTTGTTATAGAGCTAGGGCTCGTGGTTTGAACGAGGAGAGGATGTGGCCTTGTCTTGAAATACCTGGTGAAGAACCGGACGAATAGTCAGTGTGAAGAGCTGTGGGGGTCAGGGTACTTCCTATGATCTTTGTATGCCGTGGACGAAACAAGACACGAGTGGGCGAACCAAGGGATACAGAAAATCCCCAGAACCAACGTCCTGTAGTTGATGGTTCAGTCGCGTAAAGTTTGGTTTGGATAACCATACCGTATATGTTCTATCCGGATTTCATTGAGCATGTTATAGGACTTCTTTACCGCCAGACCGAGTTTCCAAAGTGAGCTTTCTGCTCATCGATTGGCTACGATGACCATGTTATAAGAGGTTAAATGAAGATGACGGTATGAGCCCAGTTCGGCAATTCGGAGATACTAGCAGCCACATAATATTGAGCTGCACAGTAATTTTCAAGTGTATATGGCCATCAAGTGTTTCTGTGGCTTTGATATGCTCCGGGCCCTCAGTGAAACGAAGTCGGAAGTTTGAAATTTGAAATCGAAGCTTGGAAGAGACCATGGAAGAGAGACCCCGAATGTCAGACGCAGGGGGGAGCGGGACCGACGGATGCACGGAAATGGGGCTCATCGATTTTCAAATCGACCCAAGAACCAGGCGCTGTGCAAGTCAGAACGATCCATATGTCTGGCTGGCTGAATAACGAATGCTTTCCGATGGATGGAAGGATGGAAGGATGGATGGATGATAACGGGATCTCCATCCCCTCGTCAGCGTCAGCTGCCCGTCAGCGAAGTCGAACATTTGGAAACATGAGCGACATGGCAAGCCCCGGAACCTGGCAGCTCCCAAATCTCCGCGTCCGCAACGTGGCACTTCTGTTTTGGGAGTTCTGGACCCGCGATCTTCAATGCGACAATCCGCTGGCATCATGGGTTGTCTGGTTGTCAAAAGGATTGTCGTGGACTCCGATCCCTCTTTTCCGGCAATGGCCAGACGTCGCCGAAACAATGGTGGTGGATTTGGAAGAATGAAGCGGACTGGGTACTGTAAGCTTCTAAAATCGAATCTGAGATGGAAGAGCGGCAATGTTCCTTGAAGATCAGTTCCAAGGGAATGGGGTCTGGCACGCCGAGCGGAAGGTCGGTTTCATTTATGCAAGTTTTGTACGATTACGATACCGTTATGTTGAGGACGTACCATTCTTGATTCTTATGCACCAGATGGTGGAGCTTACAATCCGAATTGTACCTGATGCTATGCCGCGTAATGTAATGTACGGTGAATACAGAGGCATGTACACGTGAAAATAGTGTAGAGATCATGAACTGATCATGGCAGTGACTCCTCTACGTCTGTCCAGTTGACTAAATGTGCTTCATTTCTGCCGTGATCCCGCAACGATTGCTTTTCTGTGATGATACCTGCAGAGCTACGGGGCAAGCTAACTAGCCTCGTGCATTAGAAAGGTACTTGTGCAATACCGACATGACAGCTACGGTACCCAATCCACGGCCCGCTACACTACAGTTTAATGCATTCGCTCGAGGATTGACCGCCCCTTTGATATTTCATGTTTCTGCGAACAATCTTTAGGTGTTGATAGGAAATGCGGAAGCTCCTTTCGAAGCCTCTCTACTGCTGAAGTTAGTGAATATTCTTTGTCTGGCCTCGGCTTGTCGTTCCCCCGGGTCCCTGTCTCTGTCGTCATGATCATCGATTAGGTAAACCACATGGCTGGGGACAGGGAGGTTCCTCGACCCAGCCCCTCGGACCTTTGCTCCTTCCCGCTGCGGCGGTTTGGGAATGGAACCTAGAGAATGAATACTTTCTGTCATTATGCTTTTGGTTGTGAATTTTAAACTCACGATACCTGGTCCCCATCAGTAACACCGACTGCCAACCGACGGGGTCGGGGTGTCGGCGACGGAGACAAGTGGAAAATCTACATAGTAGGGTTGGCCTGGCCATCCTCTCAACAGGCGGACAGCCAGGCCCCACATGAAACGGATCTCGGCAAAGCTAGTCTGAGTTTGAAAGCTGGGCGGGCATGCATAGGCAGCGCGAGGCATTGCTCTTCAGATGCATAAAAGTCGCAACCGCTGATTGGTCGGCTTGTCTATAGATTGCATCCTTAAAGTCTCCGCAGGGTTGCGCTAAGGAGAGGAATGCTTCAAAATTCTGTCGGAGGACGTTCTTGTGCATCTTGTGCCTCAAAACTGTGCTCATTCCGACAAAAGCAAGCGAAGAGCTCCCGGAAATGGAATGACGACGCCCACGTGTAACGAGGGGCGGTCCCAACAAGCAGAACCTCCCAGTGCTCCCGAACCAGGAGTCCGAAGTGTCCGGTTATCGTTGGGTGTTTGTTAGGTCGAAGAAGCTCTAACAGCGGTGCGCTGTGTTACTGGGTACCCGTCGAAGGAGAGAATGTCGCTGATAATATTATGTACATGAGCCGAGGGAGTGATCGATTGGCCACCAGCTTTTTGGCCTCGGAAAAGAGAGTCCGATCTTAATTGGCAATTCGCCATCGCCAAGAGGCCTGGAGGGTGCCACAGGGTGCTTTTTGGCAACTCTGGTTCGCTTGAAAACTCCACAACTGTATTGTCGCAAATTCCCAGCCCTTTTACATGCGTCTTCCACTCTGTTGTATTTTCACAAGATTGGCCGTTTCTGTCTGGTCCGTTTTCCCTGACACCGGTGAAGCATCCCGCCGTCTCGCATCATCGAAAGAAGGGGGCTTTGTGCCTTGGCAGTCCTTTGTGCAGACTTGCAAAACACCGACAAGCAACCAGTGACCATGCGTCATCACGGGCCCACGCAAATGGATGCACTTGTTGAGAGTGTCGTGTGACACCTGCCCACAGTCGCAACGGCTACGGGGTCAGGTAAATGTCCGGGCGCCGCTTGACTGTGGGGACGAGTTTGGCGCGTCGTCATCACTTATGGCTGTTGTACCGTAGTGTACGATGCCGCAGTGAGCGCCGTAACCATTCCCGTCATTGATGGGTAGCAGGCAACGGCAGACGTGACGACTGGATACCTCTACTTAGTAGAAGACCGAGGATTTGCAAGAAACGGCTTCCGCTCCCGTCTCCCACCTCGCCGTGCACCGTCACAGACCATCCTAGATCACAGACCATCCATCCCTACAATTTCCCAAGATTGGACTAGATCCGCGTTTTTGTTAGCATTTTCCCCTTGAAAAAGGCCAAAAGCCCGTTCCTTTGTTACCCTGCAGATTTTTACCCCTTGTCCTCCGCGCCGCCCACCTTTCCACCTTTCCACCCTCGTTGCCTCGCTCCAGAATCGAATCCAGCGCCTCCATTCGCTCCACCGTCCACTCCCTCCTGCCGATGGGGCACCGCAAGCGCCAAGGCTGTAAGCGGGATAATCGATACCACCCGCTGGGTCTTCTGTGATGCAGTGAATCCATACCTTAGTAGCGCTTCCCCCCAGTCTGGTGGATTTTCCTTGCTCCCACCACCTCCAAGCACCCAAGCTGCCAAGACCGATAGACTGGAATAGCCCGCCCTTTATAACGAGCCCATCTCCAGTAAAACTTTTCCCTTTGGCCTACCTTTTGCGCTTTTCATTGCCCTTTTTCGCTGTTGGTTGTTCTTGTTGCTGTCGCTGTCGCCTTGCTTGCCCCGTGCACTTGGCTGTCAACTGTTATCCCGGGCTTCGCATCACAGCGCAATCTACTGCACCCACCATCGCGGTCTCTTCTATACCGCCTTTGTCACCAACCACGCCAACAATACCACCGCGAGATCAACCCTTCTTCTCCCGTGGTTCCTGGATTGGTGGAGTTCGCTATCGTGGTCGCGCCAGTTGGATCCGAGGAAACCCACAGCCTTAAGTCATCCGTCTTCTATTTTCGGGCCGTCAAGCAGTCCTACCGTTCAGCCTTATACCTAATTCCCCACTCCGAGTCCCGCCCCCCGCACCGAACAAACGATGGCGATCGGAGCCATATTGGAGCCCGGCATTGTCGTGGGTCTCCTCGCCGGTGGTACCCTCGTCAACCGCAACACTACCTACACAAGCTCAACTGCCTCGAGCCGGAGAGCTTCTTGGCACCCGCTCGATCAGACTGACCCCGAAGCGCAACCATCGGCATCGCTTCTGAACGACGAGCGTAATTCCGAAGGAGGCAGGAAAGCCAAGGTCGAGGAGGATGAGTACGCCGGTGATGGCAGGAGGCCGTGGAGCCCGTCGCGGTCCAGCTCTTCGTCGACGGTGGTAGAAAACCAGGCTGCTGAGAAGGGCCTCCCGTACGGAAAGAGGTTCCGCACTTTGAAGTTTATGAGCTGGGAACGTGAGGTCGTCACGCCGAACACGGAGATCCATCGCGACCGATTACTGAGCCGCGTCCTGCGCAAGTTCCCCTTCCTCGTCGAGGTGTGGTACTGGGCTTTGATTTACTGGGTATGTAACTCCAAAATCCCGTGCCTGTCGCGCTTGTCGCGTCGCATCACGTCCCCCGCGTACGAGTCGAAACTAACGGTGCCATGACAGGTCTACCAACTTGGACGAGCCTTCACAGCTGTAACTCTCAAGGCCAGCACAGTCGATACCGCGCGCGAGCATGCCCTTCAAATTATTCATATGGAGAAGCGCCTGCGCATCTTTGTCGAGCCCATCGTCCAGGGCTGGTTCCTTGGACACCCGACCATCCTCAAGTGGACGAACCGAACCTACTCCTTCATCCACATTCCCGGCACCATTCTTTTCCTCATCGTCCTCTTCTACGTCACCACAACTCGCCCTCGCGCCCGCATCCACGAGAACCATGGTGGAGGCGCCCTTGTCCGTGACTGGCGCAACTTCGTCAACCACTTCGGCCCAGATGTGTACGAGCGCCGGAGACGTACCATGGCCATGTGCAACCTTTTGGCCTTTATCGTGTTTACCTTCTGGCCCTGCATGCCGCCCAGACTCCTCAGCGACCCCACCTACAACGGCGAGGATGCGAAGGAGGCCAAGTCCTATGGATTTGTCGATACCGTGCACGGAAAGGATGGTGATAGCAGTGTCTGGACTACCAACAAGTTCTGCAACCAATACGGTATGTTTGATCTTTACCCAGAAATTACAAGGAAACTGCTCGTTCTAACTCTCTTGTCTTTAGCTGCCATGCCCTCCCTGCACTTCGGATACTCTTTCCTCATCGGCCTCACTATTGCCACCGTTCCCCTCAGGAGACAGGGCCGCTTCGGCTGGAAGAGACTCGTCGCCATTTTCACCGGCATGATTTACCCTGGCATCATTCTTACGGCCATTGTCGCGACTGCCAACCACTTCGTTCTGGATGCGGTAGCCGGAGCTTGCGCTTGCTTGATCGCCTGGAAGTTCAACCACGTGCTTCTCAACCTCCTCCCCATTGAGGACTGGTTCTTGCACGTGCTCAGGATGCACAAGCCCAACTGAATTATGACTAGTTCCGATGTCTCGGAGTCCGAGACGAGACGGCTGACGTGATGGCTGTGCTTATTTCAGCACGGTTCGAGGTTTTGTGGAATAAGGAGCCCACAGGGCAAACGCCAACAACCACAACACAACAACGAACAACAACATTTTGTGTACGGCGGTGATATGTAATCTTTTAACGAATGGTCTCAAAGCGAACGAACGGGTTGGGTCGAAATATGGGTTTATAAAGGTACTCTCTCGCTACATTTGGCCGGGACCAGGACCACATTTTTATTTCTTCCCATGTCGGAAGTGAATCTTAAGAAGAGGAAGGCCTACGAGCACGAGCACACACACAGCACCGAAGAGGAGGAGGAGGCGTTTCCCTCTCTCTCTCTCTCTCTCTCGCTACCGGGTTTCATCATATTCCCCCATTCTTACTGCATGTAATACCAGTACACTCACGGATCATGATACCCTCTCTTGCTTTTTATCCTGGAGGGGATTATAGGTACATAAACTTAATTTGAATTTTTCGAACGGTCACAAAGCAACCGTTGTCCCTCATATCGTAACGTTCTAATCATCTGTGACTATGTACTTTGATCGCCCCTTCTCACCATCCTTAACACCATCATCATCATCCGGCTCTTGAGGTTCCCCCTTAACCCAGCGAAACCAAACCTCCACGTAATCTCGATACCCCCTCAGATGCATCATATGCAAATACCCATCCAACTCCCCGTCCGTCCTTCTCTTATCAAACAAGTTAACAGGCAGTGTCACTGCCGGGTTATGCTCATGAGCAGCAGCCCCCTCCTCCCACTTAATTGGCACCTTCTCGAGATAAACCTGCCGACTTTCGGCCACAAGCAGTGTAGTACGCTTCGTCGTCATCATCATCATCATCACGACCACGACCGCCACCACCACCACCACCACCACCGGCAGTGACATCGTCCCCGTCCTCCCAATAATACTTTAACACCTGCCTCCTGATTCCCTCCCTCAGCCCCCGGCGGAAAGCCTTTACCTTCCGTGAAGAAACCTTGGTCTTGGTCTTGGTCGGGGTTAAAAGGACTAAAGGTCGCACAACAGAAGGGGGTGGGGAGACCTCGACTGATGGGAGAACTTGAGGAGGTTGTTCGGCTTCAGGCTTGACAACAACGGGAGGTGGGGAATCGGACCGGGCTCTTTTTTTCCCTTTAAGTCTTGGTTTCGTTGGGTCTTGAGCGGTTGGGGGTTTGGGTCTTGGTGGAGGTGGTAATACTAATATGGCCTCCTTGAGAAAGGCGTGATAAGTAAGAGGAACTAGATAGAGTACCTGAAGCTCGAGCTGGAGCTGCAGAAGAAGAAGAAGACGAAGGACCGGTACAGGATGAAGGGGCTTCGGGGTTGGTGGTGGTGGTGGTGGTGGTGTGGTCGACTTCTTGGAGGAGGGCGCGGAAGTGATGCCGTCTGTTTCGGACCAGGGGAGGTTGAGGTCTGGTAGGGGCTTCTTGGGCGGAGGGGGTTTGAGCATTGTTGCCATTTTGGTGGGCTGGCCTAACTGTGAACTGGCGGTGGTGATGTTTACTTGTGGTTGTCAAGGGGTCACGGAGACGACTTATACAAAAAAGGCAACCATCGTCTACAGATTCGTCTTCTACTTGGACGCTATCTTGTCCTTTTATACGACCTTCGAACATCACCACTCATTGAGTGTCACCAAACCGAATGTATAAAGGCTTTCAGATTGTCGACAATCCAGCAGCTTGAACTGTCCCCTTACAAATCACCAACAGGATTGGCTGCCGAATGTCTGAAGTTGGCATGACGAAGGTCATAAAAGGCAGACGGCGATACCGATAAAGCATGCCTGCTTAACTGCTTTCCCTCTCACGCACAAGTTGAACATGGCAAAGACGACATGTTATTTGTTCCCGGCGGCTTGGAGTTTGCTCTGAAAATCAAGCGACGTTTCTACTGATGCCTCTTTGAGCGCCCGACAGTACAATACAATGCTGGTTTGTTTCTTAGTTTGGTTCTTCGATCATGGGGTTGAACAGGGAAGTTTTGGAGCTCTTATTGGCCTTTCAGGAGAGAAACTGTCCTCCGTTTGAAGCGATATGGGACAATGGCAAGGGTTTGTGACGCCACAGAAGCCTCTAATGGGTGTCCTCTTATGCCTCTCTCCGTCTCCTTAAGGCCTTCAAGACTGGAAGATATCAGTCTCACGGCGTTACCCGATAGAAAGCCGAACGCTTTCCTATATCCAGTAAGCTTTGGCTTTTTTGTACCAGACCAACAAACAAACCAGGGCTGGATTGTAAGCACAGGAAGCAGCACACGTCTGTACTCATGTCCGCTCAGTTAGTGAAAGCTCTACAACACTGTCCACCACTATCTTGCCTGCGTTTCAATGCACAGGCTCGGACTTGAGCGCTACAGATCTGCCTGTACTATATCCCAAAAACCTCTTTTTGGGGCATTACACTAGAGGTTTGCCAGTTTGGCGAGTTTCTACGGTAGGAGGGAGCCTATAGAACACACGCGTTCTGCACTGCCTAGCTCATTGCTGCCTAGCTCGATGATTTAAAGCGGAGTATTTCCCGTCTAAGCCATGCCTAGCAGCTGTCGCTTTCTGCCGGCGGCAACTGCTGATTGTGTGATTGGTAGAACATGGATGCTACCGGCCAATTGCATCGATGGCAGCTGGGCAAATACCTATATGCCAAGAAAACCTACCTCTAGGCATCTTGTTGACGGGACGAACGAAGGAACGACGGCAATCATTTGAGTCACCGTCACACAGAAGATGTCTGAAGAAAACGGGTATATAATGACCGAGACTGATGCCCAGTCTCTACTTCTTTCTAGTCAAACTCTCCCAACTCCTCATCTTTTCTTGCTGCTATCATCCTTCCCTCCCTAGCTGATCCCCTCCACTACACGGCATCAAAAAGCTTCCCAAACAACAATACCCCATACAATCACTTCAACGTCTACCCCATCACACCATGCTTTTCGGCTCAAGAAGACCTGGAATGTATGGTCATGCTAGCCATGGCCATGTTACTGGTCTTTACTACACCGAAGCCGTCAACAGTTGGACTCTCCAAAGACACTATCTCCCCCAACTAGAACTCTCCGTCTACACGCACATTGTAGGCTCGTCAAGCAGAACCACTCTGACGCAGACATTTGTCAACCCTTCTTCTGAAAAGAGCATCCCAGAGCTGAGGTACACCTTCCCGCTGTATGATGGCGTCTCCGTCGTTGGTTTTGTCTGCACCATCAACGAAGACCGTGTGATTCGCGGAGTCGTCAAGGAGCGCTCCGAGGCTCGGAAAGAGTACCAAGAAGCCGCCGACAGGGGCGAGACCGCCGGCCTTCTGGAACAGCTTCCCAATGCCAGTGATGTCTTCACCACCACCATCGGCAACGTCCCTACTAGTGCTTCTCTAAAGGTGGAGATCACTTATCTAGGCGAGCTGAAGAATGATGCCGGGGTGGATGGAATCCGCTACACCATTCCAACTTCTGTTGCTCCTCGCTACGGTGATTTCCCTGGTACCCTTCTCGATGCTCCCCAAGCCGTTACCAAGTCTGGTATCCAGATCACTGTCGATGTTGAGACGCCGAATGGCTCAAACATCAAGAGCATCCAGTCCCCGTCCCATCCCATCTCTGTCACCCTCGGTAACACCTCTGGAGCAGCTGCCGGCACTGATATGTCATTGCAGAAAGCCTCCGCTACCCTTGCCCTTGGCACCGCAGAGCTTGCCCAGGACTTTATCCTGCAAGTAGTTGCCACCAACACCGGCAATCCGATTGCTCTGCTTGAGACACACCCTGATATTCCCCATCAGCGGGCCTTGATAGCGACACTGGTGCCAAAGTTCAATCTACCCTCATCACGCCCCGAGATCGTCTTTGTCTGTGACCGCTCTGGCTCCATGGGCGGTGCTAGAATCGAGGGCCTCAAGTCTGCTCTTCGAATTTTCCTAAAGTCCATCCCCGTGGGCGCCAAGTTCAACATTTGCTCATTCGGTTCCACTCACGAGTTTTTGTTCAAAGATGGCTCTCGGTCATATGACCAGGAGAGTCTCAGACTAGCAATGGAGTACGTGAATTGGATGGCTGCCAATTTTGGAGGCACCGAGATGTATCAACCACTCGAAGCTGCGTTCGAGAAGCGCTACAAAGACATGGACCTGGATGTCTTCCTGCTCACTGACGGCGAGATCTGGGATCAGGAACGGTTGTTTACCATGATCAACGATAAAGTGTCCGAGTCCAAGGGCGCAATCCGCTTGTTCACCTTGGGAATTGGCAATGATGTCAGCCATGCTCTCATCGAAGGCGTCGCTCGTGCTGGAAACGGGTTTGCGCAGTCCGTCACCGACAATGAAAAGATGAACGCCAAGGTAGTCAGGATGCTCAAGGCGGGTCTGACGCCTCACATCAAGGACTATACTCTGGAGATCAAGTACGGCAAGGACTCTGACGCCGGAGCGAAGACCATCGATGAGGAAATGGACGATTTTGAAATCGTCGAAAAGGTCTCCGATTCTTTGGCCATCCGTCTCGCCGAGGACAAGACTTCCGACGGCGCTGACAAGCCAAACGAGCCAGTCAAGCCAGTCAAGCCGATTTCCCTCTTCGACGCATCAGCCGATCTCGATACCGAGATGCCCGATGCCGACGCGGACTTATCTTCGGGAGGGAAGTTCTCGCACGTTCCCTCAGTCCCCGAGCCCAAGATCCTCCAAGCGCCTTTCACCATCCCCCCGCTCTACCCTTTCATCAGGACCACCGTATACCTTCTGCTCTCCCCCAGTACAACACAGAAAACACCCAAATCAGTCGTCCTCCGCGCTACTTCCGCCCACGGGCCCCTCGAGCTTGAGATCCCAGTTGCCGTGCTGGAGGAGAAGGGCCAAACGATCCACCAGCTCGCCGCCCGCAAAGCGGTACAGGAACTCGAAGAGGGTCGCGGCTGGATACACCACGCGAAGGACTCGAACGACCCCGAGCAGAAGCTGCTCAAGGATAAGTACGAGGGCCGCTTCTCCGATATGGTGGAGCGAGAGGCCGTCAGGCTCGGGGTCACTTTCCAGGTGGGCAGCAAGTGGTGCAGCTATGTCGCGGTGGAGGAGAAGGATCGGACGGAGCACGAAGTGAATCAGCGGGTTTCTGGAACTGCCTCGGACAAGTCTTCTGAGAGTTTTGAGTCTAAATCTGTCGTTGCCAAGACGCGAAGTATGGCGCGCATCCTCGCTTCTTCAGGTTCGTCTCCTCCGGGATATCCTGTCGAGGAATGCTTCTTTGGTGCTCAGCCAAAAGCTGCTTCATATTCTCCGGCATCGCCTTCATATTCTCCAGCATCGCCTCCTGGCTCGGCGCTCTTTGGTGCATATCCGGCTCCGCCAGCAGATTCTTCACGTCCTATGGCAGGTCTTTTTGGTGAAAATCAGGGTAAGTCAAATTCTTCTTATAGTTTGCCGGCGACTGCTTTATATCCCAATCCGGCGGATCACCCTTCTTTTGATATCTCCATGCCTCCTCGTCCTGGACCAAGTGCTCTCTACTGTGTTCAATCACTTCCTGATCAATTCGATATCCCTTCTCCTCCACGAAATCTTTTGTACTCTGCTCCTGTTTCATCTTCTTCTGATCCTGATTCTGACATGTCTTCTTACTTTAATCTTTTGGAAGCTGAGCTTCTTGCATCTACTTGTGAATCTGATTCTGACGACATGTATTCATCTACAGCAGCACAGATGGTCACAACTACAGCCTTTGGGGGCGCAGCCACATCTCACGGCTTCGGAGCTGCAACTCGAGCCTTCGGGGCCACTTCCAATAGTTCAGGTACGGCTTTCGGCAACGAAGCCTCCAATAGCTCCGGTGGTGGGCTCTTCGGCGCCGCAGCTCCCAGTAACTCCGGCGGCCTTTTCGGTGCCGCACCCTCCAATACCTCTGGTGGTGGGCTCTTCGGCGCCCCAGCTGTTGCCCCCATGATTTCAGGTGCAAATCTCTTCGGTGCCTCGGTCTCTCACAGTTCAGGTAAGCTTTTGCTTTCAGTCTATTCCCATCCCCATCACCATCCCCAACACCCAAGAGCTCCCAAAACCCTTACTCGTCCATGCCTTCAGAGTCCAGTTCGCTAATAAACCTAGCAGATTCCGCCCAAGTCAAAACCGAGACGGCAACACCCCTCGAGCCGCTTGAAGCCCTCGTGAGCCTCCAGCACTTTGACGGCTCCTGGTCTTGGAGTCATCAACTGCTCGATGTTTTGGGGCAGCCGAAGGAGAATGTTCAAGCTGGGGCGTCTGTCCCTGTGACCTTGCAACAACGCTATGGAGGACTGTCGATTCCCAACACAAATATGCTTGCCACGGCTTTGGTGTTGGCGTATTTGGAAGTCAAGTTGGCGGATGAACGGGAGGAGTGGGAGATGTTGGCTGATAAGGCGAAGGAGTGGTTGAGGGGTGAGCTGGCTAAGAGCTCCGAGAAGGGGGTGTTGTCTGTTGAGGAGTATGTGGAGAAGCTCAAGTCGGCTCTGTAGGATGATGCATAATCGATGAGGCTGGCTTGGATTATTTGTTGGGCGGTTGTGAAGAGGGTGGGAAGGGTAGTGTTGTAGATAGCTTTTGAAGGAGAAAGAAAATTGATTTCTTTCACCGTACGTAATCTCATCTGTTGAAAATGCTTGACTATGTAATCATAACGTCCACAACTGTGTCAAACAACAGCAAAACTTCCCTATGTCCTCCGTTCACCCCCGTTCAACCCAGTTCCTAGCTACCCCTCACAATTTCCATTTCTCATTTTTGATCAGCGGAAAAAGCGGCAGATCAACACTCTTTCGTTGACACAGACCGGCATCTACAATACAACTTCACCTCCTCTCCCTGGCATCCACCTCGCACAACCTTTCAGCAACTTTCAACGCTTGGCCGCATGACCTTGGCCTGCCACACATGTGGATGTCAAGTAGGTACTATGTAGATAATTCTCAACCCCTCCCCTCCCCGCCATTTTTCATCGTCGTCATACTGCAGAGTGGGGCATGCGGAAATGTCTCACTTGGTTTTCTGGGGAAGGAGCCAGGGAGCCAGGGAGCCAGGTGAGGGCTTGCCGTAACAAAGCGAGACATCGAACTTATGCAGTCTAATTGTTCGGTCCGCGAGGACAGGACCTTCCTGTTGGGGTTTCCCGGGCTCTTGGCATAGTGGTTTGACGGTTAACGCTCTGCAAAGGTGCACATACCTAGTATGTCCCAAGTTCGCAAATTCGCAAGGGAGCATGCACGTAATTTACTTTCCCAGCCTTTACTTTCCCAGCCGTTGTATTAGAGATTCCAGGTCACGCATCGATGCAGGTGGGCTGATACGTAGTGATTCAATTCCCGGTTTACAAAGATGTTACATCGACGAATGAACATGGGAAAGGGTTGGGTGTAACAATGGACTGTAACCTTAACCTTGTTCACCGTTCGGCAAAATAAACAAGCTTCTTTGTTTTTGTTCTCCCCAGCCCAGGCTTCTTGCATATACGTCGATGGTAAAACTGGTTGAACGTACTAGTAATTGCAACATGAAAGCTGTATTATGGGCAAAGCAGATTTGGAATACTCAGGTAAAATATTTTCCCTTGTGTCTCTCATGACATGTTGCTGGGTAGGGTAGTTGAGTGTGAACGACGTATGTGAGTATGTACTGCAACCACAACAACACCACAGCATCAGCATCGAAGTACAACATAAACTGGGTATCACCATCCACCAACGACCTGGGTTTTCAGTGCAGTCATTCGCTTGCTTTCCTTTGTCTGGGCAGTGTCATCACATTTTTATACGAGCCTGCAGTTGACCGTTTCTCGGCCGAGCTAAGTTCGACTGACTGACTGACTGCCTGACTGCCGTGGTCTTGGAAGATCTGGAATTGACATCCCATGATCAATCATCATCTGTTGAGATGGAATGTTTGGTTGGTGTCATGCTTGGCCATTGAGGAGATGGTATCATTGCTTTCCCCGCGAGAGCGGAGAGACAGCACTTGATCTCGGCAATTGGATAGGTAGGCGGAGATGTTGCAGATCTTTAGATCCAAAGTCGTTACTCCTCATCATTAATGGTCCGTATGTAAACTAAACCTTGTTGATGGGTCCCCAGACCGGCGATCTCAAAAGAGCTGTTTGTGACACTGACGTACCTCTACCCTGTTTGACCAGCATGAGTCGAGTAACCCGTCCTCCTGTTGGATGCTTCGCCAGTACGTAATGTACCTGAACCTGAACCAACAACATGTGCCATCCCATCTTTTTAAAAGAAGGGCGGGGCCGATTGCAAACCGACGCAGCTGGTATCGGGCATATACCTGACCTCCCACGAGTTCCTGGAGTTGAACCCAAGAACTCCCTCCTTCCTACATCCTACTCATACATCTCCGGGGACCGTCAACGTGAACGGTCAACCGCACGAAGACCACGATGGCACCCCTTTCCCTCCTCTCCATATCCCTCAACCTCCTCACCCTCTTCACTCCCCCCTCCCGCGCATCCGCCATCCGTCAAGGCGCAGCAAACCCGCCCAAAGTCCCCAGCGGTCCCAACGGGTCAGGTCAACCGCAGCCCTACGCGCCTCAGCCCGCCCTCCTCACCACCGAATGGACCGCCTCCGTGGGCTCCGACCCCTCTAACCACTGGCCGCAGCACCCGCGCCCGCAGCTGAAGCGAGACGATAAGTGGTGGCAGAGCCTCAACGGGATCTGGCGGTACCAGAATCTTCACTTTGCGTCGTCGGCTTGGATGAATGTGGATATTAGCACTCTTATCCCGGAGAGATATGCAGCAGGAGGAGGAGGAGGAGGAGGGGATGACGCTGGTGCTGAAGAAGGACTGCCTCTAGAAGAGAAGGAAACGCTGATCCCGTCGTGTATCGAGAGCGGGTTCAGTGGTTTGGCGGAGACGAACGTGACGGGGATGCTGTTCAAGCGGACGCTGGAGTTTCCAGACAATTGGACGAACGAGACTGAGAGAAGGGTGTTGATACACTTCGAAGCAGTCGATTACGAGGCGATGGTTTACGTGAATGACAAGAAGCTTGGACATAATGTGGGCGGGTATTTCCGGTTTACGGTCGATGCGACAAATGCGTTGAAGAAGGGGGAGGAGAACAAATTGCAGGTTGTGGTTCGGGATCCGACTGATGAGCCGGGAATGTATACGCCGCATGGGAAGCAGACGAGGACGCCGTCGCATATCTTCTATACCCCGTGCACTGGGATTTGGCAGTCCGTTTGGATGGAGAGTGTCCCGAAGGAAAACTATGTCAGTGATCTGGATGTTACGGCTGATATGGAAGGGAAAGGTGAGTGGACTGACCTGTGATGCTTTAGAAGTCTATGCTGATCAGGCCTCACAAGTGACCATGACGGTGCACTCCGGCAGCAACACCACGACTGCGGTGAAGGTCTCTATCCTTAAATACGGTGCCGAAGTCGCAACCCACGATGCGTCGTCGGACCAGGAGTTCACCTTCCAAGTCGATAATCCCAAGCTTTGGTCTCCCGGCTCCCCAACGCTGTACAACATCAGCGTGACGATGGGCGACGACCAAATCACGAGCTACACCGGTTTCAGGACGATTTCGAAGGGAGTAGTGAACGGGATCCAACGCCCGCTCTTGAATGGCAAGTTCGTCTTCCAGTTCGGGCCCCTGGACCAAGGATACTGGCCAGATGGCATCTACCTGCCTCCTACCGAGGAGGCGATGCTATACGATTTGGATTTGATCAAGAGTCTGGGGATGAACATGGTTCGGAAGCATGTAAGCGCAGTTTACCACGACTCAGGTGGGAGAAGACACTCACCCCTTTAACCAGATCAAAGTCGAGCCCCAGCTCTACTACTACGCCTGCGACAAACTTGGTCTCCTCGTTATCCAAGACATGCCGTCCATGCGTCCAGCAGCCAGCCAGGCGAACGACTTTCCCACTCCCGCCCAACAAGCCGAGTTTGAGCGTCAGCTCAGCGTTATGGTGAACCAGTTCAAGCACCACCCCAGTATCGTAACTTGGGTGATCTACAACGAGGGCTGGGGTCAAATCCGCGATGACGGCAACTACCCCGAGTTCCATATCACCGATGCTATCCGCGCGCTTGACCCGACAAGACTGATCGATTCGGTAACTGGTTGGTTCGACCATGGAGCTGGCGATTTTCATGACAACCACCACTACGCCAGTCCTCAATGTGGTACACCCTGGCATAGCAGTCCCAATACGCCTTATGACCCCAACAGGATCGGCTTCCAGGGTGAATTCGGAGGAGTTGGACACGTTCCGGATCCCAAGAAGTGAGATATCTTTTCCTTTATTCCCTTGTCATGGCTGCATCACTAACAGACTCGCCCTCAATCCCAGCCTCTGGCCCGATCCCGCAGCAGTAGCAACTATTCCCGAAACATACGAGCTCAGTGCCGACCTAGATGCGTACAACTACCGCACCCACGTGCTGCTTGGCGAGTTGCGCGACCAGGTGGAACAATATGCGTGCAGCGGTGCTGTGTATACACAGACGACGGATGTGGAAGGCGAGGTGAACGGCTTGGTAACGTATGACCGTCGCGTGGTGAGGGTTAATGTTACGCAGTGGAAGAGTGATATACAAGCTTTGTACGACGCTGCCGAAAAGAGGGCATCATGAAGCCGGGTTGAAGCCTTTGTTTATAGTTAGCGAGACAGGGTCGGAATGCTTACAGATATACGAACCGGACACATTTGACAGTTGACAGTCTCTGAGGAGATTGCATAGAGTCAGATAATGATCAACATGGAATAGCAAACGTTCAAGTACAATCACTGACCTCAGAACTTGAGAAGAGAAACTAACTTGCGAACAATGTCGTGTATCGTGGTACACTACATGTGTTAATGACCTGCATCCATCTGTTAAAACTAGTTTCAAAACCTGGCGATGATCAATGGACTCCAGGACAAGCTGATCATTCAGGAATTCTGTCGGCACAGTTTCGGTACATGCTAATGCTGTTACATAATGGCAGATGTGTAGTCGCAGTCTACTACCAGTCCGTGAAATGCTTCGAGATATAAGCGGGAACAGCAAGGTCTCGAAATCGAGCCGTGAAGTGTCTGGTTGGGGAATTATAATTAGCGACAAGGAAGATATCGTCGACTAAGAAAATACATCAAACGTCCCATATCGGTTTAGTAACCGTAAGCTCCGTAATCCAGCGGGAAGAAAAGGAGCGGTGCTGGTAAAATGTGAACAAAAAGCCCCAGCATCGAATGTTGTATAAATGTTGTTGTTTGTTGTTGCTCAAGTTCTGTCTCAGTTGCTTCAAGCAGATTATAAAATCGTTATTTCCTTCTTGTCTGCGAACCCTTCCCGGATGGCCCTCATCTTAATGTCTTCTTCCTCAGTCCTGGGGACCTTGACAATCACGGGCATGGTCATTGCGAGTACCTTTCGGAAAGCCTAACATGGAATCGACATTAGCAAACTCTGAGTGACTTGTGGATCATAGCAAAGGTATCATCAGAGCGTACCACAATAGGAGGCAGCCACCAAGCTGCACTGCAATACACCCGGAATGCAGCATCCAGGAGTCTCCTCATCAATCGCATCACGGCGTTGGCAAACCAAAGCACTGTCTGTTCGACGAAGACATTCATATGTTAGTCAAGGGTTTTTGGGGTTGTCTTTGCCAGATACACCTGGACATACGTCACTGAGCGCTCCCTCAGGCAACTCCCCATCCCACCTATCCTCCACTCTGTCGATCTTGCCATTGCCGTCAACCCAAATTTTGACCAAGCTGTGAATATCCTGCGGCTTGTTGATTGACGGCAAAGTGTACCTATTGTGAAGTTTGACCTCGATCGGGTTTCCGGATGAGATGACCTCGTGGGATTGGATTTCAACGGGGCTGAGCACTTGCGCAAGGGCGTACCACTGTGCGGCATATCGATTGTACCCCTGTGCCGTGGTGATAGGGTCAATGAAGGTGGCATCAGGGTTCCAGAGGGACAGGTGCTTAAGGGTAGGCTTTCCTTCGAAGAGCTGGTGTGAAGATACGGGAGTTAGCACCGAAGGAGTGGGCTTGGGATAAGCTGTCTGGTCTGGGAGGCAGTCTTACATCTAGAACAGCGCCGACAAGAATCTTGTTGTACGGGGACAAGTCGACACCGGGGGCCTCGATAATCAAGTTGTTGGAGATCCCTAATTGCTTCATACTGGTAGGGACAGCTCCGATCCCGTTGCGGACCGTGGAGGCAGGCCTGTCCTCCATCTTCACCAAAGGTATCGTTATTCTGAGTGGTGGTGATCTTGGCTTCGCAACCGGTATACTGGCGTGTCTGGCGGCGCGGAGGACCGGGATCCTCGAGTGAGTTGCTACAAGTGTCGATGTCATGATGGAGGAGAGGTCAAATTGATATCAAATTAGATGCTATGCAGATTGGTCAGCCAAAAGCCCGTCTTGGGAATGGTGCTTGCTGCTTGGAAGGCAACGAACGACGAGATCGTGGAGGAATAGGGGGCAGTAGGATAGCATCAAGTTTTCCTGTCTCCATCTTCACAAGGAAGGAGAGCACCCCAGTACATGTTCCCTATGACCCGTTCCTGACGTCAATTCCACTCCTTGGGAACGACCGCCTTCTCGATTTAGCACGGGTGACACCCGCTATCGTGGGAACGAGGAACAGGTGGACAACCGGCACATCGGGAACATGGTGCGTTTGGGCCTTCCAGAAAAGACATGCTCATTGCTCAATTCCCGCCCGATTAGAAGGTGATGCCAACTTCTCGATGCCTTCTTTTGGTACACACTTGCCGTCCTCCCCTCCCCGTCAACGACCTCATGTCACGGTCTGTGGAGACCTTGCCCTGTATTCGTCGACAATGCTCCTAGCCTCATCCATCTCATAATCCCCTGGATAGTCCAATACCGTATCTCCAAATCGGTTCTTGGCTGTCGGATCCGCACCATGCGCGACCAGTGCTCTCAAGACCTCGAGGTAGCCGAAACGCATTGCTGTATGCACCGGTCGGTCGCCCGTAAAGCGATTGGCCATGTTAAAGTATGTGGTCTTGTTCTCTTCTGAGCCGAGCAGGGCTGCCAATGTCTCGATCGAAGCTGACACCGATAAGCTCCATTAGTCTCTACCGTAATAAGGAAGAAAGCATGAGGACAGGAATGTTGGCAGTGGACGGGTCGATACTTACACCTTTGTCCCAGCTGAGCTGCAATATGCGCCGCCGTTCTCTGGAAGTCGTCCTTGCACGAGATCAAGACTTCTGCTTCGGTCACCTTTTCCCGCTGAGCAAGAGTCTTAACGACAACGACAAGCCCAGCAAGATCGCCCTGCCCCGCGCGCACAGAAATCGAGTGGGACTCTTGAGGTGTAATGAACATTGTGGGCAAGAAAGAACGTCCTATTGGTTGGCTGGCAGTTGAGGTGTGACTGTTCTACAAAAAAGGGTAAGAACGAGCGGGATAACGACAATGTTCAAACCTCTCTTGGCGAGACAAAGTAAAACTGAACAGGAAAGAGCGAGCCTTCAGAAATATCATTGTGAAAAGCAGTCAGGAACGACAGTCCTCAATCGTCATATTGACACGCCGTATTGATTCGAGCATGCCGGAGATACCCCCATCAAGTCCGTGGTTGTTTCTGCTAATGCAAAGTTCAGCCTGGTTAGCAAAACGAAACATCGGATGCCTTTGTCAACGGAGCTTGGGACATGTCTGTAACAAAACTGCGGCTGAGCCTAACAGTCTTTGATCTTGCGTCTATCATGCATTGTCCCATAAAGCTTTCCGGTGAGAACTTCGAAGGCTGTTGTTTGTGGTGTCAGAGTCTTGTATGTATGACAAGTAAAAGAGTAAGAGCAAGGGCAGTCCTGCTGCCGGCGGAGATGTCTCGCAGGTGTAGACCTGGCAGGAGCGCGTTTGGCCGCAGTTGCCAACGCTTGTCTTGTCTGCTGAGCAGAAGACAGGCTGACACGGCATCAACTGAAATGCGTGAGAGCCCACATAACAAAAGATTATATCAAAGTGAGAGAAGATAAAGACTCTTACGTAATTTCTGTTCAATATCAGAGCTTCGGAAGGGCCTCAAATCGAGGAGTGATGGAGCTGAGTTCGAAAAAAAAAAAAAAAAAACTCCTCCATTCCCGCACGATTATGCCTGTCCTGGAATACGAGTTGCGCGAGATTATACGGTAGCGCCTTCATGCATGTTGCTGCATAGGCGGTTATGGGGAAGCGGCCGCGAATAAGCTCTGCATTAACACCCTGGAGGCGGGGTGGTTCGATTTCCACATGTCACAGTTCCAAATCTCCTCAAAACAACACCAAAATTCAGATCACCACCAAGTTCACCAACGAACCGTTACATGATTAAGAAGGTATCCGCAAAGGACGTTGCATAGCGCACCCGTAGTCCCTGTCCTGAACCCCTCTTTCACATAGCAACCACCACTGCCGGCTAAGGCTCAGTGATACCTAGACCCAAAATCCAAAAGGCTTAGGATCATGTTGTTTTCCATACCTATGCAGTGTTACTTTGCTGATGGAGGCTTCAGATCATGATATTCCTTTTCCAACCAACGGCGCGGTGACGTCGATGCCAGGCATGGTTCTGAAGGGCGTGCGAAAGGGGCTGGGATCCGTAAAGAAAATACCAGTCGACTGGACAAGAAAAGTTGGATCCGACGTGGTGAAGAACCGCTTCCGATGCTATAAGAAAGGAAGACGGTGTTCATCGGCGGTGGTTCTCAATGTTCCTACAAGTCTTGACCTAGTTTGGCTAAGGTACTTTCATCTACAGGACTTGTATCTCACCATGGGCGCAGCTACTCTCATTTACGAGGCCCGATGGCTCCTCGCCTCGGTTGTTCTCGCAATTTGGGTGGTCCTCAAGATCAAGCAATATTACCGGTTGCGCCATTTCAAAGGACCCTTCGGCACCGGCTGGTTCGAGATTTGGCATGGCCTTGCTTACCTTTCCGAAAATTCGCACATGAAGTTCAAGGAGGCCACGGATAGATACGGTAGGTAGACGGCGCTTGAACCCGGCCACGTTCGCATACACTGACTTTCCCCAACTTCAACAGGGCCCATTGCTCGCATCGGACCCAATGAGCTGATGACTACGTCTATCGAGTTACTGGCACACATCAATGGAGCGAGAAACAGATACACGCGGACTAGGTGGTTCTACGTTGCCGGCCGCTTCCAACCGAACAGAGACAACATTTTCAGCGAGCTCGACGAAAACATACACACCAAGCGTAGAGCTCAGATGGCTGGCGGACTAAGAACCCCGTAGCAGGCAAAGAATTCGTGTGCTTAATCGCTAATGCTACTTGGCTACGTTACAGTATTCGGGCAAGGAAAACCCTGGGCTTGAGAGTGCGGTAGATATTCACGTTGCAGAACTAGTCCAACTTATTCGGACCAAGTACTGTTCGACCGAGACCAAGACAAACCCATTCGATCTCGCAAAGAAAATTCAGTACCTCGCCCTCGATGTCATCAGCCATATTGGATTTGGCGAGCCATTTGGGGATCTTCTTTCAGACCAAGATGTGAATGGCTACATGAAGGACGCCGATAACGGCCTAAAGGCATTTGTCTATTTGTGGGGCTTCGGACTGACAGAACTCGCACTCGGCACGCCACTCATGCATCTCTTGGGACGATCGGACAAAGCAAAGACCGGCTTCGGGGCGATGACGGCCAACACTCGCAGAATCATCTCTAAACGTCTCGAGGACGACCCCGGCATGTCCAAGGGGAGTGACATGCTCGCCTCGTGGTTCCGTCATGGCTTGGATAAAGAGCAACTCGTTACCGAGTCCATTTTCCAGCTCCTTGCCGGTGCCGAGACCGTTGCCACTTCCATGCGATGCATCGTGCTGTACCTCCTTACGCACCCGCGCGTCTATGCCAAGCTTCAGGCGGAGGTGGATGCCGCCGTTAAGGATGGAAGAGCGGCGCCGTACCCGAGTGTTGTTTCCAATGCCACGCAAAGGCAACTTCCTTATCTGTGGGCATGCTGCAAGGAAGGTATGCGGATGCACCCCCCGGTCACCCACTCTTCCCAGAAGAAGGTACCGCCTGAGGAAGATACCGTGATGGTGGAGGGTGAGACGGTCTATCTTCCTGGCGGTACCAACATTGGCTACTGTGTCTGGGGACTAAACAGGGACCAGAAGATCTTTGGAGCGGATGCCGATTACTACCGGCCTGAGAGGTGGCTGAATGAGGAGAACCCCAAGAAGCTGGCTCAGATGAACCAGGTCCACGAGATGCTTTTTGGTTATGGCAAGTATCAGTGCCTTGGAAAGCCGATTGCGCTGATGGAGATTGGAAAGACTATTTTCGAGGTATGTTGATGTCACCTTTGGGAACATTTATTTTCAACACTTGTGTACGAGGCTTGCTAACATGATAACAGTTGATGCGGAATTTTGACTGGAGTGTAACCAATGTGGCGGAACCATGGAAGGAGACGAACATGGGCAGTATATTCATGACGCACGACTTCCTTGTTGAGGCAACTGAACGTTCGGTGTCTTGACGTTCTTGAGAAATTACCAGGTAGTCAAGAATTGCTTTACTTCGGGATAAGGCAATGAACAAGCCTGAAGCGTTTTGCACTCATGGCCACAGTGACTGACCCTGGGTGAATATGTACATATTGTGTCGTTAGGTAATTTAACCTGCGGTTTGCTTAGGTCGGGTTGGTTGAAAAGTGTGCGATTTGTCGGTTGCCAGGGCTCGTACCAAGGCTCGCTCGATAAGTCGTTGGGGGTTGTGCATTCCATTGCAACCCTCGCTGTTGGCCTCCTGCATCAATCATAACTTAAACTACAACGCATGCCACAAGATCTTTATCTCCATGACTGCCTGAGCTTTTACTCGCATTACCAGCGTGTTGGAATTGGCGTCACTGATCACATCCAGCGAGACAAGATGTCGTCTCCGAATCCTCCCTCTGTCGACACAAAAGCCGACCACCAAGCAGCCATACTAGCCAAGAAGACAAATCCAAGCACTGGTCAGCGAATTGATATCGACCTAGCTATCATCGACGGTATGCTTCACGCTCACACTAACCTGCAAACCTCCGATTCCTCGTTCAATCTTCTCACTAAATCTCAACAAGCCCTTCCCCAAGGATACACCTGCATCCAAGCCACCGCCCTCGGTGGTTCCCTCTGGTGTCAAACCGCCAAAATCGAAACCACCTTCTCTCCTTCTATCTCCCTCGAAGACAACAACGGCGACAATGAACCCCACTAAACTTCAACCTCAAACATCAGCAAACTCCCTCCCAGCTACAGCTTACTTCTTCCTCAAAACCGCCCGCGGCCCCATCGCCAAGAAGATGTTCACCGGCGAATTCGCTGGCATGACGGCGCTGCACGAGGCCCTTCCGGAATTTGCTCCCAAGCCTGTCGCTTTTGGTGGACCTTGCAGCAATGACGACGAGAAATACTTCTTCCTAGAAACTTACACATCCCAATGTCCCCCTCCCACCCCCCTCAACCCGCGCGCCTTCTGCTCCCGCCTAGCCCAGCTGCACAAAACCACCGCCGGCACCAGTCCCACCGGCAATTTTGGTCTTGGGATAACCACCTGCAACGGCAACATCGAGCAGCTGGTCGACTGGGAGGAAAGATGGGATCTGTTTTTTGCTAAGGGGTTGAGGTGCATGGTTGATTTACATTCACGAATCACCTCGGGCATCACCGGCGACGGTGGCCAGGAAAGCCAGGACAATGACAAACTAAAAACGGCGGTTGATAACCTGTGCAAAGTAGTCATCCCCCACCTTTTGTCCCCAGAAAGACTAAAAGACAGCATCACGGGAGAGAAAATCAAGCCGTGTTTAGCGCATGGGGATTTATGGATTGGAAACACGGGGACCAATAGTGACACTGGGGGAGAACCGGTGATGTTCGACCCAGCGGCGTTTTATGCGCACAACGAGTATGAACTGGGGAATTGGGTCCCCGAAAGGTGTGGGTTTGGGGGGGTTGGAGGGGGAGTTCGTTAGGGAGTATAAGAGGTTGTATCCGCCCGCGGAACCGAGGGGGGAGTTTGAGGATCGGGTGAGGTTGTATTCTTTGTGAGTTTTCTCCTCCCTTCTTTCATTTTTGGGCTTCCGTGAGGGTTGAAGGTGTTTCTGGTGCGGCGGGAATGCTAGTTATGGTGGGGGCAGTCGGTTTGAACTGCATTTTTGTTGTTTGTTTCCGGGTCAGGCTGAGCCGGTGAGGGTTATGAAGGCGTAAGTTTTGTAGTGTTCCCAGCTGCATGTCTATATTGGAATCTGCTGACAACGGATGGCTAGCATGATCGAGAATATGAACAGGCTGTGCGAGAAGTACGGAAGTACAGAAAAGGACCAAGCCGAGTGAGAGTTTGAGCGCCGAAGGTGTTACGGTCAGGGTTCAGGGATGGGGAGCATGTTGGGAAAGGCATTGTGATGCTTTTGATGCCATAATTCATGCTGCTACTTTGTGTGTCTTCGTACTGTTGTCGCGGTTAGATATCGGAAGGGGTCATTTCATAGTAGTGAAAGAAGAAAGAAGAAATCAGGGATGTCCCGTTGTAAGCGACAGAGGCAACATGGCCAGAAAGGGAAGTTACTACCCTATCAGCATCACACCAAAATTGGCGGTAGATATGATAAGGCCGCATCTCATTCAACACGATCTAAGAGCGGCTTATACGTCTCGTCAAGGTTAACATTAAAAGGCATTCATCATTGGGTACGATATCAAGCTCAATGATTGTGAACCTGGTATCATAATCCCCCGTATAATTGCGGAGGTGGTATCATCATTCATCCATCCCATACCAGGAGACAAAGACGATTGTTTTTGTCCCCCAGCGGGCATCCATAAGCCCATCAAGACATTATCTCTTCGTACAGGTACCTTCTCATACCCAAAATACAAATACGGAAAAATAAAAACCCTTAAACAGAAACCTCCACATGCCTCGACTTCTGATCCCCCTTCCCGATCTCCGACCCGACATCATCCCCCCCTTGCACCGACGACTTCTCGGCGGCAGGTCCATCAGTAACGCCAAACAGCTCATCCATATGCTCGAGCGAGATGCCCTTTGTCTCGGGCACGAAGAACCAGACAAAGACGAACATGCTGAAGCAGAAGCTGCCGAAGATGAGGTATGTGCCGTAGCCGTGGGCTCCCACGGTGACCAGCATGGTGGGCACGGCGCGGGCGACGACGAAGTTGAACAGCCACTGGGTGGCGGCGGCGTAGGATACGTTGAGCGAGCGCAGGCGGGCGGCGGGGATTTCCGAGGCGTAGATCCAGCAGGCTGGGCCCCAGCCGAATTGAAAGAAACTGTTATATGATACAAGGTTAGGGCACAAATAATGGAATGGGGGAAGGAAGTAGAAGGGAAGGGAAGAAAAGGGCTAGATGGAGTGAAAACTTACGCAGCAAACAAAAAGATGCACACCAACGCCACATAACCCGCAGGCGGCACCGACTGACCATCAATCGGCGGCGAGATGCGGACATAAAGGCCGATATAAAACATGGCAAGGCCCTGCGCAATCGACGTCCACAGCAGCGAACGTCTACGACCAAGCGAGTCGGCCAAGAACAGCAAGAAGATGACGCAGCTCGTCACCTTGACAATACCATAGATACCGGTACTGAACAAACTAGTCGACGTTCCCGTAATCCCCAAGTTCTTGAAGATGGTAGGCGCGTACGTGTTGATGGCATTCGTGCCCGTCATCTGCTGGCAGATCATCAAGAAAATACTGATAAGAGCGCGCTTGCGGTTGCCGGCGACGGTCCACATATCGCGGGTCAAATCCCAGTAAGTAGCATCACCCTGGAGACGGCGCTCCTGTTCAAGCTGGTCCTGGATCTCGCGGAACTCGTCCACGATGTACGGGTGTTCTGGGCTGAGGTTGCGGATGCGCGCCAGCACGGACTTGCATTCTTCCCAGCGGTCCCGGCGGGCCAGCCAGCGAGGGGACTCGTGGCAGAAGAGCATGCAGACGCAGAGCAGGACGGCGGGAAGACCTTGGATGGCCAAAGGGAAGATGTACATGGATTTGCCCTTGAAGTGCAGAGAGACGGAGTAGTTGATCCAGAAGGCGATCATGCCGCCGGTGACGATGAAGAGCTGGTAGAGGCCGGTCAACAGGCCGCGGATCGAGCGGGGGGAGTTCTCGGATACGAAGACGGGGTTGATGCAGCTGGCGGCGCCGACACCTACACCGGCGACGAAACGGCCCACGTACATGGGGGCGAGGTTGCCCGAGGCGGCGGATTGCATGATGATACCGATGATGACGACCAGGGAGACGGCGATGAGACACCACTTGCGGCCGAAGCGGTCGGTTATAGGTGAGGCGATCAGCGCACCGAGGAAGCAGCCGGCTTGGAGGGTTGAGACAATGTTGGCGCCCAGGTTGGCCTTCGCTTTATCGTCGCCGATGAAGCCAAAGTCGCGTCTGAAGGGTTCGAGCTCGATGACGCCGCCGATGACGGAAGAATCCCAGCCGAAGGACATGGCACCGAAGCAAGCCTGCGACGACGGACATACAAGTGTCAGCAAGGCAAGATCCTGTTGAGTGATGCTGTCTGCTCAGGCAAAGGAACTCACAGAACAGGCTAGGAGATAGACACGCCAGCCATAGATCTCTGGGGGATCTTGTGCCATGGCCTCATTTTTAACGATTTTTCGGAGGATCCTATTTCCTATTGAGAGACCCATCTTGACGGTTTAGTGAGGTTGCCCTCTATCGTTCGAAATAACTTCTTCGTGTGTCTGTGATGAGGTGATGGACAGTCTTCGAGGCCTCTTTGGGCGCTGGCTGGATGTTGGCCGATGAGTAAGAAGCCTCTTTCAAACGGTATGACCTCTTAATCCGGACCTGTGTCGTTGGTAGGAAGGATGATGGATGAGGTGTGAGAGGAAAAGTTCACGAGAATAAGAGAGTGTCCTCCAGCCTCCGGGTAATATAATAGAAAGTAACGGTGCCGGTGTCCGGAACCCTTATGTAGTTCCTGTATGTCTGGAAGCAAGCGGTGCAACGCCAGTTCGGCCAGTTCTGGAACCCCCATGCAAGGTCAATAAGTAGAGCCCGAGATGTACCACAGTAGGTCTCACTTTCTTGGCGACTTGACGCCTTAACTGTGTAGGCTTAGTGAGATACGCTACCCCATACTCCAGATTCATGATGGCGCGGCCCCGAATTTCTCTTGTTACAATGGTTCGCTTGCTTGTATCACCCAAGATGGATACAGCTCACACGCCTCTGCACATGCCCTCGTTGCTCTTTACAAGGCCTGATTGGAGTCATGGTTTGAAGAAACATGGATGGCGATGCTTGGATTCCGGCCCGTTTCCCTTTTTGCGAGTAAAAAGATATGGCATTCAAAAGGGTAACAGGTTGGAGCTAGAGTATGCCTTTCTTCCAACTGTTTGGGCAAAAGATTGCCCCCCTCCCCTGTTCGCCCACTACCGGTGGCATTTTTCCACCAAGGAGAGGGGGACGTTGCACTGCAACTGGCTCATCCCTTTTCGTCGTCTCTTGCCTTGCCTGTGAGGACATTGAAGAAAGAGTGTCGTATTTACCACCGTTTTATCTGGCATATGTTAGCAGTGGGCACATTTGTATTTGGTATATCTTGTTGAATGCTTCAGTAGCAATATGTTCGTAGATAACTCCACGGGGCTGACAGTCCTGAGTAAGCAATCCTGAAGTCACAATCCTTGATAGGTGATACCTCGTAGATAGATGGAGGGAAGGATTAGAGGCTGGAGGCTGGAATTCTGGACTCGGCCTCTTCTTCCGAGTGGCTTCAGAGGTCGTCAGACCGTGTTACTGTCGCCGCCGCCATTCCCCAATCCTCCATGTTTCCCCAGATCCCCATGGAGTCGCCTTCTCCCCCCCTTGCCCCTTTGCCCTCCGCACCGGCTGTTCCCCTCACCATGGGAAGAGAATCCCGACAATGCATGCCGTGTAAAGTAGAAGGCCCCGCCAATCAGAAGGCATGAAGAAACCATCTGGATGAGCACCTCTGGTCACGGTGTTCCGGGTGCCAAGCACGGGGTAAGCATGCTAAGTTCGAACCTTGGTATTAGCCTATTGGTCCCGTGTCATTCGTGGGAATGGAATGGACATCAACAAAGTGCGGAGAAGACGAAATGGTTGTCCTTCGTGTGGACTGTTGAGGAGGTGGTGGAGGAGGACTGGAGGAGGATATCGAGGCCGAAGCTGTGTGGAAACCAGAGATATTGCAGATGAGGAATCCATCGAGGACGGGGGAATGCCAGCCTGAAACCCCTGCTTGTCGATGTCGCCTTGATCCCGTCGGCTCCTCCTTGCCCGGACGTCGGGTCGTTGCCCGGGTTGTTGCCATCTCCACAGGGCGGACTCTGGGGAAACGGGGAATGGGGGGGGAAAAGCTGAGGCTTGGGGGAAGCGCGAGACGGGAATCCACTGTGAGCCCGCTGTAACCCGCTGAGGAGAATGGGGTTTTATGGGGGTGTACCCCACATCCCGCCAGCGCGTTTATGGCGTGCAGGTGGAATCAACCAAAGAACAGGGCATGGAGTCCAACTTCAAACTGGGCAAACCCGAGGTTGATGAGTAAAGTTGGAATTGTGATCTTCTGAACCAAAGCAAGATTGTGAAAGTGTTTCCTGGATAAACTGGAACCCACAGAGTATCGTCACTCGCGTTCATCACGTCTCTTGGGTTGTGCTTGGTTCAGTAACATCAACCTCGAGCCAGAATCAGAACAAAGATAGAAACCACCAGTACCAGCCGATATGTTTCAGCTTGCTCGTGAACCATGGAACCCGTAGAATGGAAGAGTAGTGTACCAAGAGACATGAATTCCGATTTATCCAGGATACTTCCAACCTCCCAAACCTCCCAAAGCCTCCCCACCTAACCGTCTATGTACCTTACCTAGCGCCGGATTTACCCCGTGGGGGAATAGGAACCAAACAAGGGAGCCTTTACCCCAACTTTCCTCTCATCCCATTCCCCACGCCGTGATCAATATCCTTACGCTGTTCCAGAACTCAATTGAAGCCTCATCACCAACATAGCAACACCTGCAACCGCCCAAACGAGTGCGAACTGTACCTATTCACCCCTGCAAGAAGATCACCAGCCCACGTTCCCAGAAGCTCGGTTCGCGGCACACCTGGTGAGCTGGTGATGTCTGAGTGCGGTGACAGTGTCAGAGTATTGAATCATGGGAGGCTAGGGATTGGGGTTGGGGTGAAGCGAGGAGAGTTGCCCACTGGCCGGAAAGTAAATTATCCACAAATCAGGGGACGGTATTGGGACTCGCCTTGGCGCCGCGTGCTGGAGGTTTAAGAAAGAACTTCAAGGTGAAGGATGTGAGCCACGTGCAAAGTTGGGGATGCGTTAGGCTTCTACTTTCGGCTTGGCGAGCTGAATTATGTTAATGCTGTTCGATGACGTTTATTCGATAATTCGCTGGAGATGTTGTCGTCGCAAAGCTAGGGCTTTGTCTTCTGGAAAATGTGTCGCTTTGCCTGAGGTGACGGTGTCGGTTCTGATGTTCATGTCACTCTGGAACACATGGTGTTCTGATCAAAGTAACACCCGACTGCGTGAATGCCGTAGGCATTATATCGATAAGATCCTACAATGTCACTCAAGCTAGTGTAACTCATCCGCACTGGATGACGTTGGGAGGTATGCATGCCATGGGACGAGGTTCTCTCCTCTTTACCTTACCTCCCATGAACTCTCCGTAACACGGTGTAATGTGATCTCATCATTCAGTGGTGACCGTCGTCCTCCGCGCAAGATGTCTCCCAGCGATCCAATGCCAAAGCTGGGGCACCAAAACAACGATACCGCACACGTGCAGCTGCCTCAACCCGTCATCACGAAATTGGGATGTCGATCTGCCACCCCAGGTCGCAAACACAAACTCAACGCCTACGCCTTCCAACAGGACGCCATAGTCACCTTCAAGGGCTATCAGTACGCAGCATACTGGTCCAACGCCGGGACGGATGATAGCGACACTCTGTATATTTGCGTGGCCAGAAGAGAGCTACGGCCTCGTTCCGACGCGCCTGTCCTAGACAACGAAGACGAAGTCTGGGCAGAAACGGACCACGAGTGGGAAGTCCTCGAGCTTCGTGACTACAAGCAAACCGTTGACGATGGCCATAACACCGTTTCGCTTGGGATTTGCCCCCGTGATGGAACAATCCACCTTGCATTCGATCACCATTGTGACATGTGAGTTGTGTCTCCCTCCTTTCTCTCACCTGCTGTTTTGTGTGTTTGCCGCCGCCAATACAATTATCGAGCAGCCTTCGATACCGCTACTCAAGGCGGGATATAGCCACTCAGCCCCGTGTCGTCAATTGGCGTCCAGACATCTTCTCGGCCACTCTTGACTACCTTCCGGGAATCTCATCCACCCACAAGCCCCTCCGCGACGTGACATACCCCCGATTTGGCATCCTCGGGAAAGACATGTTCTTCTCCCACCGTGACGGCAAGGCTGGACTCGGCAACGACCATCTTTACACCTATAATGGCAAAAACGGTCGCTACGAATACATCGGCCCCTACCTGACAGGCGTCCAGAGCAATCCGTACGTCAACGGGATGACCTCCCGCGCCGGGGTCCTCCACGTCACTTGGGTATATCGAGGCTTTGTGGAATATCCGGGGTGGGACGATCCGCTCGATACCAAACACAAGCAGCAGGCGGGACCGAACGGGGCCGAAAACAACCATAACATCTGTTATGCGTATAGCGACGCCGACGGATATGTATGGAGAAACGGCCGGGGTGAAGTGATTGCCGACTTGAGGGATCCTGCCAAGTTTCCCATCGACGTACGGGGGAAAGAGCGAACCATAACAAATGACTGCAATGGGATCGTTGCCTTTGACGTACCCAAGGGCAAGGGCCTGATGAACCAAGAGGCACAAGCAGTTGACCAAGAAGGGGGTGTACACGTCTTGAACAGAGATATGATGAATGAAGGGGGGACGTACCTGTGGAAACATTATTACCGGTCGCCAGATGGTAAGTTAACCGCTGTGCCACGGTTCTGATATTGCTGGCAAATGCGATGATTGACGGTGACTAGGGATGTGGACGCAGCGGGCACTGCAAGCCATCAACGAAGGCAGCAAACGTGGCCAAGTAGCCATCAGCAAAACCGGCGATTTATACGCAATCCTTCCGAACTCGACCAAGAAGAGCATGCGGATCCTGAGGGCCACCAAAGCTAGTGGATACGCCGATTACCGACAAGTTTGGAAAGGAGACGGCCTTGGCGGCGAACCGCTGGTAGACTCAGCCAGGCTGGAGTATGACAACGTGCTGTCGGTCTTTGCTCGCAACGATCCTGTCGACCCGGCTGAGGGTACGGCGGAGAATCAAGCTATCGTCATCCTTGACTTCGAGCTGCCCATGGAAGACAAGGATCCCAAGACGGAGGAAGATTCGACGAGAGACACAAAGTGATCCAAGTGACGTTGATGGTCAGCCCATCTCTCAGGCGCGTAAGAAGTGAAGACTGGGAAGAAAACACGCATCTGGAACGGGCCTTGCTGAGGTTTCGGAATAAGGTCAAAAGCGGATGAGCTGCGCTAGCTCAACAAGGGGAGCTCGTCAGATAGATAATTCCGGGGACGTCCCTGAAGCTCTTGAAACTCCTACAGAATTCGAAGCAGAGTCCGGGGATTTGCTTGAACGGACATACGGAACAGTTTGTGCACATGTCAACAAGAGGTCTAGAACGACAAGCTCTCATGGAGCGTTCTGGCCTTTTGGACACATCGTGCAAGGCGTGCAAGGAAGTATTGAGGCGTCGGGAAGCCGTGCATATCGTTTTAGGTCTAAATCTACCCAGCCGTGCCAGCCCAGAGGACACGCACCTTCAAGGCCGAGGTGATGACACTGAGTGAGGACGTCCGGAAAGCCACCCGAGGGAGAGACAATATGGGCTGTTGCCATTGGCCAAGGCTTTTAATGGTCTCGGTGGATGACCTGGGGCAGTATGCTGTGCTCGTGGTCAGCTGGGCTGTTATCAGGACATCTTGACTTGATGAAGCACTGATATCCAGGCATTAAGCCTGCGCAGTATGTAGAGCATGCTATAGTGATTGTTGATGCCGTGTAACATGATGCGTGTCTTCCATCTGTCGCGGCCCGTGGAGTTTGCCCCGATCAGTATGCTGAATCTTGGGCCGCCGTCCCATAGCACACACACCTCCTCGCTCGACACGCTTCCATGTGACGATTGCGGTGTGTCTGCTGATGCTCCCAACATCCACATCCCACCAGCTTCATTGTGTGCTCGAAGCCAGCAGCAACAACGTCGATGGGGTTCCGAGATGCGACAAGTCATCGTCAAGGGAAGCTGAAGACTATGCTTAGCGCCGTCTATCCGGTTCAAACAATTGGTGTAGACATGGTGAATGCCGTCATCACACCGCGTCGGGTACCCGTCGCAGAGCTTCGTCGATGGACTACACTAGTTGGCAGGTTGTAGATCCAATTCAGCGCGGCATGGTAGAATGTTGATGGCTCGTGGGTCCCGTCGGTCGGACAAAAGCACGATCTGCTGCCAGTGCCACGTCAATCTGGAACAGCAGGACAACGACGTGTTGGACTGTTGGACTCGATGGAAGGGCGGGAGAACTGTGCGCATGCGGCTCAACCAAGCTCGTCAGGGAACGGCGAGGCGGAATCGGTGGGATTGACGATGATGGCTCGGATTATTCATTTCTTCTGATTAGATGGATGGAAGGACGAAACGGACTGGCAGGGAACAAGGCATGACATGATCGCGATGATGGAGCGTGATGGAGGAGGCAGTTGAGTTGCGGTGCAGCTTGTCGCAGGCAGGAGTCGGCGTGGAGTTGCAAGGTTCAGATTGGGTTTCCAAATCGGGAGCCAAGTTCCAGTGTTTTCAGCTGGCCTGGTACGCAGCCGCGGGAGCCTTCAGCTTGCCATGGCTGACCCCACGTCCCTGATTGGGTCGCTAGCGCTGCAGTGGCTCGCGAGTGGATACGGGCAGGCTCTTGGTCGAGGCTTGGCAGGAGTGCTCTTCAAGGTTTTTTTCCTGATAGAACCACTGAGAGGCCGCGGCCGCCAGCCCATCCCATACAGCAATCCATGGGCCACGAGCCAACCTTGCCAACCCTCATTACGATGGCGCCGGTGAGAACCCTGATCAGCGACCCTTTTTGCTCCATCCTGCATGGGCCCGCGGGGATGGATATTCTGGCATCTCAATCATTTCACCTCACATTCACAATGGAACCGCTTCGTTCTTCCACTTCCAGAACTCGACATTGCGTCTCACTCTAAAGTCCCAACAACTCTCCGAACGACACCGACTGCGGAATACGGCGACGATACTTGCCACAACAAGGGCGTGGAACGGTGGAAGCGAGGCAAAAGCGAGTGGAACCCAACCCTAGAGGAACCAACCTAGACTCACGATACGCGAAACAAATCCATCTTTCAGGTCTTGTCTTTCCCGGCGAGACCTCCTCTCCTCATGTTTGTACAAGCAGAGTCAGAAGGATGCTGAAGCCCATCTGCGGTGGCGTGGTCTCCGCGTGCTTTGTTGTTACTCGCTCCTCACTCATCCAGACAGGTTTCTAAATTTGAACCCTTGCAAACACCTCACTGCTCACGATGGCGATGTGGCTATGAATCCTTTCACTTTCACCACATCAGTCCTCCAAATCTCCTGGGCCCCATGATGAAACTCAGCAACCCTGCTCCCCTGACCCGAACGCCTGGTTTGCCGTTAACTGAACGTTGCCCGGCTCATTCGTCTCGGCACCCTACAGGCTCAACACACCGTGACTCTATCCACAGTTGGACAACAGCGAGAACCATGGTTTGTGTCGATGGATCCAACCTTTTTGGTTTTCCATTCCACCCCCATTCCATTCCAATATCAATCCATCATCCCTGGACCATGCCCTTCTTCCACCATGGAAGCCATTGCCTATAAGAGCTAACCAGATACGGAACTCTCGGTCGTGCTTGTTGTCCAAGTCTCGAGCAGCTTGTGCCACCCGACTCCTCTTCTCAGCCAGCCTCTGTCTTCTGCTTTGTCCAAACTACCGGCATCCGCTCTTTATTTGGCAATACTCCAAGCTATTATACGTGCTACTGCCAACCTGAAATCCTTCCCCAACATGTGAGCGCTTTTCTGGTTCTGGATGATATCGCCCCATAATCCCCAGTCCCTAGTCTTAGTCCCCAGCCCGGGTCCTGTTTGGAGTTTGATAGCCAGCTGCCCTTTCATATACACGCTCGCCACGATCCTGTCCCGATCCACCATCTTCCAGCCGGCCATGCTACCCAGATTCACAGACCATTGAAAGTTGTGTTGAGCTGTGTTCCTCTCCCATCACCCTCTAGCGTGCTCACAAAGGCACACTAGTCCCGCCGCCACCACTTCTTATTCAAGTACCCACGGCAGCCACACTCATGAATGCCGGGCGTCATGAACGATCAATGCCACTGCAGACCAGATCTCCCTTTCCCAGTTCGGTCTATTCACTGCTTCCGGGCAACTGACCGACCCGTAGATCACGAATGGTCTAGACCTAGCTCCACACCGCAAGCAAGAGGTTCTTTGACGTCAGAGCGCTTGCCCCAAGTGTCAAGTGCTTCACATCATCGAGGTATGACTTATACATACCTACCAAGCCCAGCCTAGTCTTTCTTTCCTTTATACTCCCCTTACCCTTCCCTCACCCCACCTGATCTTGAACCATGAGCTCATATAAGCCAAGTGTCCCAACCTCGGAACTCCTTGTTCGCCCAGTCTTCCATCCATCCTGAGTGTCGAGGACAACATCATCAACATCAACCACCCTTCCGAATCCAGCAACATGCAACTCGACGCCTTCGTAACGAGAACGAGCGGCTTGCTCTCCCGGATAGCAGCTTCCGCCAACTTCTCGCTCCAGTCCGATCAAGCCACCTTCAACCGGGCCCTGGTCTCATGGCTCAAGGACCCCGACTCCAGCCTACCCAACGGCCACATCACCGGCCTCTGCTGCTCCAATCTTCTGTCCATCCAGTCCCCAGACGAGTCCAGAGGCAATGACCTCATCCCCGAGTTCCGCAGTTTCGTACTAGCAGCATCTCTAGCACACCGTGGACGGAGGAACAGCAAGGGGAGCAGCAGCTCACGCCAAAAGCAGACGTATCCCGCACGCCACGAGTCCCGATCTCATTTGATCAGGAGGCTAGATGGCATCCTAACCCCCCAATACCTCTCTAATCTCTCCCCAGAGTCTTGCCAGGTCCTCTTCCATCTGGTGCTTGGAGCTATTCTGGGAATGGGACATTCACCATCGCCTACCACCACCATCACTTTCAACTCCTCGCCGTCGTCGAGTGCTGCCCCTTCGAACCTCCTCAGCTCCGAGTTCCAGCAGAGTCCAACACTATGGCTGTCCACGAAGAACCAACTGGTCCGCACGCTCGCCCAAGATCTTGTCTTCCTAGGATCCAACAAGTTAGGAATCAACCTCGACGGAACAGCGGACCTAGAGAAGCTCATTATCGACACAGCGATCAGCAGGTGGAACGAAATGGAGTCGCGCATCTGGGTTGATAGCATTGCCGAGAAGTCCTCCTCAACAGGTTCCTCACAAGAACCAGCACAGCGACCAAAGCCAATCTCGTTATCATCACCATCATCATCAAGCTCCCCAAGCAAGTCCTCCGGTTGCGATTGCCAAAGACGACAGTCTTCATCTTCCACCGCCACCAGGTCACCGGCAGAAGAAAAAGACGACGACCTCCTAGACCAAGACCGCAACCCACCCTACTGGGAAGACCCACCACCCACTCCTCCCCCGCCCACTGTCGAGCCGACGCTCATTCCCGTGATGCCATTATATCACCAGGATATCGCCGCCGCCCACACCCAATTCCAATTCCAACCAGCAGCAGCGCCCACGTCATCGTGGTCGGAGAACCCAGCATCGTACTTGGAGATGACGGATGAGCCAGAGAGTTACTACCTGGCTACTGCGAATGGAAACAACAAGAGAGGGAGAGCGTCGCCACATATGCCGACGACGATGGGGATGCCGAGGTCAATGACGGATCCATTTCCTTTGGGGAGTCCGGCGGAGAGTAAGTTTTTGCTTTGTTTCTTTCGCATTAACCCAGAAGAGAGTGTCGCTGACAAAGATTGCCTTATAGACTTTGGTTCATGGAGAAAAGTCAAAACGCGAACGATGTGGGTGGTACGGACGATTGATGCAGGTGATCAAGGACAGATAAGCGTTCATGCTCGGTTGCGGGGGAGGGAAGTCAATGATTTTGGCGTGTTTGCGTAAGAGTCAAGAGAGGAGAAAGACTGAAAGGGAAGATTGCATGGATAGGTTTTGGTATAATTTGATGATAATGGATAATAAGACGGCATGAACCGGGCATTCAGTTACGTCATTGACTGTGTACGAACAAAACCATGAATGATTGCGTCATTGGCAAGAAAGTAAGTGGTGACGGAGAAGAAAAAAAAGAAGGAAAAAAAGATGGTGTTTGAGACTCGGATACCGGGAGTCGAACCCGGGGCTGTTGAGAGAGCAGTCACTCCTGAGAAGTGAGAGTCAACGATGTTACCGCTACACCATACCCGATTGAACGGATAAGGTCCGATTTGATTGTTGAAGTGGAGCGTCGGTGGAAGTGCTTAAGAGTACCCCACTACTATCTTCAATGTCTTTAACGGTGATCTTCACCGCAGCTGAAGCTCCAGCAGCAAAAAAGGGGCCAAGTGGGGTTCACGCCAAGTCATCGTACGGCATGGCTTGGCATGTGAGGCATCGAAGTCATCGGAAGCCAAAGGAAACGCCGGTCGCCGACGCTGGTAAGATGCATGGTAAAAGCGAAAAGGAAAAAAAGAGAAAAAATTGAGGTCGTGCCCGGGTTCGAACCGGGGTTACTGGAAGAATTGAAAGTTGTTAAAGTTTCAAAATCCAGAGTGATAACCACTACACTACACAACCTTCGGGATTTGTTGACATACGATGTCGGATCTTTGCATTATTTACAACGAGTTACAGTGACGTAATCCCTCAACCCAACCCAACACCACACAACCATCATGCTTCGCGCTCGACGACCTCGGCTTTGCTTTCTCAACCTCATTTGTCTTCGGCACGAAATCAATTGCATTTGCGATGATGCTGTTGTCACTTTCGGGAAGATTATCGAACAGCGGAAATTGAGTGCATCGGTGTCTTTCATTGTCTGTCTCTTGCGCAATTTCTCCCTAACAATCTCCCTGGAGCAAAGCATCCCCGTCCATCTCCTAACGCTCTCATCAACCTCTGCACCCTCCTCCCCGCCTCCTTTCCCAAACCAACTAGCCCCGCACTTCCACTTCACAGACCCCTTACCCCCCCTCACCACCACTCAGGTCCCTTCACCCCTTCTTCATCACCATCCTCAACGCCGCATTCTCAATACTCACCACCCTCCCGTTCCCATCCACCTCAAAAAGGAACTGATCCAGCGGCATACTCCCATACGTGACCCCGGTCAAGCTGACCCAGCTCCCACAGTCCGTCGAGAACATACTCGGGGGCGTCCTGCCCGGCACATTCAAATCCTCAAACACGGCCTTATACGCCACCCTCTTCCCCTTTGTCGCCGCCCGTCCATTCTCGCGATCCATCTCCCCCGGAATCACCGTCTCCAAGCCCGTCGGGTATAAACGGATTGACGGATTAACAGGCGCGTACCCCGCCGCCAACACCACAGAAATATACTGCATGTCCGTCCCGTTGGACACCCAGTTCTCGATACCCAAACCGGGCCGGTCGGGCTGGGTGGTGATTTTCAGTGACGAATTCCCGCCGTTCGAGTAACTCCCACCATAGGTTTCCTGCGCCTGCTCCCGCGCCGCCGCCTCCAGCGCCGGCAACAACTGCTCGCCCAAAACATCCGCGAGGTTGAAGTTCGCGTTGGCGGGCAGGTTCGGGCTGGTCAGCAAAACGGAAAAGCCGACGCCGTAGTCCGGCAGCAGGTTTAGTAGTGAGTTGTAGTACCCGATGCGGCCGGCCTTGTTGTACGCGTCCACGACGCGCTTGCCGTTGGTTACACTTGACAAAACGATGCGCCGGATGCCCCAGGGGTAGCCGACGCCGGCGTTGGGTTCGGAGGTTAAAGCGGCGGGTTTGAGCCAGCGGTTGGTGAGGACGGGAGCCAGCAGCGTGGAGCGCATGATGGAGCGTCCGAGGGCGGAGATGTCCCGGACGGAGGAGTACATGTTGCCGGCGGGGTTCTCGTCGCCGAGTTGGTAGTCCCATTGGGCGTCGGAGGGGGTGCCGGGGCCGGGGATGATGCCGAGGTTCGAGGGGGCCTTGTTGTAGAAGGTGTGGGAGAGGTTGAGCGGGCGGAGGATGGATTCTTCCATGAGTGTTTGGAAGGGCTTGCCTTTGATGGACTCGAGCGCGTAGGCGAGGATTTGGAAGCCTGTGTTGGTGTAGGCTGGGGTGGTGAAGGGGGCGTAGGAAGGGTAGACTTGGAGGAGGCCGGAGAAGAATTCTACCGAGTGGTCAGATTCTCATTTCTTGGTCGAAAAGAGCAAAGGACTTACCAGTCCTATTGCAATGAGGCCATACACCACACTTGGGCAGCGTCGGATCTGAGCTATTCAGAGCCGGAAATCCAAGCTGGACCGCAGTGTTCTGGTCCACCGTCTGAGTAAGTTCGCCCATCACGCCATCTTTCGTTGTCCCATCCTCACTGTCAGTCCTTGTCCTCAACATCCTCAAAACATCTTCTTTTGCTCATGGAGAGAACCACTGCACTTACAATCCCTCACAGCCCCCGACAGCTGTCCAGCCAAACTCCCCACCGTCGCCTCCCCCCACGCCACATTCCCCACCGGATCATCCTTCGCCTTATCCGCCGCCTTCGCCAGCTCTGGCACATACTTCGTAATCGGCTCATTCCACCTCACGTCCCCGTCCTGCGCCAGCCACGTATAAACCGTAAAGATCTTGGTCAAGCTGCCCAATCGATAGACCGTATCCGCGTCCGTCTTCTTAACCCCGCCATTAGTAATATTGCTGGAAGCGTGCGCCGGCGCGGTGTGGTGCCAGCTGAAGACGACCGGGTCGGTGTCGCTGATGCTGAACACCTCGAGGCTGTAGCTCGTGATGTTGGCGCGGACGGCGGCCGAGTTGTCTTCGTCGCGGGCTTGGAAGGTCTCGGTCAGGTTCGCGAGGGCGGCGCGGATGGCGGCGCTGGACTTGAAGTTTCGCGGATTTTCGAAGACGGGGCCGAGGGGTGGGCAGTTAGGCGCTGCTGTTGCGCATGTTGTTGCTAGGAGCAACAGCAGAAGGGCTGCGATTCCGAACATCTTGAGCCACGAGTCGTGAACCACAGTGCTGTGGGAGAGCATCTTGAACCGGGAGGAGGATGGTCGAGTACTCCTATGAACGAGAGAGACGACTCTCGTCTTCATATGTTTTTGAGGATGTGTATTGTCTCTCTATTTTTCTCTGTTTACCTCCCTCCTCTGGATACTATGGAGTGTGGTACTCGGAAAGACGATTCTGTCCACATATGCCCCGTTCTCAAGTACGGTAGGAATAACAAGAATTCCAGCCGGACCCCTGGGCCGTGCCAGACTCTGGGGCCGACCTGTTTCCCGTATTATCGCATGGTACCTATATCCCGTTGACTCTTAAAGGGAGCCCGGTGCCTTAATAGGACATACAGGACCCAAGGTGATCCGAGATCATAAAATGCCTATAGTTGGCCCTATCTATACCGGACCAGAAGACGCGGAGTCCACCAACTAATCATTTCACTCTACCAAGGTACGCTGATGTTCAAATATTTAGATAACATCTTGGAAAGCTTATCTTGACTTGAGCACTCTACGGCTGAATGTTGTAGATTAATGCTACAGGCTCATGCTGGTTCCTGACATACCTTTGTAGCATTCGGTTAAATTGCATGTTGCAATCTGCACAGTGGCCGGGAATTACACTGCCATGTAAACGCTGTCTCGACAATGAATGTGAGTTGGAAATATTGTTATGGTTCAACATGTGTCTTTCTAATGTTCAGACGGAGGCTTGCGCGATTGCCCTTAACAGAATCTCGCAGTTGTTCAAAGTTGTAAATTTGGTATTCTCCACCTAGAAGTAACACAAAAACCACTCAACTAAGATTACAATTATACTCGAGCAAAAAGAGGAACTCAACGTTCCTGGTCAACAAAGAGGAAATGAGTCTTCCTGGATGGTCCAACCGTACCCATCCTCCCGAATTATAGATTCTTTGCCGCCCAACCAAGCTGCAAGCCGCCAGCATCAAACACGACAAAGCTAGTCTTAAGCGCGACGTCGCCGAAAATCGAGAAGCCGATGCCTGTATCCCTTTGGATACCACCAAAACAGTTTTGGTTGGCACTATCAACTGGTGCATACGAGACCATGTCTCCTGGAATAGTAACAATGCCGTCGTTGACGCCAAAGATAAAGTCCGGTGGAGTAGGACTGCAAGGGAAAATATAGCCGCCCTGGTTACTGTCATACTGGGCGCCCTGGACCTCCTCATAGTATGCACTGACGACAGACTTGGGTAGAAGCAGTAGCGTAGTCCCGGTGTCGGCAATACCGCTCATAGAGTGATTACGGAATTTTCCAGTGCCAACCGCATATCCTGGGGAGGTGAAGCCCCAAAAGCCCTGGCTATTGTCAACAGGCGTCCAAGTGATGTTGCCGATATATGCTGCGGGATCAATGTAGCCGAAATTATAGCTGCCCGCTATATATTGAGAGAGTTAGTGTTTTTTTCAAATTTTTTTTTTTTTTTCATGAAGTGATCTTTGACAGGGGGACAAGCTTACGGGCCCCATGCTTCAGATCGGCGGTTAACAGAGGAGCGTCAAGGCTGTCCTTGATGTTGTCAAAGAATGTGTTCTGTGGGGTAGGCTGAACTGTGTTGATAGCAGTAAAGCCCAAACCCAACAAGCCATCATTGTGTGGGTCGTCGGTGAACTCGGCTGAAACCTTCTTGGCCGCCTCTACGGCTTGGTTAGGGACAGTCAAGTTGCCAATCGTAACCGTGTCGAGGTAGACGTCGCCGCTCGAGGAGCTGCCGTCGCCGTACGTGATCTCCCAAGTTGAGCCCTGGAGCTTCTCAGATGTGGAGCTGTTGTTCGGATCGTACACAGTCTGGCCCTTGATATCACTCGTGGACATCTCCGTGCTGAAGACCCAGAGGTCGCTAGACCCTGTGTCGAAATCAACAATGAGATTCTGCGATGGGGTACCGATGGAAATGGGCGTTAAGTACTCGACGTCGTGCTTCTCAGGATCCGTTGCAATGGTGCCGGTCATTCGCTTCTGGTTTTGGCGGAACCTAGCGACGGCGGCCCTGAGGTCCTCCGGCATCGGGGCGCCAAACTTCCGGTATGCTTTTGCCAACGCAAGGGGGCCATGCCTGAACTCGAAGCTCGGATTGCGGACTTGCAGCAGTGAAGCGGTGCCTTTGTTGCCTGTGGTTTCGACACGGCCTGGGATAGCAGCCGCCATGCCGGTGGCCGCAAGAGCGGCGGTAAGAAGGGTAGAAAATAGCAGCATCTTCAAGTTAGAATGGAACAAGACTTGGATAATGAGAGGATAGGCAAAAGAGCGTCGTTTGGCAGATCAAGGGCCGAGTAAGGAGCGTAGAAGTTGAGTGAAAAAACGCGAGCCAAACACTACAGGCAAACCCCGAGGATGGCTAACTGACAGTTCTGTGAGATGTTGCAGGCCGCCACCAGTGAAGGCTTTGGAGATCGCGGGCTTGATGGTGAAAATGAATTCCGGATACGGCTCGGACAAGGAGGGGAGAGAAGAAAAGTGGATAATTCATGGGAAAAGGAATCGGGATTGCTGTTGGGTGAGGATGTCTGGGATGGGCTCACCCAAGCCAGCAGACTTTGACGCCATTATGGGAAGTTCTTTCCTTAAATATCAGAACATCACTTGAAGGTGTGATATGCTCCACAGAGCGGTGAAGCGTTCTTGCCCCTTTTCCTGACCCAGGGTAAGATTTTCGTAATGGAAAGAACACCTCAGTTCACCTCAGCTCACTCCTCAGAAGAATCACTGGAGGATGGGAGGTGCTTTGCACTAGTGACTGCGTATACTATACCAACTCGCTTTCAGAGACATGTAGCTCCCCTTAGTTCTGCATCATGCTCATCTGGCAGATCCCGTCTGACTTCAAGCCGGATAGGCGAGGTGACGCTTGAAGTACCCGACAGGGCCTCCCAAGAGATCATCCCCGGATACCATGTGTGCTCGGGTGTTGCCTTTGGTCCGCAGTCTGTATAAAAGCCCAATTGTGGCCAAGACACACCCGAGTGGTCGGTAGTCAGAAATCCTCAGAGTTCGGAAGAGGATGTCCAAGATTCTGAAATTTCGATTGAGATGAAGAGTCAGGCGGTCTTTGAATCGGACTTTGGGAGCCGCGATTGACATGTTGCCAAGATATCAACCATTCCCTGGGGGAAAGAACTATTGTTTCCTCAAAACCAAAGCCACGATCGGTATTTGACGGCGCTTTTTGTACTTGTCTTGATTTCTCTGTTTTGTTACGTGATGTCGTTGTTACACGATAGCAAACATCCTCTGTGGGAGCTACCACGTCGTCGGAGAGATCACCCTGAATTCATTGTGAAGCCATAGATCTGGCTTGCCGAAGCATGACGAGGTGTGACTTGGTAGATTTCACACATTAGACACTGAGTTTGTCCATGAGTACATCTGGCGCATTGGTAGTCGAGGATTGGGATCGTTATAACAGAAACGTCACAGTCTGATGTTGCGAGCGGGAGGAGGTGAACCGACGGTGCAGCAGTCGCTCATCTCACATCAGCGTCTGCGCCGCTCCCGCCTATCCGCTCCTTGGCGTCTTAGCCGAAATTGACTGCTTTGAGCCAATGACGGTAGGCCGACAGCTGCCACCTTTTCCCCTGACGTGAAGTTGCTGTCTTGTGTGCGGCAGCTGCCGAGATCTCTCGAACTGGTGGAGAAGTGGATGCCAAGAAGCACTGAACTGAGTGCTCTTACTGGCCAATTCCTTTTCCTCGTCCCCACCTGTCCTTCTTGTCGTCGAATGCCTCACGGCTTCCTCCATCTTCAACATTCAACCACTCTGCAACAACATGACTGCTCAGCGCAGCCAACTGATTCCAAACAAAGCTTGAACTTCGTCTTTTCGAAATTTGCCGCACTCGGTATTCTTACAACACTCCTTCCGCAACGCTTTTTTTTTCCCCCGGTAATAAGGAGTTGTGATCCAGTGTCACTACCGTCAACTGATCAGACTTGTGCAGCTTCAGACATTTGACAAGCCTGAGCCTGACATCCCCGATGGCATGTACCTCACCTCACGCATCCCGCAGCGCATGTAGAAGGGGTATTTCGTCAGGAACATGCCGTGGCATTACTTCGAATGCACCCCCTATAATGATACTCAATTGACAAAGGATGACATGTTATAAATGTAATCCTTTCGTCGTCGTCAACTTTGAGCCGCTATATCCGGCATATGTACATGCTGCACAAGGGGTTATATACACATCTCATAACGTCAACTGTTGATAACCAACGGATAACCTCTTGTCTTGCCAATCCGAAGACGACAAGGTCTACCGGTAAACCAACGGAACCGGAGAAAAGCAGAAACATCATCACCTCTCCTCTCCATGCCGCCAGGTAGCACACCGTCCTCACCGAAATAACCGCAACTCCTACAACTATTGCGCATACACGAACTCGGAACACCCGACTACCCTATCACTTATCACATGCACCTTGCTTGCTTGCTCTTGCTATTGTTCCACTTCGCCCTTTCCCAGAATATCCCCGAAACTCGCAACACAATCCACGCGTCTGGTAGCGCACTTGCCGGTCACGACACAGGGTGTAGAACTCCGGCACAAAGAACAGACGCGCCATCGTGTAACATCATATAATGAAACAGTTCCAGACAAAAGGAGAGAGTCCGGACAATGAAGAGAATCCAAACAAAGGAGACCAGTCTTCCACATGACCGCTCTCTTGGACTGGGTTGCCCCTGTGGAACAGGACTTGATAAACATTTCAGGGGCGATAAGCAAACCAAACTCGCTCCCCAAAGGTAAAGGATACACAAACTACTTCCGACCGCTTACGGTACAGCTTATCTGCGAAAGGTAGGTAGCCTGAAGAGTCGGACAATCATCATACCCATAAATCGTCAGGAGACGAGCTGAAATGGTTTGTGTTTCTGATGCGTGCCAGTACGCCCACTGCCTTGAAGTGGATAAAATAGTCCAACATTATGCCGATGGCACATTTATCGGCGTAAAGGGAGTCCAGGCACATGAGAAGGTGATATACAGCACTGAGAAAGTTCCCCGGGAATCAAACTTATTAGCAATTCTTACATTAGTACGTACTTTCGTTCAGAATCTACTTTTTGTCCATTAGTCCCGTATTTTGCGCATTCACTCTTCCTCGACGAGAGAGTTAAAGATGACCACGCAGCTCATCGCCGACTTCAAGTTTGTGATGTATAGCCTTGTCTCATTTTTTTTTTTTTTTTAATGGTGTATGTGAAAGAACAAGCCGTGTTGCAGCTCGTCGAACCGTACATGTACGAGGAGATAAGGGTTGCTGGGAGGAGGGAGATAATACTCAATAGATGTGCTTACCTACACCCAATGCTACATTCTCTTTTCGACTCGCCGAGGCAGCGAAGCATGTGACTGAGAATGCGAAGGGGAGTTGAGAGCGGCCAGTCCCTTTGGGAATAAATCGAGTGTGGAACGTCCGAGAGAAGGCATATCGAAAACGAGGTAGATGGTACGTATCAAAGCATTCCTGGAGCGTATTATACTTCGGTTGTCGTGTTCGGTTTAGTTCTCGACCACTCAGTCAGATACCACCAAACGAAGAGGCATCTGCTTACTCCGAGCGAATAGCCCCCAATGGCACCCAACAACCAACACGTACACCTCCTCCAGCAATTATATGTTGGCGGTGGAAAATGCGGTGCTGAGGCTCAATACACGAAGCTGCATATGCCGTATCCAACTGATAGCAGCCTCTACAACTGGCAGCCCAGATTGGCTCACTAAGGCTGTGGCGTGAACGAAATCGCTGGCAATATTGCCGCTGGATGATGTGCATGAAGTAGAATGGAAGGTATTGATGGCACGGAGTTTGATCTGAACCGTGACGGTGGGTGGATTGCTGTTGGTGACTGAACGATCTGGCCACATACGTCGCAAGTACGTACCTATGTGGCGAGGAGGAGGGAGCCGGTTGTTATGTTTGTGTGTGTCTGGTATATCCGGAGGTGGATGAGGTATCCCCGAGACGCCAACCGGCAGGAACACTGTATTCGGTATCGTTCCAATGAGAGAATGGAATTGAGGGACTGGGTGATCGAGTATTGTTTGGGGCAGCGTGGAACTTGTACTGACTAACTCTTATAATGTGTGCTTTGATGAAAGCCTTTGAGGAGTGTCTGTCGTTAGTGTATCATGCAGCTTGTAAGGTTTTGCTGCGCATCATCTATACATCGAGCGAGTAAGCCTGTCCAATGTTACCGTCCTTCCAGTGCGTGAGCCAACGGCGTCAACCGCAGTGGCGTCCACCAACTCGGCCGAGCGGAAAGATATACAAGACAAAACTGCCTAGGAAGCCGGTCCTCATGGCACTGCCTAGCCTAGGCTTTCTCGACAGAGGTCGGGAAACTCACACAACCCGCAACATTGAGTCGCCTCCCGATAGCTTGGTCCAGGATCTCTCGGGACGACGATCGAGACGATGCAGCCCTAGAAGGCCTACCTAGGTAGTCCAGATATAGGTAGGTAGGATGTGTGACGGGAAGAGAGGTCCTCGCATGATCAGACCGAGACATGCCATACCACCTCACCTGCCTGGCCCTCGGCGAGATGTGCGTGACTACGTGTTAACCAACTTCTTTTTAGCAGGGACACGGAAACACTCTGATATCCGGTGGGGAGGGAGTGCTTGAAAGCCAAGATAAGGGATCTGCAGTGAGACTGCACTTTGATATATGGAGATTTGGCTTTCCCGCACTCGGGATACCGGCACGTGGTGAAACTGGAGCTACTGCGGAGGTCAGTCAGCATGGAAATCTCGAAGAGGCCCGAGCCCATCCCATCCCATCCGGTGCCGATCACGGCCCAGGAGAGTGACTAGCCAGTGTGTAATGTAAGGTAAGAATATGAACATAGGTAGGCATAGGTAGTGACTCAAAAGAAGACTGCCAGTTCGTGTTGCTTTGCGAGGCGTTATTGAGATTTCAGATGCCTCAATATGTACGGTCTTGAACTCCGAGAGACACGGTGAAGCCCAACCTCGTGATCTGATCTGATTTCATGAGTTTCTTGATATAGAATACGAATGACCAAAAGGAGCAGGTCCGTTAATAGCAGGATGTCGGTCTACCACAAAACGCTACAAGAGGATCCAAAAGCAAGAACTGACTCTGACCGACGCCAACCGCCCAGTGGTTTGGAGTGCAGCTATAGCCATGATAGGTTTGCGATAGAACGGCATGTTGGTGGGGTAGAGACCGACAATTGAAGTTGGAAGTCAGGTTGTCATGGGCTTGGTGACCACGATGAAAAGGAAGAGGTACATGCTCAGGTACTGTGCCTTATGCGGAAGTAAGGTTCAGTTACTTTACCACGTACAGCGGTCGGGATACCATCCACTTTGAAGGATCCGGGCGTGGTGGTTGCCAAGCCACCAACGATCGGAACTAATCGAGAACGGCAGGAGGTAAGCTTTGGAGCGTGGCGCTTATCACGCATTGTATCTTGACATGACTTGAACCTCCGTCTCGACTCTCGAGGAGTGCCGTTCGCGAGCTCAATATCGCTGGCTCATCGCCTTGTCAATAATGCCGTCTCCAGACTGATTCGAAATATCGGTGCTCAAGATGGTGCATTGCCTGCGGCGGACGAACATGCTTGGATCATCAGCTGGGTACTGTAAGTCCTGTCTGTCTTCGTTGTGAATTGGCCGCACCGGATCGTGAGTAATGGGGTCTGGGTCAATCATCTGTCCCGCCGCAAGTATATGGTGGTGCTTCAGACAATATGTCGAGGATTGCAGTTGGCGACCTGCTTGTTTGGAAACGGCCAAGAGTATTGATGGGATCATTCTGCGGAATAGCAGTTGCTCGCGCTTGGATCTACCCTGAACCTTGCCGATGTCCTGGATCAGTCGGTACGGTACCAGAACCACCAGGGAGCCGTGGTGTTGCGGGGCCGGGGCTAGGGGCCGGAACCAATAAACTTATTCACCATATGCCGCCAACAGCTAACAAGCTCAGGCAGTGCTTTGGATACTCCTGAGTTAGCCTCCCCGTCCCGTCTGGCAGCATGTTTATTTGATCTTGGGAATCAATTTCCCCTGAGGCTCTGCATCGACCTTCATGGACTCGAGGACTCAACTCTCCAAGGCTTTGGTAGTAAATGACTCGAACTAGGACATGGGATAAGATGAATCAAAGGGAAATTCAACATCAACCCAAGTTCGTATGTGTGGATTTTATATGGTCAGTGCCTGTTCGGCCTGTCCACAGTCCACAGCCAGCAACCACAACGGTCGACACACCACGCAACCTTAACTTTTGTGGGCGGGTTGGTCCGAGGATTGTTGTGGGGATGTTGTGTGCCTTTGGTGTGCTTTTGTCTTAGCTCGGATGGACGTCCCTCGGCTGCTTCTCGAAACCATGCACCTGCCATTTTGGACAAAGATCTGCTGATTTGCGAGTCCCGTTGGGCCTAGAGAAGCGATACATTGGCTAGTGTCTTGACTGACTCTCAGAAGGCTCCCAACCAAAATAAGAGGTGGCAGGGAAGGGGAAGGCCATCACGAATGCGGGGAATGGGGTGATGAATCATGGAGGTTCAGGTCGACGGTGAGCATTGCGAGATCGAGGGTTCGATGGCAGTGAGAGTGGACTGTGTTGTGGCTACGGAGCTCATGAATTGAGCTTCCCAATCAGACCAAGGTGACGTTGAAAATTGAGTCATTCAGAAAGAGATTGTTGGTTGAAGAGAGGTGGCCGGCTAGAGGCCGATTTTCGGCACCCAGTGTTTCGGCAGGCACCCCGCCGTGTACCCCAGCGACTGACGCTCATCAGCCTGCCGGGAACCGAACCGAGCTCGGAACCTACCAAGGCGCACAGATCTGTGTGTGAAAAATTGGAGTTTCGTTTTGTATTAAAATCATTTTAGTCGACCCCGATTTGACATCCACTTGAGGTTGCACATATCGAATATTGATGCCATTCAAGATCGCACCCCTTCCTGGCATCCTTCGCCATGTTGCAAATTGGCCTATTGCGTACTAGGCGCATGTTTATCATGGCCATCGAGATGCCGATGTTACGCTCGCGTACCGCCTCCCCATCATGCGCGCAACCTTTTCCGCACCCCATCCATCGATTCCCTTTGCCGCGCCCTGTCGATGAACCGATGAAGCTTCGGAGGCAGAGTGACAAAAGTGGTGGCCAGGCTTCTGCTACCAAATGCTTTCCATGCCAGCGGTGCAAGCGAATTGGTTTGACCTCGTAAACGGCGAACAATTGCCCTTTTCACAAAAGACATCCGACCTGCCTAATTGGGATGCCTTATATATCCTCCAGCCAATCAGCGGCTCTCAGACGACCGGCGTCGACCGTGGCAACACAGTGGTCCAGAGTCGTAGAGGTGGGTTGCAGCACTTGCAGGCCTAGCAGGGAGACCTTGCAACATTCCTGACCCTGTTGCAACAAGGCCGGGATCGAGGGTAGGGCGGGTGCTCTTTGAGGACAGGGCAAATTGGCATCTCATGTGTTATCACATCCCTGCCATCCCGCGGTCCCGCCGCCTGTCATGGTGTTGGGTTCCAGGTTCCGAGTCATCTTTGTGCTGCTTATCACGGCCTACGCCGACCCAACAACGTGGCGAACGGGAGCACAAGCAGTTCGAGCTTCCATGCCTTGGGGATCGACGTGATATGGGAGAAGAATGGGACTGGAAGCTTTTGACCTTTTGCTGATCCCCTGGGCCAGCTGGGCCACCGGCAAGTCGCCCACGAGACCTTGAACCAGCGGGATGCAGCCCGTGTCTGGGTATTGAACAGGCTCTGTTTACAGTAGAACGGGAATGGAAGGTGAGTTTCACTCGTTACGTATGTACTGGGCTAGTATCTACTGGGCTGGTACGGTTTACCCCAGGAAAGTTTGTTAGCTCGAGACCTCTGGTCAGCTTTGCTATGCGTGCTTACATCCAGAGTCTGAAAATATTATTTGGAGTACTGAGCTAACAAACAAACCAGCATTGGACCGTATGGGTGGTGTACATGGTCCTAGTACAGGTACACACCCAACGGCCAGAATGTGCCCTAGGTTCTTGGCCGCCCACGCCAGGCAGGGGTACTCCGGATGCACCAGACAAATGGAGCAACTGTCTATCTTGCAGAAGAAAGGAGGAATCGCCGTCGCAGTCATGGCCATGGTGACACCAGGGCACCGTCAACTGATAAATATCAACCTGGGACCGCCCTCCCCTCCACCATTTTCCGGTCCCGTCTCTTTCTTTTCCTGTGTCTCACCACAGTCGACTACGTTGTGACCTTTGGCTCACAACTTCCCAACGGACCTCCACCTATTCCTCCCCACCGAATAGGAAAACATGGCCAACGTGGAGGAAAAGAAGTCGTTCGACGCTTCGGCGGCGAACGTCCGCCCTTTCTCCGAGAGCACCCCCGCCTACGAGAATGCCGACGATGTCAAGGAGAAGATGTCGGTTGAGGTCGAGAGCACTGGAGAGGTCGAGGAAGAGGATCTCTTCGCTCCCCTCAAGATGGACGCTTCAGTCGTTCATGAGGAGAACCCCTTGACCCTCCGTGCCCTTGTCACTGGTATCGTTTTGGGCTGTCTTGTCAGCGCTTCCAACCTCTATCTTGGTGAGTTTTGCCTTCTACATGAAATCGATTACAAGCTGCGTTCGTCTCAAAACACTACTCTAACCAAACTCTTCACATGCAGGTCTCAAGACCGGTTTCACCTTCAGCGCCAACATGTTCGGTGCTATTTTCGGTTACGGCATCGTCAAGATGATGTCCAAGTCCGGCAAGGTTCCCATCATCGGTGGTGCCTTCGGTCCCCAGGAAAACTCCATCATCCAGGCCGCTGCTACCGGTGCTGGTGGTATCTCTGGTATCTTCGTCGCCGGTATCCCCGCTATGTACCAGCTTGGAACCATGGGTGAGGGCTCCACTCCCCAGAAGGACATTGGCGCCATCTTCACCATTACCCTGGTCTGCTCCTTCCTGGGTCTCTTCTACGTCACCCCTCTTCGCAAGTTCTTCGTCGTTCAGGTAGCCCGTGAACTCAAGCTCATCTTCCCCACGCCCACCGCCGTCGCCTTGACCATCCGCTCCATGCACGCTGGTGCGGCTGGCAGCATCGAGGCCATGAAGAAGCTCAAGTGCTTGGCTCTTGCCTTCGGCGCCGCTTTGGCTCACCGTGTTGGCTCGTACTATGCCATTGGTATCCTTTACGATTGGCATCCTTTCACCTGGATTCACATTTGGTCAGGCTACAAGAGCTGGGCCTTGAACATTGAGTCGTGGGGCTGGTACTTCGAATGGACTCCTGCCTTCATCGGCTCCGGTATCCTGATTGGTCTTAACCCTGCTATCAGTATGTTCGTCGGCTCGTTCCTGGCCTGGGGTGTTATTGGTCCCGTCTTGGTTCACTACGGCGAGTGCATCGGCCTTCAGCTCTATCCCGACGACCCTCACTGGGACAGCCTCTACTCCTTTTTCTCCCTCAAAAACCTCGGCAAGGTCACCCCCTCGCCTCGTTACTGGCTCTTGTGGCCCGGTGTCATGGTCATGGTCTGCTCCTCCATGGCTGAGCTCTTCGTCCAGTACAAGGTCATCTGGTTCGGCTTGAAGTCCTCGTGGCAGCAGACCTGCGTCAGCATCAACGACGCCCTTGTCGCCCGTGGCAAGACCAACGGTTTCTTTTCTAAGCAGGCTGCCAAGGTTGTCCGGACTGGCGAGGAAGTGGAGGATCCCGCCAAGGCGAACGAGCAGGTCAAGCACTGGCAATGGATTGTCGGCCTTATCGTCACCCTGGTCGTTGCCATGATCATCTTCCACTTCCAGTGGGACATGCACCCGGGTCTCACCATCCTTGCCGCCATTCTTGCCTTCCTCTTCTCATTCCTCGCCATCCAGATCGGTGCTGTCACCGATTCCACCCCTCTCACCGCCGCCGCCAAGGCCTCGCAGCTCGTCTTCGGTGGTGCCACCCAAAACTCTGGCTTCACCACCCAGCACGCTCAGAAGATCAACTTGGCCGCCGGTGGCCTTGCTTCCGGTGGTGCTGACGTTGCCAACGCCCTCGTGTCCGATTTCCGTACCGGTTTCCTCCTCGGCACTCCCCCGCTCAAGCAGTGGATTGCCCAGGCCATTGGTACCTTCGTTGCCGTCTGGCTCGCCCCCGGCCTCTTCGTCCTGTTCACCAAGGCCTACCCTTGCATCTACGATCCTGATTTGTCGGACGCTCACTGTGCTTTCGCGGTCCCCTCCGTGTCCGCTTGGGCTGCCGTAGCTCAGGCTGTCACCGATCCGACGGTCAAGATCCCTCTCTCCTCCGGTATTTTCGCCATCGTCATGGGCGTTGTCTCCATCCTCCAGGTCATCGTCCGTCACTTCTACCTCGTCGGTGAGCGCGAGAAGTGGCGCGAGTGGCTTCCCAACTGGGGTGCTATCGCCCTTTCTTGGGTCATTCCCGCCCCCGTGTTCGCCAACGCCGCCCTTCTCGGTGCCATTATTGCCGCTATCTGGAGGAAGTACAGCATGAGGACCTGGGATATCTACGGTTATGCTCTCGCTGCTGGTAAGTTCTTACACTTTCCGCTCACCACTCGTCGGAACTCTATACTAACAAGCTTGTCTTTGCAGGTTTCATTGCTGGCGAGGGTCTCGGCGGTGTCGTCGGTGCCATCCTCACCCTGGCTGGTGTTGACGGTTCCGTGTACGGCTCCAACATCGCCTGCCCGGCCGGCGAATGCTAAACAATTCAAACGTATAATGTTTGGCTTCTGAAACCAGAAGCCGCTGAATATGTTGTTGATGATGAAAGATGGATGATGTTATACCCATGAGAGAATATGTTGTCTTAATTAGTTGCATGTAACGATGATACCACGACTGGGGGCTTGGGGTCAAAAGAAAATTCCCGGGCTCTCAAGATGATCAATAATAATGATACCCTGTCATACCAGATGACTGTCCAAATCATGCCGTAGATCAATGTTTGTAAACATGCGTAAGAAACTTGAGGCGGGTGTTCTTGATGATTCCGCGATCGGAAGAGTGGGAAGTCTTCGACAGCTGAACAGGATATGAACGCGACAACAATGCCCAGAGAAGATCAATCGCAGATTTGATCTGGACATTGAGCAGTGTCTCTCGCCGTCACATTCTTAAGAATCTTGGGTACCTCTACACTCAGTATCCGCGACATTTGGGGGCGGTTAATGACGGGGATCATATAAACTATAAACTTGCCATGCTTTATAACAATCAGTACAAGCCCGATTAGCTCAGCTGGTTAGAGCGTCGTACTAATATCAGTTCTCTGATATCAAGTCAATGCGAAGGTCAACAGTTCAATCCTGTTATTGGGCATTTCTTTTTCCTTTTTTGTCCTTTTTTTTCACTCGACGCCTTATCCACCGAAAAGGTTTTATATACGGATATTTCGTTATCTTCTTGTTTTTGCGGGTTTGGTGATCTTGAAGGCTGTATCGACGGTGGTTTATTTGGCTTTTGTTTTGCACCGTAGGGGGCGGATCAGCGGGGATGACAAGACAAGGTGAGATGCAAATATGTTAATATCAACGAAGTGCAAATGTAACTGGGGAAAGCGTAGCCGCTATCTTGCCCGATCTTGTCATTGACTGTTGAATTGGCATCGACTAAAACTCGTCTTGTCAAGATGTTGCCGAGTCGTTTAGACAAAGGACATGGACAATACGAGTCATTAGCGCTGTCACTGCGATTGCATACCAAGCAGCTGCGACAAGTGGATTCGACTGCAAACGACATGTCCCTCCTGAATCTATACACGGTGGCAACAAGCAGGTCTCGCGGTTCATCGATAGGGCCCCTTACACATCTTTTATATCATTGATTAAGTTGTTTTGACGAACTTCAGTGTGATTTTTGAGTCAAATTAGATCAAGCATTCGCGTCTGAGATACGACCGAGTGTCCCACGACACCCGTTCACAAGCGGAAGCACGGCAGGCACGTTGGAGGTATGTACACGTACTTGGACAAGGCAGGCACATGCAAGGCACCATCGCAGCTTCCATGCATCACACACAAAAGGCATCATTTCTCCAAGAATTTTCAAGTCACAGGCATTTCTCAATATTTCACATCACTTTTGCACGATCATAGTAGCACATCTTTTGGCCAAGCATAGTTTATTATCACCACCTCTCTACCAATGCTTGACTCATAATCTTCCCCCCCCCTTTCTCCCTTTCCCTCCATCAACCGACCAGCCAGCCATTCGGCCGCCTTTCATTATCCACATTATCATTATGTCCTTGTCCTCCTAACCATGCATTCATCTCCCGGCTATGTCCATCCATCTTTCATGAACCAGCTCTTCATACGGGTATGTTGTTGTTGGGGGGTATCTCATAAGCAATGAAATAATGCAGAAACCATCCGTCCGTTGACCGAAAACCGAAAACCGAAAAACCAGAAGAGGGGGTATCGTACAATAATCTTATCATTCCGTCATGTTGTTCTTTTTTTCATTACTCGTTCAGTCTTGTCGTCCTGTTGTCCTGTTGTGCGCCTGAAAAAGCAAATGCTGAAATGCCGCTGTAGTGCAGTGATGCTGTTCTGGGTGATGTTGTTTCTTATCCCTGTTGTTGTTCCGATCCGTAACGCCTTGAAAAGCCAAATTGTTTTGGTGATTGTTTTGTTGTTTTGCGCCCTTTTTTTGTGTTTGTTTTCTTTTTTTTTCTTCTTTTTTTTTCCTTTCTTCTTGCTCAAGTCCTCCTCATAACTAAGCCTTGACGATAGTGGCTGACTGCTGGCCCATCATGGGGGCCATGGGGTTCAAGGGAACCGGGGACTCGGAAGGACCAATGTCCAAGTCGCTGATATCCTCGTCGTAGTAGATGCCCTGAGGGGACAGCTCCTTGTCGTCGTCGTTCTTCTCACCCTCGGTCAAAGCGGCGAGGTTGCGGCCGGACCAGGCGTAGTCCCAGAAGGTGAAGAGGGCCCAAAGCTTGATGAAGGAGTGGAAGTAGGCAAAGAGGACGTAGGCGGGGAAGAGCCAGATGTCTTGAGGATAGGTCGAGAAGTAGCGGAAGACTTTGACGGTCTTGGTGAAGACCATCCAAGAGAGGAGAGCGGCGAGGCCGTACTTGGGCTCCGCGGCGTCGGTATACCAGGAAGATTGAGTGAAGAGGTAGACCAGGGCGGCGTCGGTGAAGAGCGCAAAGTTGGTGAAGCTGGCCAGGTAGACGGCGTAGACGCAGTAGGGCTGAGTGGCCCAGACGGTGCCTTCGGTGAAGAGAGAGGTGGTATTGGACCTCCAAGTGGTACGGACCCAGCGGCGGCACTGACCGAGGAACTTGGTATGGACAGGCTCGCCGACGCCAACGGTGGTCTCGATCTCAGCGTCCTTGGTGTACTGAATCTTGATCTTCCAGCCATTCTTGACCATGTAGCGGGTGATATAGTTGTCATCGTCGGGGTGGAGAGGTCCGAGAAGGCCGAAGAAGAACATCTCGCGGAGATAGCCGGCCTGGAACTCCTTGTCTTCGAGGATGCAAGTGCGAATGCCGACTGTGCGACCTGAAATGACGAAGACACCACCGTCGATGGCGTTGGTAGCGCGGATCTCAAAGTTGTGACGGTCGAGGTACAGGCAACCGAGCATATTCCAGAAGCGGCGCCAGACAGAGAGACCTTCGAGACGGCGGACGCGCTTGTTGGTACCGACGATGCCGACTTGGTTGTCTTCGAAGGGGGCGAGCATGGACTTGAGAAGGTCGTGAGAGTTCCAGAAGACGTGGTCGTCGACAAGGATGGTGATCGGGGTGCTGATATAGCGGATGACGTGGGCGACTTGCTCGCGCTTGTTGGCGATCTTCGTACGGGTGACCAGAAAGTTGATAAGGGGGAACTCATCCATGATGGGAGCTACAGCGCTGAGGGCCTTCGCATATAGTTCTTCTCCGGCAGTGACGACGATGATCTTGCGGGGGCCGTTGCGAGCGCAGCTAGTCAGGCACTCATGGAAGTCGACACCGAGGGGATCAACCGTGGGAATGACGACGGTGACATCGCGACCGGGGTAGTAGTTGGCGTTGCTCTTGGGCATGGGGGCAGCTTTGTAGGTCCAAAAGCCGATGATGTTGATGCAGAAGCGAAGATAACGCCAGATGAAGAGAGCGAGGAAGTAGTAGAGGGTCTTTTCACCCTTGGAGAGGTTCTTGATGCCAGAGTGGATGAAGCTGACGACGAGACCCATGCACAAGATGTTGAAGGAAGCTTGCTTGAGCCATGAGAAGGGCGAGAGGGGGTTACCCTTCTGGGTAGGCGGAATGTGTGTGGGTGACATGATGTCGATTAAGGAGAGTCGTCGTTGATGAAGATTGTCGCGACGGTTCGGACGAGGGGTAGTGGTGATGAGTGGATGTCGACGACTATGTGTCGCGATGCTTGACTATTGAGGATGGGTAAGTACTCGATGCCTTCTCAGATGGGCGCGAATGGTATACTTACTGAAAGGGTATTGTTTGATTGCTTGAGGTTGCTTGAGATTGCAGAGTGTCGATTGACTTTGGTCGTCTGACGATTGTCTGTCGAAGCAGTTTTGGGAGGGAGCAAAATGGAACAGCTCTTGGGTGCGGCGGTCGACTTTTAAACCACCTCAGAGTTCGACGGTCACCTTCCAAGGTCGCCAGGAGTGAATGGTGTTTTGGTGTTTCCAACCTGTGAACAGCCAAATCATGGTCGGTTCAGGTCGGCTGTTCTGGTTTTGCTGCATGAACAGTCCCAGATTTCCCAGCTGTTCGTCGTACTGGCTGGAGGTTGCTGTCATCCCATTCTGAATAGCCCACCTAAGACGGAACAAACATAGAAGCTGTTCATCCATTGGGAATCTGGATAATTCTTCTAAAATGTGATATTGGACAAGTCTTTTCGCCAAGGTCCGTCCAGGTCTGCTGTCCCACGAACAACCATAGCAGGCAAAAGAACAGCCCAGAATAGCCATACTGCAACAGAACAGACGTCATTTTGTGTTGACACCAGATGAAAAAGCTACGAACAGCCCTGGTTGAGTTCTTGATGTGGACAAAATCACGAAAAGCGGCAGAAGTCCAACCGGCAGTTGGTCGAGATGCGGTTCGTTGCCGCTGTCACTAACGGGATATCGAACCCTTACCCAACACATAGCATTGATTAATGGAATTGTACGCAGATGATACACTGCACAAAGAAAAACTCGTGACAGCCGCGACAACAATGCTGAAAGAAAATTGATGTCGCCTTTGTTCCTGACGCCTGGACAGCGACACGGACGGGAACCCGGACGCCGCGCGTCTCAACGGTCCCAACACCAACCGCCCGCGATCTTAGATCAAGATCTGAAAATGCACAGCATCGGCATTCATACACGTTGATATTGCTACTGCCTGAAGTTCTACCGGAAAAATAATCCCCGAGTGTCCTATGCCGCTACCTGATCCCGCGAAATCCAACCATCCGCAAAAAACCACCAACTTCAGTCGCCAATTTGCTACCATCTTCTGTCTAAGGAGCTCTCACAGACACCTATCAAGATGCTGCCACTTCCCAAGAGTATTCAAATGTCCATGTCATTTACCAATTGCAATTCTACGACCAACAATCGTCGAGTGAATGGAAGCTTTTTCGCCATCCCATGTTGGCGGTCGCCGTGGTCCATCAATTGGACCAATGGGACCACTCGCACCCCTGCCAAGAACTCAAAAAGTCCCACATAAATGCCCCACTCTTCACTCAAAAGGGAAAGCAAGTAAACAAACGGGATCGAAATCGTTCGATGAAAACACCACAATCCGAAATGCTGAGGATTTGAGATGGGATGGTCATTTGCCAATTGAATTGGGACACCACCTGGGGGCCGAAGTTCAAACCTTGACCTGACCTTCACCAGACCAGATCGTAGAACCGATGTTCCAAGGCCACAATGGAAGGTACGCACGCAACAACGGAGAGGTGCTCCTTCCGAGTTCGAGCACCTGGTAATACGAGGCTCTGCTCTTCATTGACAGAAGGAGAGGACAGCACTAACCAAGCACGTGCGCTGTCCTGGCAGAAACCATGGCAATATTCACATCAAGTCACAACGAAGGCAATCGAGACTCGGTTCGGGCAGGAATCATGACTTGCAAGCAATGCTACACATTTGTAGTCGACACCAGAACCGAGAACAATTCTTATGACTTTTGTCTATCCGTTACCACTATGGTATCTAGACCCACTTTAGCAACCGGGCCTTCCAGCTCTAGTCTAGCAAAAACACCAATGCCCTCCGGGGTCCCAAGGACCTTCCAAATTCCAAAACCGTCAACTGTTGCGTGAACGCTTCAATAACTGATACCGATTCAGCAGAAACCTGCGATAACCAACGAGACCAGCTCCTCCGCTCCGAACGCTATCCAAGACGACCACCAACGTCCGTCTGTTCGTCCACGATACGATCCGAACATGCGAGAAACAGAACAACCACGACGACCAGGCCGCGTAAAGAACAGCCGCAACCACAACCAGCCCGTCGCAGACTCGACCAGCTTTGTTTCACCGCTTTACGCTCGACCAGCCTCTCCCCCCTCAGCCGCCCGCTTCTCCGCCTTCTCCCTCTCCAGCCTCTCCATCCTCTCTCTCCGCCAACGCTCCCCAAACCTCCACTCCAGCCAAAGCAACGGCGTGGAAGCCGCAGAAACAATAGCAAAGATAAGGAACGTCAATCCCGCGCCGATCGCGTTAATGATGAACTGCACCAGCGCGACGCCAACCGCCCCAATCAGACATCTCATAAGGTTATTAACCGCCGACGCGCTCGCGCTGGCTCCCGGGTAGAGGTCAACCATCAGGGTGCTGTTCAGAGTAAACAAGCCCATCTGGGTGAAGGCAATAAAGAACTGCAGCACAAGGGGGAGGGCCATCCCCTTCTTTTCAGTGCCAAGACGGGGGCTGGTGATGGCGAAGCCGTATCCCGCGACGCAAATAATGAAAGGGATGACGAAGTACAGCGACGAACGCAGGCGGGCGCGCGAGATGGGGAAGTCGGCTAGTTTCTTGCGGTTGATCTCGACGGAGCCGGAAAGGTGGTGGGAGGCGCGGTAACTGGTCTCGACGATCTTGTAGTCGCGGTTCATGATTTTTCCCGAAAGCAAGGAGCCGCAGATGCAGCCGACGCCATTGGGGATGAAGATTAGACCCGTTTGGAGATTGGAGAGGCCGAAGCGCGGCTGGAATAAGGCGGTGGTGGAGGAGGTCACCATGCTCCAGACGGTGTAGACGATGGCGCCGAAGAAGAGGGTGACGATGACGTCCTTTTCGGCCATGAAGCGGAAGGAGGCGAAGAAAGTGGAGCAGGTCAGCTTGGGCGGCGGCGCGGTGATGTCGTCTTCTTTCCGAGTAGCGTCTCTTTCTTTCCAGGTTCGCTGCCGGAGCTGACGGTCGAAAAAGGGACGGTCGATGCCCTTGAGTGGGACGGTGCCGTTTCCGGCGATCCGGCGGAGGGTTTCGGGGAGGAAGAGCAAGATCGCGGCTAGCGTGATGCTGCCGAGGATGAAGAGGAACCAGAAGATGGCGTGGAAGCCGAGATACTCGGTGATGATGCCGCCGATGACTGGGCCCATGGATAGGCCAAACATGCGGACTGATGAATGGGAAAATTGTCAGTCACGTCCTGTCCTTCTCAACCACATAGGAACTGGACTCACCTGCGCTAAATCCTGCCATATAACCACCACGTTCCTTTGCTGTCGTAATGTCGCCCAGGACACCCCCTCCTGTATAAACAGACTCGGTTAATGCTCATTCTTCAACGGAAATCGGCGATACAAAGCGACTAGTTTGACGTACCGACGGAGATAGTAGCAGCACTACCAAATGCTTGAATGGCCCGGAAGACCATCAACATCAAAAAATTATTGCTGAACGCTAGCCCAATATTGGCGATGAGAAAAACAAAAAATGTCCCGATGAAAGTAACACGGCGTCCGCACGTGTCGCTAAGGGGACCCCAGAATGATGGCGCAAACGCTTGAACTGCCATGTATATGGTTACAGTCAAGGACACAAGGGAGATATCGGTGTGAATAGCCTGCGAGTGGGTTAGCGATGCTTTTTCACTCCTTGAAACACCTTGTGGGTGTATAATTGACTGACATTGGCAATAGCTCCCACAGCCGGAAAGTAGATATTGCTAGAGAGAGGAGAGAAAAGGCCCGCCAATGCGATTATGACCGTGACCAGCCATTTCTCCTTTTTAGTGAAAACATGATAGGGGGGTTCTGGTGGGCGTGAGTTGTTGATGCCTTCAATCTGGGTTACTGATGCCGTCGCTGATGCTTTGTCTGATCTGCTGCCGGCCTCGAACTTCTCGTCTACTTCGGTGCTGCTTGAGCCTTGACTGGATCCGCTTGCTGTGCTTTCTGTGCTGCTGCCGGCCTCGAACTTCTCGTCTACTTCGGTGCTGCTTGAGCCTCGACTGGATCCGCTTGCTGTGCTTTCTGTGCTTTCTGTCCTCTCATGTTTCGGCCGATTTGGAAGAATAGAAGCAAGATTTGGAGGATTCTTCAAGTGCCAGAAGTGCGATTTCTGGGTTTTTGTAGGGCTTGGTGGCTCGAGAGAAGTCGGGTCTGGTGTTGGACCTGGTACCGTTGTTTCCGGTTGGTTGGTGTTGTCGTCACCCATAATATGTATCGTACCGCGGTTCTCCCAAACTGTGGAGAGCCTCTGAACATCGACCGCAGTTGGTCGCTTGTCGTCCACAAATGATGCCATTGCGAGCTCTAGTGTCGATCGATCCGCTGGCTCTGAGACCTCGGTAGAGATACTATAGGGTGAGTGGTTCGTACGGCGGTGAAGATCTGACAGGGGGAATAAACAATGTTAAACGATATTGGAATATATATGCAAGGAAAACACCCCTGGTATATCAGAGCCAGTTTGAGGTAGCCAGCTACCAAGAGGCCGTTCGGGAAGTGAAGCTTTCTGACTGGAGTGTTGAGAGAGTGGATGAAGAGGCAACAATGGGAGAGTCAGTGTGGCGAAGGCTTTCGGGTCGAGATAATAAACAGTTGCTTTCGGTGTTCCGTTCGTCCAGGCATGACCGGCCACGGACTTCGGGTCTGAGGTGGTGTTTCATCGCCATTTCGAAAAGCTACCTAGTGAGAAGACATAAAGGGAGATACGATATGACAGAGAAAAGAGAACAGAGGCCAGAAACGACATAAGGTTGGTGTAGGGATCCATGCCATGAAGTATCTTTACAGTTTTGTAATGCGTTCGAATGGCGTTCTGGTTAGGCGCACATGCCATGAAACCAACGCCCGTGGGGCAGACCGAGCTGCAAGGGTTTGAAGACCAGGTCTAGAGCTTTGGGTTGACGCCTTGGGGCAAATGCACGATTGTGCACAGATGGTCCGAGTAACTTCTCTGCATACCGCAACAGACAACCGGTGTCTAGTTGAGGCGACCCCCCTTGTGGTCCAACAGACAACAGCAAACAAGTACCTCGCCAAGGCCCTGACGGGAAGCTCAGTCCATGTTGACGCAGGGCCCTGGATTCTCGAGCAACTAATGTTTATAATTACGAGTGCGAGCTGGCTGCCAGGACAACTCAGACGACTTTGAGGAGTGCCGCGAGAAGAACTCGTGATGGATCGAGGGATATACTGAGAAAGGCTTGCAGTACCATACAGCAGTGCTTGACTCAACTGGCCCAGCTTAAGATATCCGGCAGCGGACTTCTGAGATACGTTTCCATATGGGAGCAAACGAGATCTTTCAGACCGAACTTGACTACCTTTTCCATGCCCATGCTTAACTAGAATCGGTACACTAGGTACCGTAGAAACTCGCGAAATTGGCCAAAAGTTATCCCTCTTTGAGCGCCGGGCAGAGGGCAGATCCAGGTCTGTACAGGCAGCTGGCAGGATAAGGCCGGGCCCTTTGTATTAAATGTACGCAAGTTAGAGTGGTGGGCAATGTCCTCGAGCTTTCACTAACTGGACAAATACATATGCTGGCATATATGTGCTTACGGAGCATATTTCCAGCAGATTTCTGCCCTCTGCCTGGCGCTCAAAGAGGGATAGCTTTTGGCCAATTTCGCGAGTTTCTAGGTACGGTATTGAAGACACAGGCAGGGCATGATTGTTGAGCGGCCTAGGTGGTCTGAGCTGTCATCATTTGGCGAAGGTTGCTTCTCGCTGGTCATTAACGTACTCACAGCTCAGACCACTCCTCGCTATTCTCACACCTACCGAATATGGACTCCGTTTCATCCTTGAAGCACTTTGTCTAGAACATTGATGGCCCGGGTCGGCTGTCCCCGCCCTTCCCACCCCTTCGAAGCGCCCGGGGTCTGGCGATCTCGGCTGATTTCCAAGGGTACTATATTCTCACGTTAACCGAACATTCAACGTCGTTCTATATGGTTGATACGTCAGCTATTTGGCTCTATAATGTGGACTAGACACTTGGAGTACCATCCGCTGCGTATCACCAAAAAGAACTAGCAAGAATCAGCAATGAGAAGATGTATTTTCTACGAACTACACACGACTTTTCCAGACAGACTCAGGCCTGCCACGATCAAACAACGGCGCCATCGATCCCAACTGATTCTGAATCGCGCACATTTCCCCATCCCCATTAACCCAACATCGAAACCGCGAAACAGGCTAGGGAGAATTTCTGCCTTTGAAACGTTGCATGTCCCGTCAGCGAAGAGAATTCTCTCTTACTCTTTGAAGGGAGATTTTGAGAGCAGTACCTAGTGATGAATTATGCAAGAGTTTTCACTGGAGAGTGTTGAACGTCGGCAGCCCGGGCCCGGCATGAACGGCGACTACGGGCTACGTACCTGACACTCGAGATTTACCAGATATTTACTTTGCGGGGAAGGTTCAATCACCATTCCGTATCCCAGTAAGATTTGTGCTATCTCGAAGGTTAATGTTAGATGACGTGAGAAGTTATAAAAATGAGCCCTGGCCAAGCCGAAGTGCGCCGTAGTCAACGGCCCTTGGCACCGGAGGTACGGCCCCGGCCTTGGCAGCGAGTCCCCGGCCCCGAGCCCCATACAACATGACACACAGCAATGCTCGACCGGGCTCAAACTACTCGGCGCTTATCGAGCACCCAATTATCCGCTGAGAAATATCATGTGATTCTTTGTGAATATCCATATCCCAAGCACTACCACTTATGGTGTCTATTGTGGTATCTCCTCCGAAGCTAAAACCTCAAGTCCGCCCGCTCTGTACAATTTTACCAAGCCGACCGACACAACTTGTGAAATTGCCATGCTTTTATCGAAGCCCATCCCACGTAACGCCGCCCCATGACAATGCTACACTCTAGCATGCTGATTAAAAATGAAAGAGCTGAGAAGAACACTCAACGCACTCCCAACGAACAATGCGACCCTACCCAATTCGAGAAACAAAGACCTCCTTTGCCATTAAATCGCAACGCAAAATCTTGTATTAACGGACCAAGGGGTGGACTTGCTTGTTCGTCAACCTCGTCACAGTAATCGTGAAGTTGTTGGGGTCGAAAGTCCTCGTCCCTGGGTTATACCAAGCCGTGACATATGCTGTTAACCAATGCTTCTTCGTCTCAAACTCGATCATACCGGCAAAGGCCATCGATCCGCGCGGCGGATCAGGTCGAATTGGTTTCCACACCTTCCTGTACGTCTTGGTGAATATTTCCCATGGGCTGAGCCCGATGAATTCCCGCAGCTGGGCCAAAGCCCACTCCTTATCTTTTTTTCCTTCGCCGGTCTTGGGCGGCTCTTTGCTGGGAGGGGGTTGATTCGTGGTTGTAAGTATCCCCTTGTTCTGCGTAGCAGCGTCGGGATTCATACGCCTTGCCGAGACCAGGGCACCAGGGTCCTGTACATCCTCCGGTCGTTGTGTTGCCTGTCGTCGGATGTGGTCCATCATCCTCTGAACGTCACCAGTGACCGTCGACGGCAGTCCGGTTGTTCCAGTTCCCTGAGCTGGTTGCACGGGGGACCCCGAAGGAGTGAAAAGACCCGAAAGACCGAAAAACTGCGAGACCTCCATCGCTTTCTTCTTTACAAGGGTGGTGGCGACGGCCCATAGCGACAACGCAACAGGCTTAGGCCAGAACAACCGCTCGGCTTTCTTCACCTGTGGCGACTCCATCGATATACTGGCCCATCCAATTTCATAAGGCGTAATCATGATTCTGCGATGAAACGATAAGTGTCAGTTCGACTCGAGCCCGCACTAGATTTGGTCTGAGACTTACCCGTAACGTTCGTATTCGGGAGGTGCTACCAAAGGGTAAAATGCCTGGAGCCATGCCTTTTTGACAGTCATTTCTGGTCCAACATAGTTTGTCAAGATTCGCTGATTCTTGAGCATCTTCAAGACCAGACTGGCGATGTCCCCTGTTTGACATGTCAGTGTCCATATCCTTCCAACCAACTCTTTATGGCCGCGGCTACTAACCCTGGACTTGCTGTATCCGTTTCTGATCTTGTGCGAACTTGACGAACTCTTTCCACTCCGTACTGCGTGCCGAGTATGGCTCTGGCTTGAGTTTTTGCTCCGTCAGGGGAAAAGGGATGAAGACGTAGTCCTCTTCTTCGTCGTCGTCCTCCTCACTATGGCCACGGCCGTTATCGAGATCGTCCAGCGCGTTCGAAAGCATCCCCAGCACTTTCCTGTCGTAGTAATCGGCGCACACGTATAAAGTAATGCCCATGGCCAGGGTCCGGAAGATTCGCCTGCAAAACAACCCCATATCAGCACGACAGACCCTAGCCATCTGGAACTGTCAAAGGCTTTACCTTCTAAAGGAGCCATGCTTGATCCGTACTCCTTGCACAACAATCGGCTGCCCATGTACAACGTATTTCGATAAACGTCGGGAGGCCATGAGCGACCTCATCGGTCGGAAGAGGCGCGATGCCATATTGGATGACTGTGGCACGCCCAGGCGGCGGCCGAGGAGTTGGAAGGATCAAAGGTCGCGGCCGCTCGTATGCGCCGAAAGATATCAGATACAAGAAGAGAACGGCGAAACAGCCTCGGGCTTGACTGTGCTCGGCTTCCTGCTCGTTCGTTGCGGTTTGGGGATGTGTCTCTTCGAGGACAGGTGAAGGCGCGCGGATATGTCAGCCTGCTCAGCTCTACCGATACTCGAAGCGGGCGGGCGGCAGACGATGCGTCGGGGATAGGTTTCGTAGGCTTGTGACGATTGCGACAGCGGGTTCACAAGTGCCAATCTGTGAGGGAAGTTGAAGACCGCGGCCAGGCTTCCGGGGTCTGGTCGCGCCTCGAATTCCGGCAGAAGTGGAAGATGGAGGATCACAGTGCGAGATTCGAGGGTCTTTCTATGCCTGTCCACTCCAGCGGTTCCAGGACGCTGTTCGGTTCAGATGCTGAATCCCGCAGTGCATTGCTGTTCCCTTTTTGCACGCTGTTCCTCAATGACACCAACAGTGCGTTGGGGTAAATGCGTCACTGTACTCACCCACGGCATCCCGGCGTCAGTCCTCCACGTCAGCCAGTTGGGGGCAGCTGTCACCCCGGTCGTGCTTCACAGTGGGCGGGTAGGCTAGCGGTACCAATGGCAGGGGCAGCGATGACCACTGCAGATTCAGTGGGCGCATTCCTGTCAGCCCAGGCTGCTGGGGAACTGGCAATGGGACGGGATTCATCATTCGGCAAGCTCCATCCAACTCCGACTTCCAGTCCATTGTGTCTCCGCCAGCGACTCTACCAACGTCACTGGAACAATCCTCATCCAATATCACCACCGGCCGCATCAACCATTCGGCTGCTCTTCAAGATGAGGCTCCTCACCACTATAACCGTGGCAGCCCTGTCTGGGCTTGCTGCTGCTGCATCACAGCAGAGCGCCGATGTCTTCATCCTCGATTCCAAGCAACAACAACAAACATCCCGCGAAGTACCCCGGCTACCAAAAGAAGTCGTTCGCCATATCCTTCTCCAGAGGGTAAGTCAAACGCATCTAACTCGGCGCGTAACATACCTACTAAAGTCTGATCTTACCTGCGCAACAGGCATCCAGAGACAACTACGGCAGCGACCTTCGCGACATCCCTAGCTCTATCGATACCGAGGCCGCGATCAGCTTCATTGCAAAGTACGGCAAGAGTCCGGCACCTCTTTTCTCCCAGACCGAGACAAACGACCCACCACAACTAGTTGTTATCCTGGAGGGCGTCACTGCCGAGAATGCTGGACCTTTGAGGGAATCGCTCGCCAAGTCAAGCCAGCATGCCGCTTTCGCCATCTCAGATCCGCCATCCAAGGTGGCCAATGATCGCCTGATGTCACTTTTCCAAAACCTGGGTATTGCTGCGCCGGAGCAGTGCGACCTGGCCTCTGCCATCAACCCTGTCAACGGAGACTGCTGGACGGGCTCCTCGTCAGTGGTCAAGTATGATGTAAAAAAGGTGCGATACACAAAAGATGCTCTCATACACCCGCTACCAGTGCGAGAACTAATTCAATCCCTCCTTAATAGTCGCCCGAGACCCTTGATACTCTCGTTGACAACCTGAGCCGTCTCAACAAGTTCATTTCCTCCGGCGACCTCGAGGCGCTCCTCGTCCTCATGCCCGAGTCGAGCCGTTCCTCCAAGCTCAACCAGTGGAGCGTCAAAGCCGCCACCGGCTCCTCCTCCGATCTCCGCCGCCGCTTCAACTCCGAGACCGTCATCGTCGACGACTCCGTCCGCGGCGCAAACGCTGCCGCCGCCCCGACCCAGCCTCCCGTCTCCCGCCCGACTAAGAGTCCCCTGCAGACCGCCGCTAAGGCGATTCCGCAGTGCTTCACCTCGGAGAAGAGCTGCGTTGACCAGACGGGCAACTGCTCTGGCCACGGCGCGTGCGTGGACAAGTGGGGAGGCAAGAACGGTAGTACCGAGGCCGGCGGCGCTAGCTGCTTCGTCTGCAAGTGCCTTGCCACTCGGGTCGAGCGCCCCGGGGGTCAGGCTAAGGGTTTCAAGACTCTGCACTGGGGTGGTAACATGTGCCAGAAGGAGGACATCAGCATGCAGTTCTGGCTTATTGCCGGGTCTACCATCGCCCTGATCGGTGCCATCGCCTTTGCGATTGGACTGTTGTTCGATGTGGGTGAGGAGAAGATGCCCGGTGTTTTGGGCGCTGGTGTGGTAAGGGGGTCATCGACCAAGTAAAAGTCCAATTGAGGTGAAGAAAGAGCTGAGAACTTGAGAACTCTCAATAACAGAAAGGAGCGTCAGAGGATGACAACACTAAGAAAAGAAACAGAAAGCTATCGTATGCTTATTGGTTGGATGCGGAGGGCATGGGGTGTGTGCGTGTGGTGTAATCAGACATCCTTAGACTGTTGGCTGGTTGTACCATTATTGATTTTACATTGTTCAACGGCGTCGGCATCATTGGAGGGCAGGCAGGCAGGCAGGCAAGCAGGCGGGCAGGGAAGGATTGAGATATGGTTAACGCAAAGTACGAGCTAGAAGATGGCATGGTTTCCTTTCGTTTTTCATGAAGACCTAGTATAACACAGACATTGACAATGGAATGAAAGTCGGGTTAGGCTTGCACGGAATACTGTATGTCATTGAAAATTTCAGATCGCTTTGAGTTACTTGTTCGTAAGCCCTCATAGTGTATGTCCGTTTGGCGTTTTTAGTCTATGCCCACCGTACCCATTACAGCGCCATCTCAGTGTCCATATCATCCGGTCCCTTTTCTTGCGTTGGCGTCCCAAAGTTTTCCAACCCTCTCTCCTTAGGAGTCGCAGCTAGATCTACCGCAAACCCATGCGGTAATGGCCTCAAAGGCGACTGCGTGACAAACTTCAACGCTTCACCAGGCGTAGCCGCTCCTGTAGCAGCACCGGCACTTGTCGCGGCCGTCGCCGCGGCCCCGGCAGCAGTAGCACCGGCAGCACCAGCACCAGCACCGGCACCGCCCATGACAGCTTGGTACTTGGCCCCCGCCTGATTCAGTATCTCCTGCACCTCCGTCTCCCTGCTCAATATCTCCCCCTTCTCCCTCTCCAGACTCTCTATCCTCGCCTTCCGTCTGCTCACCTCATCCTCCAACCCTTGCACCAGACCCCTCATGCGCGCCAACACCTCCCCCAGCTCCGGAAGCGGTTTCATCTTGGGGATCTGGTTCACCCCTCCTCCTCCTCCTTCTTCGTCTATCTCCATCAAGTCGTCCTCATGTTTCTGCAGCCCATCCATACCCGCCCGCCGCTGCGCGGCCTCGTACGCAGCCCGTCGCTCCGCCTCGCTGTCGTCGCTCTCGGCATCGGAACCGGCCTCCGCGGCCTGGATCATCTCCGCCATCTCCTGCCGGTGCCGCTTAGCGGCTTCGCGCTCGGCTCTGCGGCCCAGCGCAAGCGAGCCGTCGGTCACGAACTCGTCGTAGCCTTCGCCTAGGTCTTCGTCTTCGGCTATGAGGCGCGATTCGGATTTCTTGGGCTTTTTGTTGAGACTCAATGTGACGCGTTTTCGGTCGTCGTTGTCGGAGTTGTCACTGTCGTCGAGCGAGATGAAATCGTGTTCCTTGGCGAGGCGCGCGCGCCGCTCTTTGCGCTCGCGGATCTCGGCTTCGGTGAGGACGTGGGCTGCTGCTGCGGGGACATCGCCGGTGCGCGCTAGGGGCAGGTCGCGGGATTGAACGATCATGGCGCCGTCGAGCTCGGAGGGGTCGAGGTTCATTGCGTCGTCTGTTGTCCCGGGCGCAGCAGGCGTCTCCGGCGGCGGTGCGCTGTGGGCTTTGAGGCTGTCGTCGTCATCATCGTCGTCGATGATGCTTAGCGAGGCGAGGTTCTGTGGTGTGGCTGGCGTGGAGCTTTGTAGTTCTTCGAGGTACTCTTTGCTGTATCGAGGCTTCTCTTCGTCGGCGCCAAATGTGCCGAATCGTGCGGTCAGGGCTGATTTGCGGAGCGCGTTCTTCTCGGCTACTCGTTGGCTTAGCGACTTCTTGCTGGGTGCGCTGACCACGTCGCTGCTGGCAGTTGTTGTCGTATCATTGCCGCCGTCTTCCGTGTCGCCTTCGCTGGCTCCAAATGATAGTTTTGAGATGCGCTTCTTCTTGCTGGAGGCCGAGCGGCCGAAACCGGGCCGTACTACGAGCGGCGCTCCAGTGTCCTCGTCGGTTTCCGCCTCATCTGGTGCCGCACTCGTACTGGTTGAAATAGGTTTGGCGGCGTCGCCGTTGGTGTTTTGTGCATCGTCGTTGCCATCGTTGATCTTGATCGTTCTTCGTAACGACGAGAATTTAGCAGGCTTGCTGCGCCCAAACTTGATCGGTCCTTGTGGTACTGGCTCTGTTCGAAGGCGTATCAGCTTGCTTGTTCTTTGGTTTGGTATCAGCACTGAAAGTTTCTATGCTGGGTATGGATGGGCATTGCCATGTAGCAACTTACGTTCTTTCTTCGGCTCCTCTCCTCCAAGCAGCGTAGGAAGGTCGCCATCCTCATCGTCAAAGGTCTGGATAATGCGCGGCTTGCGCTTTCCAAAAGAGCTCATTTTGACGTGTTCGATCCAAAAAGACTCTAGCAAATTGCTTGACAAAGAATTGGCAAATGTGATGTTTTGTGGCGGGCGTGTTGAATGGTTGCTGAAAAGTTGTCCAGGCAGTTGTGAAGCTTCAGAATGCACCTGGAGAATGACGCTGGCGGGCAACTGGAATGTCACTGAACGATGACCCCATGCCTACCTAGACAACGCGAATTGAGGGTTCCTTATCTTATCAGTGGCCCCACGTGATGGCTTGGCGGCCAAAAATCACTGGGGACACAAGTCGCCACGGAGTGCACGCGCTGCACAAGGCCCGCCTTCCCAAGTCGTTCAGTGGAGAGTTCCCAGCCAAGAACGACGCCATTGCCATTGCAGCAACTCTCTTTTGAAACCATCCCAGACAACAAACACAACCTCAAGATACAATGGCGCCCGCACAACCTGAGCTCAAGAAGGTATGTTATTGCTCTTGGCTATCTGTCTTGAACATACCATGGTGCTTGGCTCATCGAGACTTTCACATTGTCGCAATTGGAACGCCATGTTACTGTTTGTTTAGTATGGTGCAGTGAGCTAACCGACCACCTTCGAACCAGTACCTCGACAAGAGGCTCTTCGTCCAACTTAACGGCAGCCGCAAGGTCATCGGTGTTCTCCGTGGCTACGATGTACGAGGCCTCCCCTTTACGAATTCGAACATGATAACTGATGGTTCGCGACGTCATAGGTCTTCCTGAACATTGTTCTGGACGATGCTGTCGAGGAGAAGGATGGTGGTGAGAAGGTCAAGCTTGGCATGGTGGTATGTTTATTCTTCTGAGCCAGGTGTTCCCGTCTCTTTTGGCTGACAATTGTGTACGCAGACCATCCGCGGTAACTCCGTTGTGATGATGGAGGCCCTCGAGAGGATCGGCGGCGACGAGAGGGGAGGACAGCGCGGCTAAACAACGATTATCTTCTCGCAACGATAAAACGACCCCACGCATATACAAAAGCCCACATCGAAAGGCGAGGCATCGGAAATAAACGGATGGCAGTTGACGGGATTTGATTAAATACCAAGGCGATTTACAGTTTACGACGACAACTATAATGTCCCCACGGTCTTGGACGGTGAAAAGATTGGTGGGCTGGTACGGCGTTCAGTTTCACACGAGGCATGTATTCGGGAAAGCAGCATATTCTTCGAGTCAGAAAGGGGAACATCCGCGGCGGTTGGTCGAAGAAAGATACCCAAAGGTCATTTTTTTAACGTACAGCTCTTCTCCTACAACAGCTGCTTCCACGTCTTCTCGTCATAACCGTCCATCATGCGGTCCCCGTACGTCCGTACCCAACCTCGAATCCCGCCCGTCATTACCTGCGACTGAAGATCGCCGCCTACTTCGTCGATATAGTCTTGCATCCAGGCGGCACATCGAGGACCCCGACCGGCGGAGGAGCCTGTGGGAAGAAGCATTGGTGTTAGCGAGGGTCGGCGGTAGAGGTACGATCCAAGAGCATAGGATCGGTTGGACTCTGTCCCAAGAGTCCATGAGAGAGAAAGTCAAACACGTACCACAATAGAAGATCACCTTTTGGATCCCGGCCTGTTTGCACAAAGCGTACAAGCTCTTGCGCGTGGGATAGAAGCTGTGGGCGGGCAGGTTGATTGATGAGCTGACAGTTCCACCGGTGCAGTCCGTCCGGCGACAATCGACAAGCAAGAATTTTTGCGATTGCGGCTGGTCATCGACATGCCCTTGTTGCTCAAGAAGCTTGAGGACAGCCTGGGGTTCGATATGGACGGGCGTCGAAGCTGGCTCTGGGAACGCTGCCCACCACGGTGTGCCATCCTCGCGCCTAGCCATGCGCAAGCAATGTTCGTGAACGTGTATCGTCATGTTGAGAGGCCGTCGCTGAGTTACTTTCTCATTGACTGATTTCGTAGGCCAAAGTCGAAGAAGTCTACTCTTGATGCTTTGTCCAGTATATAAAGGGCAGTCAGGGGTAAACTCTTTGTTTGCCCCTAGGCTGGGGCGGCTCCGAGATCTAGTCGCATCTTGCAGCAAGCCACGCCGCCAATACTCATCTCGCGGGACAAGTCCTCGGCAGTCACGTCCTATCATACATCACTTGCCTCGTACGATCGGATCTCTCGTTCTCAGCGATGAGATATAACAGACGGAAGTCGTTCTTCCTAACCACTGTTACTCCATGGAACATTCCAGGGCATCGCCGCTAATCGGAAGCGGCAGATTGATACCTTGATCAGCTTCATCAACGCGGTATACTACCTCGTCTCGTCGCTTGTAGTCACTCTAGTAGCCATGAGCATGTTGTCATTCTTATTATCCATATTCATTCTCTTGCCCATTTACCCGTAGATGAGCGATGGCTCCGAGATCTTGGTTCACTCGGCCCGGCATATTAAGGGTATATCACATACATATCGAATTGTTGAGGTGTCTCAGTTGCGGCACCTGGACATTTACGACGAAGCGCATCAAGTACACATAGTGCGTTGAATTAAGAAATACTAAACTACAACGTTTAGAAGGTCTATTGTAGCAGGAAACTCCCACGAACAGCCTAGCGACACCTGAGAGCTATTCCGATCTACCCATCACCGCTTACATCCCACAAAACAATGCCCGGACCTCCTCAATCATTCCCTCCTTTGTTCTTTATTCCATTCAGTCATCATAGTACGCCTCCTCAACCTCCTCTTCATACTCTTCTCTCGCCTCCTCGAGCTCTTCCTGATCACTACGGCTAGCAGAAGACGACTGTGCCTCTTCTAGAGCCTCCTCGTAATCCCTACGGGCGGAAGCAATTGACTCACGATCACTTTGATCAATCTCCTCACCATACACATTTGCTGTCGGGATGGGTCCATCGAGAGGCGGCTCCGCAGGGGGAGGCGGAGGCGGGGCGCCGTAACCACCACCATAACCACCGTAGCCGCCATAGCTATCACCGCCATAGGTCGCGGGAGGTGGTGGGGGAGGTGCGGCGCGATGTTCATTATCAGAGTCGGAGTCTTCAGCTACATGGGAGTGTTAATAACCATACATCCTCGCAAGGTGTCGCCATGGGAAGAGGGGGATATGAAAACTTACCCAGCTCATGAGCAAGAACAGCGCCGCCAACAGCGCCAACAGCCAGACCAGCAGCGGCACCCATATACAAACCACTGTTATCCTTCTTCTTCTTCTCCTTCACCGGCTCGCCACCATACGCCTGCTGCTGCTGGTCATAACCGCCGTAACCTTGCGGCGGCGGTGGCGGGGGCTGTTGGTAACCGCCATACTGCCCAGGCTGTCCACCATGTGCACCACCACCGCTATAGCCATAGTCGGGGGCACCACCGTAACCACCGCCGCCATGCTGTTGCGGGGGAGGATAAGAACTGTCGCCGTGGCCGCGCGTTTCCTGGTCACCACCGGCGAGCCTGGACCTCTCAAAGCCGGGGGCTTCCCACTGCGAGCGGCCCGTGGCCTCTTCAACGTAGTACCATCTCTGATACTCGTCGTCCCACTTCGGCGTCCAGCCCGCGGGCAGGGGCGGCTTGTCGGAGGGAGGGTTGTAAGGCGGCGCTGGCCTGGAACCGTAGCTCGGAACGGGAGCGCCGGGAGGGGCAGTGTAGCCGGGCTGTTGAGGGGAGTACTCTCCTTGGTAGCCGGGCTGCTGGGGAGGTGGGTGCTGGTAGCTGCCGCCGTGGTATGGAGGCTGGGACTGTCCCTGAGGAGGCTGAGGTGAATATGATTGTTGCGGTGGCTGCTGAGGAGGGGGGTGGTAATCGCGCGAACCTGGTGGATGGAGTTAGTGATGGATCTTTGTGGTGATGAAGTTGCGGGGACTTACCGGAGTAGCTTGCCGGCTTTTCCTCCTTCTTGTCGACGAGACCTAGCTTGCCTAGATCTTCGACAAGATCTTTCTTGAGCTGCTTGAAGAACGACATGGTCACTATTCAGCTTGCTCTGTGTCTGGAGTTGGCTGTGGGTTCTATGGTGTAGCGGAGTGCAAAGAAGTGGAAGCTCCGAGGTTGTTAGAAAACGACGGGAGAGGTCAAATGAGCACGAGCACCTGCCGTGAGAACCTTTAGGGACAGATATTCAAGCAACGATTAACAAGGCTCGGCAAGGTACTAGACTGAGATGGATATCATCCGACGGATGTCAAACGCCATCCATGATCCATGAACACCCGGCCTCATGTACGCAGGGGCACGCAATGCTCGGCGTGTTGGCTGCCTCTCAAATGCTCACAACATCATCCTGTCATCCTCCACCTGTTCCTGGAGTAACTGTGCCATCCGAACCCCAAGAGCCCCTCATGGTGCCCCTCCTCCGCAAATGAGGACCCCGTTCTTCATGGAAACACAAGCGGTTTTGGCTGTTGAAGCCAACCAACACTTCCGCTTCAAATGTCTCGGCGTGGTCGAGAATGGAAAGAGGGAGATAAGAAGAAGTCTTGGAATGGAAGGATACGGAAGATGATGCATCCATTGCCTCCACCAAATGCCACTATAGCCGTGCCATACATAGCAGCTGGTGTGGAGAGCTCTTGCTTTGGGGTCTTGGGTTCCGCTGCTGCTCCCGATGAACCACTAAAATCAACGCTGGCTCGTCTGGACCCCAACCCGATTCAGTGTGGTCGGCCGTCGTTTCCGTTCCAGGGACTCCGTTGGGTGCTGTGCGGATCGCGGGGGCAGCAGTGGGAGGCAACCGGCACCACCCCAGGTTCCTGGTACAGCGGGATGACGCGCGGTTTCAGGGACTCCATTACAGTTCCAGCTTGGCGTGAGACACAGCTGAAGCAGAAACAACGAACAACACACTGACTACCTCGCTCCCCAAAGACAGCCTGAACATTGGACTTCCATAACAGAAGTTTCTCCCGCAGTTCTCTTTGTCTTCTCTCCACTTCCCTCTTTCACCGTCTATGCGAATCCCTCCTTCATCGATCACCGTCTGATCTTCACCATGTCATACGGATACCCTGGACAAGGCTACGGCCCCGGTGGAGGACACCACCAACCTCCCCCTCCTCAGTGGGATGGGCAGCAGCAACACCACCAGCAAGGAGGCTATGGCTACTCAAACCCGGGACAGGGCCAGTACAACCCTCAGCCTCCTCATGACCAGGGCTACGGAGGATATCACCAACAACCTCCTCAGCACCATCAGCAAGGCGGCTATAACCAGGGGCAGTATCCCCCACAAGGCGGATACGAGGGACAACACCAAGGACAGCAGCAACACCACCAGCAATACCCCCCACAGCAACATTACCAACAGGGTCACTCCCAACGCCCCTCTGGCCCTCCTCCCGATGGCTATGATACCTACGGCTACCCAATCGGCTCTGGACACCAGGCTCGTGACCAGGGACAGCAGCGCTCCCACGAGATTCACGAGATTCCTTCGGGCACACAGCAGTTTGGCCATGGTGCTCCTGAAGGCTATAGCTTCCAGTACTCCAACTGCTCAGGTCGCCGCAAGGCATTGCTGATTGGCATCAACTACTTCGGCCAGGATGGCGAGTTGCGCGGCTGCATCAACGACACTAAGAACGTCTCGGCCTTCCTCGTCGAGAACTATGGCTATAAGCGCGAGGATATGGTCATTCTTACCGATGACGCCACGAACCCCCTCTTGCAGCCTACAAAGGAGAACATACTTCGTGCCATGCAGTGGTTAGTCGCTGGTGCTCAGCCCAACGATGCCTTGTTCTTGCATTACTCCGGTCAGCTACCTTTCCCTTCTTAACCATGCCCGTGTGCTCCCACTGACTAGCCAACACATCAACAGGCCACGGTGGGCAGACTGAAGATACCGACGGCGATGAGGAAGACGGCTTTGATGAGGTCATCTACCCCGTTGACTTCAAGACCGCCGGCCACATCGTCGACGATGAGATTCATTATACTGTCGTGAAGCCCCTCCAACCTGGTGTGCGATTGACTGCCATCTTTGACAGCTGCCACTCCGGCTCCGTTCTTGATTTGCCCTATATCTACAGCACCAAGGGCGTGGTCAAGGAGCCCAACCTTGCCAAGGAGGCTGGTCAGGGTCTGCTTGCGGCTGTTGGCTCCTATGCTCGTGGCGATCTTGGGGGCATGGCTAGCAGCCTGTTCTCCGTCGCTAAGACAGCGTTTGGCGGCGGCAATGAGGCCTATGAGCACACCAAGCGAACAAAGACGTCGCCTGCTGATGTTATCATGTGGAGTGGTAGCAAGGACGACCAGACTTCGTACGTTGCGAATTTTCCCCCTTGAAAGTCGACTCGGGTTCAGTCGTGTGGAACGAAAATACTGACAATTCTTTCAGGGCCGATGCGACCATCGCGTCCCAAGCCACGGGGGCCATGTCCTGGGCCTTCATCTCCGCCATCAAGGCGAACCCCAAGCAGAGCTACGTCCAGCTGCTCAACAGCATCCGCGACGTGCTCGAGACTAAGTATACGCAGAAGCCTCAGCTCTCCAGCAGTCACCCAATCGGTACGTTTTGTCATGTGTCCACCACCCCCTTTTCGCTGCGTCTTCGATGTCGTCATCGAAGAAGCCAAGTGCTCATGAAACACACTGGCGCGGTGTTTGTCAGATTATCTTATCTTTTAAGCCAAGAGAAGGAAAACACTAACAAGCTGCGAAATTATCTAGACGTCGACATGCTCTTCGTCATGTGATTTCGCCGGCAATATGCCGGGCTCACTTCCTTCAACTGAGCAAGGTTATCGGTTCGCTCCGCATCAATGTCCATCCTTTCCTGTCCACGTTGCTCTCTCTCGCTTCGGCCGACTTGCATTCATCGGATCGGACAATGCCGATCTGATGAGAGAGTTAAGAGAGAGAGAGCCTAGAGAGAGCCCTCGAGGTTTGCGAACGTGGCTCTCATGGTGGATGTGGGTCGCCCTGTCGATCTGCTGCTCAATTCTTATAAGGGGCATCCGGGGGGGGGGGGGGGGGGGGGGGGGGAGAGAAGCATCCGGGGGGGGGGGGGGGGGGGGGGGGGGAGAGAAGAA